>CM034533.1:35693178-35754464 GCA_020002185.1 Paraescarpia echinospica
TTTACTAGTCCTTAAAAATCAATCATACTGTTGTATCATAAATGTGTGACAGTTATGGCACATAGTAAAAGTGGCTTTATTTCATAAAGAAAACAAGCCGTTTCCCATTTCAATTAAATGTTCAACTAAATGTGTCATTAATAGAAACAAATACATGTGATTTCTTAGATCAAATTGCAAAGTCATCAGAAGAAATGACTAGTTTGATCAGGGGCAGCAAACAGGAGTCGTGGACAAGGCGATGCCAGCAGAATCTGAAGCCTGATGGCGACAAAGGACCTGACATTGTCGGACTAAGTTGCATCATTTGTCCTATACTTTTCATTAGCGTTTTCTTTCCCGAAGCCGACTAAACAAGTAACATTGCTGGCGTTTGGTAACTTGCCAAAATAATCGCCCAATGCAACTACCATCACGACGGGATAGCACGTAACGATGTCTGTAACCCGCGCATGTGTGTTTGTCCATGTCGCTCATCACTCATGGTCGCTAGGTGGCAGTACCTATCCTACGCTAACCGGATGTAAACTTCCGCCATTTACATTCACTGTGTTCAGCAAGTTTTCCTTCTGACGGTCTTACGGAATATTTAGCTGCCTGTGATAAAATGCTACCTTACTGTCTGATTTTGTTTCATTCCATCACAACACCCAACTAGCGTATACACAGCGTAAATTAATTTACATAATAACAGCTAGTCCGATGAGACTGCTCCACTAAACATGGACTAGTCCGATCACTGAAACTACTCGTCCGGGACGATCGGACCGGCCTTATTTCGCAGCCTGTTGTTGTGTACGGTTGTCAAGGCGAATAAATTAGCTATTCAGCAGTTGTCATTGTTTATTATCGCTCAATAATAGTTTACGGTGATTTTCACGGTTTTTAATGATGGATTATAAAAATCCGCGGTGGCCACAATGGCAGACCGCATTACTTCAACTAGTGATTTACCACCGTATGTTTTGGACAGATTATTTGATAGTTTTATCGAAGAATCTTTGTCGGATGTTGACGATCGACATAATAACAATGTCAGCGAACTTAGTATACAACTGAGTTCAGCAACTGCAAAAACGTTGAAATCTTGGTGGCCATCTTGGATTGTTGGTTACCATGACGACGGAATATAAAATGATATGGCTTATTTTATTCGCTGATTATCATACTTTCCGAAAACATTCGTATTCATAAAATTCATTTTTTTTGCTCAAATCCTGACTTGAAGTGAGGTAGTCCATTATGTTGCATATTCACTGGGAATGCAGTATTCAGTGGTCACAGCTGATCAGGGCTGTAGTACTGAAATGGTTAAGATTACAACTAGATTTGAAAAAACAATGTGAGGTATTTGATGTCCTTGATTTTGACACTGAAATGTATCATTTCTAGTTGGCATAATAGTTAATATGATTGACATTTAGATATGAACAGACATTATGCCAAATTGCTAATGTAGACCTTAAATACTATTAAAATATTAACTAATTAAGTGTTCTAAGTGCAGGTGTTGAATGGGGCGTTGATGTTAACAGATTTGTTTAGTTATGAAGAAACCATTTAGTAAAGAAAACGTGGTGTTGCGCATTCGTAATTGCAAACTTCTGTGTGTAGATTGTGTCGAACTTATGGTTCCCTCCCTGGCACCAGGTGGATGGAGTGTACGCTGCGGTGAAGTTCCCATCGAAGGACTGTGACAGTAATGTTGCGTTAGGTGATGTGACGTCACTGCTGTGCGACTGTCGACTGCTGCGCAAGGACGAGCTGCAGGTTGTCAAGGGAACGACGGCCCCTCGCATCCCCGACTGCTTCCAACGCACTCCAAAGAAACTCAACATCGAAATGACCGGGCAGATACTGGCTGTGACCGTCGACAATCAAGGTGGGTGATCTGCCATGTTTAGTCTTACTAGTCGCAGTCTTCAGTGTTAAACTGTAAATGATGAACAGAGTCTCATCCTGGATATGAGTTTATTTTTTATTGCTCAAATTGTGGTAAAGTTATATTTATTTCATTGATGTTTGGTGTAGATTACGTAACACAGAACAGTTGTAGGAAACACGATGCATTGTGCACAGTTGTAGGAAACACGATGCATTGTGCACAGTTGTGTGTCACTGATCTACCAATCATACAAAGGTTTGTACTGTACAATAATTTTGTGAAACTGGTCCCCATACCATATGTACACCTCTATCTGAGAAGTCAACTGTCACTTTACAACTGCTGTACTGTAGGGCTCCACCTGGTGACACGCAATGGCAGTCGCATCACGTACCTCGTGTACAACCTGAGTACAGGAAAGTTGGACCAGGAGTCCTTGTCACCCACCGACGCTACTGCCTTCATCGGCCGCAGTGACAAGAACATCCAACTACACAACGGGGGCGAGGTAAGCAGCTGGGGTAATCATCCCACTAGGACTAGGAACCATGCTAAGTCTCTAGTCTATGGGGTGGTCTCAATATATTGATGTGTGACACGGCATCAGATTTATTTCGGGGGCAGTGAGAATCACCAGCTGTTTATGGTTCCAGGGGTGTTTATCATGTCAGTTGATTTCTTTACTTTTTTCTTCATATAATTCATTAGTAGGTGCTGGTATGAACATAAATACCAAAAAAGAAAACATGGCATTAATGCCATATGTCACCAGTCCGTCCTTTAAAAACTCCTACTTTGTGTGTCTCAGTGGAATTCCCCTTCAAATTTGTCAAAACTACAACTACGTTTCCGTAGAAATGATGACGTCAGTTTCATGCCAACACAGATGTCCGCGAGTATAAATTCATTCGCCGTGAATGCATATCCTATAGTCTTGTTATTCTGATACCTGTATCTTGTTTTATGATGATTACATAATTGCATTGCGATGTTAAATAACCAATGCTGGTGGTCGTCTTCTTGTTCCACGCTCAACAACGCCGCCATTTGTTAGTAACTCGGGGTTGACCCCTGACCAATCAGGTGCCACCAAAACACAGACTAGCAGGTGGGGCCATAGGCCAGTCATAAACACAAGGTTGTTCGACATTTATTCATTACATATACAAATTGCAGGGTCTAGTTGGCGGGAAAACACGGGGATATCTCAAAAACAGATGTCTCCAACAATTTGTATTAAACTAAACTGCTTGCCAACAAAAAAACTTTTTTTAATGCAAAACCTGCCTATCTGGTGACATGTCTGTTATCAATGACAACCAGGAAGCATTACTTAATGTAATTTTTTTTTAAACTGCAATAATTGCAAAGCTATAACTTGACATGCAAGCTGGCCTTACATGTGTGCCAAATTGCACGGGATTGATTTATGATCGGTGAGGAGGTTGTGCCAAAAATACACTTCAAGTTTTGTCACTAAACAACCTAGAAACTTATTGTTTTGGAGTAGAGCATTGCTTGATGTCTTAGGCAGAGTCTGAAAAAACTGTTAGTCTATCTTCAAAACTTTTATTAGAAATTCAAAACAAGCATGTCTTTCCCACCAGAGCCACCATAACGTTGTGCATCAAATTTGTCCCCGCAAAGATTATTTTCTCTCTGAATACAGTTCAGGTTCTGAGTCTAGTGCATGCAAACGAGTTTGTGTAATAGTAACTGAAGCGCCATCTGGGGAGTAAGAAGTTGCTGAATTTGCACACTGGTCGATGTAACGTGCTGTGCACAAGATTGTGTCTTGAGAGACATTTAGCACTTGTTGCTAAACAGTGGTGTGTGCGGGAAGTTGTCATTTATCAACAACCAGATAGATTTCTTTAAAAATGTGTCATTCTGAGACAGATGCTACTTCTTGAAATAATATTTTTTATGAATAACAGTAAACCAAGGTAACTAAAATTTCATTTCAAAATGTATTCAAAGTTGGGTTTGCTTATCCATTTCCAAACATTACAGCCTAGATGGGTTGTCTGTAGACAGCTCTTTCGTTTGCCAGTCTCCCTACTTGCCAGACATCTGCACCTAACTATTCCTCTATGTCCTTCTCCCATTTTCTCCTAGGTCTTCCTCTACTTCTGCTGCCTTCCACTTTTTGTTCCATTATTAGTGTCGCTACTCTCTAGAGATTAGTGCCGTTTCACACGGCTGAAATAACTTGGTTTCTATTTCTTTACAAAGTTCAATAAAGTCCTGGGTATAACACCAAACTTATCTGCGAGTGATTCATTAATTCTATGTTCAGTCGACGAAACTTTTTCTAGAATACTTGTTTTCAAATGCATTTATATGTTTAGTAATGTTCTTATTAAGAGTCCAGGTTTCGCATCCATATGTAGCCATTGGAAATATGCAGACTCGGATGGTTCTCAACATCCATTCACATCCACAATCTTAGCTTGATTCAAAGTAGGACACCGCATTTGTTATGTGTTGAGTTCTGAAAGAATAATAATTGTCCCTAAAAAAATTCTCAAAATCATTGTAAATGTCTTTAAAATATTGCCATTAAAACATAACAACATTGCACCTTGCTGAAGACTGCTACTAAACTACTGCTAAAAATAAAATCTTGAACCTGGCTGTGTGTTACATGTATGATACTTATTAGATAATTTCTTCCCAGCGTACCCCTGTCATCCTACAAGATGGGAACAAGGCAGTGTACCCCCTCGCCAAGGACTGTATATCGGGGGTTCGTGACCCCGTCTGGCTCAACCTGCCCTCTGTCCAGAGCGTAGGTCTGTGTGTCCAGTCACTGCCAAATGTTGCTCCCAACTGCAAGAACAAGTTGTGTGTCATTGCCCTCGCCCTCGAGGTAAGGCTCGGGTCATACAAACCGCACTCATATTAGCAATGTAGGATTACACTTGTGCCAGGTAAAAAAAACGTATCACTGAAATCTTGTGTTGTATTGCTTTTGGCATATTTTAATACAATGCCTGATCTTGAGCTGATTCTCGTGACATGCTCTGGCCATAGAGTGATCTACATAGCACATATAGGATGCATGGTTTTTGATGCAGGTGTGAGATTTGGATTTTGCTGATCTGTTTTCAAAGTATTTCACTGAAAACAACTTTTCTAACAGTTTGCATAAATTTGAAGGAATAGGTGTTAGATTTAGCACATATATATCTTACAAAAGAATTTGTTCAGGCTTTTGTTAAGACGGCAATAAAAATTGGACGCATGATTTGTGTGCCCACCAGTAGATATGTTTCTTGTATCTATTTCTTCCTATTTCTCTATAAGAACTCCTCATTTAAGGAACATCCACAAGAAACAACTTGATATTCCCATTCTGGTTTGTTATATACACATGCATGTAAGGAACAGTTTGACTAAGTCATAACATGTTCCTTTTGAAAGTCCACTGTTTGTTGTTGTATTGATGCATTAGACTGTTTTGTGTTTAGTGAAGGTGTCAGTGCTCAGAGCAAGTTAGTTTTCTATTCTCTGGTTGTGTGTATGTTTAGCAATTAGATTAATGCAATCAAACACATAGCCAATGTAGATTTGAAATATGCCAGATTTTATTGATATGTGCTAACATTCCTCTTACAGTTAATTTGTTACAATGTTTTATAAGTAACATTTTAATGTATGTATTTGAAATGATATAGTTACACAGTTGCTGTTGCTGAATAAGTGACTGTTGTGGTGTCTCGAGAATGTAACAATTGTGATTTCATTGTGTAAATGACTGTGTTGTGTCCTCAGCGCCAGACCCTGACTCCACACATTCAGCGCTGTGACATAGAACATGTGCGAGCCGTCCTGGCAGCAATAGAGAAAGAAGAATGTAAGTGGGGAATGTGTCTGCATCCGGTGCTGTTTCCTCACACTACTGTTCACGCCCTGTTGTTAATCAGGCAGCTGTTTCTACCCTTTGTATTTGTTTGCATATATAATACATGGCTTTTTTTGTGAATTGGTAGAATTATACATTTGTAACATGGATTTTTGATGGTTTTCAAGATTGCTGCATGCATGAGATATAACTGAGGCTTGTGTGTGGGGGGATAGGCTGGGGGTAAATAAATTTAACAATTTGCTTACATGCATTATTGCTAGGACGTCAGTCAATCGAATTTCTTTATTAGTGTGACAGAAATTTTCTGCTCGGTTTAGGTTCAGTTCCAATAGAACGATTATATTTTTACGTTATGTCTAATGGAGGCCAAATCCAAGTCTGGTCTTTAATGAGTAATGCACTGGTCTTGCATGTAGGTGGCGCTACAAAGGAGCGGAAGTTGGCAGACATTTTGCAGGAGTATTCTGATGGCAATCGTAACTTCATTCACACTTGCGTCATGATGTGTGCACCAACCTCCAACAAGGACACTGTGGCAGGTAAGATCATAGACAGGGCATCCTAGCCTTGCATTATTGCCTGAGAGGTTTAACAAGAGTTTTGTTGTATCCTTTAAGGGTGATTGTGTATCATAAGCATTAATGGAAAATATGCTTTTTAATAAGTCCTGTTTGCTGAGGAAAGATGAAATTACGTGGTCAAAAATGAGGCACCAGGATTCTAGAGTCATCTCAGCTGAGGAGTAGTAGAGAACAGACTATTCATCAAAGTGGTATTGTAATTTAGCAGTTAGTTACAGTTGCTACATAAAATTTATGAAGAAATAATATTACTTATACTGATATACTGATGTACATTATACTGTTGTGAAATGCACAACAAATATAATGGTATAGAAGCAAAGCACATTTGTCATGATCGGTAAGTACTTCTTGACTTCAAAAGGAAACTACTTCTGTAGTGAAAATAACTACCCTTTGAAAGCATATATTACCGATCATGCACTGAGGGTTTGCAAAATACTTGGATATCCTTGAATACCTTGGTATTTCATTGGTTAAAAATCAAAGCCTTTTCAGTTCATTGATGATTTTTGCTAAAAGACAAGGAAAACCTGTAATTGTTCAAAAAATGTAATAGTGGACTTCCATAATTTATTTGTCATCTGTTTTCACTGGCCTTGTGTGTATTATTGGCTATGTGCTGTCAGTGTGATGTGTACGTGTGTGTGTTTAGACCCGACCACCACCACCACCACCCCAGCCAGCAGTGGCCTAGGCTTCAGCTCCACACTAGACGCCATCAACGCAGTGAGTAGTGCGGTGGATGTCCTTGCTTTCATCCAGTCACAGTGCAGCAACTCGAGTGAACGCATGTCCTCGCGTAGTGTTAGTCTACGTGAGATGATGCGTCGTGCCACGACGGCGTCACGCACCATCAGTGGGGTCGACATGCGCGACACGACTGCTGGCGGCAGCTCAGAAAGAGAGGATCCGGCAGCGGGAAGTGGCGTAGCGATACCCACACTGAGCTGGCCACCAGATCCACCAACTGTGGACAGCTGTCGCCCAGGTATGGATTCATTATCACTTTATGTAATCCTTGTGCTGTCGGGCAATCAACGCCATCCTGCTCTTTTCCATTCTTTCTACATCTTGTGTTGTTATTTTATGTTGTTTTGCCTCGTTTTCGTTGGTAGGTTACTTTTCGGCATTATTTTTTTCTGCTGATGGTTTCCCGTATCATGTGACCTTTGGTGTTCTTGTTAGCAACTCATTCTTCGGGCTTTATTCACAAATTCCACTGCAGATAAGCTATAAAGCAAGTTACTTTGAAGAACACTTAAACATTTTTATTAAATTATTGTAATACAGAAAATAAAAGAGAAAAACTAAACTTACAAAAGGACATGTTGCCAAAGGTAACATTTTGTTTATAAAGAATGTAATGGGCAAAAGAAGTTATATCTAGATTACTGTTATGGAGTTCAGCAGTCTGGCTTTATGTGGAATACATTGTAAATGCTGGAATATATTTGTCAAAATATATGATATTAATATTGCATGTATTTTAAAAGAAAGTAGTTTTATAGTAGTACTTGCTGTAGTGTCTGAAATCCTAGCTTCAAATGAGTATAGTTCCATTAAACACCAGATGTCTCCGTGATCTGTGCAGAGTCGGAATGTCCAAGTCTGTCACGTCAGAACTCCGCCGGAGCGTCCACTGCAACTAACAGTTCGGTCCACCAGGGGGAGCCAGTGAATGCCTACATGATGCCTCCGGTCAAGATGGATGACAAGGAACGACAGCTCGCCGCATTGCAGATTCTGAAGCTCTTGTGCGAGTCGCCTCTACTGCAGCCCCACCTGCTGGATCTTCTAAGCGCTAGGTCAGTGGTGACATCTAGTGACAGGTGGCTTTATAACTGTTTTAATTTTTTTGAGTTAGTAAACTTTGTGATTCCACTGTTTATGTGTTTTTTATATTTTAATTAGTATACTGATTTGTCCTAATTTATATCACAAAATGAAGTTTTTGGGTCCAACATTATTACAACAACCTGTGCATTTAATAAATTAAATGTTGCATCATCAACATTTGTAAAAAATAATTTTGGCAAACTTCCACATTTGACTCTACTTGCTGTGCATTATTCTGACTAGTGATCAGCTGATCTTCCTGTCGTTAATGAGAATGGGACAGATCACTCATTCACTTTCAGGTTTGTGGTATACAGATGAAGGGCTTGTTGTTTTGAGATGGTGCCCCCTCTGGTTATTAAAATTTTAACATTTAAACAGGTTCATCGCATATTCTGTTTTACAAATATTCAAAATATAAACTTGCCAACAGCTTCAAAAATGTTAACATTGTTGCTAATGGTAAACTAAACAATGAACTATCCTCAGCTGCTCGACGGGACAGAAATAAGCCTGCCTATTTCTGTCCAATGCCGAACAAATTGCCAGAAAAGATTGCAGTACTTCTGTGGCCGAGTGGTAGACCATTAGACTGTCAATCAAGGGGACAGTGGCTCAACTCCACTTGTCGTCATCTTGAAACTTGGACTATTTAATTCATCACACTTTGTCCATGTCTTTGAGGAGAAACTTTTTGTTCACCTGGTGTCTACAGCAGGTGAACAAAAAGAAAATGAATACAAACTGTTGTGGACACACAGAGCCAATGGTATCGATCTACACCAAATATGTAGCTGCATTAGTTACTTCCAAAATACTTGTATGTAAGAATGTATTAAGCGCCATAAGCCTTGTTAATGGTGGATACTGGCGCTATATATAAAAGACAAAACATGATTATTATTACTGTTTACCTCCCACAGGAATGCAAAGGGGTGCACACCCTTCATGCAGGCGATCTGCTGTCAAGCCTATGCGGGTGCCGTCACCCTCATGGATACAGCCAAGAGATTGGCGAGTAGCGGGACAGGTAGCGGGACTAGTAGCGGGGCAAGTAGCGGGGACGTGAGTCGCACTGTCCTCATGAGCATGCTGTACCCCCCTAACTCCAGTCTCAGTAACTCGCCCCTTCACGTCGTCTGCTGCAACGACACCTGCAGCTTCACGTGGACCGGAGCCGAACACATCAACCAGGTGAGATCACACAGGTCGAGGTCATCTCGCCGAATGTTGTCAGTGTCAAGGCGAAGATGTTGAATGAGATAATTGTGTGTCATTGCAATACTAACATCATGCTCATACAGTGTAAGATCTAGTTAGAAACTACAGTGGATCCCCACTGTTAAGGTCACCCTTGGGACTGGGTCAAAGTGACCTGAATGGCGAGGTGACCTTATTGGTAGGACTCATTTCCTATACTTCATTGTTATAGAAATAATTTGTACTGTCCCAGGATGACCTTAATTGTGAGGTGGCTGTATTACTGAGGTGACCGTAAAGTGAGGTTCGACTGCACTCAGTTATGTTGCACTGAAGCCTTTTAAGACATTTTAGAAAATATTTAGTAAGAATGTCATCTACGGTGTAATGTTCTGTGTGATATGTGGACAAGAAATCTGTGATGGGGTTGAGTTGCACACAAATGAAACATTGTTAAGTTTCAATAATACAATGGCATCTATGTCAGATGACAGTCAGTTCACTGAGTTCAGTTTATATATTGTTGTAGACAGTACTTTGGTCAAAGTAAATCCTTACCAACTGGTCATTTCTATCACAACACATTGTCTACCGATTCATTTTGAGAAGACATATCTCTAGTTCGCTCTCACACATTCTTCATTCACTCTAGAAATTGTTTTCCAGTTGTTTTCCGTTGTAGTAATTATAATTATTCCTTGCAGCAAATCAATTGCAGTCTTTCTCCTTCGTGTTTTATTTTGTAAAATAAAATGTTTGTTAGATATGACTACGATAGTTATGATGTTGTAGACATTTGAGTGAGACGTGAATGTTGTTGTTTCAGGACATCTTTGAGTGTCGTACATGTGGCCTCATGGGCTCCCTCTGTTGCTGTACCGAGTGTGCCCGCGTCTGTCACAAGGGGCACGAGTGCAAGTAAGCTCACTTGTTGTGTCTGTCTTGGATTTGTTTTAGTTTTATACGTTGTCTTGTGTCATTGTCCTTTGTTGTGTATCATTGTCCCATGTTTATTGTCTAACATGGATGTTTGTCATACATAATTATCATGTGTCGTTGTATGTCATTGTAGTGTGTCATTGTCATGTGTCATTGTCTGTCATTGTAGTGGGTAATTGTCCATCATTGCCATGTGTCTTTGTCTGTCATTGTAGTGGGTCATTGTCCGTCATTGTCATGTGTCTTTGTCTGTCATTGTAGTGGATCATTGTCCGTCATTGTCATGTGTTTTTGTCTGTCATTGTAGTGGATCATTGTCCGTCATTGTCATGTGTTTTTGTCTGCCATTGTAGTGGATCATTGTCCATTATTGTCATGTGTCTTTGTCTGTCATTGTAGTGGATCATTGTCCATCATTGTCATGTGTCTTTGTCTGTTATTGTAGTGGATCATTGTCCATCATTGTCATGTGTCTTTGTTTGTCATTGTAGTGGATCATTGTCCATCATTGTCATGTGTCTTTGTCTGTCATTGTAGTGGATCATTGTCCATCATTGTCATGTGTCTTTGTCTGTTATTGTACTGGATCATTGTCCATCATTGTCATGTGTCTTTGTCTGTCATTGTAGTGGATCATTGTCCATCATTGTCATGTGTCTTTGTTTGTCATTGTAGTGGATCATTGTCCATCATTATCATGTGTCTTTGTCTGTCATTGTAGTGGATCATTGTCCATCATTGTCATGTGTCTTTGTCATTGTAGTGGATCATTGTCATGTGTCTTTGTCTGTCATTGTAGTGGATCATTGTCCATCATTGTCATGTGTCTTTGTCTGTTATTGTACTGGATCATTGTCCATCATTGTCATGTGTCTTTGTCTGTCATTGTAGTGGATCATTGTCCATCATTGTCATGTGTCTTTGTTTGTCATTGTAGTGGATCATTGTCCATCATTATCATGTGTCTTTGTCATTGTAGTGGATCATTGTCCATCATTGTCATGTGTCTTTGTCATTGTAGTGGATCATTGTCCATCATTGTCATGTATCTTTGTATGTCATTGTAGTGGATCATTGTCCATCATTGTCATGTGTCTTTGTATGTTGTTGTCTGTTCCTGGGTTTTTGTTTAATTAATATAATCTTCTTAAAACAAAAATAAGTATGTTGAAGGAGTACTGCCTGCCAAATTGCATTTAGTAAACCCATTGTTTGTTATTTGAATTCTTAGCCGACGACGACACATTTAGATTATTATAAAAATGTATTCGCCACATAATGGATGCCAGCTGCAATAACCGCACAACTCTTTGATGTTCAGAGCGGTCGCGATGTTCATACATACAAGAAAAGCAATTCAGCCAACATCCCTGTTTACAGTGAACACCCAGACTGATTGCGTGCCTTGGTAGAGACAGACCTTTAACCCATGCTTGTGTTGTAGACTGAAGAAGACCCACCCAACGGCGTACTGCGACTGTTGGGAGAAGTGCAAGTGTCGCTCCCTCATCGCAGGCAACCAGGTCGTCAGGTTTGAACTGCTCAATCGCCTCCTCACTGAGACAGACCTTGTCAAGCTCACCAACTCAAGGTGAGGCTCCCAATGCATCTAGGCCATCGCCAGAATCGATACAGAATTTTTTGTAATATTGTGACATTAAAAAAAATTAGAACATTTTAAAGAACAAAGTAGACTCATTACTTTGATATCAACATATATCTTTTGTATTTATAGTCCACAACATTACATGATATCAGTATTTTTATTACATGCATGTGTGTGTCGTGTCTGTGTGTGTTTGTATATTTTTCCTATCATAATAATTCTAATTGTGTCTTTTTTATGTATAACACCAAAGAAAATGTTGCATAAATTTGGTGCTTTAAAAATTAATAAATATTAAATATTTTGTAGCTGTTAGATCAGTTGTATTAGACACTGCAATTTGTGCATTTGCACAACATGTTCTTTAACAATTTATTTGTTATGAGTTTTATGATAATTTGATACAAAGTTTTTTAACAAATACATATTTAAAATGCTTCTTAATAAAATCGTGAACAAATTATGCGTAAATCATCCTTAGAAGATGTCTTAAAACTAATTTGAATTGTGTTTAATATATTTTTTCTGGTTACGCCACCAACCTTTTTTTTGAGACTGCATGTACATAGTACACTGTTGGAAACTAATTTTATAATCGTTAAAACATTGCACTTTTGATATTTGGATTAGTGGTTTATAATTGTTAATTTGGCTATGTTTACATCAATGCATTTATACACTAAACCGACTCAGTGGTGAGATCCTGTGAAAGTGCTATGAGCGCCGTTATTTGGCAGATACTGGCACTGTATAATAATACAGCATTATTATTATTACTTGCGGAGTTACGGAAATGCAGCGATAGCAAGAGTTGTCATGATGAACATCATCAATGGCTCACGGTTGTTGTTTTAGAAGGGAGAACATCCTATTGTTCCTGGTGCAGACCGTGGGGCGGCAGTTGGTGGAACAACGCCAGTACCGTCCCACCAGGATGCGCAGTAGTCGCAAGGCACCCGTCTCCGATCTCGGTAGGTGGCGCTAGTGGTTGGTCAACGGTAACTTGGTCCATCATTGGTCTACAGTATGCTGCCTTTCAGACAGAGAAAGATTAATTGATATCAGTACCTCTACCTGCCTGTGCTGGACAAGTAATCAGAAACATTTGTTTAGACCCAGATGTCAGTGATAAATAAGTAACGTAAAGTAATAATTAGAAAAGGTTGTGTAGACCCACATGTCAGTAAGAAGAAATAATAATTTCACTATGAGCCATCCAGAGCTGGTAGAAGCACAATATTAAACTTCATAGTTGTTGAACATTTTATAGTGAAATCAATTATGTTAATACTTGGTTAGAAATGCTGTTTTGTAATGT
Source organism: Paraescarpia echinospica (assembly GCA_020002185.1). Taxonomy (NCBI): domain Eukaryota; kingdom Metazoa; phylum Annelida; class Polychaeta; order Sabellida; family Siboglinidae; genus Paraescarpia; species Paraescarpia echinospica. Next base: position 35,706,418 of record CM034533.1, read on the forward strand.
TTGTTTTGTGTTAGTGGTGCTCTTTACGCCTTCTGCTGAAGTGTACAACTGCTGTGGTGATTCTGTTACAGATGGTGTTGTTATTTTCTAATGCTAACAAGTAATAATGCCATTGTTGTATTGTATCAGAGAGCCATTTTGTTTACAACAGTTGTTTGTTTTGTCAGAGGCTGAGATGCCAGACCACAACCTGGAGCCTCCACGCTTCAGTCGACGTGCACTGGAGCGTGTCCTCAACGACTGGCCAGCAGTCAAGGCCATGCTCAACAGTGGGGTCAAGGACAAACCAACCACGTAAGTGTCAGCTAAAGGAAAGGAGGCAGGGTGTGGGGTACAGATGATCAAATAGCAGTTTATATGATAACGGGACAGCTAGATTAGATGAGTTACCAACTGAGGTCGAAAGGCTGCCCGATGGAGCCAAGATGTACCGTGCAGTTAGGATGTTGACTCGCAAGCCTTACGTTCAGGCCACAATACACGACGAAGAAGGTCGAACTGAGTTCGGTGCAAGGGTCAGTGAATACTCGGCAACCAGTTTCGCGGTTCCATAACCGAAGGGATCCCATCATTTGAAGGCCCCCAACAGTGCTGCCCACACAGGTTACAACTAAAGAAGTTTTGGCAGCGATGGGCAAGCTCAACAACAACCGAGCAAGTGGCAACAACTGCATCCCGGGAGAGCTACTAAAGTACATGTCCACATGTCTGGCAAACCCCATCCTAAAAATATTCAATGATGCGCCAGAACAACATGAACCACTGGAGCTTGGTAGAGGTGTCTTAATCCTTCTATAAAAGCCCGGTAAGACGGTGGGGCCTTGACCGAGTTTGAGACCTATCATCCTACTGTCCTGCGCAAAATGCTGTCGCTAGTGGTTTTGTCCCGAATCGCATTGAGAGTCGACGAATTCCTGTCACCTGGTCAGAGTGGATTCCGTCGAGGTCGAAGTACGACTGACATAGTGTTTGGGTACCGATGGTGGTAAGGCACAGAGATACCGTGTCACAGTCGAGATTCTTGGAATAGACATTAGCCGAGCATTCGATACCATCCATCGAGACAAGCTGATGGGTACACTTTCAACCTTCCTTGAAGAGTTGGAAATTCAAATGATAAGACTTCTCCTTGCAAACACATCACACGAACCATGCATATCGGTCGGAGAATGTCCTTCTTTTGTGACAGCGATAGGCACACCTCAAGGTGATAGTCTCAGCCCAGTGCTGTTTATTGTATACCTTGAAGCGGCCTTGAGAAACCTTTGGGCAGAGCTGCTTCAACGACTAGTCGCTGACATCGACCTGCCATTTGACATCAAATTTGTAGATGACACAGACTTTGTTAGTTATTCCCAAATTTTCATGGACTGAATTAAAGAAATTGCCCCACACAGCTTAGCAGAAAGGTTCCTCACCATCAACGAATCCAAAACCGAAAGAACATCTGTCCAGAGACACACCAACCAAATATCTGAGGAGTGGCAGATGACAAAGAAGCTATGCTCACTACTGGGAGACGCAGAGGATGTAGCACGCCATAAACAGCTCACAAATATAGCATTTTGGAAGCTGTGGACAGTCTGGTTCAGGCAGAATCAGATCAGTTTGAATCTGCGGCTCTACCTGTACACATCATTCGTACTGACAGTGCTGACCGACAACATAGGCGCCTGGGGTCTGACTCAGACGGACTTAAACCGACTGGATTCATACCATCGCTGTCATTTGTGTAAGATAATTGGTGTTCATTACCCACAGAAGATGCCTTACGTCGTTGATGTCAGTGCGAGTCGATCAACCAGTTGGTCCGAAAAGCCCGGTGGCGTCTGTTCAGACACGTGCTATGTTTGCCAAAGAACGTCCCTGCCCAGCTTGTCATTGAAGCCTTCAAGCCGGACAAGGTGGCTTTCGTGGGCGACCTCGGGTGACATTGCCAACGATGCTCAACGGGGACTTGACAAAGTTGGCGCAGGGCATCAGAAAGCTACGTGCTCTCAGCCGCGTCGAATGGCACTAACTGACGAAACAGATCATTGAAATGGCATAAGCGAATCTTTCATCATTTAAAATGCGAACATGCTTATTATATATAATCATGTAGTATAGTGTCATCATTGATTAAACTTGTGTTGGCTGTACAATGGGAATCTTATCTGTAGATGCTGAAGATAACCTTATGAGTTTCATTTGTACTAGCAGATGGCATTTATTGTTTGTTTTGTAGATACACAGTGATATACATGGATGAGTATCCATAATGTTTTTCTGTGACTGACAAAACACCAACTGAAGACAGTTCTTCAGATATATTTATATAAAAAATGCAATTTTATAATTTATTTGTTGTGCTCCTGTGACATCATAAGTTCATAATGCCAATAAAATTAGTGATTCATGTTGGTTCAAACCACGCCCAGTCCCGTCAATACATGGTGCAGGACTTCTAAGATTTTGAACAATCCTAAATGGCTCCATCCAGCAACTGCCACTTTCAACTGACATGACAGGGTGAACAATAGGTTACCCATCACGCTGCCCAATTCTGATATCCAATATAGCGTCAATGTGCATTAATGTCGGTTCCACCCGATAGGTGGTGTCAATGTAGTGTTTCAAACCACTACCCAGCCATACGTGATGTTATGTAATGTTTGTACTTACCCAACCATCCCGTATTGTAGATGACAACTGTACAGTACTGATTTAATAAGGTCATCACCTGTGTTTGACCTGTGCTCTTGTGTTGCAGTGGTCAGCCGGACATGTTGGGAGACCATGTTTACCTGGACACTCAGACTGGGACGTCGCAACTTGACAAGTTCACCCATTGCATGCTGGTCAAGTGTAGTCTCGAGGTCAGTGTGCATTGTCCAGTATAAAACTGACCACTTTAAGCTTCCCACTTAACTCATCATATGTTCTGTAGTGTGTCGTCAGTACTGTTTCTGTGTTGCACAATCGCAGTGTGTTTTAGGCGGGTGTATAAAAATAAAAATAATTTGTTCAACTATAGCTGCTGTTCTTAAAATACTTGGGACATATTTGTTGTAAATTGCTTCTCCACCCTAAGTCTTTGACAGTCAATAATGCTCTAATGATGACTTTTTCATGTCCCTTCTCATGACAGTGCCTTTCTGTTATTTTGTTTGGAGGGATACAAGGGTAATTACCCTTCATAGTAACCATGGCAACGGTGTATTCCAGATGCTTGACACCCTGTTGACGACTTTGATCCGCGAGATGCAGCGAGAAGGTCCCGTGGCCCATCGCAGTGAGGCCAAGTTAGTCGCCCGGCGCTTCGTACGTTCCGTTGCACGCATCTTCACTGTGCTCAGCCTAGAGATGGCGCCACAGAGCAGTCGCAAGAAAATGTGAGTTCCAATCCCGAGAAGCGATCTTCTGAGCGGACTTGGATATAACGTGTATTGTGAATGAATATTGAAGACAATCCATCAGAATTGTTAGGTTTAGCACACTTGTCCTGCCACTGTCAGTAGAATATTGAAGACAATCCGTCAGAATTGTTAGGTTTAGCACACTTGTCCTGCCACTGTCAGTAGAATAGTGAAGACAATCCGTCAGAATTGTTAGGTTTAGCACACTTGTCCTGCCACTGTCAGTAGAATATTGAAGACAATCCGTCAGAATTGTTAGGTTTAGCACACTTGTCCTGCCACTGTCAGTAGAATAGTGAAGACAGTCCGTCAGAATTGTTAGGTTTAGCACACTTGTCCTGCCACTGTCAGTAGAATATTGAAGACAATCCGTCAGAATTGTTAGGTTTAGCACACTTGTCCTGCCACTGTCGGTAGAAGAGTGAAGACAATCCGTCAGAATTGTTAGGTTTAGCACACTTGTCCTGCCACTGTCAGTAGAATAGTGAAGACAATCCGTCAGAATTGTTAGGTTTAGCACATTTGTCCTGCCACTGTCAGTAGAATATTGAAGACAATCCGTCATTTCTTCATTCCAGTTCTGTCATACATGTTACATAATATGTTTTTATGGGGGGGACTGATGTGTACACATTTTGAGAACAGTTCATTTATTTCCATTAATGGCTAAGATGACATTTTATTAATATACACTGTTGTCACACTTTTATGCCTGCTGTACAGTCTGCTGTGTTTTACTCTCTGAACTCTGAGAGTGCCACATCCACTGGTGAAGCTTAACAAAGTCTTGGAATGTTGTTGTAATGTCCACTGATGTTGTTGACAGGAATCTGAGCATGTCACATGAAGTGTAAGAGTCTCCCAATAACACAGTAATGTCCATTGTTGTTGTCATAATGTCCACTGTTGTTGACATGAATCTTAGCATGTCACAGCCACTTGTGAAGTGTAAGAGTCTTGCAATGTCACAATAATCTCCATTGTTGTTGTCATAGTGTCCACTGTTGTTGACACAATATCAACTGTTGTTGTCATAATGTCCACTGTTGTTGTTTAACAGGAATCTTAGTGTGTCACAGCCACTGGTGAAGTGTAAGAGAGTCTTCCAGGCTCTCATCAACATTGCTATAGAGGAGCTATGTGAGACAGCCGACGCCCTAATCTCTCCCGTCAGGATGGGCACCGCCCGCCCTACCGCCCTCTTCTCTCTCGTTAACGCCAACGTCGAAGCCATCCAGGTCAGTGCTAGGGGTTAGTGGGGTAACTGGTATTATGGGGTGAACGGGGCTTGATTCGATAGGTTGAGGAATGTTTGTTCATTGTTGTTATTCACAGTAATGTCGGCATTGTTTACTTTTGATGGAGTTTACACAACATTTTCATTAAAAATCATCGCGATTTGTTATGGTTTCTGCGCAACAACAATGGCAGAAATGAACAGCGCTGCACATGTGTAACTCAGGGCTGCCTACCATTACGGATTTTCCGTAATCATTACGAAAATTCACCTCAGATTACAGCATTACGGAAACTGCCGCCGTATTACGGGAATACAAATATCCGACTATAGAAAATGTTACACATTACACAATTACTAAATCTATAAATAATGCTGCTCAGATGCCCTGAAGAAACTCATCATTCACTTGTTATAATTTATCAACAAATATTTAGTCCACTACAAGTTCTGCAAAGTCAGTACGGTGACGTCATCCAATGCTGTGCCTGTGTACGATGTTACAACTTTGACTGCCAGCAGCCTGCTGATGACTGCTGTGGCATGTGAGCATATTATTATATCTGCATCTGTCAGTCAACAGCACTTACAGCGGCCAAAAAATACCAGTGTCATTAATGCGCGTCTAGACATTAATAAAATGTACAGGTGTAAAATTATATAATGAAAGAAAGAAATTAAGGTGACGTAAAGGTAAAACCATTAAATTACATTAAGGTGGTAAGGATGCTATGACATGCTTGTTTTGATTTAAATAAAATTAATAAATGTTTTGAAGATAAAGTAACAATTTTTTTCTCAGACAATGCCTAACACATTAAACAATACTCCAGACCAAAAAGAATTGATTTTTATGTTGTTTAGTGATATTTAAATGTGTTTAAAGACAATTAAAAAATATGTCAAAAATCACCATAAAATGGCATTTTTTATTTAATTTTGAGAAACTCCCCAAAAGAAAAATTTGTATGGTTGTAAGTACAAATATGTTATTGACATTCGTACTGGTTTTTAGTCCTTTTGGGCCAAAGGTCCAACGGACTATTGCCATCACTCTGTGTCCGCCATCCGCCGTTAGCTGTCATATCTCAGAAACCGTTCAGCAACTTTTTCTCTAATTTTACATAGATGTATCTTAGGGCGCTGCCATTATACACAAGAAATCTGTATTTGATTGAATCATTCTAAGGACACCTCAGGGCCCCCAAAAATGCAAAATTGTACTGCAGAGAAACAGCTGCTCCCTCCTGCATCCCTGCTGATTTCTATTTATAACAGACAGACAGACAGTATTTGTTTGAACATCATAAGTACATAAACTACAATATAATATTCATTGTAAGGTCAGGGAGGCTCCCATTAAGACAATTATATGCAGCTATCATGGGAATTATCCTACTGATGTAACTGGATAGTGGACTTTGCCCTGATCACTGGGGTGGCCCTGAGTGGAGTGGCCAGCTGTAAATCTGTGTATTGGTCCAGTCTAGGCAGTCTGCCTGCCATTGTCCCAGTGTAAAACTGAATGCCTCCATGTGGGCTGTAACTATAATGTGTAATGGGAATCCCTACTGCACTGGCAGAACCTGAGAAACTTTAAAACAGCAATAGACATAATTATCAATGCAATGTAATGATATGATCTAGGATTAACCCTGCAGGTGACCAATGGTAAACTTCCACGGCGTACACAATTTGGAGCTATTTGTATGGGTGCTTTTAAAAATCACAACTTCGCTAATACGTATCGCAAAAATATGATTGAGCTATCATTTTGTTGACAAAAAGACCCTTTATTATTATGCAGTGATGATATTTGCATAACATCAAATAATCATGAAGATACAACTGTTTAAAGTTTATATAAAATAAATGCAAAAAATATTTTTTTCGCCCTACTACTAGCTAATTTCCGAGTGGTTGTGTGTGTCAATGTCCAATTAGAGAAATGTAGCCCTGTATATAAGCTAATGAGTACAGAAAAAATTAATAAAATATACTCAGAAGTTTTTTTATATGAATTTTTAGATAGACCCATGTAAAATTTAGACTATTCTTCATGAACGTCAGAACGAGGGTAAAGTAGAAACCCAAGTTTGCTCAGTGACAAAATAATTATTGTGCGGTTGTATGTTCATGCATGCAGTGTGACAAATGTAGCTATACATTTCAGCTGCGTGATAATGAAAACTAGACTCAAATATATTCAGAACTTTTCATTTTATTGTATTTTTCGTAGAAAGTTCAAATACAACCAATACGGCAATAGGCCTTGTAGGCCTACCGTTGCGTGCCGTGGCGCACCTGTCCGATAACATGACGTATCTATTATCAATTTCCTTACATATCAATAAAGTAAGTAATACCTACAGTTCCTAATTACACACATATATATGTCATCAGGTTATAGGACATGTTGTATTTGAATTCTGAATGCATCGTATCCTTCGCTGGCGGACCGAGTAGGCCGGCCGAATTGGCCCATGTCCGGGTGCAAGACAGCGATGTCTGGCTCGCCAGCAACTTGCATAATATCCACTTCAAAACAGCCCTCAAAGTCTGTGTAACTGTCTGAACTAGTATAATAACTTGATCCACAAATACTGTCATGTATTTTGCTGACATATTGCCGCGGACATTTGAAATAATTCAACTTATATAATCGAAGCGAGACAAAAAACATGGCGGACTTTCGTCGTGATGGAATGAAACCAGCATCAACAAGAAGACGTTTTAGAGCCATGCGCTGATTGGTTGACCGTTGACGTAAATTTATTTGGATAGACCAATCGTTGGGCTTTCCATCGGTACCTCCATTTCCCTGTTTAGACCATATGAATGGGAATGTAAAATCCTGACGCAGAGCGTAGTAAAATCGGCCATATTTGGGCATCTACTACTACGACATTTTAAAGCTTGGTTGTGATTTGCTATTACTGAATCATGACGCGATACAACTCATTGATAAAAATGCCACAGGAAGAAGAATAATTCAGCTTTCCAATGATACCCCGCGTTCCCCTGTCAGTTGCTAGTGATGAAAACAATTTTTTTTTTAAAGAGTGATACTGAATCGGGCCGAAAATTGGCCGGGAGCAGTTTTGCACTGATCGCACGGGCCGAATTCGGCCCAGTGGTCACCTGTAGGGTTAAAATAAAATAGCTTAGGTATAAAATAATATATAAAATAACTTAGATATACTCAAAAAGGTTAAAGTATATTTAGCCAAAATTATCTGGAATATTATTAAGATGTTTTACTACATATGTTACAGCTATTACTTCACTCCTATTCAATCTGTAGTATGTCATTAATGCACACTATGTTATGTACTTTGTGAGTATCGGGATAAAATTCTACAGTATTTTTAATAACACATTAACTAATATATACAATCTTCACGAAACAGTCTACTCGAATATTTTATTTCCAGGTGTATCTTCACTGGCATGCTATATGCATGCCAGTGAAGATACACCTGGAAATAAAATATTTAGTCTCCACTAAACATGTCAATATTTTACTTCCATCATAACCCTTAATGATCTGTAACTATGATTCACCAAAAAACATTTCATTAATAATTACAAAATCACAATATAGTCCAAAGGACTTCAGGGCCTCTTGGCCCATTTTTAGACTATTGCCATCATTCTCCGTCCACCGTCCGCTGTTAGCTGCCGTATCTTAGAAACTGTTCAACTTTTTTTCTAATTTTGCATAGACGTATCTTAGGGTACTGCCACTATGCACGAGAAATCTGTATTTGATTGAATCATTCTAAGGACCCCGTAGGGCCCCCAAGGGCCCAAAAAGCTGGTAATTTGTCTCATTTTGCCTATTTTTTCAAAAACTGTTCAGCAACTTTTTTTCTAATTTTGCAAAGATGTATCTTAGAGTGCTGCCACTATACACAAGAAATCTGTATTTGATTAAATCATTCTAAAGGCACCTCAGGGGCCCCCAAAGTGCAAAAGTTTTACATTATCTAGTGATGTGGTTTTGAGAAGGGCCCTTGAGACCACCCCCAACAGTAGATGTTGTGTATTGTGCCAGAAACTGCCCCCCCCCAACCCCTTGCCCCCCACACAGACAGAGCAGACACATTTGACCCCTGTTAAACTCAGTTGCCTGCAGCTTTTAAACTGTATCTACTGATTTTCTATAATTGCAAGTTGTGTTTATTTTGATGTTCATTTAATTATTATAAAATGGTGTGACTGTGGTGTCTATTGGTTAAAGATGTATTGTCACCTGTAGGTGACAAACATAGAAAATTAATATTCTGGACAACTATAGAGTGAAATATGCTACACTTTATTGATATCAAATGCATTCTACTGTTCTGTTTACACTTGCCATGCCTTGTGTAGACATGGTACTGTGTAAACCAATTGTATCAATATAAACTAATAACATGGTACTATGTAAATCAATTGTATCAATATAGACTAATAATTACAGATTCACAATATAGTTGACATCCGAAACAACTAAATGTTAACCATTAGAAGAGTTGACATAGTTCCACTATACACAAGAAATCTGTATTTGATTGAATCATTCTAGTGTCATCAGCATATAGTAGAACATACATTTTCAAGAAAATGTCTACATCACCATCACTAAGGTGGTAAATTTCACCAGCTGCCATGTCAAGTGCCTAATAATTATGACTAACAGTGTTCAAAATTCAGGTAAATAGGAAATAACAAAGGAGACAAGTTTTTGCCTTGCTGTGCCTCTACATCACATGAGAAGAAGGCTGACACAGCCTGGCCCTGTTTTTTTAAGTATTCAATACCACATACCTTTTTGTTTTTGAGTTTTTTGATTTGCATTAGTACCTCATTTTGCGTGAATGGTCTGTTTATGTGTTTGTTTGACTGGGAAATCTTCTTGGATCAAAAGGTATCTCACTAGCTGCAGTTTCACTTTCAGGTTTTTCACCGAGTTTTTCAAAGTGGTTCATAAACTTATCCAGTGAAATATTTCCACATTTTTCACTGCTGTTACTTGCTTTATTAAGTATATCCCAGTATTCTGCAGGCTTGCTATGTTTTAGGTTGCGCAAGTTTTCATGTAACTGTTTGTGGTAGTATTTTGATATTTGTTTTATAAAGTATTTATACCCACTAGCTAATTCTCTTAACTCTGCATTACCTTCGTCATTTTTAATTTTCTTTAGTCTACCTTTTGCACTCAAATAATCTGTCCTCTTAGTTTTACACATGAAGACTTAATCTGGCATAACATGCTAAGTCTTTGTAGCGGCACATTTGTACTTTCAGTGTATCATTACAAAATAACATACATACAGTGTGCCACATTTGAATGTTGTGCATGTAATATTTCCATGCAATCCATTTGCATATATAATATAAAAGTTCAACAGCCGTTTTCTTCATTTTCACTTTTTGATCCCTACCATGTTCAACGCTCCATAACTTCGCCAATTTTTGTAGCAGTCATAATTTTTGAAACCGTGTAAAGCACCCTACCAAACCTTTACAAGGATGTAAGAAAACAATGGTACAATTTTTCCGACTTATCACTCGTTTGGTCAGCCGGGGTCACATATTGACGTATTAGTCCAAAGGACTTCAGGGCCTCTTGGCCCATTTTAAAATTGTACGTTAATTTTTTACATTTCTGTACATTTTTGTTGTTGTTTTTTTGATAACTGCCATGTATCTGTTTGTGTTTTAATAATATATTATGGCTTGTTGGGTAGCTCATTTATTCAGTTTTAAGAAAATGAACTGTTTTATGGGTTGTCTTGTGATAATTATGTTGCTATTGAGCAATCTTCTGTGCATGGTAATGGAATATTGAATCCAAGGGAGAAATAGGATTCCATAGAACAAATTTTGATCATGAAAATTAAGTCTGAAAGTGTTTGTAACAACAACATCCTTTCAAAATGGATGATAATTAATTAATTTAATTAATTGATGAAATCTGATCAAAAACATTGTGTGATAAAATATTGGTAATATTTGGACATGAGATGAGTACAGTTGAGGCATGACCTAAGTGAACAAGTCTTGACTAACAGTGCTTGTTGAGACGTGACCTAAGTGAGCAAATCTTGACTAACTGTGCTTGTTGAGACGTGACCTAAGTGAACAAGTCTTGACTAACTGTGCTTGTTGAAACGTGATCTAAGTGAACAAGTCTTGACTAACTGTGCTTGTTGAGACGTGACCTAAGTGAACAAGTCTTGACTAACTGTGCTTGTTGAGACGTGACCTAAGTGAACAAGTCTTGACTAACTGTGCTTGTTGAGACGTGATCTAAGTGAACAAGTCTTGACTAACTGTGCTTGTTGAGGCGTGACCTAAGTGAGCAAGTCTTGACTAACTGTGCTTGTTGAGGCGTGACCTAAGTGAACAAGTCTTGACTAACTGTGCTTGTTGAGACGTGACCTTGAGCAAGTCTTGACTAACTGTGCTTGTTCAGGTGTGATCTAAGTGAACAAGTCTTGACTAACTGTGCTTGTTGAGACGTGACCTAAGTGAACAAGTCTTGACTAACTGTGCTTGTTGAGACGTGACCTGAGTGAACAAGTCTTGACTAACTGTGCTTGTTGAGACGTGACCTAAGTGAACAAGTCTTGACTAACTGTGCTTGTTGACACGTGACCTAAGTGAGCAAGTCTTGACTAACTGTGCTTGTTGAGACGTGACCTGAGTGAACAAGTCTTGACTAACTGTGCTTGTTGAGACGTGACCTGAGTGAACAAGTCTTGACTAACTGTGCTTGTTGAGACATGACCTAAGTGAGCAAGTCTTGACTAACTGTGCTTGTTGAGACATGACCTGAGTGAACAAGTCTTGACTAACTGTGCTTGTTGAGGCGTGACCTAAGTGAGCAAGTCTTGACTAACTGTGCTTGTTGAGGCGTGACCTAAGTGAACAAGTCTTCACTAACTGTGCTTGTTCAGGTGTGATCTAAGTGAACAAGTCTTGACTAACTGTGCATGTTGAGACGTGACCTAAGTGAACAAGTCTTGACTAACTGTGCTTGTTGAGACGTGACCTGAGTGAACAAGTCTTGACTAACTGTGCTTGTTGAGACGTGACCTAAGTGAACAAGTCTTGACTAACTGTGCTTGTTGACACGTGACCTAAGTGAGAAAGTCTTGACTAACTGTGCTTGTTGAGACGTGACCTGAGTGAACAAGTCTTGACTAACTGTACTTGTTGAGACGTGACCTGAGTGAACAAGTCTTGACTAACTGTGCTTGTTGAGGCGTGACCTAAGTGAGCAAGTCTTGACTAACTGTGCTTGTTGAGGCGTGACCTAAGTGAACAAGTCTTGACTAACTGTGCTTGTTCAGGTGTGATCTAAGTGAACAAGTCTTGACTAACTGTGCTTGTTGAGACGTGACCTAAGTGAACAAGTCTTGACTAACTGTGCTTGTTGAGACGTGACCTGAGTGAACAAGTCTTGACTAACTGTGCTTGTTGAGACGTGACCTAAGTGAACAAGTCTTGACTAACTGTGCTTGTTGACACGTGACCTAAGTGAGAAAGTCTTGACTAACTGTGCTTGTTGAGACGTGACCTGAGTGAACAAGTCTTGACTAACTGTGCTTGTTGAGACGTGACCTGAGTGAACAAGTCTTGACTAACTGTGCTTGTTGAGACGTGACCTGAGTGAACAAGTCTTGACTAACTGTGCTTGTTGAGACGTGACCTGAGTGAACAAGTCTTGACTAACTGTGCTTGTTGAGACGTGACCTGAGTGAAAAAGTCTTGACTAACTGTGCTTGTTGAGGCGTGACCTAAGTGAGCAAGTCTTGACTAACTGTGCTTGTTGAGACGTGACCTTGAGCAAGTCTTGACTAACTGTGCTTGTTCAGGTGTGATCTAAGTGAACAAGTCTTGACTAACTGTGCTTGTTGAGACGTGACCTAAGTGAACAAGTCTTGACTAACTGTGCTTGTTGAGACGTGACCTGAGTGAACAAGTCTTGACTAACTGTGCTTGTTGAGACGTGACCTGAGTGAACAAGTCTTGACTAACTGTGCTTGTTGAGACGTGACCTAAGTGAACAAGTCTTGACTAACTGTGCTTGTTGAGACGTGACCTAAGTGAGCAAGTCTTGACTAACTGTGCTTGTTGAGACGTGACCTAAGTGAACAAGTCTTGACTAACTGTGCTTGTTGAGACGTGACCTAAGTGAGCAAGTCTTGACTAACTGTGCTTGTTGAAACGTGACCTAAGTGAACAAGTCTTGACTAACTGTGCTTGTTGAGACGTGACCTAAGTGAACAAGTCTTGACTAACTGTGCTTGTTGAGACGTGACCTAAGTGAACAAGTCTTGACTAACTGTGCTTGTTGAGACGTGACCTAAGTGAGCAAGTCTTGACTGACTGTGCTTGTTGAGACGTGACCTAAGTGAACAAGTCTTGACTAACTGTGCTTGTTGAGACGTGACCTAAGTGAACAAGTCTTGACTGACTGTGCTTGTTGAGACGTGACCTAAGTGAACAAGTCTTGACTGACTGTGCTTGTTGAGACGTGACCTAAGTGAACAAGTCTTGACTAACTGTGCTTGTTGAGACGTGACCTAAGTGAACAAGTCTTGACTAACAGTGCTTGTTGAGACGTGACCTAAGTGAACAAGTCTTGACTAACTGTGCTTGTTGAGACGTGACCTAAGTGAACAAGTCTTGACTAACTGTGCTTGTTGAGACGTGACCTAAGTGAACAAGTCTTGACTAACTGTGCTTGTTGAGACGTGACCTAAGTGAACAAGTCTTGACTAACTGTGCTTGTTGAGACGTGACCTAAGTGAACAAGTCTTGACTAACTGTGCTTGTTGAGACGTGACCTAAGTGAACAAGTCTTGACTAACTGTGCTTGTTGAGACGTGACCTAAGTGAACAAGTCTTGACTAACTGTGCTTGTTGAGACGTGACCTAAGTGAACAAGTCTTGACTAACTGTGCTTGTTGAGACGTGACCTAAGTGAACAAGTCTTGACTAACTGTGCTTGTTGAGACGGGACCGAAGTGAACAAGTCTTGACTAACTGTGCTTGTTGAGACGTGACCTAAGTGAACAAGTCTTGATTGCCTGTGTTTGTTGATCCAGGGCAGTGAGGAGCTCTTCTCTGTTGACCCTCTCCCAACACGCTCAAACACAACCCCAGCCAGTGCTGCCACCTACATACAGCAGTCACGCATGGCCGACCTTGGCTCAGCAGACCACGGCGATCAGAGACAGGATGATGATGACAATATTTCGACAGGGGATGCTGAAGTGAGTCTGGATCTAACTTTTTTATTGTTTCCTCATACTTATCCTACCAACCTACTACTGTATATATATATATATATATATATTGTACTCTAAAAACAAAATATATTGCATTCTAAAAACAAAAACATTTTTCCTGTTCGCCTGCCATGCCACATGCCACCTGAATCCTCAGCATATTGAGGCTAGGCGGGTATTGGAAGAAGAAGAAGCCAGGAGTGGAAGTACTACTTCAATACAGAACTTGTGCAAGTTCACTGGGTCAGTTGTATTTTGTCCCTGTTGCTGTGTTTGTTAGTTGTGATTGTAGGAAGTAAACACCCACACCCAATATCAGAGCAACCAGGAAATCCCAATAACCCCCCCATCCGAATAATTTTTTTAATTATTTTTGCAATATAATTTTCTAACTTGACGTTATAATTATTGTCTCTTTATTGGACAAAACTTCTTAAGTTTTAGTGTTGTTTTATACACAAATCAAAACGTTGTGCTTTGTTACACAGGTTGACATTACGGATCACCTTGACGGAGACAATGAACACATGGAGCCACCTGGTGAGCAAGATGATCACCACTCGGAAGTGTCAGACCACGAACAGCAAGCCGGAGACCACGAAGATGGTAGCTTGTGTTTCTGATTTATGAATAAATACTTTCTTTTTACTTAATGTGACATTTATGAGCGAATCCTGATAGAGTTATGTAAACTGAGTTCATTTGAAGAATATTGTGTTTAAATATGTCATGTTACCCAGGTCATGTCTTTACATGTGTACATGTTACATTTTTGGAACTTGTACTAATTATGTGTCCTGTCTGTAACCTGTCACCTGTGTGTTACCTCACTATCTCCTGTGTGTGTGTCCCATGTCTGTCACCAATGGTCACCTGTGTGTCACCAAATTGTCACCTGTCTGTCACGCTGCAGGTGTCGGTGAGAGTGACATGGAGCTGGACCTCCTTGATAGTGACAGTGACAGTGACCATAGCAACCACAGTAACCAGGACAACGCGAGCGTCCAGCGTAGTGTAGTCACCGCAGCCACGGCTGGATCTGATGCTGGTAAACTCATGTTTCTTGATGGTAAACCTACGTTTCTTATGATAAACTCATGCTTATTGCTTGTAAACATACTTTGTTGTTTTGAGCAAACTTGTGCATTATGCAGAAAGCATGCTTTGTTGTTTTGAGCAAACTTGTGCATTATGCAGAAAGCATGCTTAGGTGGTAGAAAATGTTAGAATGCTTGAAAACATTTAGCAAATCATGAGATATTTCTTGAAAACAACACAATACATAAGGTTGTAATGATCTGACAGTTATTTCTTCGACTACGATTGTGGGGTCTGCATGATGTGTATTGCACATGTACATAAGGTTGTATTGATCTGACAGTTGTTTCTTCGACCAGGATTGTGGGGTCTGCATGATGTGTATTGCACATGTACATAAGGTTGTAATGATCTGACAGTTGTTTCTTCGACCAGGATTGTGGGGTCTGCATGATGTGTATTGCACATGTACATAAGGTTGTAATGATCTGACAGTTATTTCTTCGACCAGGATTGTGGGGTCTGCATGATGTGTATTGCACATGTACATAAGGTTGTAATGATCTGACAGTTATTTCTTCGACCAGGATTGTGGGGTCTGCATGATGTGTATTGCACATGTACATAAGGTTGTAATGATCTGACAGTTGTTTCTTTGACCAGGATTTTGGGGTCTGCATGATGTATTGCACATGTACATAATGTAATGTGTATTGACTGACATAAGGTTGTAATGATCTGACAGTTATTTCTTCAACCAGGATTGTGGGGTCTGCATGATGTGTATTGCACATGTACATAAGGTTGTAATGATCTGACAGTTGTTTCTTCGACCAGGATTGTGGGGTCTGCATGATGTGTATTGCACATGTACATAAGGTTGTAATGATCTGACAGTTGTTTCTTCGACCAGGATTGTGGGGTCTGCATGATGTGTATTGCACATGTACATAAGGTTGTAATGATCTGACAGTTGTTTCTTCGACCAGGATTGTGGGGTCTGCATGATGTGTATTGCACATGTACATAAGGTTGTATTGATCTGACAGTTGTTTCTTCAACCAGGATTGTGGGGTCTGCATGATGTGTATTGCACATGTACATAAGGTTGTATTGATCTGACAGTTGTTTCTTTGACCAGGATTGTGGGGTCTGCATGATGTGTATTACACATGTACATAAGGTTGTATTGATCTGACAGTTGTTTCTTCAACCAGGATTGTGGGGTCTGCATGATGTGTATTACACATGTACATAAGGTTGTATTGATCTGACAGTTGTTTCTTCAACCAGGATTGTGGGGTCTGCATGATGTGTATTGCACATGTACATAAGGTTGTATTGATCTGACAGTTGTTTCTTTGACCAGGATTGTGGGGTCTGCATGATATGTATTACACATGTACATAAGGTTGTAATGATCTGACAGTTGTTTCTTCGACCAGGATTGTGGGGTCTGCATGATGTGTATTGCACATGTACATAAGGTTGTAATGATCTGACAGTTGTTTCTTTGACCAGGATTGTGGGGTCTGCATGATATGTATTGCACATGTACATAAGGTTGTAATGATCTGACAGTTATTTCTTCGACCAGGATTGTGGGGTCTGCATGATGTGTATTGCACATGTACATAAGGTTGTAATGATCTGACAGTTGTTTCTTCGACCAGGATTGTGGGGTCTGCATGATGTGTATTGCACATGTACATAAGGTTGTAATGATCTGACAGTTGTTTCTTCGACCAGGATTGTGGGGTCTGCATGATGTGTATTGCACATGTACATAAGGTTGTAATGATCTGACAACCAGGATTGTGGGGTCTGCATGATGTATTGCACATGTACATAAGGTTGTAATGATCTGACAGTTATTTCTTCAACCAGGATTGTGGGGTCTGCATGATGTATTGCACATGTACATAAGGTTGTAATGATCTGACAGTTATTTCTTCGACCAGGATTGTGGGTCTGCATGATGTGTATTGCACATGATAAGGTTGTAATGATTGACAGTTGTTTCTTCAACCAGGATTGTGGGGTCTGCATGATGTGTATTGCACATGTACATAAGGTTGTAATGATCTGACAGTTGTTTCTTCGACCAGGATTGTGGGGTCTGCATGTGTATTGCACATGTACATAAGGTTGTAATGATCTGACAGTTGTTTCTTCAACCAGGATTGTGGGGTCTGCATGATGTGTATTGCACTTGTACATAAGGTTGTAATGATCTGACAGTTGTTTCTTCAACCAGGATTGTGGGGTCTGCATGATGTGTATTGCACATGTACATAAGGTTGTAAATATCTGACAGTTGTTTCTTCGACCAGGATTGTGGGGTCTGCATGATGTGTATTGCACATGTACATAAGGTTGTAATGATCTGACAGTTGTTTCTTCGACCAGGATTGTGGGGTCTGCATGATGTGTATTGCACATGTGCATAAGGTTGTATTGATCTGACAGTTGTTTGTTTGACCAGGATTGTGGGGTCTGCATGATGTGTATTGCACATGTACATAAGGTTGTAATGATCTGACAGTTATTTCTTCAACCAGGATTGTGGGGTCTGCATGATGTGTATTGCACATGTACATAAGGTTGTAATGATCTGACAGTTATTTCATCGACCAGGATTGTGGGGTCTGCATGATGTGTATTGCACATGTACATAAGGTTGTAATGATCTGACAGTTGTTTCTTTGACCAGGATTGTGGGGTCTGCATGATATGTATTGCACATGTACATAAGGTTGTATTGATCTGACAGTTATTTCTTCAACCAGGATTGTGGGGTCTGCATGATGTGTATTGCACATGTACATAAGGTTGTAATGATCTGACAGTTGTTTCTTTGACCAGGATTGTGGGGTCTGCATGATATGTATTGCACATGTACATAAGGTTGTAATGATCTGACAGTTGTTTCTTCAACCAGGATTGTGGGGTCTGCATGATATGTATTGCACATGTACATAAGGTTGTAATGATCTGACAGTTGTTTCTTCAACCAGGATTGTGGGGTCTGCATGATATGTATTGCACATGTACATAAGGTTGTAATGATTTGACAGTTGTTTCTTCAACCAGGATTGTGGGGTCTGCATGATATGTATTGCACATGTACATAAGGTTGTAATGATCTGACAGTTGTTTCTTCAACCAGAATTGTGGGGTCTGCATGATGTGTATTGCACATGTACATAAGGTTGTAATGATCTGACAGTTGTTTCTTCAACCAGGATTGTGGGGTCTGCATGATGTGTATTGCACATGTACATAAGGTTGTAATGATCTGACAGTTATTTCTTCGACCAGGATTGTGGGGTCTGCATGATGTGTATTGCACATGTACATAAGGTTGTAATGATCTGACAGTTGTTTCTTCGACCAGGATTGTGGGGTCTGCATGATGTGTATTGCACATGTACATAAGGTTGTAATGATCTGACAGTTATTTCTTCGACCAGGATTGTGGGGTCTGCATGATGTGTATTGCACATGTACATAAGGTTGTAATGATCTGACAGTTGTTTCTTTGACCAGGATTGTGGGGTCTGCATGATATGTATTGCACATGTACATAAGGTTGTAATGATCTGACGGCTATTTCTTCGACCAGGATTGTGGGGTCTGCATGATGTGTATTGCACATGTACATAAGGTTGTAATGATCTGACAGTTGTTTCTTCAACCAGGATTGTGGGGTCTGCATGATGTGTATTGCACATGTACATAAGGTTGTAATGATCTGACAGTTGTTTCTTCGACCAGGATTGTGGTGTCTGCATGATGTGTATTGCACATGTACATAAGGTTGTAATGATCTGACGGCTATTTCTTCGACCATTGTGGGGTCTGCATGATGTGTATTGCACATGTACATAAGGTTGTAATGATCTGACAGTTGTTTCTTCGACCAGGATTGTGGGGTCTGCATGATGTGTATTGCACATGTACATAAGGTTGTAATGATCTGACAGTTATTTCTTCGACCAGGATTGTGGGGTCTGCATGATGTGTATTGCACATGTACATAAGGTTGTAATGATCTGACAGTTGTTTCTTTGACCAGGATTGTGGGGTCTGCATGATATGTATTGCACATGTACATAAGGTTGTAATGATCTGACAGTTATTTCTTCGACCAGGATTGTGGGGTCTGCATGATGTGTATTGCACTTGTACATAAGGTTGTAATGATCTGACAGTTGTTTCTTCAACCAGGATTGTGGGGTCTGCATGATATGTATTGCACATGTACATAAGGTTGTAATGATCTGACAGTTGTTTCTTCAACCAGGATTGTGGGGTCTGCATGATATGTATTGCACATGTACATAAGGTTGTAATGATTTGACAGTTGTTTCTTCAGGATTGTGGGGTCTGCATGATATGTATTGCACATGTACATAAGGTTGTAATGATCTGGGTTTCTTCAACCAGGATTGTGGGGTCTGCATGATGTATTGCACATGTACATAAGGTTGTAATGATCTGACAGTTGTTTCTTCAACCAGGATTGTGGGGTCTGCATGATGTGTATTGCACATGTACATAAGGTTGTAATGATCTGACAGTTGTTTCTTCAACCAGGATTGTGGGGTCTGCATGATGTGTATTGCACATGTACATAAGGTTGTAATGATCTGACAGTTGTTTCTTCAACCAGGATTGTGGGGTCTGCATGATGTGTATTGCATGTACATAAGGTTGTAATGATCTGACAGTTGTTTCTTCAACCAGGATTGTGGGGTCTGCATGATGTGTATTGCACATGTACATAAGGTTGTAATGATCTGACAGTTGTTTCTTCGACCAGGATTGTGGGGTCTGCATGATGTGTATTGCACATGTACATAAAGTTGTAATGATCTGACAGTTGTTTCTTCGACCAGGATTGTGGGGTCTGCATGATGTGTATTGCACACGTACATAAGGTTGTAATGATCTGACAGTTGTTTCTTTGACCAGGATTGTGGGGTCTGCATGATGTGTATTACACATGTACATAAGGTTGTAATGATCTGACAGTTGTTTCTTTGACCAGGATTGTGGGGTCTGCATGATATGTATTGCACATGTACACAAGGTTGTAATGATCTGACGGCTATTTCTTCGACCAGGATTGTGGGGTCTGCATGATGTGTATTGCACATGTACATAAGGTTGTAATGATCTGACAGTTGTTTCTTCAATCAGGATTGTGGGGTCTGCATGATGTGTATTGCACATGTACATAAGGTTGTATTGATCTGACAGTTGTTTCTTCGACCAGGATTGTGGTGTCTGCATGATATGTATTGCACATGTACATAAGGTTGTAATGATCTGACGGCTATTTCTTCGACCAGGATTATGGGGTCTGCATGATGTGTATTGCACATGTACATATGGTTGTAATGATCTGACAGTTGTTTCTTCGACCAGGATTGTGGGGTCTGCATGATGTGTATTGCACATGTACATAAGGTTGTAATGATCTGACAGTTGTTTCTTCGATCAGGATTGTGGGGTCTGCATGATGTGTATTGCACATGTACATAAGGTTGTATTGATCTGACAGTTGTTTCTTCGACCAGGATTGTGGGGTCTGCATGATGTGTATTGCACATGTACATAAGGTTGTAATGATCTGACAGTTGTTTCTTTGACCAGGATTTTGGGGTCTGCATGATATGTATTACACATGTACATAAGGTTGTAATGATCTGACAGTTATTTCTTCGACCAGGATTGTGGGGTCTGCATGATGTGTATTGCACATGTACATAAGGTTGTAATGATCTGACGGCTATTTCTTCGACCAGGATTGTGAGGTCTGCATGATGTGTATTGCACATGTACATAAGGTTGTAATGATCTGACAGTTATTTCTTCGACCAGGATTGTGGTGTCTGCATGATGTGTATTGCACATGTACATAAGGTTGTAATGATCTGACGGCTATTTCTTCGACCAGGATTGTGGGGTCTGCATGATGTGTATTGCACATGTACATAAGGTTGTAATGATTTGACAGTTGTTTCTTCGACCAGGATTGTGGGGTCTGCATGATATGTATTGCACATGTACATAAGGTTTTAATGATCTGACAGTTGTTTCTTCGACCAGGATTGTGGGGTCTGCATGATGTGTATTGCACATGTACATAAGGTTGTATTGATCTGACAGTTGTTTCTTCGACCAGGATTGTGGGGTCTGCATGATGTGTATTGCACTTGTACATAAGGTTGTAATGATCTGACAGTTGTTTCTTCAACCAGGATTGTGGGGTCTGCATGATGTGTATTGCACTTGTACATAAGGTTGTAATGATCTGACAGTTGTTTCTTCGACCAGGATTGTGGGGTCTGCATGATATGTATTGCACATGTACATAAGGTTGTAATGATCTGACAGTTGTTTCTTCGACCAGGATTGTGGGGTCTGCATGATGTGTATTGCACATGTACATAAGGCTGTAATGATCTGACAGTTGTTTCTTCGACCAGGATTGTGGGGTCTGCATGATGAGTATTGCACATGTACATAAGGTTGTAATGATCTGACAGTTATTTCTTCGACCAGGATTGTGGGGTCTGCATGATGTGTATTGCACATGTACATAAGGTTGTAATGATCTGACAGTTATTTCTTCGACCAGGATTGTGGGGTCTGCATGATGAGTATTGCACATGTACATAAGGTTGTAATGATCTGACAGTTATTTCTTTGACCAGGATTGTGGGGTCTGCATGATGAGTATTGCACATGTACTTAAGGTTGTAATGATCTGACAGTTATTTCTTCGACCAGGATTGTCGGGTCTGCATGATGTGTAATGCACATGTAAATAAGGTTGTAATGATCTGACAGTTATTTCTTCAACCAGGATTGTGGGGTCTGCATGATGTGTATTGCACATGTAAATAAGGTTGTAATGATCTGACAGTTATTTCTTCGACCAGGATTGTGGGGTCTGTATGATGTGTATTGCACATGTACATAATAACAGTGATAATAATAAAAATGAATCTTTAGTACAAAATATTTAGTGTGGAAACTGGAAATGTGATACACTTGTTATTGTTTGGCCACCAGTTCACCAGTTCACCAGTTCACCAGTTCACCAGTGTGATGAAGAAGATCAGTGTTCCGGTGTACAGGATGATATGCTTAGATAGAATCTAAAGTAACTGATGTGTGTATGTGGTGATGGTGGCAGAATAGGAGAATCTTGTGCAGTTTGGAGGTTCATAATCTACAGGAATACCTGTGTAGACTTGGCAATACATGGTGTGTACTAAGGACTCATATTAGATTACATTAAGTATTCTGTAGTTAGAACAATGTTGGCCTTTGATAAATGATTTAATTCATTGCTTGTGTTGGCCACTAGGTGTTGGCAGTCTCGCCTACTTCTCATTGGAGGAGGAGTCAGGCGAGTCGTCCAATCAGGAGGAGGATGACACTGATGGGGTGGAGAGTGAAGACAATGACGGGGACGAGGTGGGCATACTCAACGAACCCCTCGAGAGAAGGACCACTGCAGGTATGACGTGTCGTCTTATATACTGTAATCACTATATATTTGGACACCTATAGTCAACGGGTCATTGTCCACCATACTCCAACATGTGTCATCTCGAATGTCGCAAGATCTAGCCACTAGTCTCTGTGTGACTTACAAGAATTACTTAACACTGTTAGCAACATTTTTGCAGGGCGCAACCTAAATATTTAACTAAAATGAACATTTCTGAGAATTTATTGGCATAACATGGCACAAATGAATGGTAGGGAGTTACAATATGGATATCTTTTGGAAATGTTTCTTCAGATTTTTATGAAAACAGGAGTATATTACAGTATTGGTAACTGAAAACAGTCATTACGGACGTGGGCACCTAACAGTAAGAGGTGCCAAAAACATACAGTACAAACAAAATGTTGGTAACTGAAAACAGTCATTATGGACTGTGTGTATTTGGGCACCTAACAGTAAGAGGTGCCAAAAACATACAGTACAAACAAAATGTTGGTAACTGAAAACAGTCATTATGGACTGTGTGTATTTGGGCACCTAACAGTAAGAGGTGCCAAAAACGTACAGTACAAACAAAATGTTGGTAACTGAAAACAGTCATTATGGACTGTGTGTATTTAGGCACCTAACAGTAAGAGGTGCCAAAAACATACAGTACAAACAAAATGTCGGTAACTGAAAACAGTCATTATGGACTGTGTGTATTTGGGCACCTAACAGTAAGAGGTGCCAAAAACATACAGTACAAACAAAATGTCGGTAACTGAAAACAGTCATTATGGACTGTGTGTATTTGGGCACCTAACAGTAAGAGGTGCCAAAAACATACAGTACAAACAAAATGTCGGTAACTGAAAACAGTCATTATGGACTGTGTGTATTTGGGCACCTAACAGTAAGAGGTGCCAAAAACATACAGTACAAACAAAATGTCGGTAACTGAAAACAGTCATTATGGACTGTGTGTATTTGGGCACCTAACAGTAAGAGGTGCCAAAAACATACAGTACAAACAAAATGTTGGTAACTGAAAACAGTCATTACGGACTGTGTGTATTTGGGCACCTAACAGTAAGATGTGCCAAAACATACAGTACAAACAGAATGTTTGTAACTAAAACAGTCATTATGGACTGTGTGTATTTGGGCACCTAACAGTAAGAGGTGCCAAAAACATACAGTACAAACAAAATGTTGGTAACTGAAAACAGTCATTACGGACTGTGTGTATTTGGGCACCTAACAGTAAGAGGTGCCAAAAACATACAGTACAAACAAAATGTTGGTAACTGAAAACAGTCATTATGGACTGTGTGTATTTGGGCACCTAACAGTAAGAGGTGCCAAAAACATACAGTACAAACAAAATGTTTGTAACTGAAAACAGTCATTGTGGACTGTGTGTATTTGGGCACCTAACAGTAAGAGGTGCCAAAAACATACAGTACAAACAAAATGTTGGTAACTGAAAACAGTCATTATGGACTGTGTGTATTTGGGCACCTAACAGTAAGAGGTGCCAAAACATACAGTACAAACAGAATGTTTGTAACTGAAAACAGTCATTATGGACTGTGTGTATTTGGGCACCTAACAGTAAGAGGTGCCAAAAACATACAGTACAAACAAAATGTTGGTAACTGAAAACAGTCTTTATGGACTGTGTGTATTTGGGCACCTAACAGTAAGAGGTGCCAAAACATACAGTATAAACAGAATGTTTGTAACTGAAAACAGTCATTATGGACTGTGTGTATTTGGGCACCTAACAGTAAGAGGTGCCAAAAACATAAAGTACAAACAAAATATTGGTAACTGAAAACAGACGTTACGGACTGTGTGTATTTGGGCACCTAACAGTAAGAGGTGCCAAAACATACAGTACCATCAAAATGTTGGTAACTGAAAACAGTCATTACGGACTGTGTGTATTTGGGCACCTAACAGTAAGAGGTGCCAAAAACATACAGTACAAACAAAATGTTGGTAACTGAAAACAGTCATTATGGACTGTGTGTATTTGGGCACCTAACAGTAAGAGGTGCCAAAACATACAGTACAAAAAAAATGTTTGTAACTGAAAACAGTCATTATGGACTGTGTGTATTTGGGCACCTAACAGTAAGAGGTGCCAAAAACATACAGTACAAACAAAATATTGGTAACTGAAAACAGACATTACGGACTGTGTGTATTTGGGCACCTAACAGTAAGAGGTGCCAAAACATACAGTACCATCAAAATGTTGGTAACTGAAAACAGTCATTACGGACTGTGTGTATTTGGGCACCTAACAGTAAGAGGTGCCAAAACATACAGTACAAACAGAATGTTTATAACTGAAAACAGTCAATATGGACTGTGTGTATTTGGGCACCTAACAGTAAGAGGTGCCAAAAACATACAGTAGAAACAAAATATTGGTAACTGAAAACAGTCATTACGGACTGTGTGTATTTGGGCACCTAACAGTAAGAGGTGCCAAAAACATACAGTACAAACAATATATTGGTAACTAAAAACAGTCATTATGGACTGTGTGTATTTGGGCACCTAACAGTAAGAGGTGCTAAAAACATACAGTACAAACAATATATTGGTAACTAAAAACAGTCATTATGTACTGTGTGTATTTGGGCACCTAACAGTAAGAGGTGCCAAAAACATACAGTACAAACAATATATTGGTAACTAAAAACAGTCATTATGGACTGTGTGTATTTAGGCACCTAACAGTAAGAGGTGCTAAAAACATACAGTACAAACAATATATTGGTAACTAAAAACAATCATTATGTACTGTGTGTATTTGGGCACCTAACAGCAAGAGGTGCCAAAAACATACAGTACAAACAAAATATTGGTAACTGAAAACAGTCATTATGGACTGTGTGTATTTGGGCACCTAACAGTAAGAGGTGCCAAAAACATACAGTACAAACAAAATGTTGGTAACTGAAAACAGTCATTACGGACTGTGTGTATTTGGGCACCTAACAGTAAGAGGTGCCAAAAACATACAGTACAAACAAAATGTTGGTAACTGAAAACAGTCATTACGGACTGTGTGTATTTGGGCACCTAACAGTAAGAGGTGCCAAAAACATACAGTACAAACAAAATGTTGGTAACTGAAAACAGTCATTACGGACTGTGTGTATTTGGGCACCTAACAGTAAGAGGTGCCAAAACATACAGTACAAACAAAATGTTTGTAACTGAAAACAGTCATTATGGACTGTGTGTATTTGGGCACCTAACAGCCAAAAACATACAGTACAAACAAAATGTTTGTAACTGAAAACAGTCATTACGGACTGTGTGTATTTGGGCACCTAACAGTAAGAGGTGCCAAAAACATACAGTACAAACAAAATGTTGGTAACTGAAAACAGTCATTACGGACTGTGTGTATTTGGGCACCTAACAGTAAGAGGTGCCAAAACATACAGTACAAACAAAATGTTTGTAACTGAAAACAGTCATTATGGACTGTGTGTATTTGGGCACCTAACAGTAAGAGGTGCCAAAACATACAGTACAAACAAAATGTTGGTAACTGAAAACAGTCATTATGGACTGTGTGTATTTGGGCACCTAACAGTAAGAGGTGCCAAAAACATACAGTACAAACAAAATGTTGGTAACTGAAAACAGTCATTATGGACTGTGTGTATTTGGGCACCTAACAGTAAGAGGTGCCAAAACATACAGTACAAACAAAATGTTTGTAACTGAAAACAGTCATTACGGACTGTGTGTATTTGGGCACCTAACAGTAAGAGGTGCCAAAAACATACAGTACAAACAAAATGTTGGTAACTGAAAACAGTCATTATGGACTGTGTGTATTTGGGCACCTAACAGTAAGAGGTGCCAAAACATACAGTACAAACAAAATGTTGGTAACTGAAAACAGTCATTACGGACTGTGTGTATTTGGGCACCTAACAGTAAGAGGTGCCAAAAACATACAGTACAAACAAAATGTTGGTAACTGAAAACAGTCATTATGGACTGTGTGTATTTGGGCACCTAACAGTAAGAGGTGCCAAAAACATACAGTACAAACAAAATGTTGGTAACTGAAAACAGTCATTATGGACTGTGTGTATTTGGGCACCTAACAGTACGTGGTGCTGAAAACATACAGTATGCTTATGGCACTCGTATAACAGTATGGCCATATACAGAGCTGTAACAAGTACATTTATTTTGTACTTGAGTAAAAGTACAAGTAACTTTGGAAAAAGCTACTCAAGTAAAAGTAAAAGTACTTTTTGAAAAATGTACTTGAAGTACAAGTAAAAAGTAAACAAATGTACTTGAAGTAAATGCAAAAGTACTTTTCTAAAAAAACTGTTGACATGGTCACCCACTGCAAACAAACAAGTAAATTCAGTAGTGTGCAAAACAAACACTTTATTGAACAGGACAGGATCCTCAGCAGGATACAGTGACAGGCTGGCTCCTCAAACAAACTATACATACTATGCAAGACAGTGACAAAAGAAATAAAATAATGGTAATACCCTATTCAGTAGTGTGTACAGTGAACATTAAATATTGTCTACGACCAGGCCTGAGGGTCAATATGTGATACAAAATATTGAAAACATGAAACAAGAATACATATAAACAACATTTATAGGCCCTAACAATACTTATTTTATTATTAAGATAAATCTGAGTAACCATTAGCAGTTTAAATTGTCACAGCTAAGGGAATGTTTTGGGGCGATAATGTGTGAATTTCGACAAGCGTTTATCACTAATGCAATTCGGGACGTTATTCAGGTCACTAATAGCTCAAACCTAAATCCAAGAACATATCTTGTTCATATTAAATGCACTTGCACCTTTTGTACAAATAACGACGTGTTATGGTGTAATACATTTGCACAGCAAAATTGAGGCAAGAATGCCTTTTACCTGCGTAAGTCTAACACTAATAATTTACCGACCACGTGTGTAAGGAAGGTTCGAAGGTGATCAACAGATCTGGCATATCGGCTCACACAACAGACAGATCAACTTAACAGTAGCCCCGTGAACTGACTTAATCTCAAACATACTGGATAAGTATGGCAATGGATGCTGCAAATGATAGTTTTCAGCTGATCCTTCCATAATAAATCTTTGAACGCGAATGACATCATATAATCTTGGCAATATTCACGCCACCTGGTGATCATGCCTGGTAATGGCAATGATAGGCCAATCAGAAAAGACTACCAGTTGTTGCTCCGGCTGATATCTATTGATAGATATATGCTGGGGAAAACCAGTTCCGGGCTTCAGGCATTATCGTTCGTTACTAATATTTTTGGAGCTCCAACTTTTTAACTTTAAATTATGGATACTTCGTTACATTTATGAAAAGTACACACATTTGTACTTCGTTACAAGTAAAAGTACTCCTAAAAAAATGTACTTGTACTTCGTTACGTCCCAGCTCTGGCCATATATAATATACAATATTTGTCTTGGTGTACATGTCTCATATTTTAAATTATGTCGTATTTTGTAAATATGTCATATTTAATGTATATGTCTCATATTTCGTGTTTCCAGGCTCCCATGGCCAGCGAGTGTTGCAGCCGCCACAAACCATGCAGTGGGCTGTACGTCAGAGAGATGGTGGTGCCACCTCAAGGCCAGTCACAGCAACTGTAGGCACGACAACAGGTCAGCGAATACAATAGATTGTCCTTGCAAAATAATGTCTGGTTTTGTTCCCTGTAAGCCATACATACCTAATACTAGGTAGATTTTTTGAGGTACAAAGTGGTAATTTTTATCGTAATCATTGTAATATAATTTGACAATTATCTTATTGTGAATATTAACCTTGTTTTAAAAACATTTGCATCCACAATTTCCAATACCTATGGATCAAATTTATTGGGATATGTTTATCATGTGATGGGTATATTGTTGACACCTGTAAAGTATATTCCTTTTACATGCAATATAAACATATTATTTAAAACATTAAAAATATGAAGATAAACTATATTTTCAAACTGGTTTAACATGATTTTATGATAACAGTGATCATACTTTCAAGTGTGAACCTGTTCGTTTGTTTTCCCCACCACCTGCAGGCGCTACCAGTCTTATCTACGTTGACCCCGTGACCCTGCGCCGCACAGCCACGATCCCCACGGCGATACAGACCAATCAGGACAGTGCTGTCACTATGGCAACGACTGCGAGCCAACTGGCCCGGGCGTTTGGGATCCTGATCCGTCAGATCGCGGATCTGTTAACGATGTTGCAGGACTACCACGCCCTCGCCCCCAATCTACCCCGCGTACTCGACATCTCCTACCAAGAGTCTCTCGACCTACAGGTCAGTGGGGGTATAAGGGGGCCACAGTGTAGACAAGCTCAAATGACTTGTTCTGGTTCACAACAGTGTTGAATCAATTTCACAATTTAAGCTTCCAGAGGAATAATGCATGACATTCTGTAACACAATAATTACACACGTTACTTCTAAACAGTCTTTGCATACGGATTAAGGCAATGGTAGTAAAAACACCCAGGCTGAGAACAGCCAAGAGTGCATTCAAGTGCAGCATATGCAATAAAGACTGCCACACAAGTATCAACCTCTACAGCCACAACAGACGCTGCCCAGCCAACAACTGATCTTCGACACCAGGGCACAGATCCATTACGAGTCTTACGAGACTGCAGGATGCCTACTACTAGTAATTACTATGCAAGCGAATCCATCATGTCTGTCCATATCAAAGCAGCAATAATTCTAACAAAATAAAGTGACCACAACTTGTACTCAAGTTGACAGTGCCTCTGTCTTTAACAAGTGCTGAAGTTGATGATGCCCCAAATGTGACTACCATGTCTCAGTCTAGCTGTACCGGGAATATGACTAACGAGTGTCTCTCATTCTAGCTGTACCTGGAGTACCACTTCAAACCAACGTGGGACTGGCTGATCACCATCATGGACTCAACAGAGGCCCAGCTGCGGTTTGGGTCTGCGCTGAGTGACGTCACTGACCCGGTCCACCCCAGTCACCCCATGCATGCACCATTCACACGTACACAGCCCCGGGAGCGTGGCGCGGCCACCGGCGGTGTCACAGGCGGCGTGACGTCACGGGAGGAACAGCGACTGCTACAGACTGTGGAGACAGGACGCAGGACGTGTCCTGGTGGACTCGCACGCACACGACTAGGCACAGGTGAGTGGACGGTATTCCCTCTTATTAAAGGAAATAAAAATAAGGCATTTGCTAAAATCCTTTTTCCATGTGTACACAAAGTTTAACATTGTATGTAACATTTGACAACACTAAAAAAATACAGAAAAAATACATTTGTAGCATAAATTCGATTTTAAACCCGTCTTTGAAGCGATTCCCGTGGAAAATTTAATTTTAATGAGCTAGGCGATCACGTGGTATCGTGGCGTCACTTATGACACACACTCGCATCAGGCCGACCCTTTCCATGCATTCAGAGCATGTTTACTAAGATAGCTTTTGGGTTGAAACGAGCGTCAGAATGAGTTATTGTGCAATATTCCGACATAATACAAACACTAGTCATCATAGAGGAACAAGCAGTTATCTTACGGTTCCACATGAATCGAATTTTATTCAAAACAATGAATGCGAATGGGCCGAGCTTGGGCTCGTTTTCAGAATAATTATATCGAATGCAACCAACAGGAGATAATCTACACCAATAAACATACATAGCAAACATATATTGTATCCAGCTACAGAAAGTAACGTGTATATTCTCATAATATCACTAGAATATCGATATATGAAGGAGTTGTACAATTTATCATAACAACTTAAATCAATCTGTGAATTTCCACTGGTGCCGCTAGTTCAGTGGGTAGGCGCGTTGGTTTCTTGTCGTTTATTTTACAATCGGGCGACGCCGGTTCAATTCTGACACCATGCAAACCATTGATTTTCTTTACACTTTTTTGTTTATGTTTTCACAAAATAATATAAACCAAATCATTTTGTATGCTATGATGTACTGTTTGTAAATATGTTTTTTATTTTTGTAGTAATTATTTATTCACCACAAAAATGAAAATATGGTCATTATATATAACGATGTTTCTAAATTTTATTTACCCAGACAGATCACAATCTGTTTTCAAGTATATAATTACAATATATTACCATACAATATATTTACAATTAATACATTATATATCCATTACATTATATTTGTTTGGATAAATAAAATTTAGAAACATCGTTATACAATTACCATATTTTCATTTTTGTGGTGAATAAACAATTACTAAAAAATAAACAATTATTTATAAACAGTGCATTATAGTATAAAATGATTTGGTTTATATTACTTCGTGAAAACATATAAAAAAAGTATAAAGAAAATCAATGGTTTGCATGGTGTCAGGATTGAACCGGCGTCGCCCGATTGTAAAATTAATAACAAAAAACCAACGTGCCTACCAACTGAGCTAGCGGCACCAGCGGAAACTCTCTGACTGATTTAAGTTGTTATGATAAATTGTACAACTCCTTCATATATCGATATTCTAGTGATATTATGAGATTATACACGTTACTTTCTGTAGCTGGATACAATATCTGTTTGCTATGTATGTTTATTGGTGTAGATTATCTCCCGTTGGTTGCATTCGATATAATTATTCTGAAAACGAGCCCAAGCTCGGCAAAACCTAGTCGACTTGTAGATCCATTCGCATTCATTGTTTTGAATAAAATTCGATTCATGTGGAACCGTAAGATAACTGCTTGTTCCTCTATGATGACTAGTGTTTGTATTACATCGGAATATTGCACAATGACTCATTCTGACGCTCGTTTCGACCCAAAAGCTATACTTGTAAACTAGCTCTGAATGCATGGAAAGGGTTGGCCTGATGCGAGTTTGAGTCATAAGTGACGTCATATCTCGGCATCCCGAAAATCGTGCCAAAAATATGCATATTCGAAAATGTCCGGATGCACAGCATAAAATGTGGAATTTCTAATTCATTAATTTTTTAGATTTTTTTGGCTTGGAAATAGATAGCAGGATGTAATATAACATGAATTCAAGCAATAGGTGTTTTTATTTCCTTTAAATACTTATTTTATGATGAGAATTGATTTATATTAACATTTGAACCAACTTACTTAATCTACTGATGTTTACACAGCATTATTATCTCAGTTTGTTTATTGTTATATTTAAATTTGTTTTATTTCTAGTACTTATGTATTAGATTAGTCTTCTGTAAAGTGCTCTAAATGTCATGGATATGGTGCTACTAAAATAAACATTAGTATTATTATTTATAATTATTATTATCCCTTGTGAGGTGGAGAGCATCACATCTGTTTGACTCAGGTGGAGCAGGGCAGCATCACATCTGTTCGACTCCCTTGATGATCCTTCTCCATCTACCCCAATCTTCTGCAAGTGTCCACCATTCTTGGCTGTTCATCCCTGTCCTTCCAACATGTCTCTTGACACTGTTTCTCCATCTTAAAGTCAGTCTTCCTCTTCTGCATTTACCATCCTCTTCTCATTTCTGTGTTCTTTTTGTCAGTCTTGTCTCAGTTGTTCTCTGCACATGTCCTGCCCATCTCAGTTTGCTCCCAACTACTTTAATTAATCTACATGTATTCCATGTATTCTTTATTGCTATCTCTGTTGCTACAAGGTATGTGGTAGTAATAATGATGTGTCTTCTGTAGCACCAGTGTAACCTAGACAAACATCCATAGCACTTTGCTCCATTTTTGGAATTAGTTTGGCAGCAGCCAATGTAGCACTCATCCTGCACACATTTGGGCCAATGTATGTTTGAGTTTATGAGAAATTGGTCATCTGTCATTTGCACACAGTAAATACATCCTTCAGCAAAATTAATTTCAACGTAATCACACACGTCAGAGTCTTGTCAACTTGCCACTAATGGACGGATTTGCACACATTATTTCTGCGACCATGTGTATATCCACCCAGATAAAACGCTGACTTTCTTTGAGAATCCTATGTTTAACATTTTGTTTGTGAACACTAAGGGGACATCAGCACTGACATTTAATACCGCCACTGGCAGGACCAACTAGTATGATAACTCAGGCTAATAGAAGTTCTTAATTTTCACAGGATTTGATGGCAATTCAGCGCGGCGAGACTTCCTCACGTACGCCCTGTCGCTGATGCGTTCCCACAATGCTGAACATGGTGACTCGCTGCCTGTGCTCGACATAGCGTCGCTACGTCACATCGCGTACGTCCTCGATGCCTTGATATACTACATGCGTAGTGGCACTGACGTAGACTCCGACATCATCCGAGACACAGGCTCCGTGCAGTCATGGGTCGACAACGATGACACGATTCACGACGACGCCGATGATGACCCCGTCAACCAGAGCGTTGCCATGGAGACAGATAGCATGGACGGGGAGTCGGAGGTGGGGGGTGCAGGGAAGGGCACCGGACGGAAACACCCGTTCTTCCAGCGCACGGATTCAACGACATTCTTGGGTTGTGTTCCCCCCGACCCCTTCCATGTGCCACTGGTTGACGCCATCCCATTGGCCGAGCGTCCTCAGCTGCTGCAGCCAAATGCCCGTAAGGAGGAGCTGTTTGGCATTCCGAAACACACCATCCCACTGACTGACATGGCGGACAAGTCACCCTTCCTGCCCACCCCCACCCCGTTCGATCGCCTCCCCACGCACCTCGCCCTGTCTACCCGAGCAGCCGCAGGGCTCACCAGCCAGGCAGGCTACAGTGTTGGGATGACTGCCACCGAAGTACCGTTATGTTCCGTCAGTCAGGGGGCAGCACCGCCCGAGACAAGCGGCCCGAATACAGCACCGACAAACACGACTGTTATTGTGCGCCCGAGTGGTCAGGTCGTCGCCCCAATGCCCGAGGGCGCCAGAAGCACTGCAGTGAACTCTGACCTCGACGTGATGGTGACATCTGCAGTGCCACCTGGTGGCAGTGTTGAGCCCACTGCGAGGACTGGGGCAGGCGTCGCCACCGGGACTGTGGCCCCGTCAACAGATGCTGCCGTAGGGGGGACAGCCGAACCAGGCACACATGAAGTAGAGGTTGAGAAACAGTGTACGCAGGCCAGTGTCATAGTTCATGCTAGCACCGCCCAGTCTATGGTACTGCACCCTAGTGGCACGATGAAAGCGACGGCTGTGGCTGGGACGGAAGGAGGGAAGAAGGAGGAGACAGGAGACAACTTGAGGGAACCGTCTGTCACACCCGCAACTACCACACCACCTAGGTAAGTAGCAACACTTCCAGTCAGTGTCTCGCTGTCTGCTAATGAAAGTCACCCTTTTCATGTCCAATTATCAGTTCCATACCTCCAAAGAATTTGTTCCAATAGAAAAAATGTCTGCACCGTTATACAACATCATGGGTACCAGGATGTAGCGCAAACGATTTACTGCAACGAGGACGAATTTACAGCAAAATGGACGCTGAGAAGTGTGCAGGCACATTTTAAATGTTTTCTGTCCGATTTTTCTAAAGTGTGACATACTGCCTCGGCAAAATCGTCCCATTACGTACACAGTGAGAAAGGTTAAAACATTGTCCACTCTGTTTAGGTAGAATTTCGCCATTATTGCTTTGTAAAAGAGATCAATTTATGAACTTGATTCTGTCCCAACAATCTGCATGTTCACGTGTGGCATAATTGCTGGATTGTACATAATTGGGACAGCTTTATGATGTTGCCATTCCTTTTTTTAGGGATAATCCTAAATTACTGATTATAAATTATCCATGCCTCCTAGATGAAGCAGCTGTTGTTTTTAGTCCTTTGGGCCAAAGGTCCTGTGCCATCACTCTGCGTCTGCCATTAGCTGCCATATCTCAGAAACCATTCAGCATCTTCTTCTCTAATTTTGCATAGACATATAGTAGGGTACTACTACTATGCACAAGAAATATGTATATGATTGAATCATTCTAACCTCCCCAGGGCCCCCCAAACTGGTAAATTTTCACATTTTGCCTATTTTAAACAAAACTCTTCAGTAATTTTTTCTCTGATTTTGCGTAGACATTTCATGTGGTAATGCCACTATACACAAGAAATCTGTATTTGATTGAATCATACTAAGGGCACCTCTTGCCTATTTTTAGTCCTTTGGCCGAAGGTCCAAGGGACTATTGCCATCACTCTGCGTCCGCCGTCTGCCATTAGCTGCCGTATCTCAGAAACCATTCAGCAACTTTTTCTCTAATTTTGCATAGACATATCTTGGGGTACTGCCACTATGCACGAGAAATCTGTTTTTGATTGAATCATTTTAAGGGCTCCCTAGGGCCTCCAAGGACCCAAAAAACTGGTAAAAATGTAACATTTGGCCTATTTTTTCAAAAAACTGTTCAGCAACTTTTTTTCTAATTTTGCATAGATGTATCTTAGGGTGCTGCCACTATATACAAGAAATTTGTATTTGATTGAATCATTCTAAGGGCACATAAGGGGCCCCCAAAGTGCAAAAGTTTTACATTATCTAGTGATGTGGTTTTGAGAAGGGCCCTTGAGACCACCCCCAACACTAGATTTTGTTTAATGTGCCACAAAGTCAGCAGTGTGACTAATCTCTACAGCCCAGTCCATTGAGACCTTGACTAATCTTTAATTGGTCACAGCACCCAGGCAGACCAGACACACTTGACCCCTTTTAGACTGAACAGTTGCCTAACACTTTTAAATTGTATCTTCAAAACTATTGATTTTCTATAATTGCAAGTTGTGTTCATTTGATTATTATAAAATGGTGTGACTTTGGTGTCTATTGGTTAAAGATGTATTGTCTGTAGAAACCTGTAGGTGACAAACATAGAAAATTAATATTCTGTCACCTGTAGGTGACAAACATAGAAAATTAATATTCTGGACAACTATAGAGTGAAATATCCTACACTTTATTTATATCAAATGCATTCTACTGTTCTGTTTACGCTTGCCATGCCTTGTGTAGACATGGTACTGTGTAAATCAATTGTATCAATATAGAGTAATAATTACAGATTCACAATATAGTTGACACCTGAAACAACCAAATGTCAACCATTAGAAGAGTTGACATAGTTAAGGCACAATAAAGCCTTTTGTGTCAAGACAAATACAATTCAACCAATACCCCTATCTGAACATTGTCAAGTTCAAATACATCAGCACGTTTTTCACACCTGCATGGTAGTTTAGGCTCAGTAGTGTGCTGGCAGCTACTAAACCTATAGGTTTGTGTGAAAAGGATAGTTGGCAGAAGAACTAACTTCAAAGCACCATTGCATCCATTTAGCCAGGCAGCAGTCATACTGTCCCAGTGTCTGCTGCTATGTTTATATAATAATTATATAGGCCTAATGATCCCAATACACCAATCTGTTGGCACAATGTCAGATAATGGAACTAGGTTAAACATCTTAACAATAACTATAATTAGTTCTGTGGAGCCGTTTTTTTCAGTGAACAGTAAACGTGTAAACATTTTACTTCCATCATAACCCTTAATGATCTGTAACTATGATTCACCAAAAAACATTTGATTAATAATTACCTACAGGGTTGTTTGATTTATGCCGGGCAGAAACTGTTTCTGCCCGGCAGAAACAGCAACAATAGGAAATACATGCCATTGATAGGCAAATGTGTTCTTTTTATAAACAATTTCAGTTTCTTTCTGTACCTGTCTACGTACGATAACCATTTATCCGCCCTGCTCACAATAAACATCACATGAATGATAAAAGGAAGATCACTGCCACTTAACTTGTGGATTATTATTATTATGAAACTGCTCTGCTACTGCTTGGTGGACAGTAAGCTGCAACTGTCTTTGAGTTTGTTTACATTTTGACAAACTACTATTATATAGCACTAATTTTTGAATGAATCACATTTTGAGAATGCATGTCATTGTTTGCGGTGTAACTTTTGTATGCTTCATTTTCTGCTGCTACAAGTTGCATTCATCTTAAAGATTATTCAGTTACCTATCCAATGATAATACATATGTTGTGGTGTTAGAAATACTATATAGCTTTGGTATATTGTACACGAGGGTTGTGATAGGAAACTATTGGACATTGCGTCAGTGCAGAGAGACAGTACGAGATGTGTCACTCAGTATATGAAGTATGACTTTCAGATACTTAATTTTGTAGTGCTATGGATTATGATGGGCCTCTCCATTAGCTCCCTAAATATTTGTAAGTTTGGTGAGTAACACCTTCGAAGTTCTGACAGCAGGACACCGCCTTCAGTGAAGTCGAGACAAAAGTTTTACATAGGCTTCAATTTCAAACGGTCTATCACCGTCCAGATGACCCATTTTTGTATATGTTGTATACAACTTTCAACACAATACCATTAATACTGTATGAAAATTATCTTAGACCACAGGGAGGACCGGTCTACTAAATCAAATGCTTTCTTATAATCGATGAAGGCACAATAAAGCCTTTTGCGTTAAGACAAATACAATTCAACCAATACCCCTATTTGAACACTGCCGGTTCTTCACCTATTACATTCGCTTTGTTTAGGTATGTGGTCAGTCTGGTGTTCTGAACAATCACTAAGGATTAATGAACACTTGTGCAGAATGTCACACACTTGGCAGGTTTAATTGATCTATTCAGCAATGAGGACACTGTTTAGGCCTCACTCTGGACACTGTCACTCACAGTGTTGTGTATTGTCTTAGTTGGTGCATTGAGCTAATCTACTTAACCATGAATCAGTGGTGGCTCTGGTTGTGTATTACACCCAGCTGTGGAGCTAAGATTTTCTGCCTGCTATTGTTTGATGGAAACTGTGACTAATCTGTAATTGGTCACTGGCAGTAGATTGTGTCAGCAGACAGCATTAAGCCACTAGACCCCTGTTAAACTGGACAGTTGCCTGTAGGTTTTAAACTGTGTCAAACAGTGAGTCTACCTTTTGCTCTCAGATAATCTGTCCTCTTAGTTTTACACATGAAGATATAATCTGGCATAACTTTATAAGTCTTTGTAGCAGCACATTTGTACTTCCAGTGTATCATAGCAACATAACATACATATTACATACTGTGTGCCACATTTGAATGTTGTGCATGTAATATTTCCATGCAATCCATTTGCATATATAATGTAAAACTTCAACAGCCGTTTTCTTCATTTTCACTTTTTGATCCTTACCATGTTCAATGCTCCATAACTTTGCCAATTTTTGTAGCAGTCGTATTTTTTGAAACCATGTAAAGCACCCTACCAAACCTTTACAAGGATGTAAGAAAACAATGTTACAATTTTTCCGACTTATCACTCATTTGGTCAGCCGGGGTCACATATAGACCTATTAGTCCAAAGGACTTCAGGGCCACTTGGCCCATTTTTTTAAGATGGTGTATAATTAGTCATGAGCAGTTGGTCTGGCCAACAAAACATGTGACGCTATGGTAATTCAGTGAATCAGAACAAATAATTTCAGGCACCCTCCGGAGCTGTAGTAAACAACAAAATGGCAGATAACGTTGCAGAGAATTATTCACTTCGAAACTTTACTTCGGATTATCTCAAGTTACGTGTCAATATTTTGACAAAATGCCTGACAGTATTCATGAATAAGGTTATTATACTAGTTCAGATAGTTAGAACGAATTTGGATGCTTTTTGAGGTGAAAATTCAACAACTTGGCAGCGTGATGTTTGTCCGGGTGGTGCCGTGGCTGTACGCTGATAGTGAAAGTGGCAGTAATTGGGCTGCTAGAATCGGCCTATTTTATATTGGGGAAAAAATCATAAAAATAAAAGTTCTCAAGAGATTTGATGAATTTTTATGTTATTTTGTAGCTAACATGTCTGGCTACATTTGTCTCACTGGACGTAGGGCATACATCCACTCAGTAATTATCTAGTAGCAGGATAAAAGGTTAATTTTTAGTCCTTTGGGCCGAAGGTCCAAAGGACTTATATCATCACTCCGCTGTGCACCGTTAGCTGCCATATCTCAGAAACCGTTCAGCAACTTTTTCTCTAATTTGTATAGACATCATTGGGTACTATGCACGAGAAATCTGTATTTGATTGAATTATTCTAAGTCCAGTCCCCCAAACTGGTAAATTTTCACATTTTGCCTATTTTTTTCAAAACAGTAACCTTTTCACTGGACATTCCATGTGGTAGTACCACTATACACAAGAAATCTGTATTTTATTGAATCATTCTAAGGGCACCTCAGGTCCCCCAAAATGCAAAATGTTCACATTTTGCCCGCTTTCTTATTTCCAGGTGTATCTTCACTTCGCATAGTCTCCATTAAACATGTCATCATTTTACTTCCATCATAAACCTTAATGATCTGTAACTATGATTAATAAAAAAACATTTGATTAATAATTACAAACTCACAATATAGTACAAAAGACTTCAGGGCCTCTTGGCCCATTTTTAGTTTTGTTGTAATTCTTGATTCTTGATACAACATCTGCTCTTAATGAGTCTGATTTAGGCACAGCAGCTGTAAATGTAATGATATTTTAACCTGGTTTCAGTGTTACTGGGACACCAACTGTTGTTGCAACGGATGATGCAAGTCCTCTCGACCTTGTGGGAGCCAATGAAAATGTATCAAATACTGTAGTTGTGGAAACGTCGCAAATACAGCCTCTTGTGTCGCCAGCTGCTGCAGTCAAACAGTAAGTGCTTCCAGTCAGATGAATTGCTTTTTTGATGATAAGCAATTTCTTTTGTCGTAACATACACTGTATATAGTACATTTTCCAGTTTGGGACATTATTGCAATATTATGTTAGTCTATACTGTTAGAAACAGTGAGAGAGGGTGAATATTGCACTGTGCTAGAAAGGGTGAGAGAGGGTGAATATTGCACTGTGCTAGAAAGGGCGAGAGAGGGTGAATATTGCACTGTGCTTGAAACACTGAGAGAGGGTGAATATTGCACTGTGCTAGAAACTGAGAGAGGGTGAATATTGCACTGTGCTAGAAACAGTGAGAGAGGGTGAATATTGCACTGTACTAGAAACAGTGAGAGAGGGTGAATATTGCACTGTGTTAGAAACAGTGAGAGAGGGTGAATATTGCACTGTGCTAGAAACAGTGAGAGAGGGTGAATATTGCACTGTGCTAGAAAGGGTGAGAGAAGGTGAATATTGCACTGTGCTAGAAACAGTGAGAGAGGAAGAATATTGCACTGTGCTGGAATTTGCCCTAGAAAGGGTGAGAGAGGATGAATATTGCACTGTTCCAGAAAGGGTGAGAGAGGATTAATATTGCACTGTGTTAAAATGGGTGAGAGATGATGAATATTGCATTGTCCTAGAAAGGGTGAGAGAGGGTGAATATTTTGCACTGTGCTAGAAAGGGTGAGAGAGGATGAATATTGCACTGTGCCAGAAAGGGTGAGAGAGGGTGAATATTGCAGTTTTAGAAAGGGTGAGAGAGGATGAATATTGCACTGTGCTAGAAACAGTGAGAGAGGGTGAATATTGCACTGTGCTAGAAACAGTGAGAAAGGGTGAATATTGCACTGTGCTAGAAAGGGTGAGAGAGAGGGTGAATATTGCACTGTGCTAGAAAGGGTGAGAGAGGTTGAATATTGCACTGTGCTAGAAAGGGTGAGAGAGAATTAATATTGCACTGTGTTATAAAGGGTGAGAGAGGGTGAATATTGCATTGTCTTAGAAAGGGTGAGAGAGGGTGAATATTGCACTGTGCTAGAAAGGGTGAGAGAGGATGAATATTGCACTGTGCTAGAAAGGGTGAGAGAGGGTGAATATTGCAGTTTTAGAAAGGGTGAGAGAGGAGGAATATTGCACTGTGCTAGAAAGGGTGAGAGAGGATGAATATTGCACTGTGCTAGAAAGGGTGAGAGATGGTGAATATTACACTGTGCTAGAAAGGGTGAGAGAGAATGAATATTGCACTGTGCTAGAAAGAGTGAGAGAGGATGAATATTGCACTGTGCTAGAAAGGGTGAGAGAGGGTGAATATTGCACTGTGCTAGAAAGGGTGAGAGAGGGTGAATATTGCACTGTGCTAGAAAGGGTGAGAAAGGATGGATATTGAACTGCTAGAAAGGGTGAATATTGCACTGTGCAAGAAAGGGTGAGAGAGGATGAATATTGCACTGTGTTATAAAGGGTGAGAGAGAGTGAATATTGCATTGTCCTAGAAAGGGTGAGAGAGGGTGAATATTGCACTGTGCTAGAAAGGGTGAGAGAGGATGAATATTGCACTGTCCTAGAAAGGGTGAGAGAGGGTGAATATTGCACTGTGCTAGAAAGGGTGAGAGATGGTGAATATTACACTGTGCAAGAAAGGGTGAGAGAGGATGAATATTGCACTGTGCTAGAAAGAGTGAGAAAGGATGAATATTGCACTGTGCTAGAAAGGGTGAGAGAGGGTGAATATTGCACTGTGCTAGAAAGGGTGAGAAAGGATGGATATTGAACTGCTAGAAAGGGTTAGAAAGGGTGAATATTGCACTGTGCTAGAAAGGGTGAGAGAGGATGAATATTGCACTGTTTATAAAGGGTGAGAGAGGGTGAATATTGCATTGTCCTAGAAAGGGTGAGAGAGGGTGAATATTGCACTGTGCTAGAAAGGGTGAGAGAGGATGAATATTGCACTGTCCTAGAAAGGGTGAGAGAGGGTGAATATTGCACTGTTTTAGAAAGGGTGAGAGAGGAGGAATATTGCACTGTGCTAGAATGGGTGAGAGAGGATGAATATTGCACTGTGCTAGAAAGGGTGAGAGAGGGTGAATATTGCACTGTGAGAGAGGGTGAATATTGCACTGTGCTAGAAAGGGTGAGAGAGGATGAATATTGCACTGTGCTAGAAAGGGTGAGAGAGGGTGAATATTGCACTGTGCTAGAAAGGGTGAGAGAGGGTGAATATTGCACTGTGCTAGAAAGGGTGAGAAAGGATGGATATTGAACTGCTAGAAAGGTTGAGAGAGTGAATATTGCACTGTGCTAGAAAGGGTGAGAGAGGATGAATATTGCAGTCCTAGAAAGGGTGAGAGAGGATGAATATTACACTGTGCAGGAAAGGGTGAGAGAGGGTGAATATTGCACTGTGCTAGAAAGGGTGAGAGAGTGAATATTGCACTGTCCTAGAAAGGGTGAGATAGGGTGAATATTGCACTGTGCTAGAAAGGGCGAGAGAGGATGAATATTGCACTGTGTTATAAAGGGTGAGAGAGGGTGAATATTGCATTGTCCTAGAAAGGGTGAGAGAGGGTGAATATTGCACTGTGCTAGAAAGGGTGAGAGAGGATGAATATTGCACTGTCCTAGAAAGGGTGAGAAAGGGTGAATATTGCACTGTTTTAGAAAGGGTGAGAGAGGAGGAATATTGCACTGTGCTAGAATGGGTGAGAGAGGATGAATATTGCACTGTGAGAGATGGTGAATATTGCACTGTGCTAGAAAGGGTGAGAGAGGATGATTATTGCACTGTGCTAGAAAGGGTGAGAAAGGATGGATATTGAACTGCTAGAAAGGGTGAGAGAGGGTGAATATTGCACTGTGCTAGAAAGGGTGAGAGAGTGAATATTGCACTGTCCTAGAAAGGGTGAGAGAGGGTGAATATTGCACTGTGCTAGAAAGGGTGAGAGAGTATGAATATTACACTGTGCAGGAAATTGTGAGAGAGGGTGAATATTGCACTGTGCTAGAAAGGGTGAGAGAGGTTGAATATTGCACTGTGATAGAATGGGTGAGAGATGATGAATATTGCACTGTCCTAGAAAGGGTGAGAGAGGATGAATATTGCACTGTCCTAGAAAGGGTGAGAGAGGATTAATATTGCACATTGCTAGAAAGTGTGAGAGAGGATGAATATTGCACTGTGCTAGAAAGGGTGAGAGAGGGTGAATATTGCACTGTGCTAGAAAGGGTGAGAGAGGGTGAATATTGCACTGTCCTAGAAAGGGTGAGAGAGGATGAAT
Organism: Paraescarpia echinospica; assembly: GCA_020002185.1. Taxonomy (NCBI): domain Eukaryota; kingdom Metazoa; phylum Annelida; class Polychaeta; order Sabellida; family Siboglinidae; genus Paraescarpia; species Paraescarpia echinospica. The sequence continues at coordinate 35,748,905 of CM034533.1, forward strand.
ATTGCACTGTGCTAGAAAGGGTGAGAGAGGATGAATATTGCACAGTGCTAGAAAGTGTGAGAGAGGATGAATATTGCACTGTGCTAGAAAGGGTGAGAGATGGTGAATATTGCACTGTCCTAGAAAGGGTAAGAGAGGATGAATATTGCGCTGTTCCAGAAAGGGTGAAAGAGGTGGAATATTGCACTGTGAGAGAGGTTGAATATTGAACTGTGCTAGAAAGGGTGAGAGAGGGTGAATATTGCACTGTGCTAGAAAGGGTGAGAAAGGATGGCTATTGAACTGCTAGAAAGGGTGAGAGAGGGTGAATATTGCACTGTGCTAGAAAGGGTGAGAGAGTGAATATTGCACTGTCATAGAAAGGGTGAGAGAGGGTGAATATTGCACTGTGCTAGAAAGGGTGAGAGAAGATGAATATTGCACTGTCCTAGAAAGGGTGAGAGAAGATGAATATTACACTGTGCAGGAAAGGGTGAGAGGGTGAATATTGCACTTGCTAGAAAGGGTGAGAGAGGGTGAATATTGCACTGTGCTAGAAAGGGTGAGAGAGGGTGAATATTGCACTGTGCTAGAAAGGGTGAGAGAGGATGAATATTGCACTGTCCTAGAAATGGTGAGAGAGGATGAATATTACACTGTGCAGGAACGGGTGAGAGAGGGTGAATATTGCACTGTACTAGAAAGGGTGAGAGAGGTTGAATATTGCACTGTGCTAGAAAGTGTGAGAGAGGATGAATATTGCACTGTGCTAGAAAGGGTGAGAGGGTGAATATTGCACTGTGCTAGAAAGGGTGAGAGAGGGTGAATATTGCATTGTGCTAGAAAGGGTGAGAGAGGGTGAATATTGCACTGTCCTATAAAGGGTGAGAGAGGATGAATATTGCACTGTGCTAGAAAGGGTGAGAGAGGATGAATATTGCACGGTGCTAGAAAGTGTGAGAGAGGATGAATATTGCACTGTGCTAGAAAGGGTGAGAGAGGGTGAATATTGCACTGTCCTAGAAAGGGTAAGAGAGGATGAATATTGCGCTGTTCCAGAAAGGGTGAGAGAGAATGAATATTGCACTGTGCCAGAAAGGGTGAAAGAGGTGGAATATTGCACTGTGTTCGAGAGGGTGTATATTGCACGGTATTAGAGAGAGTGAATCCATGACAGATTACACAATTCCCGTATGTGTGGGGTCTTTCACTATCCCTGGAAGAGACATGAGATAAAAGGAATCAGTGACGTCCTGTGTCACTGCCAAAAGACACAGCCAGCGTGGAGTGAACAACATTACTCATATTCTGAAGCAGTAGGTGAATTTGAAAACCAATCCACTCAACTGACAGTGTAGCTCTCTAATCATGAAACCACTGCAGCCCATATTTAGTGTTTAGTGTGTTCCCTCCCGTGTTAGATTGTCTTCTTTGCTTGTAAAACAAATTCTTCTAGAAGCAGTATAGATTATGTTATGTTTAATTGTCTTTTGTGTGACCTAATTTTTCTAGTTAACTTCATGTAGTGCACCGTGAGTACACCACTGACGTTTTTTTCAGGAACCAATACATGATTGGTCAGCTGGTGTCACATGACATCCTGCTGGGTCGGTGGCGCTTTGCCCTGGACCTGTTTGGGCGTGTGTTCTGTGATGACGTGGGCATGGAGTCAGGCTCTGTGATCAGTGAGCTGGGCGGCTTCCCTGTCAAGGAGAGTAAGTTCAGACGTGAGATGGAGAAGATCCGCAACCCACAGCAGCGCGACCTCACACTCGAGGTAGGGGGCAGCACTTGTTGTGTAGACTCGTTACGACCTGACGGAGGGAACTGCAGCTGGTTATAGTTGGCACTGATAGCCTCGTAGGTGGTAGTCATTGGGTGGTATAGATGTGTACAGTTACAGCCAGAAATGTTACTGAGATGTTGTGGCAACATTGTATTGTGATTTGCTTATAGAGAGAGATATATTTGGCCATAAATTCGGGACACGAGCATCACAAAATAAAAGTGCAAGAAAATACTCCAAAAATGGTTCCTAGTAAAGCTAAGAGCCTTAGACAAGTGTCCACTTAAGGATAATAACACAAAATAGTCAATGTTGTATTATTGTTTGCCTCTAGAGAGAGAGATATATATGATTATTTACCAAGTGGGACAGAAATGTTGTAGTTATGATTTAGGGGACTGTTCTGATTGCCTTCTGAGAGTCCTTGTGCTGTTCAAGTTTCACTTGTACTTGATCCATTTTAATGACAGGTCACTGCTGCATCATAGTTTATAAATTGTGCTTTACAGGTTAGCAGTTATATGAGAATGTGCTTCACATGTTGGACGCAATGTGATACTGATTCAAATGTCGTAAGTCATGTGTGGTCTATGACAGGTTGAGAGAGACCGTAACCTGATGCTGGTGCAGACCTTCAAGCAGTTGAACACACAGTACAACCGCCGCACTAACACCGCCGGGCCACCCCTCGCTGTACACCGGGTCAAGGTGACCTTCAAGGACGAGCCGGGGGAGGGCAGCGGGGTTGCACGCAGCTTCTACACCGCCTTCGCTCAGGTTGGTAGCGATGTCATGAGTGCTTGGTGGGATCATGTTGGCTTGTGGGAAACACTACTTTGTATATCTGCTTATACAAGCAAAACAATTATGTAATGATAATGATTATGTGTAGTAATTGTACAAAAATGTCATGGCTAGAATTAATTTCAATTTCAGAATCTTTATGTTTACAATACTCTATACAGTCGTGCCTCATTATAAAGTGCCCCATTATAACGCGGATTCTGTTATAACGCGGTCGGTCGTGGACCCCGAATTTCTGCCGCCAGGGGTAAAAGGGCGCTATGACAAACTAAATTAACACGGTAATAACTGTCAATTGTTTTGTGTGAAGTTATCCCCATCTTTGTCCACGACATGTGTATATTGAAAGACTAGTTGACGGACAATAAATTTAACGTTGACGTACAACTGCAACGAATCAATTGTGAGGCATGTCACTACGTTGCCATTGTTTATTCTGCACTGCCAATGCTATCAAAGCTAATTTGACTAATTATGCTCAATTTTAACTTTAGGAACAGTAAATGTGGAGCGAGGTATTGTTTGTTTTGCGCCGACATCAAATGAATCGTTTCCAATCTGCTAGTCATGCTCACGCGAGTTCGCCTGGTTTCGGCGCCGGGCGCTTGTAAAGTGCAATTGAAATTCACAAATACGCCTTGCTTAAGAATGGGTTAAATACGTTTTAATACAGCTTAGCAGGCAAGATCAGTAAGCTAACATTGCGTAACAAATATTAGCTTTTCGCTGCGATGAACGCAAAGCTACTGCCTGTACTGGTGCGCCAAAATATTAATTCGTCAACTGCATATGAATTGGTGAATCGTAATATTGTTCGGCACGGTAAATGTTCTTTCTAAATTGGTATTTTGATATTGATCGAAAGACAAAGTTAAGCCAATTGTGAGCGTACTTATAGCTTTAAATCCTTAATCAACTCTAACGCAGCGTTTGTCAAATGATTTGCGGGGCAGATCGTGCCAGTCAGTTGTCTATCTGAAGAGATTTGTTACCTCAGTGTGTTTATGCCATCATTACACACATTCCACATTCTTTCACATATACAGTACATTGTTAGAAAATATTTATTTGAGGGCACTTTTGAAGTCCAAATAGTGTTCCGGTTTGTGTCAACAGGCGATTTAACCGTGCAGTAACCTGCGACCGTAGTGGCACACACTGATTCAAACCGGAGCGAGCGCCATTTGGGACATTATATTCCTGAAACAATGTGGCATGATGGAATAAACGCACTGAAGTATGATATTTAGGCACAACTGTCATAATGCCGACACACCGGGGTGGGTCCAGATTCTACACAATGCCACAATTAAGTGTCCACAAAGTAATGTGCAGTTCAATCTGCTGCCTATTGGCTATTCCAATGCTACTGTCATCACCACGGTTAGGTTTCCTGCCACCGAAACAAATTCAGGAGCCTTCCAAATTGACTTGTGGCTTCCTTAATATCCTTAGCTTTGCCTTTCCCGCAATGTGATATTTGCACGCAAGCCACGCCATCTAGCAGGCTAGCACACCCTCTCATAAATGATGAAGGCTGCTCTAACTTACAAAACTACATCGATTATCAAGGAAAAATATCAAAAAATAAAATGATATACTGTAACAAGGCATGTTATTTTGTTAAGTTCTTGTTAGTATCAAACTAATAATAATAATAACCAGGTTTACATGGGTTGTATAAGTTGTGATATTTAGAAAACAATACATACAATTAAAAAAGAGCAATAAGTGGGATCCTCAGTACAGGCTTGGGACCCCCTCAGAAGAAGACTAGGGGTCCGTAGGACCCTTGAACACAAACGGTAAACCCTTGCAGCAGTAAATAGGATTATTTTACACTTGCATAATTAGTGGTATTTTTTGTCCAAACTGTACAGTATCTTATGGGTTAAAAAATGTTTGACTTTGTCTGGCAGCTCATCCCCATATTCTATATGTAATAGCATCATTAGTATTTGTGTTTGAGTACATAAATTTAATAAATCATTTAATATACATAAAAACATATGTAGACATTGTGTCCAATTTGTGTTGAACAGTATTTTGTGTGGTTAAACATGTTGCATATTTAGTTTATAGAAACAATTAAATTCTAGTTAGCCAATGTAAATATCCCTCAATTGATCAATGAGTATACAAAGCAGACTACAGCCAGCTCATTACTTGACAGTGACATGTTCACAGTTATGTTTTTCTTCTCACTAGGTGGTACTGTCCCCTGAGAAACTGCCAAACCTCGAAAATGTTCTGATGGGTGCAAAGAATTTGCAATACAGTAAGTGACACTTGTTTGGCTTTGTTTTCTTTCAAATATTGTTTCCCTGCTGTTATTATTATACTGTGTTAAAAACTTTACAGTGTATCATGGAATGATGTCACTAGTACTGCATATTCCTGTAGTGTGCTACTTTTCTAGATTGGAAACGGCCGCCCAATTTCAGTTATACGTCTGTGAATAGACTGACAGTCCGGCGGTCGCAGAAGTCAGATCGACTTTCTGATGGTGAGGAAGGTGGACCGTAATCTGGTGAGGAACGTGAAGGTGATTGCTGGTGAGAAGTGTGTTTCGCAGCACCGTCTCGTTGTCGGAGACATGACCATGGGCAGCGTTAGACGCATTAAGAAGAAACATGTGCCAAGGCTCAGAGTGTGGAAGCTTTCTGAAGAGAAAGGAAAGAGGTCCGGGAGAAGGTAGTCCACTTGGCTGAGGAAGCAGCTGAAATGAAGGGCGTGGATGGGAGATGGAAAACGATGAAGAAGATATGGCTCAAGGCCACAGAGGAGGTCTGCGGATGAACGAAAGGTGTGCCTAGGCACAGGGAGACGTGGTGGTGGAAGGACGAGGTGAAAAGAGAGGTCGATGAGAAGAGGAGCTGCTTCAGAAGGTGGAAAAGGACGAAGGCAGAGGAGGACAGATTGGCGTACCTCGACGCGAAACGCGCGGCTCGGAGATCGGTGTGCCTGGTACAAGATGCCAAAAGGCAGGAG
>CM034533.1:35755464-35965223 GCA_020002185.1 Paraescarpia echinospica
CTTTCCTGAAATATGTATATGTAGAGATATAAGCAACATTGTATTATTTGCTTTATACATAAAGCCAGAGACTGCACTAATGCCAATGTTTTGACAAGTAACTATTTTTCAATTGGTCTGTAAAAGGAATACAAGCTGTATAAGATTTGTTTCGTCAAATAGAGTGAACCTGTCTGGAGTAGAGTCGTTGTTCTGCAGTTGCTCTGATCAAGGATCATATATAAGGTCCGCATTGTCCTTCCCACGAATTGCATGTAATCTGCTGGACTTGATAGGAGTTCCTTTAAAAGGTATAGCATGATGGAACGTCTGGAAGACCTGCAGGTCAAGTCAAAGTGTACATTTATGAATTTTATATGCATTTTAACCCTTTCATTTATTTATTGTTGCTGATATGTTGACAAGAGCATGTCACATTCTTGAAACTACCCAGCTTATTTGTATAAAATTGGGATAAACTAAATGCAATTTTTTTGTGCATTGACAGTTGCCCCAATATTTGTACATAGTACACTGAATGCAGAAAATATGTTTTTTAAACGTCTTACCTGTGTACATGTCACTTCTGTCAAGATAGTTCCTGTCTGACAGTAGTGTCAGGCTGAACAGAATTGCTGCAACATGCTTGCAGTGAGCTGTAGGGCCCTGCCCAGCACCACATTCACATTGTGCTTCTTACACCACCGCATCATTGTTCATGGACACATCTACTTTATGAGGTAGACTGCCTCATCTCTGCCCACATAACAGCTGACACAAACCACTTTCCTTGTGTGTTGTCTGTGGTGGTACGCATATACTGCAATAACCTGACGAAAACAATGTACATTATATAAAAAAATTGTGGAGTCGAACAATACCGGGCCAAATTGGTGTCATGTAAATTACGCTATATTTATTCCATAACCAGCTTCTTTGCAGACAGTTCCTGTTGATAACATTTGGGCTGTATCTTAGGCCTATGAAGAAAGAAGAGACACAAAAAAACGCATCCTGCCGGTTTATTGTTGTTTAAAAAAAATTGTGGTTGTGGACAATGTGGTGCATTTCGTAAGTTAGTGTCCACCATTTCACGTCCAGAGTGCTCTGATCATTCTTAACATTTTAAAAGTCTTGGTTGGATTCTGATGAGGTACTAGCATACATCAGTCAAGCAATTTTTTTATTTCTGAAAGGTTTCACATTCTCATATTTTAGATCAACTTCACTTGGCATTGCGCCACATAACAGTGAGTAAAGATATCTTATCTTCTTTAATTTTATGTGTAGATGTATCTTGGTTACCATCTAAGACTTTTTGTTTTTGTTGTCCAGTCCTCTTTTTTGGCCCAGTATTGTGCTTCACCTATATATATTTACTCAGACAATGTAATATCAATAATAATTCACGAGTAAGGAGCTGTTAGGTTTCTTTTAAACTGGTTAATGGTCAGGAGTATTCTAAGTTTATGAGGCAGGGTATTCCAGAATACTGATCCTGAATAATTTATTGTTATGTTTTGAATGTTTGTTCTTACATTTTAAGACATGAATTTACAAATAAGCCTGCTGGTATCCATTGACAAAGAAAACTATTATTTCATCGAGGCAGTATCATATTTGACAGGGACGTACAAACTACTAAGCTCATGTGGTTAATCGCATATATATCTTTAATCCTACAGTCCTTTTAGTTTAATGTTAAGATAACTCACCTTTCTTTGTATAAAGACCTCCCCTTTTCCTCCAGCTTCTTTCCGTACTGGGATAAGTATTCCTCTAGACTCCCCAGTGTAAATTTGGGTAGTTGGTGCTTACCACCATGTACGTCCCTGATCCCTATACATGTTATTCTGCGGCAGTTTCATGCTGAGCTCCTCTTCATTAACCTGTAAAATGAAAAACAATGACATTATTCCAACTTATGTTCAATATGTGACTAAGATAAAGTATAGTGGTTTTGGAGTAAGACTGCTCATGATATAGAAGAAAGGACTGTGATCAGGCTGGGCTGGTACCCCCGCACCCCTCTCGATTGTGTATGTTACTCCAAGGTTTTTATGAAATATAGAAACACACCCTCCCATCTTTAGGTAAGGTAAGGATGCATTTTATTTATCCCAACAGCAGAAACAAATTATACAGAGAGTGTGGCTAGTGTAGTGGTTAGCACATCCGCCTGGCATGCCAGTGCTCTGAGTTCGAAACCTGGACCGAGCAGGCATGATATTTGGTGTAAAAATCTGGCTCTCAAAATTGGGGACTGTGTATCCCTCGTGGCTCGGTGATCACATTAATGTAGGTCCCGTCTCAATTTGGGACGTAAAAGAACCACTGAGGACGACAAGCACCCTGGTAGTGACCACCCTCAGTGCCAGCATATAAAGAATGAGACCTCATAAAACCATTACATTGTAACCACAATAATACAGACTAGTCAGTTAATAGAACATTGCCAAGCGCTGGAGACAACTAGAACATATACATTGAATATATACTATTATTATCTCGGTAATGCCGCCAGTCATTTGCACGACGCAACATGATTATAAGAACATTTATGTGTTCAAATGATATAAACAAAACTTTGTTTACTATTTTATGATGGAATTTTCATAAATATATGCTATTAGAAAATGTGTCTCTTACAACAATATGTTCCAAATGGTGTTAGGATTTGACAGATATTATAGTGCTACTGAAATGTTTATTTACAGTAATCTGCTTATTGTGTTCCTGGTATTAGAACTTTTGACATATAGATTTACATGCCGGTTATAGTTCTAAATTATATTTTTATTGATGGTTCAAGTAGCAGCAATATTTTACTTACTGGCCATATGTAACTATTGCCAATATCACAACTATAGAACGCAATAATGCATTTGTTTGTTGTGTGGAGTCTGCGAATAAAGCATATTATTATAAATAAAATATACTTTTAGTACACCTAGAGCCATAGTAATTTGTAAAAGCAATTGCTCAAAGCAGTGTAGTCTAATTACAGCATATACATGCACATAATTGCCAACAAAATATAAGCGGAATAAAACTATGGTATCATAATTACACGAAAAGCATAAGTATTGGCAAGGACATACAGAACTATTTTAATGTAGGCCCTATATGTGTGGGCAATAGTAGTTTTGTAAAATATGTATGTATGTAAATATTATTGTTCATGTTATTATGCGGGTGCGTGCCCAGGGGAGTTTTCTCGTTGCCCAGAAACCCCCCACTATACAGCAGTGTACAGTGAATGATGGCAGGCAACATCCACCGTTACTGTGATACCCATTTGGGAACCCACAAATATATCAATCCTGGGTACGCCTCTATTATTAGTTCTACATATAATGATATACTAGTTATGATGAGTTATGACAACAGCAGAGTAGAAACACCAGAAGAAGATTTTATTGAAATAGTGCATACAGATATGTGAAAGAACATGTCAAGTAATGCTATAAATACAATCACAGTTGCAGAATAGCATCAGTGTCTAAGTACTGACACTATAAACCTATTAGCCAGTTTAAATATATGTAAATACATTACATATAAATAGTAATTTATTTACTTTAGGCTATCTTAATTAACAATAAAATAATTCAAAAATATCAAATGAAAATATTAATTCAACCTTTAAAACGCCACTGGCTTAAGGTCACAGGCTCCATTTGAAATGTTATATTTTAATTATCAGTCATATGTTAAAAACTACTCGTCATAGATTAAAGTTGCATTCTGAGTTACACAACCATGTTTAAGGTGTACCTGGGTATATATACAACCTAAACAATAATGTAAATATATACTTATTTGAGTATATTTGTCACTTTAGCATTTGATGTTATTTGATAAATTACGCTTTTGCAAAAAATAAACATGACATGCATACGTAATTTTAATTTGGATCTTAGAATTACATATTGTGTGAACACAAATTTATATGGAGTTGATGAAAATTATGTATTGTATGGGGCATGACGATTCACTGGAAATTTGTATTTAAAAGATGAACGTTGTCAGAATACAACTTTAATCTAATGTTTAATACATTCTGTCTATATCAAAAGAAGTTCAAAATTACTTAATAATCAGTTTGCATGACGACAAGCATGGCATGGTTTTAAAATGTCAAATAGCATTCAATATTATAAAAATACTTTTTAGTCAGCCAAACTAATTAATTGCACAACTTAATACATTATTGGTCATAATTAGTTTATAAAATGTGATTTTCAAAGGATGTTCCGTATCGCCAACGTTGATCCCAAATAAAACTACGCTATGCTCTATTGCCATATTTAGCCATGACTGGCGCATGCCCGTTCAATGCTCGGATCTTTAAAGCTGAGGCACACGGTTCCGATGCTCGGCTATATCGTTAATAATATTCAATTAATTGTACACGTTATAGTACGAATAAATATTAGTATTGACAGTTTTCGAAACATCATGAATTATCGCTCACAAACAGTACCAACCTACCTGACAATCAATTCGCGTTTTCTGGCAGACTGCTTCAGTGCTTGGCACTTCGTTTCTTCCGTTCATCTTTGAGTTCTTTTAAACTCCAACATTGATATAACAGGTCATAATGTGGGTGAAAAATGCTTCATATAAGTATTCTGTACACTACGACGTGACGTTGGTGACTGACAGCAAGGCCTGACCAAAGCAATATTGCACTCTAAAAACAAAACAAAAATGTCCTGTTCGCCTGCCATGCCATGGCACCGCCTGTATCCTCAGCATGTTGAGGCTAGGCGTGTATTGGAAGAAGAAGAATTATATAATTGCTTTGGCCTGACTTGCAAGGGATACTTCAGTATTTGCAAGTCGGTGTAGTTCGCTAGGGGGCAGCACATCTTAGCTTAGCTTAGGTCACTGAGTCCAATTTGTGCCAAATAATCGTTTGGAGAACTTCGTTTCGAGAAAATCTTTTGGAGAAAATCTTTTGGAGAGAGAAATATTTGACCAAACGCCATTCTAGTGAATTATTTGACAACAATCTTGCACAATGACAGCGTAAAGGGATAATCGAAAGTCATAATTCGACAATCTCGACGTAAAAGGATAATCGAAAGTCAGAAATCAACAATGTAGCATTGTGGAATTATGGCTGACTAATATCGTTCCATAGTGCGATAGTTGAAGCATCGAAAGCAGAGAACTAAAGTTATTTCGTAACTAGCTGTATTATTACTGTGGGTCAAATTGTTATAAAACAACACACAACATTATTTGACAACATTACTACCTTTTGTTTCGTGGCATGAATACACCGCTGGCCCCATTTGTTCATTGTAATGTTTCTTTCCTCGACCGCGACAGCGGCGAGCCGGCGACACAAAACCAAATCAGCTTAAAGTTCGCGCGCGCCGAAATGACTCACGGGTAATTTCAAATGCGTGGAGCTGGCCGGCGCGGAATGAGTTCAGTAGAGTTATATAAAAAACGTAGTAACTTAGACACACATATAATTATTATAATCTTTATTCTGACTCAAGCATTCACAACATGTGCACATGACACAAAATACGCGCTAGCAGCCAAAATATGCAGTTGGGGGTCACTTCGTCAATTTTGAGATTTCAGTGGAACTGTGTTGTTTGATAAAATGTTCTATTTTGCAAAGTGTACAGCTCAAAAACACAACGTAACATGATATAATGTTTTATTCGACACCTGCCACTCGTTTTGTAAAACAATGACCAGCCGAATGATAAATCTACGTACATGACCCAGCTGCATAAAAGTTAAACTGGAGGTGCTCGTGCATTTACGAGTTCGCTAAGTCGTGTTTACGACATATACGAGCCCATTGGCATTGGGAGGCAGCGTTATATGCCGCGGAATCTCCGAGTTCATCTCAGGTTGTCAAGTAAACATCGTTCTATCGCCTAGCTTCGCGGATTGTATTTAAGCAAGTTTTTGACAGCGACGTCGAAATAACTGACAGCAGTAAATGACAGCGGCACTGACAACGACGATGAACTCGTGTTGAATCCGATATCAACAACAACAACAACAAGTGTTGACTGTGCCAGTCCGGTGGCTTCTTCTAGTACTGCATGCGGAAGTTGATGTTGACGGTGATCACAGCGAAGTTGACCCGGAATCTCCGAGTTCATCTCAGGTTGTCAAGTAAACATCGTTCTATCGTCGCGTTTTTAGTCCTATGGCTATGGGCCGAAGATCCAACGGACTTATGCCAGCCATCATTCTGCGTGCGCAGTCCGCCATCCGCCGTCCGCTGCCATATCTCAGAAACCGTTCAGCAACATTTTCTCTAATTTTGCATAAACACACATTAGGGTACTGCCACTATGCTGCACAATAAATGTGTATTTGATTGAATCATTCTACCCCAGGGCCCCCCAAACTGGTAATTTTTCACATGTTGCCTATTTTTTTCAAAAAACTCTTCAGTAACTTTTTCTCTGATTTTGCATAAACATTTCATGTGGTGGTGCCACTATACACAAGAAATCTATATTTAACTGAATCATTTTAAGGGCACCCCAGGGCCCCAAAATGCTAATTTTAACATTCTACCTATTTTCTCAAAAACTGCAGTCACTTTTTCTCTAATTTGGTATTGACATTCCATGTGGTAATGCCATTATACACCAAAAAAAAATATTTTATTGAATCATTCTAAGGGCACCCCAGGGACCCCAAATGAGATGCTATGTAGTGTAGTATGTTTGTCACACATTGGACTGGTTGCTAATAGACAGTGCCCTTAAAGAGACTGCAACCCTAGTAGACACTACACAGGCTGCATGCCATGGCACTGGCCAGATTAATGATGTGTCATTGAGGGGCACTGCATTTTGCCTTAAGGGCTGATGTACTGTAGTAAACAAGCAGTTGTCGAAATAAAGTAGTCCTGTGAACGAGTACCACTGTGTTGAGTATTGCCTTCATTGTTATTGTATGATAATATATTTTTTTTAATTTAATATAGCGCCAGATCCAATTATAAATTGTTCGAGGCGCTTTACAACATGTAGAACCCAGATATAGGTAATAATGATGGCTAAATAAACATGCATTTTCTAAAAGAAATTCTTATAAAAAAATTAATATTAGTAAAATACATATAAATACAGTAATTAAATAAATATACTAAAATAACGATCATAGCTACAGTTCTATGTAGAAATAAGACATTGTCAATTCATTTAACTGAACTAATGTACATGTAGGTATAAAATAAATATATAAATTGGTTAATGAATACATAAGAGATATAAAACAAATCAACGCAGACACTAAATTATACCACATTTGACAAGAACGAGAGTCGAAAAAATGAGTCTTTAAGCGTGCATTGAAAGTAGAGAGACAATCAGACGTTTTAATGTCATTAGGCAAAGTGTTCCACAAAGTCGCCGCGGCGGCGGCAAACGAACTGTCCCCAGCTTTGACATGAGTCCGCAGGACCGTTAACATGTTATTGTTGGTAGAGCGCAGGGCTCTTGTTGGTTTGTATGGGCATACAAAGTCGCATAAATATGTCGGGGCATCGCCATGCACAGCTTTATATGTAAACACTATAATAGCTTCAAGTCGATTCTCTGTACTACAGGCAACCAAAGAAGAATGCACAACAAAAGCATGGCGCTGTCACTCCGTGGGCGGCGTAGGATCAACCTTGTTGTGCATTCTCTGCAGTCGAGCGATGTTGTTGACATAAGTGCCGTATAGAAGTGAATTGCAGTAATCAAGCCGTGGTGTAATAATGGCGTTGACGACACGTTCCTTTGTCGTCGTAGGGAGATAACGACTCGTCTGGTTAATATGGCGCAGGTGAAATGAGCACACACTGACGATGCTTGAAACTTGCTTCTTAAAGTCGAGGTGGCGATCCATAACGACACCAAGGTTACAAACACATCTTGAGGCAGTAATCATAACATCTCCTACGCGAGTCACACTGCCGTCAATAAGCACAGCGGCAGTCTTTGGCACTACGGGAAGATATTCCGTTTTATTGTTGTTCATGCACATGTACAAGTATGCATGATGTCATCCACTGATTGACAATATCTAGACACTCCTCCATACGTCGCAATAGTAACAGCCAACGCAGTCGCAGTGAGGACAAAATGGCAGTACAATTGCAGATCATCCGCATAATGATGAAAACAAAGTCCATGCGCCCTGATAATGTCGCCAATGGGTTGTACGTACAACGAGAATAACAAAGGACCCAGCACCGAACCCTGTGGGACACCCGATGTCACGCAAGTTGTATTCGATGACGCATCACGAATGACCACACGCTGGGTCCGGCCCTGCAGATAGGATTGCAGCCAGCCAAGCGCTTTGCCAACAACGCCGTACGCAACCGAAGGCGCTGGATCATTATCTTGTGATTGATTGCGTCAAAGGCCGCACTAAAGTCAATAAGAACTAGTGCCGTGCCTTGTCTATTGTCTGTCATGGCAATAGTGCGGTTTCAGTTGAATGATTCTTCCGGTAGGCTGATTGGAAACAGTCCTCCATTCGCTGATCAGAAATATGAGATATGATCTTTCGCGCAATAACTTTCTCTATGACTTTTGACAGATGGCTTAGGTTGCTGACTGGACGGTAGTTGTTGAGTGATTGTTTCTTGAGCAATGGCCGGACAACTGCGTGCTTAAGCAGCACAGGCACGACTGCCTCCTCGAGTGAGGCGTTTACTATATGTGTGATGATAGGCACGATACTTTCCATGTTGTCATTTAGTTGCTTAGTTGGTAGTGGATCAAGCGAGCATGTCTTATCCGTAGTGCCAAGGATATTAGTGATTTCGGCTGTAGTAGTTGGCTCGAACACTTGAATTGGGTCAGTAAAACAACGTGTCTCGTCCTCTGTCGGGTCAACGGCAATGCGGTAGTTCAAGTTAATCAGTAATTTATCGATCTTTTCTTGGAAGAAAAGTGAGAATTTATCACATCCTTCCTTCATTGAGCAGAAGTCAGGAAGTTGCATTTTGTGTACGTCGAGTGATTTCAGAATGTGAAACATGTTCTTGTTATTAGCGTTCTGTAATTGTCCGCGATAATACTCGGTTTTCTTACTGGCTATCAATGTAGACAATAAGACATTGTCAATTCATTTAACTGAACTAATGTACATGTAGGTATAAAAGAATTTATCACATCCTTCCTTCATTGAGCAGAAGTCAGGAAGTTGCATTTTGTGTACGTCGAGTGATTTCAGAATGTGAAACATGTTCTTGTTATTAGCGTTCTGTAATTGTCCGCGATAATACTCGGTTTTCTTACTGGCTATCAATGTAGTGCAGTCGTCGCGAGCGGAGACGTATAATTGGCAGTGTATTTCGATACAGCGTTACTGCATAGCAAATGACTACGTAACATAAATAACAATTAATATTTTTTTTATACCATGTTGAAATTTGTTTTCGTGTGAATAATGACTCTCGACTGTTCTCTATAACTAATTCTTGACGGGTTCCCTGTTTAAATTCTTGTAACTTTGGTTATAGTGCGAATATTTCAGTAACTTTTCTCAGATTTTGCATAGACATTTCATGTGGTAGGGCCACTATACACAAAACATATATATTTGATTGAATCATTCTACCCCCCAGGGTCCCACAAACTCCGAAGGATTTCAGGGCCTCTTGGACCATTTTTAGCTTTATATGAATATAATTATATAAGAAATACATAGATATGCTAGAAAGAGTACAGAGGAGAGGGACTAAAATGGTACCCAAACTGATAGATCTTTGTTACGCAATACGCCTAAAAGAATGTTGTTTAACAACACTAGAGACCAAGAGATTGAGAGGAGATCAGTTAGAAGTTTTTAAAATATTGAATAGTTATGAAACTATTGATAGACATATTTTGTCTCAGTTAAGAAAGATAGAAGGTTAGGGGACGTGAAGTTACATTAGTAAAGGAGCAGTGTAGATTATATACAGGAAAGTTCTCATTCTCACAAAAGACTGTAAATGATTGGAACACCTTATCTGCTGATTGTGTGGGTGCTAGTAGCGTGTATATGTTTAAAGATATAATTGACACGTACCCCAGAAGGGCGAGATACACATATATAAAAAAGGTTGGACTCTCGATAAGTCAAAAGGCTTCCTTGTCCACCTGTCATCTAGAATTAATTATCTGGGTGGCATTCTTGTTAAATCTTGTTAAATGATGATTGCGAGGAGACGGCCGCGGATAACGCACATCGCGAAGAAGAGGGTGCGATGGACATGAATATTGTTTAGTTGTTGGTTTAATTAATTTAAAAAAATTATAACGTGTTTTCAAAATTTCATACGCGGTATCGCTAATTTCGTAAAGATAATTTACAAAACGGTCGACTAATTGGCTCGGATCACCCTCACTAACAAAACAGCGTGGTTCCTTATATCCAGGGACATTGGATGCCACACTGACGCTGAGTATTTCGTGACGAGCCAACCATTCGACCTTTGGACTATTTACCGGTAAGTTGGTAGTATCAAAATAAGATTAAAAATCAAAGGTGGCCCGGAACGGATAATACCGGTATTTTTTCGTCATGTATACAAAATTCATATATTGAAAAATGGTTTCCTGAACGTGATAAATACCACCAGGGAAAATTCTCTTAACCTCCACTTCGCAAGACTGTTGGCGTTTTTTAAGGACCAATCTTTATGCCAAAGTTTGTCACATTCTAGACATTTGAAAGACCGTGTGTATGTTTCAAGATCGTGGATATACAAAAATGTGTTTCGAAAAGATTAAAATGTAAAATATCGGGATATTTATAAGTTGAAAGTCTCAGTAAATAACACGCTACCAAGTAGTTATGTGCTAGCTTTTGTGTTTACTACATATCAATTCTTGAAATGGTATATTTACAAATATGTTTGTTTTTTGACAGATGCTGTATGTCGGAACCCAGGGATGGTACACATCTCACCGACTGAATGCGTTTCGAAGCAATGTTTACATTTTCCCACTGACCAATTATGGCGGGGTACAGCAAACGGATACAACAATCCTAAGGACAGCTACGACTGTCGGGCTTTCGTTTATCCGGGCGTTATGTATATTTATATATATACATAAATTATAAAATGTTTGCTTCCCATAGAGATAAACGATTTCTGTCGTAAAACAGTTTCTTCTCCACGCATACGTTACATATGACTTACTCTTACACTTGGTCACAAATCTGAAACAGCAAATTATAATTATGTGCTCTAACTATAACTAATACGACAACAGACGAAACATATTTAACTACTGGATATTATATATCACTACGTGATCTACTGGTGCCAAATATTATGCCTTACGTATGCACATAAACATCACCCGGATAAAATTTAACGCCCGGATAAATGTAAGCGCGACACCGTAACTGGCTAAAAAAATACGCATTTCCGCTTGAAAGTGAAACTGCACAGACAACACTTCGGAAGTGCTTAACATTAACGAATCGTAAAATTAAACATTTTGTTTAGTTGCAGCAGTGTCAGACTATGGCGTATACGTACCTACAGCAACAGTCGACGGTCGTTATCACGCAGCAGCCGACGGTGACGACGGTGCCCGTGCCGCGACCGTGGGGCAGCGGCAAGTGTGCCTGTTTCGACGACTGTGGCATATGTAAGTATGGCCGGCCTGTCGACTCTGTCTGTTGTGTCTAGACTAGTAGACTTTCGTACAGTTGGTGATTGGTTCAGTAAGTGACTTCATCATAATATAGCATTGTAGCTGGAAACTATGTCGTGGCATTGTTGATGACATTGGACGGTATACAAGGATAGTTCCATTAAATTATTTCGCAGTTAAATAATTAAATTAAGGCGCAGTATTGTATGGCCAGTTGGCATTGACCTTGACCATTACCATTGCCTTGGCATTGCCTTTATCTAGTCAAGTTTATGTAGTATGTGGATTTAAGCTGAACGTGTCCGTGGCTGAACTCGAGATCACAGCCATACACGACCTCCCAAAACGAAAAGATGGCTCAACGCCACTGATCGTCCAGTTCTTGTCAACTGACAAAAAGACAGAAATCATGCGAAAACGGAAAATGCTGAAAGGTAGCGCAGTCTTCCTGAATGACCATCTTACCCAGAAGAATAATGAACTGTTTGCGGAGGCCCGACGACTAAAAAAAGAACGGAAAATATTCCGCACATGGACGATGAACTGCAACATCTTTGTGAAAAAGACCGAACAAACCAACAAGGTGATGATCAAATGTAAAAACGATTTGGGCAAACTGTGAGATGGCAGCATTTGGACAGACAGTTCACTTATGGTCCATGGAGATCATGTGTGTTGTGAACACAGTTATATGGACTCTTCTATTTTACTATCTTGTGTTGCAAATACTGCAAATTGTGTGTGTTGTGAACACAATTTTATGTACTCTTGTATCTGTACTATCTTGTCTCTGATAGTGCAAATCCCGCAAATGTCTATGTTCATATATGTAGTGTTATCACATTTAATTTATGATGGCTAATAATCAGATGAAATTAGATTCATGTCAAATATGTAACCAAATGTTAAAAAATTATGCTGTAAAATGTGATCTATGTGAAGCAGTTTTTCATAAACAATGTGCAAAATTAACACAACAACAATACAGATTAATCCGTTGCAAAAATGTAAATTATCAGTGTACATCATGTCGTGAAGTTTTTCCATTTCAAAATATTAGTGATGATGAAATTGTGTTTGAGAATTCTTCTTTTGAAGACAGTTATGACGTTTATAAATTAATAGATAACTGTTCACAATTTAATTTCAATTCCTTCAAATACTCGGATTATAATCCCTATGATTTTGAAAATGATATAGACCCAGAAAACAATTTCTACAACAATATATCATCAAAATGTCAGTATTACACCAACAAAAAATTCACTGAGAAAGTCGGTAAAGTTAACGGATTATCGTTTATACATTTTAATGCCAGAAGCCTAAAAACAAACTTTCAAAATATTAAAGACTATATTTTAGAACTCAACGTAAAATTTGATATAATAGCTATATCTGAAACATGGATAGAACCAGATTTAACTGATGATTTTAATATAAACAATTATGATGCTTATCACATCACAAGAGGAATCCGAAGGGGTGGTGGTGTTGCTATATACACAAATAAAGAATTATCTTGCAAAATGGTGAAAAGTAAATCTTTTGTAGTAGAGAATATTCTTGAATGTATTACTGTAGAATTAACCATAAAAAACACAAATGTTGTGGTCAGTTGTATGTACAGGACACCAGGGTCAAATTTAGATACCTTTTGTGAAAACATAGAACATATTTTAAGTGATACTAAATCAATTAAAACAATATTTATGTGTGGTGACTTTAACATAGATTTGCTGAAACATGAGACTCATAATCATACTAAAAAGTTTCTAGACATGATGTATAGTTTGGGTCTTTACCCATTAATTGACAAGCCTACTAGGATCACAGATAGCTCAACTACATTAATAGACAATATATTCACCAATGAATTGCGCTACAATCTAACTTGTGGTATCATGTTCAATGACATTAGTGACCATTTACCGATTTTTGCATTTTGCGAGTATAACATAAAAAGATGCAATGTAAATGAGTTTCAGTATATCAGAAAGATAAACGAGGATACATTGGCTTCATTTTCCAATGAACTGAGTCAGCAATCCTGGGAAAATGTTCTAAAAACAATTGATGTAAATCAAGCTTATGATTCTTTTCTACACCAATTTATAGATATATTTAACAAACATTGTCCAGTGATAAGAGTTCCCAGGAAAAACTACACTAACAAAAAACCCTGGTTCACCAAAGGTTTAAAACGCGCTTGTACGAAGAAAAATAAATTATATAAAGCATTTATTGTATCGAGATCTGCTGAAGCAGAACAAAAATACAAAGCTTACAAAAATAAATTAACATCTGTATTAAGAATTACTGAGAAAAACTATCATAGTACATTGTTAGAAAAGCAGAAAGGAAATGTTAAAGAAACTTGGAAAATATTAAATAATATAATAAACAAACGCCACAATAAACCAACAAACCCAGAATACTTTATAAAAAACAACAAGCGAATTTCAAACAAAGAGGATATTGCTAATGGATTTAATAATTTCTTTACTAATGTTGGACCCAACTTAGCAAAAAATATTTCCTTATCTAAATATGATGCAACCATTTATGATTACTTAGAAATGAAAGTACAACATACTATGTTTCTAAGTCCTGTTGATGATCTAGAAATTATAAGAACTGTACAAAATTGTAAAAGTAAAAGATCAACTGATCACAGTGATATTAACATGAGCTTGATAAAGAAAGTAATTACTAAAATAATTAAGCCATTTAGTCACATATGTAATGTATCCTTTCAAACAGGTGTATTTCCAAGCAAGATGAAAATTGCCAAAGTTGTTCCACTATTTAAGTCGGGTGAAAAGAATGTGTTTACAAATTACAGGCCAATATCATTATTACCACAATTCTCAAAAATTCTGGAGAAACTATATAATAACAGGATGGACTTATTCCTAAAAAATATGATATACTCAGTCCAAGTCAGTATGGTTTTAGGTCTAATATGTCAACAACTGAGGCTCTTTTAGATTTAGTAGAAGAAATTACAAACTCACTGGAAAACAACAAGTATGCTATTGGAGTGTTTATTGACCTAAAGAAAGCCTTTGACACTGTTGATCATGATATACTGATTAAAAAATTACACTTCTATGGTGTGCGTGGTGTCGCACAAAAATGGATACAGAGTTATTTAGAAAATAGAAAGCAATTCGTCAATTTTAATAATTGTGATTCAGAAATACTAAATGTATCGTGTGGTGTTCCACAGGGTTCCATTTTGGGACCAAAGTTATTTATCATGTACATTAATGACATTTGTAAAGTATCAAAGGTGTTTAAGTTTATTTTATTTGCCGATGATACAAACATATTATGTTCTGATAGGGACTTAAATGAACTTGTTCGGATGATAAATAATGGACTAGAGCAACTCCAGGTGTGGTTTTCTGTTAATCATTTATCTCTTAATGTAACTAAAACAAATTATATGATTTTTGGAAATCGAAAGTTGACTGCTGATATTTCAATAAAAATAAATAAAGAAATAATCAATAGAGTAAATGCCATAAAATTTTTAGGTGTAATGATTGATGACAAGTTAAACTGGAAAAATCATATTTTTTCAGTACGATCTAAACTGTCAAAGAGTTGTGCTATTATTTACAGAGCCAGTTTCTTGATTAATAAGCGTGGTATGTATATTTTGTACTATTCTCTTTTCATGCCTTATGTTATGTATTGTGCAGAAGTATGGGGTAACACATATGTTACAAATGTTCAATGTTTAGTTTTATTACAGAAAAGGGTTGTAAGATTACTTAGTGGTGCCAAGAGACTTGATCATACAAATATACTATTTTACAATCTGCATATTCTTAAAGTACCAGACTTAATCAAATTAAAAACTGCTGTAATAATGTTTAAGGCATTTTACTATTTGTTACCAATGAATGTACAACAGTTGTTCAGAATATATGAATCAGTTTATTCAACCAGACATCAATGTAAGTGTACACAAAACTATGCACGTACCAGTCTGAAGAGTATGTGTATTTCTGTTAAAGGAGTAAAACTTTGGAATTCCCTGGACAGTTCATTGATTAGCTGTAGAAATGTTCACCAGTTTAAAAAGCAGTACACAGATAAAATATTGAATAGCTATGTGTTAGAGTCGTAACCAATTCTTGCAGATTACGTAACATCAATAAGACAAATTAAATGACCATTCAACTGAATGCAAACATTGCATAGTGTTGTTCAAGAAATGTTCCAGTAGTTTAGTTGGTTTTTTTTTTGTTTTTTTTTAATATTTTTTTTATCTAAACTAATATGATTATACAATGGTGTTGTTGCACTTTGAATTTTTGTTCTTGCACTCTCGTTCTAAATATATTATGATGTTAAAAAGCTATTAAAAGGGTAAACATTATAAGTATTGCACTTCTTTTTACCCTTTTTTCAACAGATTGTATTTAATTATATATGCACTGTATAACTAAGTGATGTAAATATGTTGTTGAAATAAATTCATTCATTCATTCATTCATTCATTCAAGTCTGCTCTGACTTTATGGATTTAAATTTAATTAAAGTATATATGCCCATGAAATAGTTTTGTAGCACATATAAACTATACTTATAGGGAATATAGCCTTACCTTTTTTAGAAGTGTAGACATAAATGTACTATTGTGATATAAACGTAAAGGAAAACTGTTTTCAATAAATAGACAAACCAGATGAGATAACAAAAATGTTGCCAAAATGGTGTGCACTGAAAATTGACCCAAATCTCCAACACTGAATTCTGGCCTACCTCCAAATAATGTGCATTGAAAAACTAGTAAAAACTGAGCGCATCCCTGATTCCTCCAGTCCAACCCTTGATAAATTACCACCACTCCTTAAAAGGAGTCAGTCTGTTCCTCTATTCAGAATTACCCAGGGTAGTAATTTGTTATAGAAAGTCTGCTGTGTTGAACATAGGATAAGAAATTGTCGAATATCAAAAGATAGTGTGGTTAACTCAGCCTATTGCTAATAAAGCTTGTTTTGTTACTGGATGTTTTGTTTACCATTTCAACATGCTGTGGGGTTGACATTTTCAAAACAGCGAATATTGTTACGAGCATACTAAACACAATTTGGCAGGCAGTATACCTTCAACATATTTATTGTAATCTTAAGAACATGATATTAATTTATAAAAAAAACTAGGAAGAGACTGTCTCCTTTTATAGTCTGATCAGAATGAATGAGCCTGGGTCAAGGTGGTCATCTCCGTGGTGTTGTTGTAGGTTTGCCTGCGACATTTATTCCCCAATGTTACCAATGCTCCGTTATGGGAGACTTCAACGAGGATTGTTGCGTGGCGTGGCCCTGCTGTCTCGGACCACACATGAGTCTGCTTGCTCTCCGATACCACTTCCGCAACAAAAACAACATCGAAGTAAACTTCCGTCTTACCTCGATTCGTATAACAGCAAAAAAGTAACGTAAAGATGGTGCATTTTCTTCAGTGTGCTGTGTCAGTATCGCCAATTTATTTAATTAAGTGTGAGGCAGTGGTTGTATTGTTAGCAATCACACGTTTCTGTAAATGTATATATAATATATATATATATATATACACTGGTTATTCTTTATACAAATTTTGATCAATATTGACTTGCTTACTTGTCAGGCATATAGATTATTTAATAAGTTGAAGCACACCTTTAATATATCCAATGAGATTCCATGCATGTCCGTCGCCAACTGAATAGTTGACAAAATGGGTGCCATTGCAGGTTTGTTTTACTATCAATGAAAGGTTACAACGTTGATGGAATCGACTGTCTGTAATTAACACATTGTAAATGGTGGTCCCTCGCTGAATTGCTGTGTTTATCCACCAGGGGTCGATGATGAAGGACTTCTGCGCGGTGATGTGTTGCTACCAGTGTACACTGTGCCAGCTGATGAGAGAGAATGAGAGAATGAAGTACCAGGTCGAAGTAACCACCAACCCTGTCGTTGTCGTGCAGAGCGGTGTCCCACAGGGGGAGCCACCTGCAATGCAGCTTGGTCACGAAATGGTGGGATACGATCAATAGGTATCTCATGAGAGAATGTCACAGTTCCCCCAAGAGATAAGCTGGCATCACGGCGTGTTAATTTCCTTTCTTGATTGACACATTATGCAGGAATCTTACAAGTCCGCATTGTAGCTACATAAGGTGTATTCACTACTAATTCTGTGAAATGTTGTTTTTTAATTACTTTTTGTGTGATCGTATCATGTTTAATCTGCATTCTGCGTCATGGATGACGAATGTTTGCCACCGAGTGAGAGTTACTACCTTTAACTGGGATGGTTATGTTTGTTTCTGGTATATTATGCTCTTTATATGAAGTGCCATATTTTCGATTTTTATTGACGAGTGAATGTGACGATATGCAGGTCTGTGTTGAGTCACGTGATTGGTCTATTGGGGCAAAGCGCACACCAGGGACAAAACATATCCCGCCTATCTCGGCAGATGTTAGTTTTATTGGCCCCTTTTACCTGTTAAATGATACAACACTGCCGAACCATTTTGGTCACTTTTGATTTTCGCAGAAATAACACAAGGAAGTTACACCAATTTGAATTGTGGGTGTAACAAACATCACTGGTGTCCATTATCATAGCTGATGATGGCAGAAACAACAGTTGGTGCTATTTCCTTCAGCGTTACCAGATCCCTTGCCATCCATAATGTCAACATAGTCATAAATACATATGTTCACTTAGAAATCTTCCAAATAAATATGACACCTGTAATAATGATACACACGAGCTTGAAAGATGACACAATGTTGCAGCTGCAAATTGTGATGTATGGTTGTAGGTGTAACATCTATTTAACTTAAGGCCGGACACCCAGGTGAAATGGTGTTTTTTGACAAAAAATACTTTAAATGGTTTTCTGCCAGATTATTATACCTTTGTATGCATACTATCAATAAAGCTCACTTCTATGACAATTACATACCTCTAAGTGAGTTTTAGTCATGGATCAAGCATGTCGATATCTTGTAATCAAATCCATTATCCAATCTTTGACTGCCATTTTCTCAAAAACATATTTCTTCAAATTTCAATACAATGCAATACAATACAATAACTTTATTGTCTGTTGGGTTACATAAATTACCTTTAGGCTTATTCATATAATGAGTAAAAATATAGAGTAAGAAGTTTAACTTACATATGTATTTTTATACAGGATAATTACTAAGAGCGAGGTTACCACATAATATTCATATACACATAGATAAGTAAACCACAATAGATACGTAAATAAGTAAACAGGTAAACAAATAAACCACAGGAGGAGAATGTCTATCATACAAGTAGTACTATAAACAATCAAGCTAATACATGGGGTCAGAGTAAATACATTATAAAATGGTAAGCATTATGTCACAAATTATAATTATTCAATTAAACACATGTATATTGCAAGAGATTATTATGAAGTCACAGTCATGCCAAAAATTCCTAAGATTCACTTACACATGCGCTCTTTATCAATCATGAGCATTCAGTCCTTAAGTTAAATAATAATCCAGATAAAAGTAGAATGGCGTTATCATGACTAGATGTTATAACACAGCCACTGTGGAGCCACGACACAGACATTGCAGGACACTAAGGCACAATATAATGACATACCATGTACCTTGATGGGGGGCCTGGAGTGAAATAGTAATACTGAAACAGGATATCTCTGTGAGTAATTATGCTATATAAATAATGTTTCCAGTGTTGCATTCAGCATACTCTACTGTGTGCAATGATCAGACATTTTTAAAGGCATGAATAGTTTGAAAGATACAGCCATATTTATTGACAAAAAACAAGTTTTTTTCATATTTTACCAAAACATTATTTTAAAATAAAAAACAACATTTAAGAAAATGCTCTGATCATGGCACAATAGAATGTATAGAGAACATGGATTTGCAAGAATTATAACTAAATGTGGGTTCACAAAAAATGGCAGTGTTTCCAAATTTGCCAATATTTGCTCGAAATGGCAGCCATTTTGTTTGTTATCATGGAAACGGGGTCTGGCTGAAAAAGTTCAATATATGTTTTATAGTAAGACCCATTTCATGCATTCCGCAGAAAAAATTGAACTGTTTAAACATTTTTTTAAATAATCATATCTACCTGTTGTGTCTGGCCTTAAGCCTAAGGACAGTATAGATACCTAATCACCCTATGACCTGCTTGGTACATTTCAAATGCAGTGGTGTTAAATTCACAGCTGATAAAACAAAGGATATATGGTAAGTGTTAAATAAGTAGCATTTAAAAAATGTGGATGGATATGTGGCTGTGGGTGTAACCAATGTGGACACTGCAGGTTACACCCACAACCACAAGTCTGCGCCCCCTATCAGTGTTACACTTGTGTATCCCATCAATTTTGTTGTTGAATCCAAGTAACACACACATTGGACTACACCTGGATGCATCCAATATAATGCATGATGTTTCCTTCACAGATTGGCAGTAGATCTACCACATTTCCATTACGCTTGCAAAAACAGCCTTCTGCAATGACACATGTGAACTTACAAATAAATGGTTGCTACGTGAAGGCTACTTTTATGTCTAATATACTAATATATCTACCAAATATAATTTCTTTGATGTGAAATGGTCGCCATTGTTGGCAGAAATTATTGTACTTGAAATCAACATGCTAAAAGGTTTGCCAACTCATGAACTTAACCACACGGGAAGTGCCAATAATTGGGAACAATGTCCAAGCACTAGAGCCTAGACTGGAGCATCGGACAGTTGTGTCGCCACTGTCGGTTGAGTGACCAGTGCCGTGGGTCTGGGACTTAGTTTGAATCCTATTATCGGCCACTGTTTTAAAAAAAAAATGGGCAAATTCGTTCATCCCACTTTGCCTGTGTGTTTCGGAAGACACAACAATCTATCGGTCCAGTCTTCCTGTGTATAACTATATGCCAGTTCTATATGGCATATGCCAGTTCTATGTGGCATATGCCAGTTCTATGTGGCATGTGCCAGTTCTATGTGGCATGTGCCAGTTCTATGTGGAATATGCCAGTTCTATGAGGCATATGTCAGTTATATGTGGAATATGCCAGTTCTATGTGGAATATGCCAGTTCTATGTGGCATGTGCCAGTTCTATGTGGCATGTGTCAGTTCTATGTGGAATATGCCAGTTATATGTGGAATATGCCAGTTCTATGTGGAATATGCCAGTTCTATGTGGCATGTGCCAGTTCTATGTGGCATGTGCCAGTTCTATGTGGCATATGCCAGTTCTATGTGGCATATGCCAGTTCTATGTGGCATATGCCAGTTATATGTGGCATATGCCAGTTCTACATGGCATGTGCCAGTTCTACATGGCATGTGCCAGTTCTACATGGCATGTGCCAGTTCTACATGGCATATGCTAGTTCTATATGGAATATGCCAGTTCTATGTGGCATATGCCAGTTATATGTGGAATATGCCAGTTATATGTGGCATATGCCAATTCTATGTGGCATATGCCAGTTCTATGTGGCATGTGCCGAGGCAAGGGAAGTAAAAGATCTCACGCATGGGCTAAATGAGCTAAAGTGAGTCCACATACAATGGCCTGTATTATAGGGGATTATATTCTGAAATAAACCCTCAGTATCAATCAATATCAGAAATATCCTAGTAGGACTTTGCTGAGTAATTATCCAGTCTATGAATAATTGTCCAAGTGCTCGTTTTTTAATTGACTGTATAATACTACATTAGCCACACGCATTGTACCAGGTATTCAGCTTGATGTCATCGCTGCATGATGGCCAAAAGCAAGCTTTCTCCAGGCTGCACAACAATGAAATCAATAACAGTGGTATAGTGTTTGTGTTCATGCATTGAACTTTTATATTGAACTTTTTTCAGGCCAGACCCTTGTTTCCATGGTAACAAACAAAATGGCCACCATTTTGAGCCAACATTGGAACATCTGGAAACACAGCCATTCTTTTTTGTAGTAAAGTACCCAAAAAAACTTTTTTTGCAACAAATGTGCTTATCTCTTCATTTAAACACAGTTGTGTCTGCTGAATGCAACCATAAAAACCTTATTTGTATAACGTAATTACTTCCAGAGATATCCCATTCCCAAATGCAGAAATTTGAGAACAAATATTTTTGATAAAATGGCTGTCAAAGATTGCATAATGGATTTGATTACTTGATACTAACATGCTTGATCCATGACTAAAAATCACTTAGGAAAGTTTAATTGTCATAGAAGTGAACTTTATTGCTAATATGCAAACAAAGGTATCATAGCCTGGCAGAAAACCATTTTTTGTAAAAAAACACCATTTCACCAGGGGTGTCTGACCACTCGAGACACGCTCTAATGAGCATTTCAATTCTGTATTTTCTTTCAGTCAAAATCTCACTCAAGCTGCATGGTGTTTATTGCATTTCGCCCATAAACCCTTATACTATTGTTGTGCATTACTCATCATGTCTGAGTGCAACTACAGTGTGGTACACCAAGTTCAAAGAAGTGGAAGAACACCATACAGCCATGCTGATTATGTCCAATCTGAAAGACTGAACCAACACAAATTTCCAATTTAACATTCTGTATCAGTTGACAGACAATCCACAACCTTAGAAAACCTAAAGGATGTGTTTCATGGCCTATTTACAATATAATTACAATTTACTTATGTGATCACTTAAGCATGCCATTGATATCAATAGAAATATTAATAGAAAATGAATGTGTTACTTGTTGGAGTTATTTGTAAAACAAACACATTCTCAGTATACATCAATTATGAATGGCACATAGGATTGTGGATGCATTGTTTTGCAAAAAGGTGCATGTGGTTACTGATGCTGCAATACTTGGAGCTGTCACTGCTACTCTTAGCAGAATCACTGATGGCATGTTCAACTGTTTGGTATCTACTGGAATCAAATATAATAATAATTATTAGATTAGCTGGGATGGAGTCATTTCCTATTCGATCTGCTTCCTAGAGTAGTCGAGATGGTGTTTGAACAGGTCTGCCAGGGAGTGAAGTGCTTTGAACAGTCCTGAGGACTGGATACTGCACTATATAAGAACTTACCTTTTTACTTGGATAGTACTGGGGATCGCCTGTTTGGTTAATATATTATAAAAATATGACATAATAAAATATGTGATCATATATGATGGTCATGCAACATTTGCACCTGTGTTAATGAGTATTAATTGTGTTTGAAATTTGACAACCTGTACAATATTTCCTATAGAATATTCTATAGAACATATCCTGTAGATATAATCGTATAGGATATTTCATACAGGATATGTTCTATAGAAAACGCAACCCATTCAGTGATAATTAATGGTATTCAAAAGTTTGCCCTTTATATAAGGTTGAATTTGTTATTTAGAATATGCTGTTCAATGGTTTTTGAATGGTTTTCAACAATATGCTGCACTGGTATACCATTCGGCATAAACCAATGGTATTCTTAATGGTTTACAAATGATATACCACAGAACGGTATAATAAATTATACTAGAAAATAACATTGAATTTGAAGACCATTCAAAATACCATTGAATGGTATATCATTCACAATACAGTTGAATGGTATACAAATTAGAAATATAATTGAATGGTATACCTCTGAAGACCATTCAATGCCACTGGATTAAATACCATTCAAATACTCTTGGCCACAATACACCCTAGCTAATACCATTGAAGACCACTCAGAATACCATTCAAAATATAATTGAATGGTATACCAGTGAAGACCATTGAATACCATTGGTTTAAATAACATTCTAATGCCCTTGGCCATAATACACCCAAATACCATTGAAGACCATTCAGAATACCATTGAAAAGTACAGAAAAAGTTAATTACAAGGACTACAAAATACCATTGAAGACCATTAAGAATACACCTGGCCATAATACACTCTAATACCATTTAATGGTATTTGAGTGGTATTTTTTTGTACGGGATTATATGTCAATGATATAGGAGAAGGCGTCACCTCTAAGACACGGCTTTTTGTAGACGATTGTATTTTATACAGGTGTATCAATAACAGTAACGATCGACGCAGAAGCCCTCCAGTCCGACCTGCAGAGGCTGGTGGACTGGTCTGCAACTTGGCAGATGCATTTTAATATCAATAAATGCTCAGTTATGCATATCACCAAGAAGAGAACTGTCCATCGGTCTCATCTAGTATACCATCAATGAAGACGTCTGTGAATTGTATACCACCACCCGCACCTAGGTGTGTACTTCTCTGATGACCTCAGATGGAACATTCACATGCATATCCTTCCTATCTGCCAAATCAAATCGTGTTTTAGGTTTTATCAAGAGAAACCTATACGAGTCTTCGCAGCCCGCTCAGTCGTATTAATGCTTAAATATATCTGTTGCGCCTAATCGGTTTTGTTTGTCCATGCGTGACGGAACCAAATGACGACAGGTACGCATGAGAATGATGCACTCAACGTCACGTGGTTAGCATATATGTCACCCCGTGCAGCTGACGAGGCAGTTTGATATTCCTGCTCATAGCGTCAATAATCCCGACTCGATCGTTTTTGTATAATTTTGGTAAGTATGTAGAATACTGTTTGGTTTGTGATTAGACCTAACATGGCTGACTGTATAACCTGTACTGGACGAGCTGTCTATGAAAGAAGCTAAACAAACCCATCCGTTCCGTGGCTAGTTTGTAACAAAAAGTGTGTTGAATTGGTTGTGTCGAACGTAGGGAATGCGAACGTAGGCTTACTTGCTTAACAACAAGCGGTTAACTCAGCCCGTGTGGGTTTACTAAAACAATTTGGCGAACACTACACCTTCAACATATTTGTTCTAGTCTGAATTACATTACATATTAACTAATAAAAATCGAGGAACACGTACACTGCATGTCTCTTGGCCTTAGGATAATTAATCGATTCCAGGCTTTCGTGTAAGCGACGAACGGTGGCGCCACATCACGGAATATTGATAATCTGGGCTTAGCGTGCAACATTTTACAGATAACCCACAAACATTTGGCTTAGCGTGACGTCAGTTGTAATCTAAAGGAATTAATAACTTGGCCAAAAATAATTATTATTAACGAAGTAAACATTTGAAATATACAATACAATAACTTTATTGTCTGTTGGGTTACAGAAAATTTCCTTTAGGCTTGTTCATATAATGAGTAAAAAAATGAGTAAGAAGTTTATCTTACATATGTATGTATAAGGTTAAGATAAGTACTAAGAGCGAGGTTATCACATAATATTTATATCACATGCACAATAGGATATAGTGATAAATCACATACACATAGATAAGTAAACAGGTAAACAAGTAAACCACAGGAGGAAAATGTCTATCATACAAGTAGTACTGTAAACAATCAAACTAATACATGGGGTCAGAGTAAATACATTATAAAATGGTAAGCATACTATCACAGATAATGGTGTAACACAGTATTTAGGAATGTTTCTAAGGTATGTGACTATATTAATAATACTCTATAAAGTTTGAAAAAATGTGAAAGAATATGGCTTGTTGGTGTGTTAGGTGTGCAACAATTGTGTCTGGAAGGAAATCATATAATTAGTGACATAACAAAAAAATCACCATCTAATTGTATCTGGAAATAAAAACGTAAGTGACATAACAAAGCCACACCATCACTGCCTAGTCCAGACTTGGGGACGGAAGTACTCGGCACTCGTGTACTCATGTACTCGAGTACATTTTTAAAGTACTCGTACTCATAAAACTTGTGGGTCATGGACTCGTACTAGTGTGTATATTCATTGTACTCAAGATTTTATGAGTACGTTACGAGTACATCTGAGTACTTTCTCAATATGTACTGGAGAAAATAAATTTATTTGGTTATAAAATGAAACTTTCCTGAAATATTTAAATGTTCAACTATTTGTTTAAATACTTTTGTTATTTCTGATAGAATACCACCTTACCGTACCTAGACATAGTACATCCTCATTCTCTGATAACCATGACCATGATACTCAAACATGGCAACAGGCTGCATCTTTTCCCAGTCAGAAACACCCTGTTAAACAAACAATAATTGTAGGCTATCAGTTCGGGCCATGTTTGTTTAATTAAGCCATCAGGATGTCCACAAAGAACTATTAGCAGTTAACCCACCTATTAGACAGGAAATGCCTTTGCTGTAATCTGAAGACCATGCCACTGAGCACTGGCTAACAGTGCTAAATGCTAAGAACAAGAACTGTCAGTCTTCCTCTGTAGAAGTAAGGTGGCTCAAGTCGGACTTCCTCCTACACTAGTATAATCCGGTGCCAGCAGCCTTACTAAAAAGTCCAAAGGGGATTTTGAGCCTGTTATGTGGACATGTGCTTTTCCAGATGTTCGATTTGAACACCCGAATGCACAATAACATGGCATTTTCTCTGGTTATCCGTACAGGACGACCAGAAACACAGCCAAGTTGTATGAATGCAGCAGTAGGACTGGTCATTAGTGCTCTCACTGCCAATGTTACCGGTAGGGGGCTTTATCCCAGATTCGGGTAGGGACGATGGTTGGCTCTCAGGCCAGCCAACAAAAAAACAAATTAAATAAGGATACACTTTTATCAGATAATATTATAGTATAACAATTATTCCTGGACATTAATTTTATCCGGACGTTAAATAATATCCGGGTGATGTTTCTGCGCGTGCGCGCATCTAGGGGAATGTATTTAGCACCAGTTATCCCTCTTGTAGATAAAGAAATACTGATATTACATCATACTTTTAAACTTAATCAAATAATAGCTGTTGTTGTGTCATGGTAACTAACATGCATGTACATGATTCATAACAACTCTTAGCTATTATATATGCAGTCAATAGTCCCCAACAGTAGGTGTGTTGTGATTTTTCAAATTGTTTTGTTTGTGGTATATTTTTTAAAGTAAAATGTTCTGTTTATCTAGATTGAGACAAGTGTAGCTGATCTTTAAAATATACGGGGTATACCATACGACAGTTCACATAGTATTGTATGCATGTGTGTTTATGTTAAATGGACACATATATGACATATGCTTGTCTTAGCCATGTTATATATGTTTATCGTCTGAATCAAGTATATTAACTTTTTATTGAGATGAATGAAAAATGAGTGTATTGTATATGAAATAATTTATAAACACTAATCATGACCGAGTCCAGTTATGTCATTGTAACTGATCACAGCAAATGCTGTAACTGTCAAAGTAACTTATTCTGGTTTGTAAATTTGTTTGTAATTGAAATGCATTTCATTTGTGAAATTACAACAATACTAATTATTAATGACCTAATAATTTATGTATTTTTTATAACGCAATCATTACCTGAACATTGTTTCAAAAGAACTCTACCACATGTTGGAAATCAAACGTAACAACAATTCCAAATTCAGCAATACATCAAGCGCTATAATACATTATTAACAACATTACACAATAAACTAATAACTGATTTGATTGTATGTAATTGGACTCAGCCCTGGTTATAATAATATATGCCAGTGATTATAGTGGTCACAATTGTGTAGTTGTGTTGTATTTTGTGTGTAGCAAATTGACTGTGGTGTTAAACCTTTGTAGCAAATTGACTGTGGTGTTAAACCTTTGACTGCGAAAGCTGATACTTACATGCTATGTTGGAATGTATTTTTTAAAGGTTGGAACATCAACATCGGAACAATGTTAGCTGGCGACAGGGGTTACGTTGACAAATGGTTACGGCAATGTTGGTTTATGTTTGGGGTAACATATAGATTGGCTCATGGTTGGCAGATGGTTGGGTCAACGGAGGTTCATGGTTAACAAATGGTTGGGCCAACGTTGGTTCATGGTTGGCAGATGGTTGGGCCAACGTTAGTTCATCGTTGGCAGATGGTTGGGGCAACGTTAGTTCATCGTTGGCAGATGGTTGGGGCAACGTTAGTTCATCGTTGGCAGATGGTTGGGGCAACGTTAGTTCATCGTTGGCAGATGGTTGGGGCAACGTTAGTTCATGGTTGGCAGATGGCTGGGGCAACGTTAGTTCATCGTTGGCAGATGGTTGGGGCAACGTTAATTCATGGTTAACAAATGGTTGGGGCAATGTTAGTTCATCGTTGGCAGATGGTTGGGCCAACGTTAGTTCATCGTTGGCAGATGGTTGGGGCAACGTTAGTTCATGGTTGGCAGATGGTTGGGGCAACGTTAGTTCATCGTTGGCAGATGGTTGGGGTAACGTTAGTTCATGGTTGGCAGATGGTTGGGCCAACGTTAGTTCATCGTTGGCAGATGGTTGGGGCAACGTTAGTTCATCATTGGCAGATGGTTGGGGCAACGTTAGTTCATGGTTGGCAGATGGTTGGGGCAACGTTAGTTCATGGTTGGGGCAACGTTAGTTCATGGTTGGCAGATGGTTGGGGCAACGTTAGTTCATCGTTGGCAGATGGTTGGGGCAACGTTAGTTCATCGTTGGCAGATGGTTGGGGCAACGTTAGTTCATCGTTGGCAGATGGTTGGGGTAACGTGGGAAAATGGTAGGTGTAATGTTGTCTGGCGTCGACGTTGGCCCAACGTGATGTTGCTAGGTTGTGGCAACGTTTAACCAACGAGCAAAGTACCGTTGCGCCAACCAAAATTGCCAACGTTGAGCCAACGGTTGGCATATGGTTGGGTCACGGTCACTGTGCTAACTGGCATCGTGCTATCAGGAGAGCACAAAGGAGATGTTCCTGAAAGCCACTGGTAACACAAGAGGCCACAGTGAAAACCTATAAACACAGAGATCAACAGGAAACAGGCACTCTTTCTTCTCCAGTGGCAAAATCGTGGAATTCGCTATCGGAAGACACAGTTCAGGCGCAGACCATCAACCAACTGAAGTCCCGCCTCCGAAGAGATTGGAGAGACCACCCACACCTATGCAACTATGACTTCACAAACTAGCCTAGTCCTCTGACACTAGCTATGCTAGGCTAGCCTAGACTAGGCAAACCGGGGGAAAAAAGAGTATACAGTAAGTCAGGAGACTTCCGTTAAGGCATTTAAATACCGCTACCACGAGAGCTACCTTAAATAATAATTATAGTATAATAATAATAGTATGTTTGCAAAGTAATTTAACGGGTAATACATGAACAAGTAACAACAAATCAAAATTACGTCCAGTAACTGACATAAACATGTACACATATACGCATAGAATGAGACATTATATACAAAATCACAAAATGCATCAACATACATTATAATAAATTTAGTTCATTATCTTCCACATATATAACAGTTAATAATAGTACAAGCATTCTGATATCTTTCAATAATGTATATTTTAATATAGGTGGAGAATCCATGGATACTGTGTGTGAATATTTTATTAATATTGATATCGGGAAAATTATTGAATATCTTTGCTATGCTGAACCTGATGTTTCTTTTGGAGAATTCGTTATTTACTCTAGGGATAAATACATTTGTAGTAGCATGCTGATGGCGCTGGATATTGAATAATAGTAGGTTTTGTACCTTTTTTGTGGCATATGAAATATCATGGCTTTTGTTTTCTTAACATTTCGTTATAGGGGAATGTAATTTCGATTCCGTAGGCTCTTCGCTCAAAGTATGCATTTGAATACAACACAAATAACATTATTAATATAGTTAAATAATTTATAAATAATATTTATCCTGTTTGGATTTCTTCAAACTGGTGTTTGCCAAGCTTTCCTTTTAATTTATTTGTTTTTATCCTTGCCCGAAGTAGGATAAATGTGGGACTAGCCAGGGCTGCGGTGGTCGGGGAGACCACTATGGTTGCCGAATTGACGTAGACCAGATACCTGGAAAAAAAACGGTGATACTTGTCTCTCCTTTCTCTCTTTTTCTTGTTCCCCTCCACCGACAAACCAACTCTTGTGTAATGATCAGGACTGATCCCTCAACTTAAAATTCAGATTCAGATTCTAATCTACTTAATTCTAAAATGACACTAAAGGCTGTGCTGCATCAGCTGCGGTAGCTGGATAAATATTGGGAAGTCCGGCTACGGCCATACATGGTCTGAGGCGAAGGGGAAAACTGAATGTAAAGGTTGTGTGCAGGTTAAACATCTATAGAAGGAGGTAGATGATTTGAAAGATATAGTTAGCGTAATTATGAGAACGACGAAGGGCTGTCAGGTGATAGAAGAGTAGAAATGGAGGAAACACGTGGTGAGAGGCGCCAGTGAGACAGACGATAAGACTGTGAAACAGAAGCAACAATGCAGCATTAGGTAAATAACAGTGCACGGTGTATATGAGAAAGTACTCACGTTGATAGGGACAATAAAATACTGCTTCTAACGAGTTCATTATAATCCGCACCGTTGCCAGGTAAATATTAGGCCACGGGTACCGATGTGATTGCCAAGAATTGGGTGACACGTCGAATCTGATTGATAAACTCATTACTAACGTCACAGGTGATCATTCTACTAGGCAAACCAACATGGCAACGAACATGCCGACCAAAAAACAATATACAACTTTTATTTTATTTTACACATGATGATGTAAAATACCACAGAAAGAAAGTGGAGGCTGTGTTGGCAACCCAAGAAATCAGTTTCTCAATTGCTATCATTCCTCTGTAGCTAGCTCTACGATAGGCCTACGTGACTTGTCGTGATCGTAGTAAGGTAGAGTGTGAACGTCTAAAGGCCGGGTGCACTGGCACTTTTCGCCCTACCAGACCAGACAGTCGGCGTCGGTCTGATGTGGTCTGACGTGGCTTGGTTTCGTCTGGTCTGGTCGGGTCGGGCGAAACGAACCAACGTATCAGGGTCTTGAAGTTTCCAAACGTATGCACATATGCTACAACGAGGACGTAACAAGCGGTAGGCCATGCGGGGCTTCAGCCCTACCAACACCTAAAGGGGGAATTACTAAGTTGACTGCAAACTTCAACCGTCTGCGTCCGTCGCACCTTACGCCACCTGCGGTAATAAATAAACTCACAGTCTGACAACGTTCCGCGGTGCCAGGTACAGGTCGCTACCGTTCGTCCCCGCTTGGCGACCGGGCTGGGTAGCCGAGCATGTGCGGGTAGGCGAGGTGGCGTTGCTCCGAGTCTTGGCCGTGCGACGGCATGTTCCTGACGGCATCACCGAACTGACCAACGGTCACCCGCCGTCTCACGCGACCGGCGTACATAATCCACACATAGAGCGCCCCGAAGACACCAGTAGCCAGGACGACGGCTCCCATCACCGCGAACCACGCGGAATGCAGCATCGAGTCCGTCGTCACTGATGACGCCTCAACGCTGCAGTCAGGGGCACTCATTGCTGACGATGCGGTTTAGCACAGCTTGTGTAATTGTCATTCACGGGGAAAACGCGTATTCACACAGCTGGCAGTATTGTGTGAAATTGGAACTAGGAATCCATCCCCTACGTGCATGGCGTTCTGTTCATAATTTAAGACACCGCTCTGTTTGTAGACCCCAAAACCAAGTAAGCGATTTTGTGAAAGACACTTCTTATAAGTAATGGCTGATTTCACATTTACTTTCCTAAATTTTCGGTACTAGTGTCGGTGCTGCCTCGTTCTTGGTCCACTACAGGTGTCGCTGCAATCAGCAAGTGTCGCGGCAATCAGCGAAGCTGCATCGTTCTCGGTCCACAACAGATGTCGCGGCAATCAGCGATGCGGTTTCGTTCTCAGTCCACAACAGATGTCGCGGCAATCAGCGATGCGGTTTCGTTCTCAGTCCACAACAGATGTCGCGGCAATCAGCGATGCGGTTTCGTTATCAGTCCACAACAGATGTCGCGGCAATCAGCGATGCGGTTTCGTTCTCAGTCCACAACAGATGTCGCGGCAATCAGCGATTCGGCTTCGGTCTGGGTGAACGCTCCTGTAACGAGCAATAGGGCACAGTGAGTTAAAATTATGGGTTACTGAAATCGCTACGATGACATAACTATAGTTGCGTATTTCACTACTCAGGCCCGTAGGCTGGGGAAGAGATGAGTGCGCATGCACCCTCGCTGAGGCAAGAGTTCATCGACCGCGAAAAATCTATAACATGACCCCCCTCGACCGCGAAAAAATTCCAACCCCTC
Source organism: Paraescarpia echinospica (assembly GCA_020002185.1). Classification (NCBI taxonomy): domain Eukaryota; kingdom Metazoa; phylum Annelida; class Polychaeta; order Sabellida; family Siboglinidae; genus Paraescarpia; species Paraescarpia echinospica. Next base: position 35,787,244 of record CM034533.1, read on the forward strand.
GACCGCAAAAAATCTCCTCCACTACCCCCATCTCTCTTCACATCGAGCAGGAGGCTTCAAATTGGAAATATGCAATCCCACGCCGAAAAGACACCCGCACCAACAAATCGACCACGCTAAGGGCCCGCGACCGTTGTCAATATATCAATACAATTGTAGCGTCTGCGGCGAGAGGTCGGCAGGGAAGCATACGGGCACACGTTCACTCACACAGTCGTACTAATGATAAGTCAGATTATACGTTTTCACAGTTTATTATACGCGGAAAACCCTACAAACACAAGATCTAATACACAATATACGGCTATATCTGCTAAATACTACCCAGTTATAAATGTCAGAATGATAAGTCAGACGGCGGCGGCTTATATACAGCAACCGAGTTACTCACCGAATCTGCGAATAACTGATTGTCACGGGTGTACTGCGAAAGTCTTTTAGTACTTCTCGCAGGGCACTCGGTGACAGTGCTTCACGAGAAACGTTCCTCCGGCAGTGTGCCCCAGTAGTCGCCCCCTACACCACTGGCCTGTGTTACACACAACTCCAGCATGCATCTTCGGGCCTGTTCTAACAAACAGCGCCCTCGCAGTGTCTGGCTGTATCCCCCAACAGCCAGCCTTCGAAGTGTCTGGCTGCATCTCCTGACAGCCAGCCCTGATCCTCATTAGAGCCCTCCTTATATACAGCTAAATCCATAGCCTTGGGTGAGACGCCGACCCTTTAGTTGTCATTTCCAAAGTCTACGGGTCTAGAAATCTTGCCAGGGTGCCAGTGAACTCACAGTAACCTCTTGAACAAAGGCCCTCTGTATATAGGGCTCCTGCCTCCCTAAAACCAGATGGCCTCAAATGTAAACAAATCCCCCACCCCAGCCATAGTAATTTGCATACAAATTGGCTTTTCGGAGCCTGTACAACATCCAGCAATTAAGAAGATTGATACCATGTGCGTTATCATTTTAAATTCTCTACACAATTATGGCTAGGTCCTACTGTCTACATTGAATCTGCCTTTTGTCGGATGATCCGGGTTCGAATCCTGTGCTTCCGTGTCGAACCTTAGGCAAGTTCGTTCACTCCACATTGCTCCAGTTCACTCAGCTGTGTGAATGAGTACCTGGTTATAGACAGTGGTGGATATTTATGTAAGAACAGTATTCGCGCAATAATCGCAGCGTGGCTGGATGTTTCCCATAGAAGTCGAGATGGTGTTCGGTTGAATAGGTCTGCTAGGTAGTAAATCGTAAAGCACTATAAAACTTACGTTTACCTTTAAACTTACCTTTACTTCACTGTACAACAACGAGGACCTCCCTACAATTAAATCGTTGCGAACACCGATCCATGCAAAATAAATATGAATTTTGAGTGGAGACATTGAAACCTAAAACGGTAAAATGACATAAAAGAATCACTCGACATTGAGCAAGTAGGTTAATGGTACCCTACTTTTCAAAACCCACGTACAACACGTTCTTAAAAGGCGAATCATCGAACCATCTAGAGTCATGAGCTGCTATATATAATCTAATAGCACAATTACCACTCGACAGGCCAACTGAATGTAGGCCTATAGATTACGATATATTGTATACCAACATAATTTTACCTACCCACTGCATTCTTCTCTGTTATAATCGAGCAGTTTTTGCATCTCTCTGCTAGAATCCTCGATATCAACATGTACAGGAACAGCGATACCTAATGATTGTGGGACGTTGCAGCTGTAGGAATCAACAATGTTGGACGGCTTCCGAGGCTGGCTTAGGTTAATCCCCAGGTAAAGTCGGCTTACGAAGATACCTTCCATGTGTCACAGATGGCGGGACGCGCCTTTGCGATTCACCTATAAAAGACTAACAGGGGCTTTTAAACCACGCCCCATTTGCTGATCATTGGTCCGTCTAAAAATAAAAAACGAATGCGCGCGTATATGCGTTAGTTTTTCGTTGGGCGCCCATTTGCGAAGTAGAATGTTGAACTTTTAGCAAATATTAAGAACATTAAATTTGATAATACTTATGAACTGGAGCGAAGTTTTTAGAATAAGTGGTCTAATGTAGGCACAGCCTTGTATCAATATAAATTGTGTATATCTATCTACATGACCTATTACGCATATGTGCATCGTGCGTTTAGAAGTTTAGTACGCGCTACACTGCAGCCTACACCCTTTTTAAAATATTACGTTTTAATACTTTTATATCCTTTGGTAAAAGAAAATTGACTCAAAACACATGTTTGTAGATGATGACCTGGTGATGTTCTACTCTCCAGTGTAAGCATGAGGGAGTTGTTATTGTTTGTGAAAGTTATGGTTATAAAATTAAATTTAATCATGTGAGAAGCATGATACTGATAAGTAGAGGGAAAATATATGATGAATGTATGTCCCTTGCATCTACTACTTTTTTCCTTTATTATATAACATGCTTTCTACTATTAATATCAGCTTGTTAACTGTTACATATGTATGAATATGTGGACCAATATATGTATCACAATGTGTATTTTGGTATGAAGTAAATAAATGAATTGAATATAAGTCTTAATAATTAATGACACTTGACATTCCAATTTTTGCTGGATACATCACATTTCCATTTCATAGAATACTGGTTGTTTTTGCACAAGTGAGGGTGGTCGCATTTGGATGCTTGTTATGGGTTACGTATATGTGAGATATATGCAAACCTATACATTTTTAGAAAGCTTATAAACCCGGCAATCCAACGATGGGCCCGTGGTCTATGGCATATCTGGTGCGATTTCATAAACAAGTAACATTATGGTTGCCATGGCAACAGAATGTTTGACCGTTGATGAAAAAAGGGTATTCTAGTCGCCAGGCTTCATTCTGATAACGTTACAACTAACTACCAGTGCAATAATATAATGCATACTCGTCAACTTGGACAGACAGATAAAGCATAACAACGTGATGTATTAATTAGTTAATACTTATTTTTGTACACGATATAGATACAAATATGCATTCTATGGTGCTACATAAACTAATTCACAATAAATAACTTACGTCGCCCTTAAATTACATTACAGGTCCATCATCAAAACTTAAATATTAATTAGTACAACGAATGTGTCCATGGAGTGTTTAACTAATGTTCAGATTTCATCCAACTATACTGTATTTCTGGGATTGCTGTTATGCACTATAGCGAATGAACTACACTTTTTAAAAGTACTAGTTCGACACACGACAAAATGAAATGCACGCGACACGTGCGTCAGGTGCTCAGGGCCCTTATAACCAACCACGAGCGCGCTAGTCGTGGCTTAAAAGCGCCTGTTAGTTTTTCATAAGTGAATCGCAAAGGCGCTTTGGGACTTCGTTAACGTTCTCGCGTTCCGTCAACTCGCAGTCACTTCCTCCAACCACCATGATCGCCCACCGTGTCGCCTCCTTGTTCAGCCAGTGATAGCCTAAAAGAGTCCACCATTTGGTCTATCGAACTTGTGCTGACAATGACAATAATTGTCCAGCCTTTCTTGGGTTTATGACCTTGCAACCAAACTTCGTTCGGTCGATTTCTGGCCTGTAGGCCCTACAAGGCTGTTGTCAAGGATTTTACCGGCGGCTGGTGGAACGTAATCCTGGTCATCTATTCCGCAACTCATATATGTGGAATCAGAGCGAGACTAGGTGGATTTGTGCTTCAAGTCTGGAGGAACAACATAATTAGGGGCTGATTCGATTTAATGGTCCGTTTTCAATTGATTTGTCCATCGCTAATCGGATTTGTGGATGTTCAAACCTGTTGTCCATAATGAATATTACGCACAGTTGGTTTTTAAAGATGGCAACTGTTTAAATTATATGTATTATAGCATACTGACCGCCTAAATTGTCTTAACGAACCCGACCTTCCGCGGGATTATCCAAGCCCGTTATTCGAGGATTTCAGTAACGGTGTGGTAAATTATGTAAACATTAAACCTTTGAATTCCGGAGTTTTTTCTGCGTCATAAAAACATATTTGGGCGGTCAGTATGTTTAGAATGCATACAGCGTATACTATATGACATGATATCATAATAATTGTCTTTAAACAAATTAAAGGGACACTGTGTAGATTGCGCTATTCCACGGCAGAAGTGTTTTGTCGGCCGAGGCTTGGCGCCTGCGGCTATTTATAGAACAGTGTGGTGCAGGCGATATGTTTGCTGTCGTTAGTTCTCGGCATCCTCGCGCGCCAGGGGTCGCTGCTGCTGATTACGTCAGTGCCAGCCAGCAATACCCCTGGCTGATCGCTTTGCGAAACTCTGAAATTAAGCTCAGCTTATGAAATCGCTCACTAGATCAGTGGTTGGCGGCAGGTCAGGTGGTCATAATAAAACTAATTTCAACCAACCGTGGCTCGTGTTACTTGCAATGTTTAGGAAATAGAAGCAATTATTCGAATACACAATACCGCTCAGCTGCCCATGCTAATGGGCGAACGGGTCATTATATATTGGGATTCCCAGAAATCGTTTATCCGTCTTCAAATTGGGGCGGGTATTTGTGCTGTTCTCGCTGGTGACGCAGTCGCAACTAGCGAAGTCACTTACTAGTTTGACTCAGCTAACTTCCACACTTCGCGTAGGAGATCTGCCAGGGCTAATTTTGCATGGTAAACAACTCTGACTTGCGAGGATGGTTCTCGGGAATACGGTGCAACAATCGGAAACGTGCGCGTTACCCAACACACACGCTAGAAACTTGGGGGTGATCTTTGATTCTAATATGTCCCTTGAGCGACACGTAACTAACATTTGCAGAAATGCATATACCACCTCCATAGCATTGGACTCATTTGTCGATACTTAGACAAAGAACACACAAAACAACTTGTGCATGCGCTAGTCATTTCACGAATTGACTGCTGCAATAGTCTTTTTAATGGATTGCCATCGACAGTAATTGAGAAACTACAACATGTCCAAAATGCATGTGCTCGTATCATAACGATGCGGTCGAAACGAGACCATGTCACGCCCATGCTCTTGGAGCTGCACTGGCTTCCTGTGAAGAGTCGCATTATTTTCAAGACCCTACTTCTCACTTTCAAATGCCTTCATGGGCTCACACCTTCGTAACTATCTGCTTTTCTCTCTCCGTATCGCCCAACATGCTGCCTACGCTCCTCCGATCAGCTACTCCTTAAACAACCCACTACCCTAACTAAACTCGCCGAACGAGCATTCTCTAGTGCAGCTCCAAGAGCATGGAATCAACTACCAATCACAATGCGTCAATGCACTAGTGTCAATCAGTTTAAAGTGGCACTGAAAACGCATCTTTTCACAAATTATTTTAACATTCGATGATCATAATTATTGATACCTTTATTTTAATTATTATAATTAATCCAATTTATTGTTTTAATAGCTTGCATAATTGTGTTTATTTGTATATTTTAAGACAATATAGTTGGGTTTACTTAGTAGTAATGATTGCATAGTATTTTTTAACTATATATCGTATGATGTTATTTATTTATTTCCATTAACCATTGTAAAGCGTCCCAGAACGATTATTTGGATGGGGAGCTATAATAAATAAATTATTATTATTAACAAAAGACAAGCGTGCGCTGCATCTAGTGATTGTGTTGTTGATAAGGATTTATTTATTTAGTGTTGTTAGTTTGCAACAGTATATGTCATAAATAAATCCTTATCAACAACACAATCACTAGATTCAGCGCACGCTTGTCTTGTGTTCCCGAGAACTAACGACGGCAAAAATATCGCCAGCACGAGTGTTCTATAAATAGCCGCAGACGCCAAGCGTCGGCCGACAAAATACTTCTGCTGTGAAATAGCGCAATATATACAGTGCCCCTTAAAAATAATTTTTTGGACAGTTAGTTCGATCGGGTAATTGTGAAAATGTCATCTTTATGTAGCAATAACCTCTATCGAATCACCTGTTTCACCGAACTTTTAATAGGATAAACATTTTATATAGTTGGTTTGAATGAAACTAAATAAGATCTTATACAAACAAGCTTGCAGGTCATAGTCGATACTATATAGGTTTGATTTGTGCCGAAATTAGTCTGAAACGAGCGAACTTTCAAACCGACTCAAATTTCCTTTCAAATACACTTTCACTAAAATGTTATGAAACATATGTGATGGTCATGTACTCATGACGCGAGGTATCAACTACTGCCCTCACATCACACCATCGCGCGCCAGGTGCGTTTTTGATTAACCTACATTTTTAGTAGTATAGCCAACTATCACCCGAGGCTTGCCGGGATGTCACAACATGAAAAGCGGTACCTCGATCAACCGCTTCTTGTAATGTAATTGTAACTACAACCGTTTACACAACGCACCAACACATATAATACAGAATCATCATATTGTTTTAATTTAAGCATCGCATACAATGTTCATGGACAACGCAGGCCTACAAACGGCGGGTCTATATCGATATGTACAGCACTATCCACACGCACGCACACGCACAACACACGCATAGTAAGAACTAACATTTGTAATCAATGTCACGCTCGTTAGAGGTCGTCTATTACATATGTTGGAACATATATACCTGGACAACTGGACGCCGACAAGTAGCGAGTTCGCTTGCTCGAACACAATGCCTCACGAACGATTCTACGAAGCCATAGTCGAAATAATTGCCAGATTACAACCAAACACATCTGTACAAATAATGCCTTTTTTATGCATTCTGCAACTATTTCGTATTAAAAATGTAAGCATGTGAAATTCAAACTTGATAGCATCCTGATGTTAACTAGATACAGTCAGGGAATGATACACAATGGAGACTTTGAGCGAAGGAATAATTGGAGATTTTGAACAATTGGAGATTGTTTGAGCGAGGGAATAGTTGGAGATGTGGAACAATTGGAGATTGTTTGAGCGAGGGAATAGTTGGAGATGTGGAACAATTGGAGATTGTTTGAGCGAGGGAATAGTTGGAGATGTGGAACAATTGGAGATTGTTTGAGCGAGGGAATAGTTGGAGATGTGGAACAGTTGGAGATTGTTTGAGCGAGGGAATAGTTGGAGATGTGGAACAGTTGGAGATGTGGAACAATTGGCAAACATGATGTCCTTCCCAAAACAAAAGACTTGGCACATCTTTGTTTACCACGCAAAAAGATATAATCAAAGCAACACGTAGCAAAGCTAAACAAATCACGTCAGACGTACAACATTTGACAAGTTGGACACTTTAAATTACTGATATGCAAATTATAACAATGCATTAAACGGTCCCGGGAATGTACAATCTGTAACAGTCAAGTGTGTGTCAATTATTCAACAGTGGCGGCCATTTTGAAATCAAAGATGACCACCAAACAAGTACCACAGACATGGAAATATTATGGTGCCGTAAATTGTATTAATTAAAACACCTAATAAATACGTAGTGGCAAATTTTCATAATATTTTGGACAACTATTATTTCATTGAAACATTCATGGTAACTTCGTGACAAATATTTCTGGAAGTTGTTCTAGAATTAGCCATTATCCCAACCACAATAAATACCCTCCACTATTTCCCCGAGGTTTACCTACTGTATAGATATCAACATTTTGAATGCAATAGATGCAAGACTTTTTTTATAATTTACTTTAAATCTAAATGTCATAACGTGACTGAAATAGCGTTAGTGTGTCTATCAACAAATGGCGATTTAGTAACCTTTTTTGTCACATGCATCCCATGCCCGAGTCCAATTAAATTACTGTTCTTATGAAATCAGACCAATGAAATGCTGGGTAGGTATCAAGGGATTACACCATACGTCCGGTATGGTTATATACAACGTCTTGACAGGACCCTTGTAGATCCATGCCAGCATTAACTTCAACAGAAGCAATTTTAAGTTAGGAATTTGATCAAATTTGAAAATATACCATTTTTTACATATGTTTCTAACGTGTATTACTTTTTAATTAACACTCTTGTACGTGAAACAACTTGCACGTTAGTAAGCATTTGGTGACAGGGTTCAACTAGAATCCATGATACAACATGTCGCACTTAGTCAGATTCTGAATGCCTCGGTTTCCTAATGAAGTTATGGAATTATGCAACACACAATTTTGATTTGATCGTACCAAGAAAACACATAGAACATATCACCGTAATGCAGAAGAAATTAACTATATAACAGACATCGGCCACTGACGTACTGTGAGCATAGTGGTGCATTTCTGCTAACTTCCTAGACCTGTTTAATCAGCTGCATCCTGTGACTTCAGTGACTGAACAAATGAAACCTTGGTATAAACTTAACAATAGTAAGAGAGACTCATCAGCTGAACCCCTGTAGCCACAACACACGTCGGCAGAATCCAGCGATGTCCAAGTCCGGCAGAATCCAACTGTGACGTCACCTACTGCGAGTAGACACGGACGTCTTCAAACGGCGCGTTCACGCAGTAGGCGGCCGCAGGCTCTGTCATGGCTGCTCCCGTCTTCCACTGCTCCACCTGGCGATCAACGAGAAACCAAACAGTACTGGGCGTGTTCTCTTTGCCTCTCCAGACAGACGGAGGTGGAGACTCTGGACACGTGATAATAGAACACGTGCAAACCCCTTTCATTAGTGTACCTATTGTATGCTTTGTGTATCACACAGACACCATGTATGCATTTGTTGTATAATTCTTACAGCAGAAACAGAAAGTGGAAAAAAATAATTTATTTTATACCTGTATATGAAGATGAATAAGTTGTTGCATTGGTTGAAAGGAACGGTTGACATCGTTGCACTTAAATGACTAACTTCAAATTTTTCAACTTATACTTTTTGTAAAGGTAATTTCCAAAAAAATTAAATCACATATATTGTTCACATTAAAACATAAAACATCTGTATATGCAGGGTTTGTCGATCAGCTAAACTCTAGACATTATGATTTTGCCAGAATATTTTCTATGCAAATTTTGACAATGTTTTGTATTACTACACCAGATTTATCACCACGTTAGAATAAAGTAAAAGACCCATCCAAATGAGTCAAATACATTTTCCTTCTTGGCCAAATTTAATTGATAGATTTCAATTTTTTTGCATTTGATATTTTAGTTTGTGAATATGTTCTGATTTGTAATTGTATCCAGGTCACTTAGCAGAATCCATTGCTGGCAAAGTATTGAGAATGAGCAGACACAGTCCTGTTGTTTTTGTGGCTCTGCAGTCTGTGCACAAGCCTCGCCCATAGCGAATGTTTCAGCTGACAGCGCCAGAGCTGCCAAGTTGAGTTAGGAAATATGTGTGAGGTTCAGTTCCCCTAAGGACACCATGTGGCAGCACTGATGTTTCTCAACAGGACACAAAGTGACAGCATTAGTTATACAAAATTTGGAAAACAACATTTTATATACACATCACTGACAGAACTCACTGACGATAACAAGGATAACCTCGAGTATTCTACGGACACTGCACTATCCACCCGTGCATATGAATAACTATATCAACAGGTGCATGAAAATAAGCCTGTTTGTATTAATATTTTTTAAATGGCAAATATGCATGAGTTTTACAGGTTTATGCGTGAGATGGACACTAAAAGCGTGACACTCACGCCAAATGCGTGAGTCTTGGGGGCTTTGCAGTGCTGACCTCTAGCATGAACTTGTTGATGGCGTCATAGTAGCCGACACACTGCCATGTATCGTTGTGTGTACCGCCTGGCAACTTCGCAATGCGCTTCAGCGGAGCTCCGGACATCTGTGAAACACACCCCAGTAGTTACTGCTCCACAAGTATAACCTCCCTATTAAGGTCACCCTCGGGACTGGTTAAAAGTGACCAGAATAGCGAGGTGACCGTATTATCGAGACTAATTTCCTACACTATGCTGTTATGGAAATAATTTTGGACTGACCTAGGGTGACCTTAATTGCGAAGTGGCTGGATCACTGAGGTGACAGCCAGGCGAGGTTCGACTGGACACATAAATCAGTGTACTATTGATGATAACTAGTCATACATAATTGTACACGATTACTAAATTTAAAAGAAACTTTAAATATAAGTCATGTTGGCATTACTTATTATTATAGATGTGTAAAGCATTAACTGTAAACTTAAAATCATGAAGGTTTGCAATAGCGATGTTAGCCAAGTTAATTTGTTTAATACATACTAGTGCCAATGTATTGATTGTTTAATTTTCAACAAACACATAGCTGTGAATTAATATTGTATTTTATCTAGAGATTATATATAAATCACGACTTCAGCTACGTCCTTTCATCACAGCAACTATGTCATTGTTCAATTGTATTGCAGCTGTTGAATAAACTTTAGTTCATGTGGTAAATTTACTACCAACAGTGATGTCTGTATTTACTATCAATAGACCATCACATCAACTTTGCAGTGCACTGATAGTTTGATGTATTGCTGAACCCTTGGCAGACACTGACTGATTCAGTTGATGTTACCATGCATGACCGTCTCACCTGGAAGAGGTGTTGCATCATGGGAGGAGGGATGAGCGTGTCGGCCATGCCTGAGAGGAAGAGCGTGGGAACTTGGAGGGATGGGATACGCTTCTTCGACTCAAACTGCAAACGCAAAATGGTCGTCATGATACTTCATACATGTACTGTCACTCTTTGGCTTCAGTCAAAACATTATAATTTACTTGCAAACCAACTTGTTAAACGTACCTCTTTGCATTTATTTACAAACCTATTTATCACATCACAGTGTTGCCTCAGTTGTACATATACAAATGTAAAGATACATTCTTAGAGTGTTGCATCCAGCTAGTAAGACTGCTCAAAGTGTTAACACATCCCACCCTGGCAGATCTTGTTGTTCCAACACCAACTTGCTTCAGGCATATCACAATTACTGCACAAATACAACTCATTCATTTACATTTGCCACTATCTATAGTTTGGTACTCAGTTCTACAACTGAACTGAGGCAATGGAGCGTAAACAAAATTGCCCAGGCCCCAAAATGGCACCAACAGGATTCAAAACTAGGTTCTCTAGATAGAGAGTTCAGTGTTCTAACCATGAAGCTACTCTGCCCCAAAATACACACTCAATAATGTGTAAACAAAAACACCAGTGAGGTATTTACCTTATTTTTGTAGCACCAGTTAGGTATTTACTTTGTTCTTGTAGCACTAATGAGATATTTGTGAGGTATTTAACTTGTTCTTATAGCACCAGGGAGGTATTAACCTTGTTCTTGTAGCGCAAGCAAGGTATTTACCTTGTTCTTGTAGCACCAATGAGGTAGTTGACCAAGGGCCTTCAGCCCAAACACACAGGCTGCGATAGCCGGAAGTGAAACAAACGTATTCTCTAGAATCACACACGAGATTTTTGCTGCATAGGGAGGAAGGCTGGCCAGGCGAGTGGCAACGGCACCACCTAATGACCGACCAAACACCACCAGGCGGCGCTGGTCAATGTCTGTGCGGAGAAACAAGAACTCCATGGCTGCCTCGAAGTCTCGGTACAGACCTGCATCATAAGACAAATGTATCAGACAACAGGATCTCTTAAAATAGTATTATCATAACTGCTTTGATAAGTGCTGCATGTTTAGTAGTACATTTGTGTATTTTGCATGAAGCCTACTTATAAACATTAGATCAGTGGACCACTGGGTCATGTGTATCAGTTAGTAAGGTGGAGTGTGGATATAATAGTTTGGTCTTCCACACAGTTCCCTTATTAAAAAGGTGAGGCTGACCAATTATTCTACTGCTCCCTGTGTAGCTTGGAGCTCTTCTCCATGGCTCCTATCAGCTGCCACTTCCCTCCATTTTTCTTGCCTTCCTCACATCACTCTTTATGAGGTCTTCCAATTTTAATTGTGGTTTATCCCTGCTACTCTAGCCTTACTGTGTCACTTCTGATGAGAGTAGTTAGATGTCGATGTGGACAGGTGACTTGGTGGGGGGGACTACTCTCACTGGTAGTTCATCCACCCCCCACCAAGTGACCTGTCCAGATTCTCATCTCACTACTCTCCCTGGTAGTTCATACACCCCCCACCAAGTGACCTGTCCACATCGACATCTCACTACTCTCCCTGGTAGTTCATTCACCCCCCACCAAGTGACCTGTCCAGATTCTCATCTCACTACTCTCACTGGTAGTTCATCCACCCCCCCACCAAGTGACCTGTCCATATCGACATCTCACTACTCTCCCTGGTAGTTCATTCACTCCCCACCAAGTGACCTGTCCACACCATCAGCTCACTACTCTCCCTGGTAGTTCATTCACACCCACCAAGTGACCTGTCCAGATTCTCATCTCACTACTCTCCCTGGTAGTTCATTCACCCCCCCCCCCAACCAAGTGACCTGTCCACATCATCATCTCACTACTCTCCCTGGTAGTTCATTCACCCTCCACCAAGTGACCTGTCCAGATTCTCATCTCACTATTGTCCCATTGGTCCAGATTCATCTCACTACTCTCCCTGGTGTTCATTCACCCCACCACCAAGTGACCTGTCCAGATTCTCATCTCACTACTCTCCTGGTAGTTCATTCACCCCCCCCCACCAAGTCCAGACCTGTCCAGATTCTCATCTCACTACTCTCCCTGGTAGTTCATTTCACCCCCACCAAGTGACCTGTCCACATCATCATCTCACTACTCTCCCTGGTAGTTCATTCACCCTCCACCAAGTGACCTGTCCAGATTCTCATCTCACTACTCTCCCTGGTAGTTCATTCACCCCCCCACCACCAAGTGACCTGTCCAGATTCTCATCCTCACTACCCTCTCCCTGGTAGTTCATTCACCCCCACCACCAAGTGACCTGTCCAGATTCTCATCTCACTACTCTCCCTGGTAGTTCATTCACCCCCCACCAAGTGACCTGTCCACATCATCATCTCACTACTCTCCCTGGTAGTTCATTCACCCCCCACCAAGTGACCTGTCCAGACCATCATCTCACTACTCTCCCTGGTAGTTCATTCACCCCCAAACCAAGTGACCTGTCCACATCATCATCTCACTACTCTCCCTGGTAGTTCATTCACCCCCCACCAAGTGACCTGTCCAGATTCTCATCTCACTACTCTCCCTGGTAGTTCATTCACCCCCCACCACCAAGTGACCTGTCCAGATTCTCATCTCACTACTCCTCCTGGTAGTGCATTCACCCCCTACCAACTGACCCGTCCACATCGACATCTCAGTATTCTCTCTGATAGTGCATCCACCCCCACACCAAGTGACCTGTCCACATCATCATCTCACTACTCTCTCTGGTAGTGCATCCATCCCCACCAAGTGACCTGTCCACATCATCATCTCACTACTCTCTCTGGTAGTGCATTCACCCCCCCCACCAAGTGACCTGTCCACATCATCATCTCACTACTCTCTCTGGTAATGCATCCACCCCCCCACCAAGTGACCTATCCACATCATCATCTCACTACTCTCTCTGGTAGTGCTTCCACCCCCCAACCAAGTGACCTGTCCACATCATCATCTCACTACTCTTTCTGGTAGTGCATTCACCCCACCAAGTGATCTGTCCACATCATCTCACTACTCTCTCTGGTAGTGCATCCACCCCCCACCAAGTGACCTGTCCACATCATCATCTCACTACTCTTTCTGGTAGTGCATTCACCCCACCAAGTGACCTGTCCACATCATCTCACTACTCTCGCTGGTAGTGCATTCACCCCCCCACCAAGTGACCTGTCCACATCATCATCTTACTACTCTCCTTGATAGTGCATTCACCACCACCCCACCAAGTGATCTTACTACTCTCCCTTGTAAGCCTAATTACATACAGGGTTTTTGTTAAGTTTGCTGATAGCAGGGACCATGACTTCCAAAGGAGAGACCACATAACATGCCTTGCCCAAGTGACAGCTCATCGCGGAATCGTGGGCCACTACGGATACAACAGCAACAACAGTTGCCAGGTACAAGGATCGCTAAAGCTGCATAAATTACCAGGGTCCAGGCAAATTGTATTACAACAGGATTATAATACAATTTGTTTTGTTTTGTGTAAGTTAAGTTCCATCTATGTTAATTGTTTATAAAACATTGTCTAGTTAACATTCAATGTAGACCTACGTATCTCTGAGTTTACAGATACTGATATCTGTATACAATGCTATGAGGGCATGATTCATTCTCCTACCATTATGGTGGAAATGGAATCCATCGATCAAGGAATCACCTTGATTAATCCAGCTCCAAGTCGAAGCACAGGAGGGTTTTTGTGCACATAAGTTGGTTTCATAATATTAATGACTATCAAAATAAATATTTTACATATTATTTAAGTCTTTCACAGTGGTATCATAAACTTTATAATTGAAACATGTCCATTGTACACATAGCTTCTAGCAGAATTCTCCTCCCTGTTCATTGAGTTGATAATTATACGTTGTCAGTCTATAATTTCTTTTATGCAAAACAATTTATTATTAACATCAATGTGTTATTTGCAACATAACGAGATTGTAACATTGTATTTGCCAATTAGGCATACCCAAATCTTCATAAATTACATATATCACTATACAAATAGTATACTTTGAATTGATCTAGCAAGTTAACTGTGTTAATTCTAGCAGTGTGAACATGTTTTAAAATAGAATTTATAAATATCTGACAGGAGTGGGTTACACGTGAAAGGTGAAAATCGTTGGACTCTCGATAAATCTAAAGCTTCCTAGTCCACATGCCTTCTGGAGCCAGAGTTTGAATGGGAATCGTGTAGAAACCAAACCCACCTAGATGTCACTGTTATATATTATAAAATGGCCTAAATATTTGTTTACATTTTACACCTTAGTGTGTTTTTCCACCATTCACCATAGTTTTAGACATGTGATGTTATAAAATACGAATAAACTATTGTGTTCTATGCCACTTTTCAGGCCCAACTAGCGCTCCGGTTTGTGTCAGTCTGCGCTGCTGCAGTTGTGGATTACCATGCAATGTGCATAAAAGAGCGATTTACCAGCACAGGTTAATGCAAACCGGAACGCCATTTGGACCTACTGAATCAATATTGATATAAAATAGTTTGGCTATACACCGAATTGGAAAAAAATAAGAAACCTATCATACAAGCGAAAGAAAGACAGTTTCGCTTTTGTTTTGAGGACTTCCGACATGACGCTGGCGAACATGTCGCACATTACTGGTATAGCATTAGCCGTATTAGCATTAATCAGTTCCGTAAAACTCCCGCAATAATTAAATACCCATATGTGGCTATATTCCACGACTTCTAACATTTCTGCTTCTTAACATAGTCTTAGACTGTGAAATAAGGTTGCTACGTTGACATTGTTGCTGAGCGATTCGCCAGGGGCACATGTCTACAAAAAAGGTGCAGAGGTGGACTCTATCGGGAATAACAAATAATGCTAAGAATTGTGGGAAGTAAATTCAGAGGAATGATACGAACCAGAAACTGGGACACGAACTCTGCTGTTTATTAACGCAAAAATGACAGTCATTGACTGCGCTGTTTTGTTGCAATATGGCTGAACTGTTTTGTTGCAGTATGGCTGAACTGTTTTGTTGCAATATGGCTGAACTGTTTTGTTGCAATATGGCTGAACTGTTTTGTTGCAATATGGCTGAACTGTTTTGTTGCAATATGGCTGAACTGTTTTGTTGCAATATGGCTGAACTGTTTTGTTGCAATATGGCTGAACTGTTTTGTTGCGATATGGCTGAACTGTTTTGTTGCAATATGGCTGAACTGTTTTGTTGCGATATGGCTGAACTGTTTTGTTGCGATATGGCTGAACTGTTTGTGGAACTTATAAATGCTGCACAGCATAATTTGTAATGCAGAGACACTTGAAAGCAGTGTTTTGCGAATCGCGGGTGCTAATAAAAACTTCACTTCTCCGTTCGCCATACTAGAGTTGCCGGGTACAAGGATCGCTAAAGCTGGGTAAATTACCAGGATCCAGGCTCTTAAGAAAAACCCTGTACATCCCAATCTCCTCCATCAGGAAATGTATCCTTCTTCTTGCCACCATGTATTGAGTCTAGTAGAGGCTACATGACAGTACACATGGCATCTTTGGTGGATAGGCATGAAACTGAATAAACATTGGCTCTACATTAGTGTGGAAAACGTAATGAACGATAGATAAATAAATTGGTTACCGTGTAAAATGCAGTACTCACCATTTTCAGAGGGCGAGCCTTCACTCTTGCCATACCCTCGGTACTCAACAAGGAGAATGTTCACCTTACAGTGTGTGTACAGGGCGTACATATTGGGCATTCTGCAACAAATGTTGTATATATTAATATAATAAATGTTTTATTTTAAAAACAGTTACAATGCATTTTTTTTTAATAATGCAGCAAAAATTACATATGGTAAATAAATGTATTCTAGGACAAACTGTATTAAAAGGAAGTTAAAGGAAAAACAAATAAAATAAACATGTAATTAAAGATTATAAATGAAATCTAACTAACTAAACCTCTAACTATATAGCTCACACTGCTAATAGATGGTATACTTACCCAGTGATGGGGAAACTTTACTGCAGTGAAACAAACTTTCATAATTAATAATAAACTGTAGATTAAGATTAGGCGACTGGTGCAGAAGCAACATTCAAACAATCATAATGTGACAATTTGAAACTTGCTACTAAGCGTATTCTATTTTGCAATTAGTAACAATTCCTAGGCACTTTAAAGAAAGAAAACATGTGAAAAACTGAGTATTAAATGTTGGACATTTGTATGCACTGGGTATAAGCTAATGATAGTTCATCTCACTCAATCACAAATCATTCAAAATACTTTTACTAGATTTAGCATCCTGTTTGTCTGACTTATGTTGCCTGCAATGCCACCCTTACTGAGTCCATAGTAGCAAGTCACATTGATGTTTGCTGTTCATTATAGTGACCCCCTCTGGGTCCACTCTACTGTAAAGGTCTGTAATAGGTCAAATATGTTTGTTGGAGTCACCGTTCCACGACTCCAGTGACATGTAAGTAGTAGGTGATATATATTGGAGTGACACCCCTCTATTCCATAACAATATCATGTGATCTTAGCCACAGTCACATGCCAATGAGACATACAATATTAGTGGAAGTGACCCCATTGGTGTTCACTGGAGCGTGCCCTTCTACAGCGTTGACACAAGCTGACATAACTGAGTTTATCCTGACATCTCACCTGTGACCTATATTACCGGCGTTGCCATGGAGAAACAGTACGGTGGGCACTATGCTTAGCAGTGGCGGAGGCTGCTTGATAAAGACGAGGTTGATATGAACATTGTCCTTGGTCTTGACAAACGTATTCTCGGCTGGCAGACCAAAGGCTGTAGGGGGCTCCACATACACACGGGAATGGGCCGGCTGGTTCGGGTAGTAAAGCAGGGAATCCTGGATGTTGTACATGAATCCTGAAAGACAAACATGATATTTTCATGATGCATATACTGGATAATAGCACCATCAACAGATGATTTAATTTCTGTACAACGGTGGTTCTTAACCTTTTTTGCCTGCGACCCAAATTCTGGTCGTGGAACTTGCTTGGTGACCATGCCTTCGAACAGTTAACTTGTCATAAATGATAAAATAAATAATGATAACATAAATACACATAATATATTTCTATAAATAAATGGACAAGCAGTTTAACCCCAGCAAATGTACAGTCATTCGAATCTTACCTAACAAGTCCAAGAAGGTTATTCTAACTAACTACACTTTGCACAATCAGTATCTTGAGACAACGAGTTCTCACAAATATCTTGGCGTAACCATAGCAGACAACCTATCCTGGACCAACCATATCGAAGCCACGGCAGCAAAAGGGAGCAGAACAATAGGCTTCTTGAGGAGAAATTTTCGACAATGTACTCCTCAGGTAAAGTCTGCAACTTACACCACAATGGTGCGCCTCATTTTAGAATATGTATCATCCATTTGGGACCCACATAATCAGACAGATATTCAGACATTAGAAAGAGTACAACGGCAAGCAGCTAGATATGTTTTTAATAATTACACAGAAAAGACACCCGGCAGCGTTACATTCATGCTGCTACAACTCAAATGGCCCACACTCCAAGATATCACAATAGACTAGGAATGCTCTTTAGAATTAATAACGGGTTAGTAGATATTATTCGCTCAAATTACTACCACCATTTTGACACTAGAGGCACTCAACGATTGTATCAGGAACATGTCCCCCGGACAGTAGCAGACTGGAACCATCTTCCAGCTTCCACCACATCAGCATCCTCACTTAATTAAACACTTCTTTAAAAGACTCGGCTTACACAACCTGCAGCCACCGCCAGCAACACCCTGAGGAACATGCCAAAATGCATTTTAAACTATTTTAATCTACCAAAGTTTTAGTATGATTTTAAATATTTGGCGCACAGGCCGCAACACCATAACGCAACTGTACATGCATATCAAGGCTAATTATGCTCGCAAGTGCCCAGCTCTTTAAAAGGAAGAAGAAGATGAGAACATGGTTAAACGGGCTTGCTGAACACGGAGCCAGGAATAAAAAAAACGGTGGCATTTATTAACTGTTTGATTAAAATGAGGACACTCAAAAGCAATTTTACGAATGGAGTTAGGAAGTTCATAGGCATAAGACCCTACATGTGATGATAATGAGGGAATCAATCTGATAGACACCTGTACATGCTGGTTAAAGCTACGTTGGTCTGTGACACGGTAGTCACAGTATTTTGAAGTCTTCGATATGTAGTGCATCGAAAGTGGCACCGATTTTTGTTCAGTGTAGGCAAGATGCATTTTCGGCAGCATAAAACAAAACATGACTTACCCATACCAGAGGCAAGCAAAATGATCAATCGATGATATAAGTCGTTTGATTTCGAAATGCTGTGTGATATTATTATCTAATATTTGAGTACAATTTAGTGTGAATTATTCATCTTGTATGCATTTGGTACGGACAAGAGTAATAGTACAAGAACGTCTGGACAGTCACTTTTAAAATACTGAAAATTGTTGGCGACCCACTCAAAATGGCTTGGCGACCCAATTTTGGGTCGCAACCCAGGGGTTAAGAACCGTTGCTGTACAATGTTTAAAATCCTGGTGAAGACATTACCAGTAATCTGTTGCTTAAATAGCCCAAATTAGCTGTCCTCCTACTGACCCTACACCTATACGTCATTCCAGGGAAGTACCTAGTAGGCAGACACTGTTAATAATTTAGGCCAGTTAAGTAAAAGATTGCCTAATGCACTCCCCAACCATCTGATCTGTCATACAGGCCTGGGGTAATTGTAATACGTAATAGTAATGATTATAAATGTAAAAGTAATCATAACAGCAATAGGTTGAACAAAACACAATGTAATTGTAATAGTAATAGGAAGCAATGTAATAGTAAGTGACCTGTTACTTATATTACTATTGAACATTTCAAGTACATCAAAGTTCAATTTGAATTGTGCTTACAAAATATATGCTATCTGACTATATACTTATTTACAAAGACAATTTGATTCCACTAGATTTTCTTGGATTGCCCCCCCCCCCCCATGAATCATGGCTCTCAGTGAGTTTTATCCTTGAGTTTATGGGAGTTTATATAGCAGATTCTGGGGTCAATTTAGTATCTCCTAGGTATAATGGCCAGTTGTCAGGATGATGCGGCTAGTTATTACATGGTCACATCCAAATTTGAGGATTGTAATATAATGATATTGTGCACTTATATACATTTATAATCATCAATTATAATGAAACTTTAAACAAAATTAAATTTGTAGCAATTATACACAGATTCAGGCCCACTGTGGAAAGAGTTCTCAAAAGGGTGCTGTGCGTTATATAAAAATACACCTGTAAAAACAAACACATTACAGATTTATGGACCTGAGATTAAGTTATATTTTTTATGTTGTCACCTGTCAAAGTGTCTCTGTACACAATCCAACCATGTAGAAAAACTAGTGGAACTTAGCAGAACCGATGTAAAAAATTGAGACACTTGCGTGTGCTTTGTATGATACTGATAGTTTGTGCATAGTTAACTATTTGTTATACAACCTGTCTGCCAATATGAAGGCAAAACAATTTAGATTAAAGTAATAAAGTACATTTTATTTGACAGAATGTCACATAATGACAGTGAAATAAATATAGCGGTCATGATTTAACCAGTGATTACTGGTAGGTGTCAGTGTGAATCACTGGACAAGATATGGTTCCCACCTCCGTTCCATTGATGTTCCGTCTCATTAAAATTGACATTAATCTAGATATTATGCCTTCATATTGTCAGACAGGTTATCATGTCACATCAATATTTAACTTAGCGCATGTAATATCCGTCTCATGCGAAGCACACACATTGAATGCTAGAGTTTACATCAGTTCGGCCTGTTTCCGCCAGTTTTTTTGCGTGGTTCCACTGGTTACAGTAGCCCCCTGTGAATTGGTGACGTTATTCTACTTTCCTTAATCTCAACCAGTAATTAAGAGGTTTCAGTTCCCAGACTTACCTAGAAAAGCCGCAACCAACAGGAGGAAAGACAGGAATCCGCCGTAAAACCAATAAACAAGAACTAACAACAGCACGGAAGTTGTACAGAATGCCCAGAACTTCATTGCTGCTTGTAAAAGTTTCTGTTTTAGAACCACCAATATCGGAAACAGACTTGTTCTCCTCATCGTCGAGTCATCGTAGTCAACAGAATCGGGTAAAAGCCGCTGTCTGTCAGACTCAGTGTCACATCGTGTTTCGTTTTCGGCACTGCAGTCTTCGGTTATTCCCATTTGATTCCAGTTGATATATCACAGACACAGACCCACCACCACTAGACTAACCCTGTTAGCAGCTCAGTTCTATTTCAACATTGTTGCTAAGGCTATTAAGAGAACCTGAAGACGAATGTATTACAAGAACCATGTTTGTTGACAGAAATGGGAAGCCATAACTATCATTGACATTTCCGGGTGTAACGCAAGAAATATCAGCCCCTAAAAATATTACTCATGATAAAAATGATCACTTATCAAGTAATTTTATTCCGAGCACATATATGTTGCATAATTTTGATCCAGTCTACATAATGGTAGGGTTGATGGTGCATTTAATTTTTATAGATTATTTTGTGTGCTTTATTTGTACGTGCTTTTCAAGTACTGTGTCTTTGATGCAGAATTTGAATCATCAGCAAACTAGCTCGCGTGTATGCGATAACCAGTGGCGCCACATTCTGGATAATCCAGGCTATTTTTGCTAACTAAAAATAAGACTAAAATAAACTTTTACCAGTTTATACGATGCATTCGAAACTATGCAAAACTTAACTTATAATGAAACAGGTCACACAATAAAAACGAAATAAAAACTGTGCAGTGTTTTTTCTTTATTTACAAATTTTACTATCACCTGTTTGATCACTGTAAGTGGCGCATCGTGCGGATAATGAGTGCATATCGATATTTAGAATACCGATGTATTTTAAATATATATTATGAGTGGAAGCATGTCTCGGCCAAAAGTGTGGTATCAGCATCGTCTTACATGTATTAAAATACTAAAACGGAAACATTAGCCTACGCAATGAAATACATAGAATACAGATACAATTTAAGTTGCTCCCCTCCTTGTTCCCTGGCTCTGCTGTGCAGGAGTGCATGGGGGTCATGCAGGTACAATATTGCCGAACCACTCGCTCGCTGTGTTTTTTCTTTCCAAAGTTTCCCATCCATAGCTCCCTCTCTCCATCTTTCATCCTCCCCTGATCTTCTCATGTCCCTCCTCACACAGTCCTCCCATCTCAGCTTTGGTCGTCCCCTTCACCTGTGCCCTTTGTGTTGTTCCGCCTCTGCTCTCTTTGTTATTTTTCCTGCATCCATCCTTGCAAAGTGGCCTGCCCATCTCGCTCGGCTTCTCAATAATCCTCATGTTAGGCTGCGTTGTATTCCAATCTCTTTTCTCAGGTTGTTCATCCTTCTTATGCATGTCTACCCCCTTTGTTCTTGTTATTCTTTGAACCCAGTTGTTCTCGCAAACTTGTGGCTTCTGTTTTTGTTCTTTTTTCAATTTCACTGTCTCCTGACCATTGTAGGCATGCCGGTGTATAACACGCTCTCAAGACTTTCTTGCTTTCATGTCCACAATGATACCCTCTGCCGTTCTCCAAGCATTCGCTCACATTTCTTCTAGTTCTTAATTGTTTATTAGCTTTCTGCTAAGATGGCCACGTCGTCAGCATACATCATCTTCTTAAGGATTTCCTTCGTGTTGATCTTCCTGCATGATAAATAGTAATGGGCGTAGGACACTTCCATACCTCAAATCAATGTTAACTGGAAACTCTTCCAACATCCCAGATCCAGCCACAACTCTTCCTTTTGTTCTTTCATACATTGCCTCCACCATCCTGGCTTCGGTGTCTGGCACTCCCTTGTCCACCTCACTGTTCCTATCACCATCTTTCTTTTGGGACCGTGTCATAGGCCTTCTCCAGGTCCACAAGTCTCGCTGCCATTCTCCCTTGCATCTGCAACCTCTTCTCTACCAGCTGTCTGACTGTAAACATTACACCCATCGTCCCTCTACCCTTTTGAATCCTTGTTGTTCTTCACTCCATTCTTGCTCTACTCTCTTTCGAATCCTCCCATTCAGGATCCTCTCTAGCAGTTTCATGATGTGACTTAGAAGTGTGATGCATCGATACCTCCCTGGGTCTTCCTCTTCCCTATTGGGACAGTTAGCTATGTCAGCCACTCTTCTGGTACTTTACCTTGTGTGGAGCGCAGTGGTGCAGTGAATCTCCTGCCTGACCAGGCTATTTTGTCGTCTGTCAGTTCTGGTAATACCTATGACAGCCCGCATTCAACGGATCTCAACAACATCAAGATATTGTGTAGGTCTGCCGCTGCCTACTATAGCAGCCAGCATTCGAAGTAGCACTTGTCCGTTTGTCCGGGACAAATTATTTTTGGCCCGGACAAGTAAAATGATTCTATATGGTTATCCGGTGGACAAGTGAAAATTTACAGTAAATAGTGACGCGTGCAACATTGCAAACTTTTTTTTAACGAAATTCAAACGTAAATGAAGTTCGCTAGCAATCGCGCGCGTTGCAATTTTGTTAGTGTGTCGGCGTCTTGTCGTTCCGCCGCCAATGTGTTGTACGTCAGTGTTCGACCGAGTATAGTGCCTGCGTTAACATGGTCATTCGTTGAGCGCACCGACCTAGCTCTTTCATACGCGTAGGACAGACTCGGCATCAGCCATCGTTGATCGAGGCTGTATTTCACAAAATCGTTCAGTTTAGCCGACGTACTTTCGTTGCTTCCACTCACGGATCATATTTGATGAACTTTGGAAATAGTAGACTTTGTATCGCTACCTGTTATTTGAATAACTATATAGTTTTAACCATTATTACGCCTAACCCACGCGGACTCGGCAGTCTTCCAAGTCTGAACGTTAGCCGATCCAGATCGGTGACAATTTTCAAAACTTGTAACTGGCTCTCAGGTAAATCTATGGTAGTGGTTCATAAACGGTATATTAATGAAATTTCAGAAGTGTTGTTGTAGCTATGTAACATTTATTTTAACCATAAATTGCGAGTTTTCGAAGCCGAATTATGCAAGACACGCGGCCGGGGTGCCAACCGCCGTTGACGTCGGCTTCCGGCAACTGCGGCGGTCTGCGCGCGGCAGCAACGAAACGACGTAACTAAATCTATAAATTATATTCCGCCTGGTAAATGTAATTCGGGCACCGTTAAAACTGTTTTATCATCATTGAAATGATAATATAACATTTAGGAAAAATATGCGTTTGTTTGCTGATGATCAATTGAATATTATCTTCGTTTGTAAAATACATATATTAATATTGAAGTTCGTAGAGGATGAACAAAATAATGTCAGATTATAATAAGATAACTTCTATTGCGCCTAAATCCTTGGAAACCAAGCTCAGAAGCGCATCAAAACAAAAGGATTGGTCAATCTCAAAATCCATAAGTATTATTCCAGTTGTCAACAAATGGGTCAAGGCGCTAGGGAGCTACGGTGGATAAGCAAGTAAAGATAAGTTTTTAAATGACGACGGATTTTTTTATATATTTTCAACTGATCTAAGACGGAGCACATTACAAAGAGTTGGTATAGTAAACGAAAAAGCCCTAGTTCCAATGTTAGTGTTGACTCTAGGAACAAAAAGTAGGTTTATTATGATGTTTGTGGCTTTGAACACGACCAATGAAATTCAATGACAAACTGATGCCAACATTTTACAGCAGTGTTATATATACCATATTAAACATAAACCGTTTTTGCAACATTGTAACAAATAGCAAGGAAAACAATTATCTCATTCCTACCATCGTAATAATTATTTGTTATTAACAAAAGCGTTCATATCAGCATCACTAAAATATTGTCATGTAACGTGTCTACTTTTAATATTCGTGATGAATAATAATGATAATGGACCAGAAAATATATGCAAATATAATTTTGCAATTTCAAAATTTGCAGAATAAATCAAATTGTGTCTTTCATTACAAGTCACTCAGATGTACATGCAACGAAACAGCAGGAACATTGTGTTGTTGTCATAAAATAAGATATACTTTTTTACATTGTTTTTCGAAGCTTCGATTCCCCTTGACAACCACTCGGACAAGTTAAAATTTTGGCGGACAAGTAGATTTCAAAAAAATATTCTGGCTTATTTCTATCACTGGCAGCATACCTATCAGTAAACACATTCTTACTGCATTCTTTGGGTAAATTTGGGAATTTTGATTCAAGTTCTGCTCCAGCAACCGCTTGAAGTAATTGTTCTTCCTGCCGATGCGAAGATTTCTAGTTGGCAGAAAGTTGACCTGTGGGTTTGGAACCGCCACTTTACGTAACCATTATTCCTACAGATGTGAAGCTTCTCTTCTAATTCCGCGGCACATCAGGGACGTTGTCGCCCCGACTCACCAGGCGGTTGAAAAGCACTGTTGTATATGCTATATATATCGGCGGTTTCTGTATATACATGAAGGATTCACATTTCTTTGTAAGTTGTTGGGTAGAAACCCGAGAGATAGTCCATGCAGTATAAAGTGTAATTAGTTTCGTCATAGGTTGTAAATTAATTATTTTAAATGGCGACAACACATTTCGATAACATTAGGACGATATCTTGCTGTAACAGCAATTGGAAATGCTTTGGTCGGAAAACTGGTAACATAAATTCATTGCGAAACAAGCCTGAGCCTTACTTGTTAGTTAACAAACTGCTACACAAACTGTAGACCACATGTTTAATCAATTGGAATCAACGAAACGGACAGCGATAGTGTTTCCTCATCTATTTGTTTATTCACGTTTTTAATCACAGACAGAGCCGAGCCTCCGTGCTGATTGACCATCATTCCAGTTGGCCAGTGCGGTTGCGTGACTGGGTTGGTTTACGACCTGCCATGTTGAGCGGTGACGTGTCAGTCACGTGTGCACAACGTTCGCACAATGTTCCGCACGTTACAGCAGAGACGTGCAACGTTCGCTCTACGTTCCGCACGTTACGTGAGAGACAGCTTGCTTGTGAGCCGTGACGATGTCGCGTCTCCCACGTCGTACCGGTCCCCGTCTACGTGCTAAGCCTGGGCCAGGTGCCTGGGCTTGGGTCCGCGGAGGCGTTATCACGCGGCATGCAAGTTGTTGTATACCTCGCGTCTATGAACACATCTTTCTACCGCCCAGTCTTATGCTTGCTGGGCACAGAACTGACTAAGATATACTGCGTCCGGGGTTGATACGAGCGTTGGTGGGGGTAGTTATTGTCGCTCTGCGTGCGTACGCACATCGGGTCTCGATCAGTCGAAAGTCGAACTAGTCTGCCTGGAGTGGCATCCTCCCAGAATTGTCCAGGGAATTCGGGTGCGGGATGTGTCCTAGTATCGAGAACTATGCTTCCGAGACGGCCCCCAAAGGTTCGGGATGCCCGCTTCCAAAGGGTTTAGTCTCCGCAAAAATCTTTGCAGTTCACATGGCCATCAACCCACGTCCCAGTGCCACGGTGAATTGGTTCTGTTGCTTCCCTGGGAATTCGCCGCACATACGTGTACATGCAGCAGAGACGCCTAGCGGCGGCGGTGTGAGCGGCTAGTAGCGTCTGTCACTGCTATGATATCCGGTCCGTTTTGAAACCACGTTTGCCGTGCCGTGCGCTCGAGGGCGCCGCACACCTCTTGTTTCGGTTTATTTGGCTGTTTTCTTTTCGGTGAAAGAATTGCGCCGAAGCCGCATTTTACGGCGGCCGGGCGATTGCGCTCCAGTAAATGCCATGCCGTCTACTGGAGCTAAGTGTAACTGTGAACGAGACAGAGTTATCGGCTGCAACGCCACATTATATCCTGGTGCCCCCGCTAGCATCTCGCGGCACCACTGTCTTAATCAACATGGCGGCTTTAGCATGGCTGTAACGCATACCGAGTCGCTTTCTCCAAGCATTCTCACTGCATCACTTAGATCAGATCTATAACAGACACACAGAGCATACGGCATTATAGGCCCTGCATCGATCTGCAAGCCGCCTGGTGGCGATACTGTATTACTCGGACTACAGAAGGAAGATGATGGAATTAAAAGACGTTAACGGAATTAAGAAATACCAAAAGGACGATAGTTTGGAGCAGACAGCGATGTGCAGGACATTCGGAGAATGAGCCTGGATGGATTGAAAGAAAGAGAGCACAGCACAGAACGGAAGAAGATGGAGACGGTTCGTCGTGAGGAAAGGAAGGAATTCGTGATACAAGCGATTATTGGTAAAACATAGAATAGGACTTTTAGGTGTTACAATAATTCAGATTAAACACGCGCAAAGAAAAGTACGTCAATTTCATAAAGGTTCAGTGTTTTAAATGATCATTATTCCTATATTAAAAACACGCGAGATAAATGTATACATATGTCAAGGCTATTTTATACATGTCTTGAAATCAGAATGCAATTGGATGTGTGCACATTATGTTAAAATCAGTATAATTACGCGCATTGGCAGTGAAACAACTCCACTACGCATAATTCGTACGATATTTCACATCATATAACCCAACCCGAAATTACGCAAACAGAGGTAAAACTACGACAATGTTGTATCTTATTCCCCACAGGACGTCGACTAATATCTTGATGACAAACCCGCACGACGCTTCCTGAAAGCATGGCAACACAAGCGAGCCTTGCTACCAAGCACGTTACCGGTGACGTGGCGTCGCCACAGTCGCTGTGCTGGCTGCTGCTACCCTCTAGCGGCGCTCCGCAGCACTGTCTGTCGAGCGCCGAGTTGTTATGGTTACTGTCGTCGATGTGGATCCCGTGAGACGTGACCGCATCAACGGCATTGGCCGCCTCCAATTCTGCCCTGTGGCGCGCCACTGTGAATACTGCAAACGGAAAAAATGCGTTGCGTTAATCGGGGTGAACGAGCTACAGAAGACTCCTCTTCATTTGCTACAAAGAACATAACACGAATAACAACATCAGGCAGCAAGCGAACTCTCCTGATATGGCGACGTCATCCGTCACAACACCTAACCGGAACCCCAGCTCTAACCCCAGCCTACCGACTATCGCAGGAGACATACAATGCTGGAACAGACTGACAGAACGAACGAACGAACGAACGAAAGAAAGAAATTTATTTGACCCCCACGTACATAATATAATTCTACTTCTTGGTTGTATACACGTAATATGCATTGATAAACACAGATACACACATCATATGTATGCAAATGAGTAATTTACCAATACATTTTCCAGGTGGGGTCGATGATTCGTATTAAGACAAAATGTCGCTCTCACAGGAGCCACCCAATTTACGTTAATAATGACATAGGTCCTTTTAACAGCTGACAGACTGACAGTGCATGCCTCCCTAAGATACACCCGATCAAGAGATGAGTGAAGCGAGTGAAAGAACCGGATCTCCGCACTGGAAAGGCATACGACCTAATGGGCAGTAAGGTAAGGTAAAGAAAGATAATCTAAGGTAAGGTAAAGAAAGGTAAGGTAAGGTAAGGTAAGGTAAGGTAAGGTAAGGTAAGGTAAGGTAAGGTAAGGTAAGGTAAATTACTTCTCTCAGCCTCGGCTGCGTCGACTGCGGCCCGGATACGATCCTCTGCTGGCAACCCTCGCGACCCGAGCGTGGCCACGAGCACTGCCTTGCCTTCCGTTACCTTAGACTCGTCCACGCGGCCCGTGTCCTACACATACAACATGGCGACACTCGGGCGACACATAGGTAACGCACATGCGACACTTAGGCGACACACAGGCAACACAAAGGCGATACACAGGCGACACACATGCCCTAAACCCCCCAAAATCCTCCTTGAGCTAACCGCAGAATTCAAGATGGCCTCCAAAACGGCGGCAACACGTTAAACATGCTGTCTTCTAAACCATTAGGGATAGAAGGCACGTAGATCTAGGATGGGGCATGCTATATCCAATAACCATGGGTAAGATATCATGCAGTCATTGAAACACGTTTTTAAAACAATATTGCATACATGTTCGGTTAGCGCTTGAACGCCAATGTAGGGATCATCTACAGATACTTGGTTCTGAACAAGGCGCAATAAGCGTGTCGCAGGAAGACTCGCTGTGGATGAAGTGACTCGGCTGTCCTGTCTCTTTATATAACCTTGTTGATCTCCAACTCATCATCGTTCACCACTGGATCGTTTAAATAACATTCGTATGAGCTCGTACGCCTGATCTTGCTCTTTAAGCCCAATTTCACTTCTTACCAGTGATCTTGTACATGGAAAACCACGAGCCCCAGTGGACGCGCCAGCGGACACTCTCGCCGGCACGGAAATGTTATCCTCGGAAATTCAGCGACGGTTATTTGCATATTGAAAAAGCTCCTTTAATGTAACAACGGATTCTGTTTATGCCGCTGCAAACAGTGATATCTCGAGATTACCGAGCAACATTGACATCATATTTGAGTGTAGACTGGCTGCATGACTAAGGCACTTCCTTACAATTTAAATAGTTTGTTAACATTGAGCCTAATTCCACGAATCAGTGAATGTTCGCAACCACACATTCTCACACAACGTAACATCAGCACCATTATGTGATTCTGGGAAACAGGCTCAATATTAAGGCTCCATTTAAGGAAATGCCTGTTAGTACTTAGAACCGTCACGATTGGTGTACAACCAAAACGTTATTCACCTGTGTGTAGGCCATCCAAATTGACGCGGCTAGCAACATTGGTCAAGACAGCATGTGGGCAAAGTTTAAATCAACGTTTTAAAAGTTCTTCCACCGGGAGCTAGACGTAGCAAACATATGTATCGTTTCTAGAAACGTCTCTGCCACCAATTTTGCTACATACGGCTACATAGAACTGCTGCCACCGGCCATTATACTGGTGAGCCATAATATAGGCCCCGCCTCCCTTGTGGCTCCGCCTCCCGGTGGCCCCGCCCTGGTTGACCGCCCTACCTTCATGTCATCGATGCATCTTAACAATTTGCCGATCGTCTCGCCCCGTCGCCTTTTGTCCTGCTTCAGCAGCCGCATCTTGTGCTCAAACCACTCCTGCTTCTGTGCATGCTCCGTCTCCTTGCGCATCAGCTGTTCGTGCCCGCCCATCAGATCCCTGTTGACACGCCCACCCAACGACACGCCCATTAGACGGGTTTTTGGTTAAGATTAAAATGGGAGGTTGGTAACGAGTTGAAATATAATCTTTGCGAAGGAGTCACGGTTATCGGACGGATACGGGTGGGGATTAACATAGTAATCCCCGTCCGGGGTACGTTAGCCATACCCACGCGCCGTTACGTGACTACTTTGAAGTAGCGCGAGACGTGGTATCAAAGCATGAGTTTGCGCTAAGTGCGGCTGCTAGCTTTGTTGATAAATAACACAAGCACAGGCGTCGGCTATTCTAGCGTAAATTTTAGTGGTTAACCGGTTACACGATGCCTGAAATGGACGGATGTTGCGATCGTGACCATACTCAAATGATACTGTAAACAGAATGTTTGAGAAGTTGTTTTTGAGTGAACTACTTGCGACACAGAAAACGCCACTCGCGCTGCGAAAACACACCACAAAAATAAGTGTCACAAATCTGTCTTTCTCTTCTGAAAGTATTAAAATATGTCGTGTTTAACTCCCTGTCACCGACATACCCGATTAGTATGTCCCAAACGCGAAATCCAACAATTGTGTGCAATTTGCGAATGTAACTCTATTCACATAGAGCAGACGAGCGGGAGTTATATTGCTGACGAAATCGCGCAAAGGTATACGGCATTTCAACGGTTTGTAGGCGGAGCTATCGTATCCTGACAGTGATTATTGTGAATAGAAGGGGATGGTTGTTGGATGGGGGTTGAGGGAAAGCCGCTGGGAGGGCAGTCAGTTGAGGACCCAGAATGGGAAGTAGAGGCGAGGTATGGATGAGTTTGAGGAGTCTTCGCGAAATGTAAAAAAGAGGGTATGTTGCACATTTGACGAAAGGAATATCACGTACATTATTAAAGAGGACGTATTATAAGTTGACGAATAAAAACTACTTGGAAGGTTTGGAAAGAATTCAGTGGTACAGGGTTAATATGGGCCTAGTGACAGAGGGTTTGCAAAACAATTCAGTGGTACAAGGTTAATATAGGTCTAGTGGCCGATGTTTTGGAAAGGATGCAGAGTTAGAGAGGTAAAGAGTCCAGGTTTGCAAAGAGTCCAGTGGTACATGGTTAATATCGACCTATGGAAAGAATCCAGTGGTTGATATGGACCTAGTAACCGATGGTTTGCAGAGCATCCAGTGGTTTAAAAGGTTAGTATAGGTATAGTCTAATAATATACAATAGGGCAACGTTGGACTTATTGAGGGAGGAGGGAGGAAAGGGGTGTTCAGGGGGAAAGTGGTGCTCAAGCGCCCAGCGTCACAGCCAGTGGCGTTGGGCCCCGGCTAGCCCTCTGTGGGTGAAACGTGAACAATTGTAGCCTGCCGGTAAATCGTAGAACACCCAGGTCAACTTTACCTCCCTGAGGTTCCGCCTGGGAAACCACTACCTTGCGGTTGTGGGCAAACGAGGCTCTGACTATGGGAAGGAAAACCCCAACATTAAGCCTACTCCGGAGGGCCAACAACCCCCGCAGTTCAATAATTGTTCATCATCATCACTGTGCAGCCATAATGTCCCGTGGTTGGACGAATGCCTCAGCATGTCGTTTCCAAATTTGCCTGTCTTGCGAAATCCAATCATGTCCATCGGTTATCTCCTAGTCTGCTGATGTGCCCTGCCCAGGTCCACTTCTGTCTCTGCCCAGGTCCACTTCTGTCTTCTGATTGTTTCTATCATATCTAGGACCTTTGTCTTCTCCCTTACCCATATGTTTGCTTTTCTCTCCCGATATATGATGTTTAACATATTTCTTTCCATCTTTGTTTGTGCGGCTGTTAGCTTGTTCTTTGCCTGGATGGTGAGTGTCCATGTTTGCATGCCGAATGTCATCGCTGGAAGTACGCATGAGTTGTAGACTTAAACCTTTGAAGATGTCGTGGTGTTTGGCGAATGCTGTCCAGCCGGCGGTAACTCTTCTTTGAATCTCCTTGTCTTGGTTTTTGTCTGTGATACTGTATCGCTGTTCCAGATAGACGTAGCTTTCAACTTTCTCTATCTGCGTGATGTTGATATTAGGGAGGTCAGTATTGCTTGAGTTTGCACCGAGTCGAAATCCTTCACATAGTAGACTGAATTTGAATTTAAGTTTCTGAATCCCGCTTGCTCTCGTGGTTGGTTTTCGTCGAGTGTCTTCTCTGGCCTATTCGTTAGTATCTTTGTGAGTAATTTGTAGATGTTTGATAACAGACTTATCGGTCTGTAGTTCTTTAAGTCTTTCTTATTTCCCTTCTTGGAGATTATCACTATCTTTGCGTTCTTCCATGCGGTGGGTATTCATTTTTCTGATAAGCATTTACTATTAGCCAGTGTCTTCGAAATGGTATATTCTCCTGCTTTCAATGTTTCAACGCTTACATGGTTGTTGCCTGATGTCTTCCCACTCTCCATATCTCTTAGCGCTGCTTCCACCTCCCATGGTATTATAATTGTTACGGAAACTGAATGTGTGACTTCGCCAGCACATGCTGGAAGCGGTTATGACGAGGCGACGCTCCATATACATGAGGACATCAGATACATGGAAAGCATGACACCTCCGGATCAAAGCCAATCGTACGTTCGGCAGCCGAGAGCGTCGCTGACTGGACCAAAGGAAACTGTAAATATAGGATGTTGGAACGTGAGAACGCTATATTCAATAAACAAATCAGCATAACGTGCAAAAGAAATGGATAAATACAAAATCGATAACATGGGCATTAGCGAATCCAGATGGACAGAACACGGGAAAGACAAGTTGAACACTGGAGAGGGTGTTATTTTCTCTGGGAGAGAAGACAACATACACAGACGCTTTAACAAGATTTAACAAGATTGCGACCCAGAGAATTAACTCTAGGTGGCAGGTGGACAAGGAAGCCTTTGGCTTATCGAGAGTCCGACCCTTTTATGTATGTGTATCCCGCCCTTCTGAGGTATGTGTCGATTTCATTTTTAAACATATTCACGCTACTAGCACCCACACAATCAGCAGATAATCTGTTCCATTCATTTACAGTCCTTTGTGAAAATGAAAACTTTCTTATATCTAATCTACACTGCTTCTTTGCTAATGTAACTTCATGTCCTCTAGTCCTTCTATCTTTCTTAACTGTGAAAAAAATATTTCTATCAATATTTTCATAACCATTCAATATTTTAAACACTTCTATCTGATCTCCTTTCAATCTCTTGGTCTCTAGTGTTGTTAAACCGCATTTTTAGGCGTATTTCGTAACTAAGATCCCTCAGTTTTGGTATCATTTTAGTTGCTCTCCTCTGCACTCTTTCTAGCATATCTATGTCCTTCCTGCGATATGGCCTCCACGCTTGAATACAATATTCTAAATGAGGCCTAACTATTGTTTTGTACAGCGGTATTATTAGCTCTTTTTCCTTATACGTTATGTTTCGCCTAATTAATCCAAGGATTTGATTTCCCTTTGAAGCTGCAATTCCGCACTCCTCTGAAACCTTCATATCAGCACTAATGGTTAACCCTAAGTCCTTTTCTTTTATAGTAGTACTTAGTACTGTACCCCCCATTGTATATTCTACCTATTCGTTCCCATGTCCTGTGTGGAGGCATTTACATTTCCCAAAATTGAACAGCATTTGCCACTTTTCAGACCATTTGATCAACCTGTCAAGATCATCTTGTAAATGCTGTTTATCTCCATCACTTTTAATCCTTCTAAACATTTTGTATCATCCGCAAATTTCAACACCTTGCTTGTTATTTCATCATCCAAATCGTTGATATATATTAAGAATAATATAGGTCCTAATACTGATCCCTGTGGTACTCCACTCAATACCGATTTCCAGTTTGAAGCCTCCCCATCAACTACTACACGTTGTCTTCTGTCAATCAGCCATTGTTCTATCCAGTTAATTATACCATTTCCTATGCCATGGGCCTTTAGTTTAAGCAGTAATCTTTGATGTGGTAGTATGTCGAAAGCTTTTTGAAAATCTAAGTAGACGATATCTACTGGTGATCCCTCATCTACCTACTTAGTGATGTCTTCCAAAAAACATAACATATTTGTTAAGTATGACCTCGCTTTAAAAAAACCATGTTGAGATGGGTTTATCAAGTTTTGTTTAACAAGAAAATCCACCATGTGATCTTTAATTAGTCTTTCTAATAATTTGCAAATCACTGATGTTAAACTCACTGGTCTATAGTTCTCTGACTTGTTTCTCGAACCTTTTTTAAATAACGGTATAATGTTTGCCTCTTTCCATTCTAAAGGAACCACTCCCTCTTCTAATGACAAGTTGAAAACTGTTGCAAGCGGTACGCTAATTTGTTCTACAATTTCCAATAGTAGTTTGGGTGGAATACCATCCACTCCAGGTGATATATTATCCTTCATAGCCCTTATTTTCTTAGCTACCATTTCCGGGGTTACAATTAATTGTCCTAAATAGTCTGAATCTGCCCCCTTGAACTTAGCCTCTGGTACTGGCAGTGAACTAATATCTTCCCTGGTAAACACTGAACTAAAGTACTCATTCAGGTCTTCTGCCATTAAGAATCCCTCTGATATTATATTTCCAGCACTATCTTCTAGAGGACCGACCTTATCTTGAACTTTCTGTTTGCTTCGAACATACGCATACAAACTCTTGCTGTCATGTTTTATATTACTAGCTAATTGTTGTTCATAGCTTCTCTTTGAATTTCTAATTTCAGCTGTAGCTTGGTTAAGTGCTTCTTTATAACTGTTGTAGTCTTCATCATTTCCAGTACATCTATATGACTTCCACATCATTTGTTTATACTTAATTTTTCTAATGGCTTCTTTCGATAAGTGTTTCTTTTTGGACCGTTTCCCTTGTTTTTTGAAGGGTACAAATTTATTGACTATGCACTTAATTTCACTCTTTAATATATTCCAGCATTCTGTTGCTGTCTTATTTTTCAGTGTGTTATTCCAGTCTATCTTTGCTAAATATGTCCTCATGTCCTTATACCTTCCTTTGTGGAAATTTCTCCTATACTGCTTTTTACTATTCCTTTCTGATTTTACTTTGATTGTAAAATGTATCTGGTTGTGATCGTTACTCCCCAGTGGCTCATATATCTTGACATTGTCAACTAATTCATTCTGTGAGGACAAAACTATGTCTAACACATTTCACCCCTGGTTGGATCTAGCACATGTTGAGAAAGGAAAGTATCTTGAACTAAAACTAAAAACTTGTGGTCCTCACTCCCCATACTCTGTAGAAATTTCCATTGTATATGCCCGTGGTTAAAATCCCCCATAATAATACAGTCCCGTTTGCTTACTTCCCTTATAGCGTTTTGTATTTTTTCATCCTCTTCTATGCTTATGTTTGGACTTCGATAAACTAACCCAACTGTTAACGTTGAGTTTCCTGTAACTATGTTACACCAAACAGCTTCTACGCAATCTGCTTCTCTTTCTAATTTTATTTCATAAGCCTGGATAGATTCTTTAATATATAAAATAACTCCACCTCCCTTTCTTCCTATTCTATCTTTTCTAAACATTACATATCCTGTCAGTCCCAATTCAGCATCTGATATATCGGTGGTGGTCCAGGATTCGGTTATACCTATTATATGAGGGTCAATATCTTCTACCATAATGTTTAGTTCATTTCTTTTGTTTACTATACTCCTTGCATTTAAACAAACACATTTATATCCAGCTTCAGAAGAGTTTTCCAGACTGTTATTTGCTGATTTATTTGTGCTGTCTTTATCTATGCCTCCATTTTCATGCTTTTCTGTGAGTCCCCCCTGCGAATCTAGTTTAAATAGAGGCAACATGTCCCACTGTCAACAGATCGCAGCAGGTTCTCTGAGAAAACTGCTGCCCCCTTTCCACTAAGATGGAGGCCATCTCTCATGTACATATCTTCCCTCCCAGCAAAGTATCCCCATAAATCTGTGAATCCCACCCCCTCTTCTTCACACATCTGCTCAACTATTGCGTTGATCGCCATCCTCTTGCAGTTTCTATACGTTGCCCCCTTCCTCCCATTACTGGCAACATTCCTGACAGAATAACCTGTTCAACTCTTGTCTTCTTTAGCTTCCTCACTAACTGTCTATACTTCTGTACTATCGCAGTTGTTCCCTCCCTGTCTGCATTATTTGTTTCTACATGTACCAGTATAGACCCCCCCTTGCCATGTCCCAATACCTTCTCTACCCTGTCAGTCACATGTTCAATCCTAGCCCCCGGTAGACAAACAACGACATCCTTCTCCTCGCTCAGTGTCTTGTCCGTCTTTCTCATAATGGAGTCACCCATAAACACCCTCTCTTTCCTCATTGCCCCCTCAATCACTGCCTTAGAATAGCTCCTTCTTCGGTTTGCATCTGTCTGGTTGTTGTCTTTCCCCCTGTCGTCTTCTCTCCTGTCACATTCTCTTCCGATCCATTCTTTCCTGTCGCTTTTTCTCTTGTCACCTTTCCTCCTGTCAGCGTCCCTTTTATCGACTTCTCATCTATCACATTTGCTCTCACTTCCTTTCGTCCCTTCTCATTTTCTTCTCTCCTCTCCCGTCTCATCTTCCCTCCCACTTTCTCCACGGTCACTTTCTTCCCTGTCACCTTCACGCTTGTCACGTTTTCTGTTGTCGATTTTCTTCTTACCCTCCAATCATCTTCCCTCCTCTCAATCTCCTTTCCTCAGTTTTCTTGCCATTGCTATTCTCCTTCAGTCTTGCAGTATTCTCACCTCTCTCCCTGTCGTCTCTCTCCATTCGACCTGCCTCCTTGCTAATTCCCATCTCCATTCCTTTCACAATATATGTCAACCTAATTATCTCCTTCTACAGACACTCCACCTTCCAACACCCAATGCACTGAAAGATGAATCCTTCCTCCATGGTTTCTGCCCATGACTTCCCACAGCCGGACAATGCAAAATCTACCCAGCTGTGGCAGTGATCGCACACCAAGTGTCGCTTTGCCTTGACTTGCCGCTTACAAGGCGCCACATCCCGATCAGAATTTATTTAATAACTTAACTAACTGACACTGAGTGGCAATGATGATAGCAGAATTGTTGAAAGCAGACATGACGACACCAGAGAATTGGGTCCTAAGCTTATTCAAAACAATATGGGAACAAAAAAAAGTACCAAAGACGTGGAAACAGGGACTGATTGTTAAAATACCAAAGAAAGGTAACCTTACAGAGTGCGGAAATTGGAGAGGAATTACTGTAACATCTGTCCCCAGTAAAGTGTTCGGAACATAATAGACAGACTAAGAGATGGAGTTGACAACAAGTTGAGAGATGAACAAGCAGGTTTCAGAAGAGGACGAAGCACAGTTGAGCAGATATTCATCCTTCGAAACATAATAGAACAGGTAGCGGAACTGCAAGCAACGATATATGTAACTTTTGTAGACTTCGAAAAGGCATTTAACTCCGTGCACTAAGAGAGCCTTTGGGGAATTATGGCGAGCTACGGAATCCCACACAAGATAATCCGAATGGTCGAGATTTTGTATGAGGACAGTAAGTGTGCAGTGTTAGATGAAGGTGAACAATCTGACTGGTTCAAGGTAAAAACTGGAACTAAGCAAGGAAACGTAATGTCCGGATATCTTTTCTTGATGGTAATCGACTGGATAATGAGGAAAACAACTGAAGAAAGCAACACAGGGATAACTGATTGATGACTTGGACTTCGCAGATGACATTGCGCTTATGTCATCAAGTTACAGACACGTGCAAACAAAGGCAACAACGATTAATGCATTTGCATAAAAAACTGGCCTAAAAGTCAATAAAAAGAAAACAGAAGTACTGAGGATAAACAGCAATGCAACGACATAATACAGATTGATGACCAACAACTGAATGAAGTAGATAAATATACATACCTTGGCGTAAACGTCAGCAAGCAAGATGGAAGGTGTGATGATATTATCAACAGAATATGAAAAGCAAGGACATCATTCATAAAACACAAGCATATATGAAGCTCAAATGTATACACATTGAAAACTAAACTCCGATTATACAATACTCTGGTCAAATCAGTGTTATTGTATGGATGTGAAACATGGAAAGTAAACAAAAGCGACAACAAAAAACTTGACATTTTTCAATTCAACTGTCTCAGAAGAATAAAAAAATTTAGATGGCCAGCAGCAATTTAAAAAAAAACATTGAGAATATAACAGCAGAAGAGAAGATCAGAACATAAGTACAGAGAAGAAGGTGGAATTGGATCGGGCATGTGCTGAGAAAGAAAGACCACAACCACTGCCTGACAGCACTGACATGGACGCCGGAAGGAACAAGAAAAGTTGGTGGACCAAAAACAACGTGGAGAACCACAGTGGAAAAAGAACGACAACAACTGGGCTGGGCAACTTGGATCAAAGCGAGACACAGCCGTTGACAGGGCAAGGACCTATTGAAGAATGACTAAAACTGAGATTAAAATAAGGAGGTATTTGAATATGGGTCATACGGGACTGGTAAAATGGGACGACTGTGGGCCTAGAGAAGGAGACGACACAACGCACCTTACGCCGGAGGGAGATGATACGGACCTGATGATGAGGTTCTTGTTCTCCAACTCCATCTCGAGCTCGTGCACGCGTCCCTTGCAGTAGGACAACTCTTCCTTCAGCAGCATCAGTTCCGTGTCACGGTCGCCCTGCGAGAGATCTCGCGGCGAGGCCACGTCCACGTCTCGCGAGAACGACATCTCATGGTCGGGCAGCGGCGGGAACATGTCGGGCGGCGGGAAGATGCCAAATGTGCCGGGCGAGTCCTGCGACTGGCTGTGGTCGGGATTCGCGTCGTACGACCCGGTGAAGTACGGCGCGCTCGCCGGCCGACGGTGTTCCTTCGCCAGGGACGTGATGACGCTGCCAGACGCGTAGTCCGTCTGCGTGTCTGGCATGATGGCCAGTCGCGGCTGGAACTCGGTCGCCAGCGGGTTGTAGGCGGTGTTGGCGGCAAGCTTCTGGTGGTGACCGTCGCACGTGACCGCTGCCTTCAGACCGCCGATGTCGACGTCGTGTTGGACGACCTTCGAGTGCAGCTCGTTCAGCTTGAAGCTGTTATGTTTAATCTGCGATTGCAGGCAGTCAAGAAGTTGTTTGCAGTCTGAGTCCGCTTGTGAGTTAGTGTCGTTCGTATCGTCTTGGAGTTTGCTGTAAATCTGGTAGATTTGACTTCCTTGTTCCCTGATCTTTTTCTCTAATTCAGACAGTTGATGGGCAAATGCAGAGATCATCGTAAAACTCACGTTTTGCCAGACGAACCAAACCGATCTTCCATTTGCTTGCCCACAATACAGCCGCGCCTGGATGACGTCAGACGTACCACCAAATTCATACGTCATAAACACGCGTACACAAATCCCGGTATTTTCATTGAATAGGCGGTAAGATACATACTTTTCTTAACTCGATCCTCGAAATTGCATTGCGCTAGGTGCGCTTTACATTTGGCAAACCCTGTCAATTATGACGCCTTGCTACAGCGGACGCTTACGTTTAACGACGCGTAACAATGACACGTACTACGTAGTACGTTTCTCAAGCGCCATACGTCAGCTGTCAGTCGCGTCCTAAGAGTGTGTCATATCGTTCCGAAATCTTTAAAGTCGGTGCTTGTTTTTGGTAGTACGTTTCGCAAAAGCCTATGTTAAGGGACACTCACAAGATAGCGGTATAGCCCAACACGTCGGGTTATTATTATTTAGCCAAAATCAGCTATGTTCAAATTTTACTAATGATGATTTTATTAAACTGATTGCGAATATTATATGAAATATTCACTCATTACACGTGAGTAGGGTGTGAGTAACCAGTTAATCGACGAGTTAGATCTATTGAGAATACAGCTTGAAACAAAGGGCCAAGTTTGGGCGTTAGTTACTACCAACTGCAACAACATTCCTGTTGACAATTTTCGACGCTGCGCCGCCGTAACTTCAGTTTCGAGACTCCACTCATGATATCGGAAGGGGGGTTGCAGTAGAAACATTTTTGCAGCGACGTTCAAAAGGGGCACGCAACGTGGACACATTCCAGAGGTCTAGCGGGCACGCCACAGTTGCGCAGGCACAGCGCGGCCATATTCTAAAGCTCTAGGGGAGGTTAGGGTTAAATGGCACGTACCTCCAAGCCCCCTGAATCCGCCAGTATGCATGCTCGTGAAAGTGGTATTCAGCTAGTTCTAAACTAATGTCTTTGTTATCACCAGAATCTTTGTAGATGTAGACATAACCAGGTACAGCCAACTCTTTTATTCTGCTCAACCGGTTACACATTGAACGGTCGGTCAATTATAATTGACCTCGTGCCTCGGCAGCATTCTAAACAATCATAACTACATGCAAGTTTCTCGTTATACCTACCACACACGTTAACGAAAAAATTGTACTATTAATCTAAAATTATAAACGTGCTTCATCGATTGCAATATGTATTTACAATAAGAATACAAACTTAACACCGGTTAGCTACAAATAGAACATAATTATGTGAAAGTGGCAAACGAAGCAGTACATAAAACTAACTACCCGCGTCTACAAAAATATAAGAACTTGTATTATTATGCTATGACATTGCAAGAAACACTGTTCTATTATCACCTGTTTATCGAAGTGCATTTACATTGACTTCGTTGCTATGGATTGCGCTTGATTTGGTGATGTCGTAATGCAAAATTACTATGAATACACCCATTTCCATTTACGCTTAACATCACAACAACGTCGTCATATATATATATATATATATATATATATAGTAACATTTCAACCAATTTATCAAAAGACCAACCAAAACAACACACCCGACCTCAAGGCATAGAGGTGTTGACATAACGCTGAACCATGCAAGGATGCATTCCCACCGGGCGACAAGTTCCCGGATGTGTACAGCCTATCCCCTAGGGACAACACTGCCGTGTATATGATGTCAGGCAGTATCACATCATAATCAAAGCGCACCAGATGTGTACGTACAGCTGTGTTAACGCATCTTTCTTCTCAACACGCCAGTGCTGCCGAGTTTAAACCGATTTTGGCACACGTTAAATCAGAATGCAAAGGGAATGAACGGCGAAGCTCCGATAATATAAAGAAAATAATATTAGTATATAATATAATATGAACAGTAGGTATATCACGAATGAAGTTAAAACTTTACGACTATCAATGGCACAGATCACCGGGTAGTGATGCAAGGCTCTGTCTCGTGGGACAATGTTCATCTTTAGCTGTTTCTGGTTTATCGCCTGAACGACAACTTGCCCGCTTAATCTCCTGGTTCCTGTTCTTAGTCTTGACACCCTTGGTGAGTATCAAAGTGAAATGATCTATA
Source organism: Paraescarpia echinospica (assembly GCA_020002185.1). Classification (NCBI taxonomy): domain Eukaryota; kingdom Metazoa; phylum Annelida; class Polychaeta; order Sabellida; family Siboglinidae; genus Paraescarpia; species Paraescarpia echinospica. The sequence goes on from CM034533.1 coordinate 35,828,303, forward strand.
TCACTTCCGGACATATTATGTAAAGCAGTCCGTGTCGCTGTAAATTGCGTTGAATGATTGACAGCGAACAAGGACAACCGGAACAATAATGTAAGAGTAATCTAGAAATACCAGTGCCAACAGCGGCAGTGCTATCGTCATTATTACGTCCGTGTTTATGAACCATCTTTGCCGATACTGTTCAATATTAGCGTGACATGCTGTCACGTGATATAAAAAGTCGTGATATGGTATATACGCAATATGTCGCAGCCATCGCTGTTGGCATGTGTACGTCGGACAGACTCCGCTTATCCGACCCTTCCTGTGCGGCCACAGCTGAGGTAAGACCACATTTAAATTTTACATAGGCGGCCATTATAACGTTTCCTTCATTTCCTGCTAAATTTGACGAACAATTTTCTTGAAAATTTCACAGCATATTTAACCTCCATTGACACAAGTGCTGGGGAAAACTCGTAAAATTCTCATACCTCAGTTTTCAGAAAAATCCACCCAAACCTGACACCCCTCAATTTCGCCCCAATCTGGTGACGGATTTTGAAATATTGGTGCGTTCTGCAAAATAGTCACTGTGCGAATACGCGAGCGACTAGCGTATGTTTATTGCTACCTCGTGAAAGATCTAATGTAGTAGTACATTCAGTATTCACTGGACTGACATGTGCCATGCCAAAGTGCTCGAACAAAATTCACACATGACACCAAAACGGTATTTTCAAGGGCACTCTTTCGGTCGGTAATGGCGGACGAATCCTTAATGTGGTCTTACCCCAGCTGACAAGTGCACGACGAGCAGTGGTCAAGCAAACTGTCCCCGGCCCGGAAGTTGGAGTGTGTAATATTATACAGTTTCCGACGGAAGTCTAACCACTGTATGCCGACCAAGCCAATAATGCCTATAACAATACTGAACATATTCGGGATAAGTCAGACACATTTACAAGACGATAAGAGAGATTGTTTTTCGCACCAGTTTCCAACCGAGTGATGAATGTGCGTGTGCTGTTAACCATATCGGGCCCTGGTGACCATCGTATGGCACAGAACTCATGTTTGCTTTGTATTTTCTTCCTCGTCAGGCTCCGAATATTCTTCCGCGGTCATGGCACTTCGTTTCGTAGGCGACCTGCTTTCGGTAGAGTTACTTGGCGTGGTCATGGCAACATGTTCTTGCGTACTTGACTGCACGTCAGTGGGCGTTGGGCCGTTAAGACTGCGGTGATTTGGCGACGTACTGACACGAGTGTTGTCGTTGATGTTGGACGGGGTGGATGGAGTGTTTCCGTCGCCTGCCTCCGTCGTTGTGGTTGACGAAAACGGCGAGTCAGATGTCTTGGCCGACGGGTAGGTTAATCGACCATGTGATTTTCCTTCGCTGAGGATGGACATCGGTGTCGTGGTAGGCGTGTTATCTGCCACTGTTGATGTCATAGTGGTTGGCGTGTGGTCTGCTACTTTTGAAGTCGTAGTGGTAGGCGTGTGGTCTGCTACTGTTGACGTCGTACTTGTAGCCGTGTTGTCTGCTACTGTTGACGTCGTAGTCATAAGCGTGTTGTCTGCCAGTGTTGACGTCGTAGTTGTAGGCGTGTTATCTGCCACTGTTGACGTCGTAGTTGTAGGCGTTTTGTCAGCCACTGTTGACGTCGTAGTTGTTGGCGTGTTGTCTGCTACTTTTGAAGTCGTAATGGTAGGCGTGTGGTCTGCTACTGTTGACGTCGTAGTTGTAGGCGTGTTGTCTGCCATTGTTGACGTAGTAGTTGTAGGCGTGTTGTGTGTCACTGTTGACGTCGTAGTCGTAAGCGTGTTGTCTGCCACTGTTGACGTCGTAGTTGTAGGCGTGTTGTATGCCACTGTTGACGTCGTAGTCGTAAGCGTGTTGTCTGCCATTGTTGACGTAGTAGTTGTAGGCGTGTTGTCTGCCATTGTTGACGTAGTAGTTGTAGGCGTGTTGTGTGCCACTGTTGACGTCGTAGTCGTAAGCGTGTTGTCTGCCATTGTTGACGTCGTAGTCGTAAGCGTGTTGTCTGCCATTGTTGACGTCGTAGTTGTAGGCGTGTTGTCTGCCATTGTTGACGTAGTAGTTGTAGGCGTGTTGTGTACCACTGTTGACGTCGTAGTTGTAGGCGTGCTGTCTGCCACTGTTGACGTCGTAGTTGTAGGCGTGTTGTGTACCACTGTTGACGTCGTAGTTGTAGGCGTGTTGTCTGCCATTGTTGACGTAGTAGTTGTAGGCGTGTTGTGTAACACTGTTGACGTCGTAGTTGTAGGCGTGTTGTCAGCCACAGTTGACGGAATCTGCACTCGCGTTCCGTTCTCTGTCACGTGTCTGTCCGGAAATGTTGAGCGCGGTGTTGACACGGCGGGTTGGCCGGGTGTGCTGCGGTTGCGTGATCCGTCCATGACTACCACCGTCGAACCTGCCAGTAGGGGGAGCATACTTTACAATTGCGCTAAACTTTCACATTGCATACATAGGTACGTAGTGCATACGTGCATGCATACATACACACGTACAGACATACGTACATATATACATACATACATACATACATACATACATACATGTATACGTACGTACATAAATACATACGTACACACACACACACACACACACACACACACACACACACACACACACACACACACACACACACACACACACACACACACACACACACACACACACGCACACACATGCAATCAGGCAGACTGACTGGCAAATAGCCACAGCCACAGCCACAGCCACTGCCACGCACGCACGCACGCACGCACGCACGCACGCACGCACGCACGCACACATACTAAAACCAACATACAACATACAAGGCATTAATATTACATTACCTTCTATGAGTAGACACGCCTCTCCGTTTCTTTCATCTGGGAACTTGGAACACTGGAACTCGGCTGGCCACGTATCATATAGATCACACTTCTGCCGGATCCTCACACACACGGAGCGGCACGGTCTGTAACGATTAAAGAAAGCGATCGCATCATCCGAGAAAATGTCAAATCTTCGAGTATTCGTAACTTTGCTTAGTTACAGACAAATGTACGTTACATCTCGTACGTGTTGTGCAATGCAGACCTAAAGTTTTACAATGTTTGAATTTTGGCAAAGGCTGGTCGTACAACCGTTATGCTGATAAAGCTGATAGGTCACCTTATATGTATACCATCTACTTGTCTGTTATCTGCTTACACTCCTCTTCTATATAATTATGAAATTGTGCACAGTATGTTGTGTATTAACACCGTACATTATATTGATATTTAGACCGCTCAGCAATTGAGAAAATTTAGGCAAATGCGTGCTTCTATCAGGGGAGATTAATAGTGGTTGGGCAAACAGGAAATGTATGTTTGTTTGATCGTATAAAGGTCATGTGAATAGGCAATACGTGGACATTCTCTTCATTTGCGCTGATACGCAGCACGTGTACCCTCTAATTGAAGGTTGATGTTATTACGTCATGGGGGTGGTTGTCTCGTAAGTTCGCAAATTCAAAAAAGTATAACGTAATAGTATTGGTTCAAGCTACCACCTACAAGCTCAGTATGTCGTGTGGCACTGTCAATAATGTCAATATTGCCAATCACAAATGTACAACGTAATACGATTTAACTGACGTGATATAGCTACCAAGACAGTAACTACCACGCTGTCAGGTTCTCATATCTATAATGGTGTCAATGTGCATTAATACCAGTTCCATCCGCTGGGCGGAGCCACGGCAAAGACTGATTTCATATGAAACGCAGTGACGCCCAAATCACCAGCCACCAATCCGTAATGCCATACGTTTGGGGGACAAGACGAATTTGTGCGACCACTCCAAGATTAACGCGCATAGCGCATCATGGAACCCAGTAGTATAGCATGTGTATTTGGTTTACCTCAGCGGAGTGTTGCCATCGGCCGTGCAGCGCGGCACGTACATGCTACAGAGGAGCACGCGCAGTTCGGTGTGGCAGCCGAGACTCAGCTGCGCCGTCCACGCCTGACTGAGCTGGAGGGCGTCGTACATCTGGGTCTCGTGTCCTAGCAGGTTCGGCATCCGAGTCTCGTTCCACGTGACGTCATCATGCAGACACATGGGCAGCGTGATTGGTTCGCACGAGGCTGCGGACGAAGACGTAGGGAATTGGTTAAAGATGGCGGGGTATATATTATGTTATATTTATGTATAACAGGGGAAGCACAGAACGGCCATTAGCAATGCGTTTTACGCATATGCCTATACAAAGACTCGTGGTTGTCCCATGCGACTATTTCAAGTTGACTAATTGGATTTCATGCATATACCAAACCAATCGCAAAGTATCGGAACAATCCGGGATTTGGAATAATCGCAATAGATTTAGAACACCTTATATCCAAACATACCGTCGCAATACTGCTTTTTCAATGTTAGCGATGGGACTTACCAGAAACGGCGCTTGTTTTGTTTCCGTTATTCGCTGCAAAGAGGGAATTCCTCGGAATATCACAGCATGTAAAATCACATTGGCTAAATATAATACACTTGTAATGTTGATTAAACATTTCGTCGTTATCAGTTTAATTTGAATGTTTCGCCCCGAATACCGTGTTTACATGTTCTATAGCAAGTGCAATGTTCACAAACATGTCAACGTTAATTAAATTAATATGTTTTCATTTAAACTCATTTAGACGGTCAAGAGCTAGGAGTGAATACATCTCTCATACAACAGAACATTTTTATTTATGAAAAGTAATAATAATGTATACCTTTAATAAATAAACTCTATATTCCTCTGTGGAATTATTCAACGGAACCACACATTCACGACCGCTGCCACAACGCCAACTAATATCCACTGATCTTTACATAAATATCCGTGATAATAATTTGTTACGCATGCGCACTTCACATATTTCCGTTTCCTCTTCCTACCTGTTATGGCTGGATCGAAGCAGCTGTTATTGGTATGGGACGCCACAGGAAGGACACTGCAGTCCCACGCATCCTTCCACGTCTCGTCCGAGGTCCGTAGGAAAGGTTCACAGCCGGTCCTCGCTCGCTCGCACAGTTGACGGCACGGTCTGCAACAAGAGTCCGCCAGCATAGTGTTACGTATATCGACACCTGCCTTAGACACGTCGATAGCTGAATAGCGTCTTTGAAATGTGGTTTACGTACGACCGTTGTCTCACTAACGAAGGTGAACTGAGTGAGAGAGAGAGGGAGAGAGAGAGGAAGGGAGGGGGAGGGGAGGGAGAGTAGGGAGGGAGAGGGAGACGCACCTCAGGACAGTGACTATTCCATCTGGGTTCTGATGACACTTGGGTAGGTAGAACGAACACAGGAAGTGCATGGTGTCTGCCGGACAGCCGTTTATGATGTCGTCAAAGTGGGCGGTGTGGAACATCGCCGCCACCTCCGACTGTTTGTCCTGTCCCTCCCTGTTCGGCATGGCCGTACGGTGATACGGCATTCTACTGGAGCAGGTCGACACATCCACATCCTCACAGAAACCTGGTGAAACCATCAGCTTAATTTATTTACGCAATGATATGAGGTGTTTGTTAAATGTGATAACATTTCAAACTTTAGACAATATTCAACATTACCCAACTGCATGTTGAATGTGTGTGTGTGTGTGTGTGTGTGTGTGCGTGCGTGTGCGCGCGTGCATGCGGACGTGCATGCATACATAAGTGCACGTGCGCGTGTGTATGTGTGCGCGCGTGAAAATCTTAAACAACATAATTTTGAAGCTTGTATGAACAATGTCTCCCAGTGTATTTCATTACCAAAAATGAATATGTTGTTATTTGTTTACATTACAAGTTATGTACGTAACCGGAACTATATTATTATTATTATTGTTATCAGTTCAGCATATCGGCGTACCGTAGTACGGCTGGCCGCAGGAGATTGACACGTCCTGTGAATGCCTGCAGGCTGTGGTTCCCCAGTCGTCATGACGACAGTCCGTCACGTTCTCCTCCTCCCCTTCACACTGCAGTGACGTCAGCCAGATTGGTCCAGTTCCCTCCCCGTACGCACTTCCGGTGACGACCGCGTCGTCGGCGCTGCAGAAAAGGCACGGTCTTAATTTGATACATGTTGCAGTGTGGGAGAGATAATGTCTCAGGTGCATGCAGCATAATATAGAGTAAGACGTATTGTTGTACGGCACCACTGTCACAAATCATAAAGTCGATGAATACATCTCAAATGTCCTAAATAACACTAATTAATGAAAACCAGATAAATGTAAACACACAAAATTTAATGTGTAAAAACTAGCTACATTACTGCCACATATGTATGATTCAGCACAACGGCGTAACAACACGTTAACATACTACGGGATGTGATTGGAGGGTTTCATCGTTTGGCAATACGTCACACTCCGTAATTCTATTTGAGAAACTTATGCTAAAGATTCAGCATCATATTTCAGTTGACGTCTTCGTGGAAGACGTCAGTCGAACGAACGATGTAATTGAGGTTAACATGACATCTCAGTAACCTAATAACTTAATTCATATTTGTTCAAACGTTAGAGACATTTTTTGACATAATAATTTTGTATTCCGCATACACATTCTGGGAAGACATGGGCAGATTCTTCGCAACGTACATATTCAATATGCACTGTCGGTTTGTGCAAACAATGTGTTTACATAGAGAGGACGACAGGTTGAAGGCCGGTAATGATAGGAATGAGTGACGGCAAGGGGAAGAGTGGAAGACCACCACACAAGACATGGATGGATGACAATGGACCAGTAGAGAGAAGCAACAACAGACCGGATTGATTGGAGACAACTCATTGTGGATGTCACCAGAAGTCGTACGACTTGACGCGACATCACATCACAACAATATATAATGTTTGCACCGTTAGGCCGTCTTACAAGTGTTACTTACGTGTATCCAAGACTGCGGCAAATCACCTTGGCGTCAGTCCGATCAAATTCGTCAGCACATATAGTTCCCCACGTGCCGTTATACCTCACTTCCACCCTACCCTCCTGTCGGTTGGTACCCCCGGCCAATCTCACAGGGGCGACCACTGTAGGACACAATCAGTATCAGAAAATTTTTAGTTTGTCGCACCTACATACCAACATGTAAACAGTTAAGTTCTTGTATAGCGCAGTATCCAGTCCTCAGGACTGTTCAAAGCGCTTTACACTTTATTTCCTGGCAGACCTGTTCAATCGAACACTATCTCGACTTCTTTGGGAAGCATCCAACATGTAATAAACTAGTAACTCATATTACCCACACACAAAACTGCAGACAAACACAGTAAGTTAAATAAACTCTCTGCAATGTGTTGCGTAATATAAACATCTTACATTTTAATATATGGGGCAGGATACACCTACTAAGACCAACAGTGGTCGCAGTCTTAGGAGCCAACCGTATTTCACTATCTGTATAACTAACTTAACAAATAGGCACACACTTAAAAACGTGTTACCATCAATTCGTCAGGATCTAAGATGTCCTTGCCCTCATCAAATAATAATAATTTTAATACGCATATGCGACTGTGAAAAGTTAGCGGTCTTATAGCTATTAATTCTTCTCTTTAAATCCTGATTTATTTGATAGTCTTCGGGCAGGATTCTGGAACGGCTCTATCTAGTTTTATATAAAGTAAGAGTCGACTGGCTATTATGAAGAGAGCAAACGCATAAAATGACAAAACATCAGAACAAATAACAATAGAACAATGTATTTAACAAAATTTAACTAGATTACCCTCCGAAGCCAGAAACTCAGATAACAAGTGGTCAACAAGCCTTTGGCTTATCGACAGTCAACAATTGTCCATCCATGTGAAACTCCTCTTTCGGATATTTTTTTCGATTTCTTTTTAAACATATTTACCCTTCGAAGAATTACACAATCAGTTGATCATGTTTTATATTAATGTTATGTTCTTCTGTGAAAACGAACTCTTTCGGATATCTTATTTACACTTGATACATACAATCGACTCTTTGTTATTATGTGTCGTATATTTAAATGCTATCAACTTGAATAGTAGATTTGGTTGTTATTACTAGTATTGTCTACCTCAGTTCAGAATTGTATCCACACTATCCATTTTGGAAGATCGCGTATCAATTCGAACATATCTCTTGGCAAAAAGAAACACTGGGAGCCTGAGAGCACTGAAAGCCAGTCTCACCCTTTGCGACATGAATAAATAGGTGACCAACAACAGCACGTTTTCCAACTATATACGACTCACCGGCATTACACGTGACGTAGACGTCTTCGTAGTGTCCGCAGTAATGGCTGCCCCAGCGTTTGTGGTTGCAGTCAAAGATGGACGTCTCCTCGCCGGAACACTCCATGTCAGTCAGCCATATTGGACCAGAAGCACCGGATACGTCTCTGATGAGAACCCGGCCCAGGCCGCTGCCAACGGAAACAAGCAAGTCGTGGTACAAGTTATTGCCATTATTAACATCGCCATTATGATTACAACTGCCTGGTATTCTAATTTTCATAATGCATCGACATCATTGGATTGCACTTAAAATTCCGTGTTGGTATCAACGGTAGATAGACAATTAAAGACAGCATATTGTTTGGGTTCATTAGAACCCCCTCTTTAAGCTTGGCCCGCCACCTATGCATATTGCCGAACTTGGGAATGTTTGTAATATTTACTACGCAATGAACGACGTAGATATTATTTAACCAATATTTTGTCTTGAAAAAACTATTGCGGATGGCTCTAACGCTAGCGGCAATTATTTACGCCTTGGTGAGTCTCCTGGCAGTTTGTCTTTAGGTTAACGACAACTGTTATGAATGAATGAATGAATGAATGAATGAATGAATGAATGAATGAATGAACGTTTATTCAGAACATTGATAACAATATACAAGACACGACAACCAAACAAGTTTAACTATAATACAAGTGAGAATATACAATGTTTGAAGGGGGTAAATACGAAGTCATTGACTTTTGTGTAAATTTACCCCTGACATGTATTTATATATATAATTATATACATGTATGTATACACACATATACACACATATATACATACATATATTCACATACATACATACATGTATTTTGAGACATCAATATTATATTATTCGAATTTGCTATTCATCTAACCATCTAGCTACAATAATTGAAAACATGCAATGGAATATGTGCATATTCAAAATTTAAAGTATGCCATAAGTACACATCTTTACACATATTGTAATTTCCTCAATGGCATGATTACATTTGTGTTTGATTTTATTTAGGTTTCCACAACCAGATATTTCTCAAATAAAAGGTTCTTGCATTTACGCTTAAATTCAGTAATACTATTAGTAGTTTTTAAATGATCACATAGAGAATTCCATAATTGCAATCCCTTTACACAAAGAGACATTGATCGCATGGTAGAACAGACTCTCTGTCGTTCTAGGTCATGATTAGCTCGCATTGAGTATGCTATTTCCCGTCTAGTAAACAAACACTGAATATTTGATGGCAAACAGCTGTAGTAAGCTTTGTACATAAATAACGATGTTTTCAGTTCTATGATATCTGGACATTTTAGAACATGTAATTGTTGGAAAAGTGAGTTTGTATGATCCAACCATCTTGCACCAAATATAATGCGGATTACTCTTTTTTGTAATAAGAAAATACAGTTAGTATTTGTTGGGTACGTGTTTCCCCATATCTCTGCACAATAATTTAAATACGGCAAAAAGAGAGAACTGTATAGAATACGTCTACTATTTCTATCAAGTAGATGACTGCATCTATGCATTATAGCTGTACTTTTTGAAAGCTTTGATTGTACGTATTTTATATGAGCTTTCCAATTTAGTAGATCATCAATAAACACACCCAAAAACTTGGTGACCCTTACTCTTTCGATATTAACATTTTGTATTTTGATATTAATTTCTTTGTTTAGCGTACGATTTCCAAATAACATATAATTGGTTTTAGATATGTTCAGAGTTAATTTATTTACTGCAAACCATGTATACATTTGGTCCAGAACGTTACATACAGTTTCGTTTAGTTTATTGATGTTACTATTTGCATAAAAGACATTAGTATCGTCTGCAAAGAGAATGTATTACGTGTATGTTTTCTATCGAAAGAAGCAGTTCCAGTTCTGGTAAAAACACACACACACGCACGCACGCACACATGCACGCACGCACGCACGCACGCACACGCACGCACACACGCACACACACGCGCGCGCGCACACACACACGAACCATTCAAGAGGAGACATCATCTTCATCCACTACAAAACCATAGGCCTACAAATCCATTCGTTTAGATCATTCTGAAGAATACTCGCTTACCGCAATAGTTCCCATTACCTGAATCCCATCGTCCTGCAGACCACGGCGGCATCTCTGTTGTCGAAGTTGTCGTCACAGATGGTTCCCCACTGGCCGTCGTGATACACCTCGACTCGCCCCTCGTAGCGCGTCGGACCGACGAGACGGACGCGGTACACGTCACCTGTAGCACGACACGTACACCGAGGGGCTGACTAAAGTGAGAGACGCACGAACAGCAGCTGGGTGACTGACTAGGGTGAGAGGCGCACGAACAGCAGGGGCACGACATGCACGCTGGGTAAGAAGTTCATATATGCATAAAACATCGATATTGTACGGCAACTTTGGGACAGAATGGCAGTATGTATGGCAGTGTAGCCTAAGGTCAATATAATAATTATCATTCTTGCGCATCACAGGGCGCTGTCTCAGGTTCTCTTGCTCATGGCTTTGTCGAAACGCGGAGGTTAAGCTGAACCCAGTATCCAATCATTGCATTGCTATGTTTACGTTCGTCTATGCTATCTGCTTATCGGATGAACTGTTTCTTACTATCACGAATATGCCCATTTGAGCGTACGTTGATTAAATTGTAGTAACCCTATATTGAGTACGTTACATTCTAATAATTCGGCAATTATTGCAAGCTCAAGAAATTATCTATAAGGCGATTCAAATAGCTTGTAGTTATTAGGGCACAACGCATGTGCTTGGAGATATTATCATTATACTATTTAAAATGGAGTTACCTTCGGGTGGTGCTTTCACGTCTTGTGTTGTTGTCGTTGTTGTTGTCTCCGTAGTCGTAGTTGTTGTGGCGGTTGTCGTAGTAGACTCCATGCTGGTTGGTAGATTACTCGATGATATCACTGGTATTTCATGACCGCTGATTGGTGTTGATGACCGATTTAACGGACCTGGTGTTGAAGACGGTGTTCTCGACCTTGATACTGATATTGTAGAACTTGATACCGGTGTTGGAGATGAAGTCGTCGTTGAAAGTGTTGGAGATAGCGTCGTAGAACTTGACAACAGTGTTGAAGATGTTGATGTTGTTGATGGTGTTGTTGATGGTGTTGGTGATGGTGTTGTAGATCTTGACACCGGTTTTGGAGATGGTGTTTCAGGCCTTAACACTGGCGTAGACGACTGTGTTGTAGCACTTAGCAACGGTGTTAAAGATGAAGTTGTCGGACTTGTTGAAAATGATATTGTAGAACTTGATACCGGTGTTGAAGACGAAGCTGTTGTTGAAAGTGTTGAAGAAAATGTAGTACTTGACATCGGTGTTGAAGATGGCGTTTCAGGGCCTAATGGTGGTGTTGAAGATTGTGTTGTAGAACTTGACGATGTTGTTGAACCTGTTGAAGACGATGTTGTTGAACTTGACATTGGTGTTGGAGATGAAGTTGTTGAAAGTGTTGAAGATGGTGTTGTTGAACTAGACACCGGTGTTGAAGATGCAGTTGTTGTTGTTGAAAGTGTTGAAGAATGTGTCGTAGAACTTGACTCCTGAATTGGAGATGGTGTTTCTGGACCTAACTCTGGTGTTGGAGACAGTGTCGTAGAACTTGACACCTGTGTTGAAGAAGTTGTTGTTGTCGATGGTGTTGTAGAACCTGACCCCACTGTTGGAGATGTTATTTCAGGGCTTAGGACTGGCGTAGAAGAAGACAGTGTTGTAGAAGTTAGCAACAGTGTTGAAGATGAAGTTGTTGTCGACATTGTTGATGATGATGTTGTAGAACTTGACACTGGAGATGGAGATGGTGTTTCGGGTTCTAAGACTGGTGTTAAAGACATTATTGTAGAACTTGACATCGGTGTTTGAGTTGACGTTGTTGTTGACAGTGTTGAAGAACCTGTAGTACTTGACACCAGTGTTGACGATGGTGTTTCAGGGCCTAATTCTGATGTTGACGACTGTGTTGTTGAACTTGACATCGGTGTTGGAGTTGAAGTTGTTGTTGACAGTGTTGAAAACGATGTTGTTGAATCTGACATCGGTATTGGAAATGAAGTTGTTGTTGAAAGTGTTGAAGACGATGTTGTAGAACTTGACACCAGTGTTGAAGATGAAGTTGTTGTTGAAAGTGTTGAAGACGATCTTGTTGAATCTGACATCGGTATTGGAGATGAGGTTGTTGTTGACAGTGTTGAAGATGGTGTTGTAGAACTTGACACCAGTGTTGAAGATGAAGTTGTTGTTGAAACTGTTGAAGACGATCTTGTTGAATCTGACATCGGTATTGGAGATGAAGTTGTTGTTGACAGTGTTGAAGATGGTGTTGTTGAACTTGATACCGGTGTTGAAAATGACGTTGTTGAAAGTGTTGAAGACGATGTTGTTGAACTTGACATCGGTGTTCGAGATGAAGTTGTTGTTGACAGTGTTGAAGACGATGCTGTTGCACTTAACATCGGTGTTGGAGCTGATGTTGTTGTTGTTGAAAATGTTGAAGACGGTATTGTTGAATTTGCCACCGGTGTTGGAGATGAAGGTTTTGGCTGTGTTGAAGTCGATGTTGTTGAACTTGACATCGGTGTTGGAGATGAAGTTGTTGTTGACAGTGTTGAATACGATGTTGTTGAATTTGATATCGGTGTTGGAGATGAAATTGTTGTTGACAGTGTTGAAGACGATGCTGTTGAACTTGACACCGGCGTTGGAGCTGAAGTTGCTGTTGTTGAAAGTATTGAAGACGGTATTGTTGAATTTGCCACCGGTGTTGGAGATGAAGGTGTTGACAGTGTTGAAGACGACGTTGTTGAACTTGACATCGGTGTTGGAGCTGACGTTGTTGTTGTTGAAAGTGTTGAAGACAGTATTGTTGAATTTGCCACTGGTTTAAGAGATGAAGGTGTTGGCTGTGTTGAAGACGATGTTGTTGAATTTGACATTGGTGTTGGAGATGAAGTTGTTGTTGACAGTGTTGAAGACGGTGTTGTTGAACTAGATACCGGTGTTGGAGATGAAGTTGTTGAAAGTGTTGAAGACGACGTTGTTGAATTTGACAGCGGTTTTGGAGATGAAGATGATGTTGGATGTTTTGAAGACTGTGTACTAGAATCTGACATTGGATTGGCTGGCGTTGGTGACGTCATTCTTGGTGCTGACACAGTTGCTTCGTTGGAGCTTGTAGAACCTGCGACGGTAGCTGCAGCGGAAATACACCACAAACTGACGACATTATGGCTTAAGGATAACCTATATTCCCAACAACACAATGGCACTTCTACTCACAAATCATGGAAAATTAATTAATGCACGAAGACTATTCGTACACAAATACCCACCACTGTCTATAGCCAGGTACTCATTCATATAGCTGAGTGAACTGAAACAATGTAGAGTAAATGAACTTGCCCTAGGTTCGACACCGCCGCACAGTGCTGCGTTCTCTCAGTAGAGTCCGGAGCTCTTACAGATTATCAGTTATGTAGTCCAGCCCAATTCACTGTGTTCATTACTGACAAACCCATGTTGTGTTTGATGTGTTGGTTACAACGATGTAAGCTCGGTGCCTCGGCGTAGAATAGTGGTGCAACAGTTTTAAAGGTTCTTGCATATTTACAAATTAAATGCAAGTGACCGGCATATGTAATTTCGTATAATGTTATATGTTTCTTAGAGTGCATAACCTTACAAATAATCGTGTGGAATCAATACTACTAAATTAACACAGTTATGTGGTTTGAATATGTGTTTTTACAACGCTAACAGGTGAATAATCACGACAACAACACCTTTTATAAACATATATAAATATATATATATATATATATTATGTTATGTGACATTGATGTATGCACAATGATTTTCACAGGTCAACATTGGACAAGGAATTTATTAGTATATATATATATCAATGTCACATTAGATGCAGTAACAAGGAATAGACAATGACGTCAACGAACAATAAAAGACAATTATTGTCCGCGTTTCACAGTTGATTTTATTAAGTTCTTTTATTAAGTCCACAAACAGTTAGTAGAGGCACCAGCGACTCGATCAGTGAAATACTAAATACTATAAGATACAAGCGATACTACAAATGACTACGTGCTTGAAGCATATCATTTTGCCACTATCAGATCAAATATCAGATATGAAAACGTTTGGCCAGCAAAGTACGTTATATTATGCTTCATTATGCTGAATTCAACACAGCAATTAAGAGTGCAAGAACCACAAATCATATCGTGCACATCACACTCATAAGGAAATGTCCAACAAAGTTCAAACACAACTTAGACAAGTTTATACAACAACATAATATAAACACATAACAAATATATACATATATATGGTGATAGTATTTATAAAAAAAAAATCACTTTAGTAAAACGTGATGGCAAATGGAGAAATACATTACTGGCTCGTTTAGGGTCCATCGCTTAGCGTTGTCTGTGTAACCCGTTTTTCTGAGATTATGTTTTACAAATTCCCAAAAACTTATGTTGTTGAGATCAAAAGATCTCTCGTCCTCTCTTTCTCTCTATATCTCTCTCACTCACTCTCTCTCTCTCTTTCTCTCTTTCTCTCTTTCTCTCTATCTCTCACTCTCTTTCTCTCTCTCTCTCTCTCTCTCTCGCTCTCTCTTTCACACTTCCTCTCTTTTTCTCTCTTTCTCTCCCTCCCCTCTCCCTCCCTCCCTCCCTCCCTCCGTCCCCCCCTCCGTCCCTCCATTCCTCCCTCCCTCCCTCCCCGTCCCTCGCTCTCCCGTCTCACTAACACTGTTAAAATTATACTTCAATCCCCGTCAGACCTGCTCAACCGAACACAATATCGACGTCTTTGGGAAGTATTCAATCCCATTACATTTAGTGTTCTAAAACTATTTGTACAATTGTGTCTACCACTGTCTGCACCAAGGTACTCATTAATAGAGGAATAAATCTGAATGAAGTGAGGCAACGTGGATCGAACGGAGGTGACTATGGTTCGAAACGTCAACAAGAGGATATGAATCCAGAATCTCTCGACTGAGATTTCGATGATTGAGATTACACTGCGCTACCGCCCTCGCGTCACCCTTTGTTATTTTATGAAACTACTCCTACCTAGCCGCTAAATTATTAATTTACTATTCCTTTATGGTGCCAGCACCATAACGTTGAGAAACGCGAATGACGTATACATGGCTAGACAGTTCCACAAATTACTTAAGTTAGAAGGCGCCAGTAACTACGGTTTGGTTGGTTAATACCCCTTGTGTGGCGCCACTGTTGGGTCGGTATCGTCTACTTTTGATTTTAAAGAAAATATCACTTCCTATTTATGCGCAGTGAACCAAAGAAAGTTCCATTATAATGTTCAAAACTGTCAACGGGCGGTAAGTTGTAGTGACTGCGTTGTATCGATTACTACTTGTCAACAAACTACTTTGTTGAAGCATTTGAGTGGTATATAGAGGTTTACATAAACTGAAATTAACAACTTTTTGTTGCATCGCCACCTACTTGCTTTGTAATGGTCAATAACAAATGAGGCTTCATTTTAATTTCTTGACATTGCTTAGGAAACAAATGAACCTCTGCATGTGCTTTTACTGCCTTAATTCAGTAATATTAGCAGACAGTGCGTCTGGAGCGTTCGTGTTTATCGTGAACACGAGGACACGACTTTTAAACAGCTTTGTCCCATCGTACAAGTCATAATCACGAGTCACAATAGACGCAATGATAAATTTATAAGAAAATTGTTTTGTACCGTTTTGTCTACTTCCTTTTAGATTGCACCGAACGCAAATAAGTCATGCGAACCAGTTCGCGACTCATGTTCCCATTTGAACGCAACGTTTCCCCGAACTTTCGTAACCTATGCTATTGACCATCAATTCAACATAAGTGTCGGTCAGTTATCACAAGTGCTCATTGCAAACTACTCCAAGTCTACTGGTGATGCTACATATACAACAGTGTAATGATTTACGTCGCATTAATTTGTCGTGTGTTATGTTGTTTCGTGCGCATACGTTTGATCGTAAGACACAGAATGTTAACATATGATTTTGATAACAACAAATAAAACAAAACGATAAAATTATGTGTCATATTGTGTCATCACGTGTGCGCTCAAAACCGTGATTACAACCGTCGACGGCGATCAGGAATAAACTGCAGCATATTTCAATATGCCTTCTGATATTCTACATAGAAGCTGATATTAGAAGTTTGGTACAAGCACTCTAAATGGTTACACGTTGCCTAATGTACTGGTGGGGCTCTACGAAAATGCCTACTTTGTGGGTTGTCACATGATATGCTGACGTCATCCATGTGGGTACACACATGGCTCTGGTCCACCCAGTCGTCATGGAGACAATCCAAGATGGACGTCTCCGTTCCGTTACAGAACACGTGATTCAACCAGATGTTTCCGGTTCCGGCGCCGTATCGATTCTGTTCATACCGTGCTCCAACGACGCTATTAAAACAGATAACAGAAGTTTATATTCTTTGTCGAAGAAGTACGGCTATTGAGATGATCATTTGATTTGTTGAGTTGATCCCTTTTTGTACGACCCATTATTTTGTTTGGATGATCCTTTAGTTTTTTAGACGACCCCTTAGTTTTGAGATGACCGTGAGATGTTGTCCTTACACTTCTAGACGACCCATTAGTTTTGAGGTGATTCCTTAATGTTCTAAAAAGTTCAATTATTTTTTGAAATGCCCGTTAAATTTTGTAGAGACCTTTTCATCCCACCTTTATTTCATCTCGGCTTGATTTGGCACGGCCATGTGCTGTAGTGCTGTTGTGCTGTTGTGCACTATCCTCCCAAACCGTTGCACAGCACACACCAGTTCTGAGATAATAAAGCATAGATTCTTGTGGATATCGTCACGGTATAATTATGGTCGATAGGTGACGACACTAGTAGTCGGTAGACGTGTCATTGGATCAAATGCATAACAAAATTCTATACGTTAAAATATAAAAAATTAACATAGTAGTATACTGTGATCTCACCTTTGCCCTAGCATCCGACAAAGGACCTTGGCAGCTCTGTCGTTAAACATGTCCCTGCAGATTGTTCCCCACTCTCCGCCATTTTTCACTTCCACGCGACCACGTGACTCATCCGGACCGTCCACTAATCTGACGGACATCACGTGACCTAGATGGTAAAGATGCACACAGGTAATCGGATGTAGCAAAGGTAAAATGTCAATTATAGCAAGGTAGCTCACCAATGACATTGCTTTCCATTTCAACAGTAACTAGTTTTGTTCATTAAACGTGTCCTTATTGTAAACATTGGATAACAAAGATAGACTTGTTTATCATTGTTTTAAATAAGAATAACACTGCATGTGAGGCGGGATGCTGAACAGACAGAAGTGGAAGTTGGGATTTCACTAATGAACAAGGATCGATATCGATCATAATTATTAAATAATCCAATTTGCCGAAAGTGTATATTTCAGACTGTGATCGTAGTTGACAGACATAAAATGTGGCCGAGACATTGTCACTTACCTATAGTTGGTCGAACACGGTTTGTTGTCGTTTCTGGAGAAAAAAATATTCACCATGTTACGAACTGCAAGCTAAGGACACTGGAAGTACACTGGAAACAACAACGCAATCGTTATTGTTATTGAAAGAGATACAAAAATAATATGAAATATGTAATGTCATACTCATTTTATTAATATCCACTAAATTGTCGTTGACGTTACATTTTTTTTCTTCAAATTCCATATTATTTATGATTAGAAACCCTGACAACTGTCATAATATTATTATGTCTTATTTTTACCAGTTGTGAGAATTAATTTAATGTAACGTTTGTGTGTTCTGTTCAACAAGGCATCACTTGTTAATTAATATACATATTGCCAAATGTTTCCTACGTATAGTTCTGCTAATGTACCTGTTTCATTGTAGTTGCACTGAACCGCCAAATCTTGACTATGGGTGCACGTGTGTTTCCCCCAAGCGGCATGTTCACACACCGCCAATGTACTCTCGTCGCCTGAACACTTCAAGGAGCTCAACCAGATCGTGTCCGATGATTGGTTGAAGCGATCAGGTGAAACAACCATGGCGTTGCCACTATAACATGTAGCACTGAAATACTGATTACGATAGCGCCATTTCAATATAGGGTTTTAAGTGGTATTACAGGAAGAACGTATTATGGTGTTCTAAATGTTCCCTAAAGTGTCTTACATCACCTTTGTGAAATATTTTTCACAAAACATAATTACTCACTTTAATTAATCGGTATATTACCTTATAACATTTGACTAAAGGTAATTGTTGTCATTTATGAGATGTTACTGACATTAAATACATTTTTGTCAACATATTACATTACATGTCCTTGCAAATTAAACTAAGAAGAATACTGATCAAACTTGTGAAGTGACTAACTTGTATTGTAGCATTCTACACACAATGGTTGCACAGGCGGTTGAGAACAGATCCCCGCAAACAGTCCCCCAGGTGGCGTGGTAGAATACCTCCACTCTGCCCTCTGACGGCGAACGTCCGCCAACCAGACGGACGCTGAGAACATCGGCACCTGCAACATAAGTACGCACATTGTCAAATTCGACGTTATGAAAATATACAATACAGCAATAATTAGAATCAAACGTGCTTCAATCTATTTATGACTGTGACATAATTATGAACAATCAATAAAAACTCAATCAAAGAATCCATAATTGTGTTGTGGAGAACAAAGTATTTATACGTAGGTGTTATTACACTAACGATTTCCAATGGTTACCCTACGTCAGCGGATGTCGGATTATAGATCAATCTGCCTCGTTTTCGCTCGAAGAAACAATGACCAAAAGAATCACATTATCGCTTGTCTATGGACTTATTAAATTACCACGAGCCTCACCAATATTGTTGGTATCACACGTGACTCCCGCCTCCTCAATCGTCCAACATCTAGCAGCGTCGCCCGTAGTTGCTGGACACAACGCCAAATGGCGCTCGTCTCCGCGACAGTTGACGTCGCTCAGCCAGGTGACGCTGCTGCCGAAGCCAAAGTAGGTGCCAAGACGCGCTCTGGCAGTTCCTCTATGAATTACAAAAAAGTGCAGGCCATTAAAACACAGAATAGTAATATCGGCAAAAGAAGTTATGATATCAAACGGAAACAAAGACAGGATCCTTAATTGAATACACGGAAGGGCGGGATACATACAGATATCGTTGGGCTGAGACCCTCAGCCAGGATTGTGACATTTTCCAAGTTACCCGTTCTCATGTTTTATTTATCCGTCATGCAAAACCCGTTACACGTGCATTGGTCATTGGCGTCGGAACGTGGTGAATATTCGGGGAGCTGATGCTCTCCAAAAACCTTCAATTGCACCTCGTTGAGGCTTGCAAAATACTCAAACTTCAAGCTACAGGTACACTCCTGCACTCGCTCTCACACTTAGAGTGCAAGGCTGTTTTATGACAACACAAACACTGTTTTCACCTTGTTATTGGGAAAATAAAACCACGTTATGGTCCAACACAATATCATGGTATCTGAAAACAGACCCGTTATTTGAGAAAGCAAAACCCGTTGCGATTTTCCACAAACTAGTTCCAGTAATGGGACAACGGGTCTCTGGCTATGGGCCTGGTTGCACTCTCCGTAAACCAATGACTTCCTTGTCCAATCGCCGTCTCAAGTGTTCGCATTGGATTGTACGGCTGTGTAGTCTAGTTAGACCGCGGTACGAGCTACTCACGTGTAGTTGAGCTGCCTGCACACGACTTGCGCGTCGACGTCACTCCACCCGGGGTCACAGACTGACCCCCACTGACCGTGTAGCATGACCTCCACGCGACCTTCAAAGACCCCCAGTCCGCCGACCAGTCTCACTGGGAACTCTTCCGCTGACGACAGAATGAAGAGACGTAAATTATACTATCATTTTCTTTTCTTAGGAACCTTTGTGCAACCGTTCGGAGGACATGATCGGTGTTTCAATAAATTATGATCAATGAAAGCCCGTTTTATGTTCGTCGTTGTGAATGCAGACATGACTAATTACTTCATGCTACTAGACTCTTGTTTTCCTGCCTACACACACGTATACAATTCTTGATTTTAACAGTAATTTTGTTTATAAAGGTAAAACACCTAGTCGATCGTAGCGTCATCAATACTTAAGTTTGTGTTTCTCGGTGACATGCATTGACACAATAATTGTTATTAATACATTTCAGAGTTGTGAATAATACTATTTTTATTGTAATATGTTTGAACGGTGGACTCAATCCCGATTACGCCTTTGGTGAGTCCCCTGGTATGTCATAACGGGCGAGGAGAATTCTCGTCATTCTACTACGATGTCAAATCATATAATGATTAGTTCAGTAATGGCTATGATGATAATCATATGCAATACACACGTATATAGGCTGTAGTAGTTGTTGGCACACTCAGTGTAGTCGCTGTCGTAGTTGTTGTAGAGGAAGTAGTGTTTGGCATCCTGTTACTTGTGTATATAACTGGTGGTGGTATCTTTGTAGTAGTTGTTGTTGGCGTCGTTGTAGTTGTTGTTGTTGGTGTCATTGTAGTAGATGTTGTTGGTGTCATTGTAGTAGTTGTTGTTGTTGGTGTCATTGTAGTAGTTGTTGGTGTCGTTGTAGTTGTTGTTGTTGGTGTCATTGTAGTACTTGTTGGTGTCGTTGTAGTAGTTGTTGTTGTTGGTGTGGTCATATTAGTTGTTGTTGGTGTCATAGTTGTATTTGTCGTTGGTAATGTTATTGTAGTTGTTGGTGTCGTTGTAGTAGTAGTAGTAGTAGTAGTTGCTGTTGTTGAAGTCTTTGTTGTATTTGTTATTGGCATCGATGTTGTAGTTGTTGTTGAAGTAGTTTTTGTACTTGTTGTTGGTGTCGTTGTTGTAGTTGTTGTTGGCGTTGTTGTAGCAGTTGTTGTTGTAGATGTTGTTGTCGTTGGTTTATGGGTAGATGTCACCACATCACTCGCCGTTGTTTCACCCCGGGTGACGGAGAAAGGTCTGGCGGTATCCGTCGTGATGTCTCGCTGATATGTCGGTGTCTTCTCCGTCGTGACGCCAACGGGTGGCGTAGGTTTCACATGTCTCCTTGTTGTTACGGCCTCAGCTGACATGGCTATAAATATTAAGTATTTGTTTATGCAAACACTAAAGTGAAAGTAGTTCAAAGCGATCTGAAGAAAAAAAAATTACGCTAATTGTTTGCAATGCTTATTAGAACATCAACTGACAAAAGTGTACAATCACAGTTTTACATTTAAAGATGTTGTCACTACTCTGGTATATTCACAATGCTATTATTTATATGGAGAACGGAAGATGTGTTCACCTTTAAACGTGACCGACTTTCTGTCTATGACGAAGGGTTCTAGGGAGACGTTCCAATCGTCAGTGGGTCGAGTGTTGGTCAGGAACATCTGCTCGACCGTTTGCTCCAGGTACGAGCCATTGAACAGCTTGGTGAACACGTACACGAAGTTCGCAATGAGGCTGCCACTCCTGCGAACATGACCACGTCATAATCACAACAATTCAGATGGTTTCGTTTACTCAGTCACATTCTTCGCATCGACATACATTACGTAATATATGAGATGTACGATACAAGTATTCTAGTAGTTATATATGTAACACTATTGCAACTTTTTAAACGATTAGTATATTGGAATTTGAAACAGAAAACAAAAATGGCACTTGATAAGCACAGCAGATACTGACTTATCAAGAGTTTACTCTACTCACAAGAGAACGATATCTGATACCAATGATTGACTGCTTTATCACTCTGACATGAGCCCGTTTTGAATCAATAATCACGAACACAACAATTATGTAAATACGTGATGAGAGCAACCACTTCAAGTGGATTTCAAACTGCAAACGCTACTCACGTGAAGCTCATAATATATGTACGGTTGTGATACATCCCGATAGTCGAGTTTCTGACAACGGCAGTCAACTATAAACACAACGACAAAGCAACACTCTAATAAACAAAACAAAGCCTACATCGTCAAATAAGTCATTAGCAACCGCGCAGACAAAATAGCTAAGAGAAGAATCCACTTAACACCAGTTCAAAACGTGACCGACTGACATTTTCTATGAAGTGTATTTTGGTTGCAAAATGCCACAGTAGGAATTTAAGAGCTTGCGGAAACACCCAAGCAAGTCCAACGAGCAATGTCGTGTCTTGGAATGCAGTTATGGTTTCATAATTAGACATGTCCGTTTGGCTCATTTACGAGGATACTAGTTGTTTTGTACGGGTTTGGTATGTCGAGAACTATTATTTTCGTCATCGCTGTTGACATTATTATTGGATTCAAATATCGAAAACCACACATAATTAAATTTAATATCCAGCGTATTGGGGCGCTGATGTAAACATTCATAGGCCAAAATAACCACAATATTAATACTTTTTTGTTTACGTATCCACTAGGTGGCAGCACATGACGAGGCATATTCATTATAATACTGCCACAGAGCTTTACATTACAGAACCAAGAATACAATCCAATGGTCCAATGACTTCTTACCGGTACCGTGTGTCAACGATATAACATGATGTCCAGAATTTGTTAAAGTTACCTTGGTCGATAAATTCTGAGCGAGGTCTCTGTATGGTTCCGACCCTGGATTGCCGTACGCGTCGTTGTAATCCATATTGAGTATCCGGAAGCTCCCGGCCACGGCGCTACTGCCTACAATCAGGACGACAGGTGTGAAGGGAGACTAAGAACGTTTGCACATGAATTATAAACAGTGATACGTGAAGATGACTTATCGAAGGGTGGAGCAGATAGATAATTGTGTAATCCCCGGAATCAACAACTAGCATCATCACACATATTGGGCATTTCCCTGTCAATGCCTACAACAAGATTATCTTCATCACACATAAATTTAACCGTGCAACATTTACATGAAAACATTTTATTTAGGAAGTTCTATATTATATCATATTCCCAGAATGTTATTGATGTGTAAAAGGCGTGACATTGTTTGCATAACCATTATTTATTGCTAGAACCTATGCAGACGGAGACGATTCTTTTACAGACAGAATGTCAATTTATTACGTGACTAATTATCTTCCAGGCATCGAGAACACCCGATAATAATTGGTTTCCTATACCACCTGGGACTTGGCATTGTTTTATTACCTGATCTGCTTACCCTACGATTCCATGGTATGTGCAGAGGAATACGGAAAAATGTTTTTTGAAATGATAGAGAGAATAGTTCAATGACGCGTCTGAAACGTTGCCTACTTACTATATTCCTCACGGACATTGTCGTGGTTTGTTGCCGCCTTCACTACAAATAAAACACTGTGTTATTATCACATAATCAACATGATTAGAACACAGTATTTGTACTTTTAATTCCAAGATTCTACAAAACTCCAAAAGGAGCAAGGTAATAAAACGTTAATGATTTCCAACTGGTGACCTTTCAATGATCACAGTGACGTATTCGAAACACTACATGGGCATGGGTATACAAAATGGTTTGAAGAAAATTGTACTATCAGTTTTTTATGATAATGTTTAGATAACATTACAATCAAGTTTGCGCATACGTCAGTGCTTTCTAAAAGCCACCCTCCATGTCATAACGTTGGTACTATAGATAGGAGCTTTTGTTAACGTTTAACATTTAAAAAAGCGTAGAAAAGGACTGTCAAAACATGAATACAATGACAGAAAGTGCACTTATGATTCAGATTAGAATCATATCTATGCAAAACGTGTCATAAAAAGGAAACATTGACACGCGTATTTACCTATGAAGTAGATCGCTACGGCGGCCACAAGGACAACAACAATGGCGACGATAAATGTGACGATCCGTCTGAACGTGCACGTGACCTGGGTAAAGGTCACCTTGTGTGGCAAAGGCTGAAAATAAACACACCGAGCCATGTCAATACGGAAAACCCATTTTATAATTTTACTACCCACAAAGAAAGCAACAAAACAAATTGTTTTAGACTAAAAATTAAAGCAGAAATTATTTAATTTTTAGTTATAATTTGAAGGGCAAGATCTTTTGTCTAAGATCAGAATATCAATTAACGAAGGTATACTATTCATTCTGATGTCACTAACGTTTCTATTAGGCGAGAACTGTCAAACGTTTAACATTTAAAGATTCCTAAATTTAAATAGTGTAATTATTGTGCGATTTATTATTGCCTACGCAGATCAACAGTAGTTTTAAGTTGTTGGTCTGTGTACTCTCTGCCCATTGTGATTGATAATCAAACATAACGCTTTGAAGAAGCAGTAATACTTATTTTCATAATCGTGTAGTGCCGTTATCTATACTCAATACGTACACGTATTCCTAAATAATTACCGGTGCCACACGAGAGTGCTGTGAGTGGTGCATGAATAAGCTAAACATGCAATCTGTGGAAAATATGGCTTTTGGACTAGTTACTGTAATAACTGAGTTGAATACAAGTATAGCCTATATTAATTGTTGATGTGAAAAATGGCATCATGTCTTCTTTTGTTCCGCATAGTCAACAGATGGACAAGAGGACACAGAACCCGCACAGGAAGATCAGCTCGAGAGATACTGGCTACACAAGCAATCACATTATAACGATCATGCATTAATAATAACACTGAAACGAAACACCACGAATCATCACTCTCGTCTCGCATAATAGCAGTGCTATTAATTAAAACATGTCTTCAATTAAATCACTATTTACGACTGGAGAATTACTGAAAACACCTGATTCCTACATGTAAAATAAACGGTAACAACACAATTATCTACATTCCATTTTTAACTAAAATGTGTCAGTTGTTTAATAATAACAATAATAAAATAATGATGATAATAATAATAATAATAATCACTTCATTATAGTGGTTCGCCAATAATAGAAAGATAACGAAGTGTGATTTTCACAATGTTTTCGACTTTGCGGTCGGTACAGCTTAAAACAAGATGTATTATTTCATAACGTCTCGGTTGTGTCAGTCTCGCTGCACTCACCGCGAAATGGGTTGGCTCCCGGAAGACAGAATGCGACACCTCTGCCGGATCCAATCGCTGGTAGCCGCCATTGTCGTATCCATCCCCTCCGTTCTCGTAGGCCGGGTTGCTGATCTGTCGGACAATCATTGACCAATCAGTTATTTCGTTTACCACAACCAATAGTACGAATTACAAAAGAGATATAATGCAGGTATAAATAAATATTAGAGTATTTAAAAGGGGGTTGAACAGAAGTGTGACACATGTATGTAGTTCATCCCGAATCGATTTAGTTATATTGTTACACTAGCTTATAAAATATGCATTAAATAAACTGCCAGACAATTACTAATTATAAGATCACAATCACAGGTACATTTGTTTAGTCTTAAAATTAAAAAAGTAAGATATTTTAAATCTTGAAATTGTAATAAATCAGACCATTTCTATTCTAAAATCTTAACCGTCCAAACGCGTTATAATGGACCACCATTGAACAAGTTAGTTTCACCGATATCAGTTTATGCTTGCCGTCCAGCAAGCAATGCAAGTATGGTATTCGGACCAAACTTTCAACACAACAGATGACAGTAAAATCTAAGGATATTATGCAAGATTGTGATTCACAGATGAAACACAACTTGGTGGTGAAGAGGTTAGTATATAGGTACCTTGTTGTGTATACTGTACCATTTAAGGCTAGGTGAAGAAGTTAGTATATAGGTATCTTGTTGTGTATACTGTACCATTTAAGGCTAGGCGAAGAAGTTAGTATATAGGTATCTTGTTGTGTATACTGTACCATTTAAGGCTAGGCGAAGAGGTTAGTATATAGGTATGTTGTTGTGTATACTGTACCATTTAAGGCTAGGCGAAGGGGTTAGTGTATAGGTACCTTGTTGTGTATACTGTACCATTTAAGGATAGGTGAAGAAGTTAGTATATAGGTATCTTGTTGTGTATACTGTACCATTTAAGGCTAGGTGAAGAAGTTAGTATATAGGTACCTTGTTGTGTATACTGTACCATTTAAGGCTAGGTGAAGAAGTTAGTATTTAGGTATCTTGTTGTGTATACTGTACCATTTAAGGCTAGGTGAAGAAGTTAGTATATAGGTATCTTATTGTGTATACTGTACCATTTAAGGCTAGGCGAAGAGGTTAGTATATAGGTATCTTGTTGTGTATACTGTACCATTTAAGGCTAGGCGAAGGGGTTAGTATATAGGTACCTTGTTGTGTATACTGTACCATTTAAGGCTAGGTGAAGAAGTTAGTATATAGGTATCTTGTTGTGTATACTGTACCAATTAAGGCTAGGCGAAGAGGTTAGTATATAGGTATCTTGTTGTGTATACTGTACCATTTAAGGCTAGGCGAAGGGGTTAGTGTATAGGTACCTTGTTGTGTATACTGTACCGTTTAAGGCTAGGCGAAGGGGTTAGTATATATATACCTTGTTGTGTATACTGTACCATTTAAGGCTAGGCGAAGAGGTTAGTATATAGGTACCTTGTTGTGTATACTGTACCATTTAAGGCTAGGCGAAGGGGTTAGTATATAGGTACCTTGTTGTGTATACTGTGCCATTTAAGGCTAGGCGAAGGGGTTAGTATATAGGTACCTTGTTGTGTATACTGTACCATTTGAGGCTAGGCGAAGAGGTTAGTATATAGGTACATTGTTGTGTATACTCTACCATTTAAGGCTAGGCGAAGGGGTTAGTATATAGGTACCTTGTTGTGTATACTGTACCATTTAAGGCTAGGTGAAGAAGTTAGTATATAGGTATCTTGTTGTGTATACTCTACCATTTAAGGCTAGGCGAAGAGGTTAGTATATAGGTATCTTGTTGTGTATACTGTACCATTTAAGGCTAGGCGAAGGGGTTAGTGTATAGGTATCTTGTTGTGTATACTGTACCATTTAAGGCTAGGCGAAGGGGTTAGTATATAGGTATATTGTTGTGTATACTGTACCATTTAAGGCTAGGTGAAGAAGTTAGTATATAGGTACCTTGTTGTGTATACTGTGCCATTTAAGGCTAGGCGAAGGGGTTAATATATAGGTACCTTGTTGTGTATACTGTACCATTTGAGGCTAGGCGAAGAGGTTAGTATATAGGTACATTGTTGTGTATACTGTACCATTTAAGGCTAGGCGAAGGGGTTAGTATATAGGTACCTTGTTGTGTATACTGTACCATTTGAGGCTAGGCGAAGAGGTTAGTATATAGGTACATTGTTGTGTATACTCTACCATTTAAGGCTAGGCGAAGTGGTTAGTATATAGGTACCTTGTTGTGTATACTGTACCATTTAAGGCTAGGTGAAGAAGTTAGTATATAGGTATCTTGTTGTGTATACTGTACCATTTAAGGCTAGGCGAAGAGGTTAGTATATAGGTATCTTGTTGTGTATACTGTACCATTTAAGGCTAGGCGAAGGGGTTAGTGTATAGGTATCTTGTTGTGTATACTGTACCATTTAAAGCTAGGCGAAGGGGTTAGTATATAGGTATATTGTTGTGTATACTGTACCATTTAAGGCTAGGTGAAGAAGTTAGTATATAGGTACCTTGTTGTGTATACTGTGCCATTTAAGGCTAGGCGAAAGGGTTAATATATAGGTACCTTGTTGTGTATACTGTACCATTTGAGGCTAGGCGAAGAGGTTAGTATATAGGTACATTGTTGTGTATACTGTACCATTTAAGGCTAGGCGAAGGGGTTAGTATATAGGTACCTTGTTGTGTATACTGTACCGTTTAAGGCTAGGCGAAGGGGTTAGTATATAGGTACCTTGTTGTGTATACTGTACCATTTGAGGCTAGGCGAAGGGGTTAGTATATAGGTACCTTGTTGTGTATACTGTGCCATTTAAGGCTAGGCGAAGAGGTTAGTATATATAGTTGCCTTGTTGTGTATACTGTACCATTTAAGGCTAGGCGAAGGGGTTAGTATATAGGTACCTTGTTGTGTATACTGTACCGTTTAAGGCTAGGCGAAGGAGTTAGTATATAGGTACATTGTTGTGTATACTGTACCATTTGAGGCTAGGCGAAGAGGTTAGTATATAGGTACCTTGTTGTGTATACTGTGCCATTTAAGTTGATTTTACAATACAAACAATCATACATTGAATCTTTAATGTACCGTAGACATAGCTGCTGTTACTGTTTCAGTTGTTGGGCATGCACAACTTGCAATGTTATTGCTATAACTGTAACTATGCTAGTGGGTAGTGATGCAGAAGCAGCAGCAGCTGCACTGACTGAGAGACAAATTAAACTCCAAGGGCAATGTCTCTATTCAGTTTGGATTCAATGATCAGTATAGAAATTTACACAATTAAGGCGATAGTCAGTGATAACTACTCGAACAGTGACATATGCGTTGCGCCCCGCAGTATAAATCACTGCAGGACAAACAGCAATTCCAATCCCAATTACAATACTTATATACACACGAACACTGACACAGAAAAAGCAAATAAGACCATGGGTTTTCTTAGACGGAATGTTAAAATAGGAAATAAGAAAATCAAAGAAACAGCCTGAAAGCCCTGATAAGGCCTGTCCTGGACTATCTCAGCTCAGTTTGAGATCCTCACACCATCAAAGACATTACTGCCCTCGAGAACATACAGAGGATATCAGCATGCTAAGTCACCAACAGGCACCATCACATTTCTTCCGTAGACTCCATACTAGATACACTAAACTGGCCAACTCTCCAAGCCCGTAGAAAGAATGCACGCCTCAGTATGCTATAGAACACAGGAACCATCACAATTATTAACTTACAGTACTTGCCAAAACTAACCGGGCCACTTAAAACAAACACTAGGAAAACCCATGACATCGGGCATACACTTCCCCACCACCGCACGCAGTACATGAAGATGTCGCTTTTCTCACGTACAATAGCCAAGTGGAATAGCCTGCCTTCCCCAAGAAGTGGTATCTGCGACCAGTCTGGATTCTTTTGAGCCAAGGCTCCTCCGTCATCTCTGATTTCTATAAACACCTCTCCCATCCCCTTCCCTCCATTTCTACACCCTCCTAACCCCACTAAAGCACACTGCTACATCTCACTTTCCTCCCATCCCCTTCCCTCCCTTTCTACACCCTCCTAACCCCACTAAAGTGCACTACTACATCTCTCTTTCCTCCCATCCCCTTCCCTCCCTTTTTACACCCTCCTAATCCCACTAAAGCGCACTACTACATCTCTCTTTCCTCCCATCCCCTTTTTACACCCTCCTAATCCCACTAAAGCGCACTACTACATGTTTCTTTCCTCCCGTCCCCTTCCCTCCCTTTTTACACCCTCCTAACCTCACTAATGTGCACTACTACATCTCTCTTTCCTCCCATCCCCTTCCCTCCCTTTCCACACCCTCCTAACCCCACTAACGTGCACTACTACATCTCTCTTTCCCCCCATCCATCCCCTTCCCTCTCTTTCTACACCCTCCTAACCCCACTAAAGCACACTACTGCATCTCTCTTTCCTCCCATCCCCTTCCCTCCCTTTTTACACCCTCCTAACCCTACTAAAGTGCACTACTACATCTCTCTTTTCTCCCATCCCCTTCCCTCCCTTTCCACACCCTCCTAACCCCACTAAGGCTCACTACTATATATCATCTCTCTTTCCTGTTGCCAAAGAATACCCCATAAAATGACAAATTCCTCAACCGAATGAAGGTGGTCATCAAATAAAAGAAAAAGAAGAAGAGCTAGCAGACTGCAGACGTTAGGTAGGCAACCACCGGTAAAGTGGGTTCGTGTGAAGGTTACATGCGTTCCCGTCTAGAGTGATCGACGAAGAAAAAGAAGTAGGCCCGCAATGCTCAAGTTGCAAGCATTGTTTAGCTTGACACGCTTGAATTGGTGTTGACGGATCTGATGTATGTTGTCATTTATATACCAGTTTGAAGTGAATGGTAAGATTTAAGCACCTGTTGGACACATATATGCACATATATGCACATCGATTTCATCGTTGTCGTTGTTATCGTCGTCATCAACGTCGTTATCATGATCATCATATATTATTTAATACCGCTTAAAGAGATTTACAATCAATCCCGTGGCTGGCATATTCTTTTCAAAACCAATCGTACTTATCTGGAATACATTCAACCACGTCGAATTCACTGCGCTAGAACTATCCGTTCCCGCATAGAATGCCTACTGTCAATAGCCAGAGTTAGCTGCATCCGTGAACTCAAATAGTTTTATGAAAGAATTCAATACTTGCCACGGTAAGCGAAGCTTTCAATGTGACACCCGCTATTAGACATTTGAAAAACTTTGACGGGCAGCCGTGGGTAAAGAGTGGAACTATCAGACGGTTTGGCTATATTTGAACCTTCTCTTTGTTGATAAATATGATAAATAGTTGCGAGCACAAAGAGACCCTACTGTACACTATAAAAACGAGGTCAAAGTGTTGAAGAATTCACGTTACAAGTCGGAAACAAAGAAGACCAGTGTGAATGCAAAACACTGATTGACTATGTTCAGAGATCGTCCGAGGATTGTCGAGTCAGATATAGGGCTTACGCTCCTAGATTGCTAGATAAAGTTTGACCTATCGACAGGGCAGCAGAAATTGCGTAACACTGAAGCCGCAACATGAACGAGCTGAGAAGAGACACGTGGTTATGCCAGAGCGAATGATACTAGAAGAAACGTCGCGCACACGGAGAATGTGTGTAGGTGTTATTCACATAAAGAATCTGACACGTGATAGGTCATATTCGTCAATCCGTCTATGTGAGAATAATAATGTTTTTATACAACAGTATTATTTTACTGATGCTATTTCGTGTACTCGAGTACTTCTACATTCTGCACAGGTCAACAGTGACAAAAACGTACACCAAGTGAAGGATTTTGTTTTTGCATGACGACAGAGAGCTTAGTGATGTGACCTATACGTTCTGACAAAAGAGTAATAATAGTGTTGGTGTTAAGTCGAGTTTACCTTTCATCATGCCCATAGCAGAATAAAAACCAGACCAGGACCATTATGCAGTGTTGAAACACTCTATGAATCTAAATCATAGACGCACAAGATGAAAACAAGACAGTTTTTAATAAAGTCAACACAACCCAATGTTGGAACTATGTGTGAAATAACCGAAGTCTGGAGGTGGGAACGTTCAAATGTTAACCTGATAACGCGTCAACAGTTTAACTGTAGTTCTAAAAAACAGATGTTTTGTTGTCGCTGGTGAAATGACAAGAAGATCAAGAAAGAGCTCCTCAACGTGTAGGTGTTCAGTAGCGTTACAAGTTAACAATAGTTGACATTCGGTGCTACGAACAGTTGAATTCAACGACAACAGCGCGAAGTGCCAATCTCCTGAATACAAGTGGTGAGACTCAATGTTACAGATTATTGAAATACGCTGTGTTGTTGCATTCCTTTTCTCCCTCTTGTCCAGGGTGAGGCTGGCCTCGATGTATGTACTCCGATTTTTGTTTTCCTTAAAACGGTTCTTGCACTGCCGTCTTCGCCACCCGTCTCCACTCCCACACGTCTGTGGCTCCCATTCTTCCATCCTCTCCACGTCCCCAACATCTCTCTTTACATAATCGTCCCATCGCAGTCGTGGTCTTCTTCTGTTATTAGTATGATTATTAATGAACGATGTTTTATAGATAAATGCGAACAGGTGTCACTGACGATGCCAATGTGAAATGACTATTCATAATGAACAAAGAGTCGTTGTTGAGATTCATCAACATATGTACGTTGATGAAAGCAATGACTGCAACAAGCATATACATTCATTGTCTTAATTACTATTATTATTAGTTAATTTTATTTATGATATAACAACTATTGTTTTAGTCAAATGCATTATTTTTAATATACATTTGAATATCATTGTAAAGCGCTATGAACAACATTGGATGTGGCGCTTAACAAAATAAATTATTATTATTATTAACTGTGCGTCTCGATTGTACCGGTTGCGCAGTTGCGTGCAGTTGTCCCTTCAGCAGAGACCGACTGTACAGACCACGCGACCAACGCTCGAATGCTACCGACATCCTTATCATTACAATCACTGTCACACGAATACCGATCCATTATGTGCCTTACATCTGGCGTGTGCAGACGACGCTACGTAGGATGTCCCCGCCTCCGATTCCTTTCCATTGTCAGCCACCTTACACAGACAGAGAATATCTGTCCGTCTCTTTCAGCCGTTCGTTCACCAGTTGAACATTGAACACAAGACATTCACTACTGCTATTCTTGGCGTTGATACAGAAAAAACGTAATTGCATGCACCCATTGTGGAAGGGAAATCGCTGTAAGCGGTATGGCGTGCTCGGTTCTCTCTCTTCTGTAGTCCATGTCCGATGATTCATGGTTCAGTTGCGTGTTTTATCAATGCCGCCAGTCAAAGACGATCGAACCGAAGGATAAAAATCGCGTCGTTTAATCAGCGGGTATCTGGTTCAATGTACAGCACAGGGGTGACCCCCGAATTAAGTTAGGTGACTCTCCTGGTCGACTGACTCTGGACACACAATTCCAAACATTTGTATGGACACAGCATGGGGCTTCTTAACCGCACTTATGATCAAACGGTTCCAAAAGATTCGTTGTCGCCAGGAGTAAAATAACGTTCGTTTTCAAAGTTGTATGTTTGCAGTATAACTATTATGAAATGGCACCGGAAGTGGTGGGTGT
The DNA here is from genome assembly GCA_020002185.1 of Paraescarpia echinospica. NCBI lineage: Eukaryota > Metazoa > Annelida > Polychaeta > Sabellida > Siboglinidae > Paraescarpia > Paraescarpia echinospica. The sequence goes on from CM034533.1 coordinate 35,861,350, forward strand.
TAATAGCTAGTAGCGTGCCTGAATGGAAGTTCTCCAGATTTACTGCACTGAATAAATGTTATGTAATAGTTTATGTAGCGTAGGGTAAACTAGACCATTGTACCAGAAACGTTCTCGCAAAAAGATCCTGACGTCATCAGTCACGTTTGCTGTACCTGTCGTATTGTACGTGTCAGTAAGACACTCGAGTCAGTAAAGGCATAGTGCATGATAAACTAGACCACCAGACCTTGACACCATTCACATTGTAAGAGTAAGCAAGATAGTCATATTCAAAGTTATATGTTTGCAGTACAAATATTATGAAATGGCATCGAAAGCGGCGACGGGTGCTAATAGCAGGTAGCGTGTCGGAATAGAAGTTCTCCAGATATACTGCATTGTTTTAAATAGTGCATGATAAACTAGACCGTTGTACCAGACACGTGTTCGCGAAAAGATCCTGACGTCATCCGTCAAGATTGCTGTAGTTATCATATTGTAAGAGTCAGTATACGACACCAGAGCTTCACAAAGTTGCTCGTCTGGTAAGTTACTGCACAAGTCACAAATGCTTTAACACTGTCGCACACCAACAAATACGAGCCACATTGTCGTCAAATAGGCCTGCCTATTCAATAAAAAAGCAAATAATCCAGCATTTGGTAGGCCACGTGATTTGCTTTTCACTAGGAAAAAAAAGCTGTGCCTTATGTAAAGTGATGTTTCTCTCCTTTTGTTAGGGAAGCAATGCCATTCTTGTTGATAGTTGCCACAATGGCTCTTCTCATTAGATCGTTCAATGTAATAGTTTGTGCAGTTTGTTAGGTAATTATTTATGCTTTATGCTTTAGTTTATTTAATACACAATAAAGTGTTGACTGAATGGGAAACGTGCAGTGATTCGATCTTTGGTATGTTAATCTTGATGTTGATACTAGTGAAGCGTCAGTAGTAATTACATTTGAATAATAATCTCTGGATGCACGTAATATATTTGTATAGAGTAACTTGGGGCATAACGCCCAGTTTTGGGGCATAACGCCCACCCCCTATCTAGCTACAAGGCAAGAAAATAACAATTTCGAGATTGCCAGACATATATGGGCATTCGTATTCGGCGCAATGGAGATTATCGCAGAAGTAAAACGCACGGTAAGCTGTTCGCATTAAAAAATAGTTTTGGAATTATAACAGTTGTTCCTACCAAAGTAGGACTTTATACAGTAACCGCGGGAATCTGTGACAAAGATTTTAATGTATAGCATAGAAAACGTGCATGTAATAGTTGTATAAATGTATAACTTACGGGCGATATATGAGAGTAACATTCAACTTAAGACATATGTGGGGCGAAAAGGCCAAACATAATAGAGGCAAAACGTTATGTCCCATGACCTTGCAAAAGATATGTTGCTCCGATTATTTTAATAAACATTCTTTATAGACCCTAATATATATACATACACTGTATATTCATATATAAATACATGTTATATTAAATTATATTTAGACGCTATAATAAAAATACAGGACCTAGTCAATCTAAACCTTAATCATTTATCTATATAATAGACGTCATCCATATTATAGGTTATGGCACTGACTATTTTAGCTAACAGGACTAATAAGGATAGAATCGACAAACGGTTCAAACAACAACCTAAAATACATTTAAATATTATAAGGTAAACTCTCTTTTCTCAATCCAGATGGTACGCAATTACAAAAGAAGATCAACGCGAGGATCTTACGGCGTTGATCGACTCGGTGGAGCAGTTGACGCAGTGAACAATGGGGACTCCGTGAACAAGGCGTCAGGTAGGTGTGTCATGTGCATGTCTATTATAAACGATTATGAAATGTTGATATTTGTAATATTACTGATATATATATATATATATATATATATATATACATATATATAACATATTGGTGGCAGGGCTATTCTAGACTCAGTTTACGTTCGTATTACTTCTATGCATTATTGTTGAAATATTTTGTGACACATTTGCACATTTGCTTCTGTTTAAAGTGACTACGGGGTACCAGACGAACTCTTGCCAGACACATCAGAGGCATTATCAGACAACCCGGCAGAAATATACTGTGTAGCAAAACAACGACGTTCTCACCGCTGTTTGAGGCTGAACTGGTGAAGTACGTGAAAGAAATGGAGTCATCCATGTACTGCCTGACAATGATAGACCTGCGTCGTTTAGCATATGATCTTGTCGTACGCATGGGCAACATAATAAACGAATAGCAAAAGTGCTGAACAGCTGAACATACTGGATAAAAAAGAAGAAGCCTAAATTACAATAAATAAGTTGATCAGATACTAAAATGTGATTCTGAGATAGATAAGACTAAAATGTATTAAAACTGTATGCATGAATAATACAAAGGTTAAATGAGGTTGTTTGAGTTCCAAACTGTCTAGTGTTCTCAATCGCGCGTAGTTCCAGAGGCAGAGAGTTCAACAATGTCGGCCCAGCACATGCAAACGCCCGGCGACCATAACGTTCTAGGTTCACACATGGAACGTCCAGAAGCAGACCACCGCCAGAGCGTAGGGTCCTGCGTGGTGCGTGACGATGTAGCAGTGACGCCAGATACACTGACGTGCCTGCATACAGTGCCGTGTGTACAGCCTTGAGTAACTTGTACTCGATGCGCTTTCTCACTGGGAGCCAGTGTAGCTGTTGTAGGACCGCAGTGATAGATCGCCGGTCACCTCGTCGAAGTTGTATCACAACATGAGCGGCTGACCGTTGGACTCTCTCTAGACGGTGCAGCAGACGGTCAGATATACCGAAGAGCATCGTATTTCCATAATCAATTCTGGATGTCACAAGTGCATGGACAAGACATCTGCGGATACTGGTCGTCATTGCCTCTCGTACACAAACAATTCTCGAGAGATGGTAGTAAGCACTTCGACATGCATTTGCCACCTGCGTCGACATCGATAAATCAGCATCGATTGCAACGCCAAGGTCACGGACGATGATCGATGTCGCTACATATTGTCCGCATATGTCGACATGATCAATGTGTATTGGTCTGCGCAAGCTCGATGAACGTATAACAATTGCTTCCGTTTTACTATCGTTAAGAACAAGTCCGTTGTCATAGAGGCACGTTTTAACTTCACTGATGCAAGCCTCCATTCTGATGGTAGCACACCCATTCGATGTTACCAGTGGGCTGGCCGGTGTAGATTGGGCAAGGGCCTTCGTTCGCCGGCATACAACGCTCACCATCAGAAGACACATTGCAACTAGCATTGCGCGTTTGAAAGGTTTAATAAAGAAGCTGTGGAAATGTTCTTTGGACGGTACAAACAGTTGCTTGTGAGTGGTGGTGTCGTGCCTACACGCATCTGGAACTGTGACGAAACAGATTTCGCTATCGTTGCAAAGCCTCCTAAGGTTGTCTGTACGAAAGGCATTAATCAAGTGCGAAAAGTGTCCAGTGGAGAAGGGGGGGATATCACGGTTTTGTGCTGCATGAGCGCAGCTGGTATATTCGTCCCACCTATATTCGTCTTTCCACGCAAACGAATGGTTGGGTCTTTGATGAATGGCGCCGCGCCATGCTCCGTGGGTACCTTGAACGCCCGTGGGTCGGGCTACATCGACAACACATTATTCCTGAGATGGTTGCACCACTTCGTCGACACGGTTGTTTGCAAGAAGACGACACCACATCTACTTCTACTAGATGGCCACGAGAACCACAAGACTATTGAAGTCATTCTCTACACCCGAGAGAATGGCGTCGCGATACTAACGTTCCCGCCTCACTATACCCATCGACTGCAACCGCTAGATAGAACGTTCTTACAATCTCTGAAGGCAGCATACTCTCGTGCGGTCGACAACTGGTTGATCTGCAACAAGCACCGACCGGTCACACAGTTCGAAGTCATGGCGCTCTTCAATGAAGCATACAAAACTTCGGCCACCAACCGGTCGGCAATTAACGGTTTCAGAGCAGCCGGACTGTGGCCATTTGATGACGTAAAATTCGACAAAGAACTGTTGGCTACCGACGGTGTTCAAAGTCCCAAACAGCCTGCACGGGTACTATCGAACATACCCCTGACAGCAACAGAGAAGACAAAGTTGCCATCCAGCCTTCTGCGATGGTTGTTATAGCTGATGGTTGTTATAGCCTTTGCTGTCGACAGAGAAGCCTCGATAAGAGTCTTGAAGGCCTGTTCACCGACGTCGATCGTCTTAACACCGGGAAAGACTCGAGCCAGGAAACACAGAGAAAGGGTGCGTGTGACCAGCGCTGTTGTGACGTCATCGTCATATAAGAATATGATGGAAGACAAACATGCTGCCAAGGCAACCAAATCGGCCATGATACATCCAACTGAAAAGAAAAGTGCGATGTCAGTTCGCATATTGTCTTCGCGCAAGCTGGAGAAAAAGAAAACGAGCAGGAAAGAAAGATGTGGTGCGAAACGGCGGTGTGAAGATTATTCTGAAGACGACGACGACGAGTGGCCGTGCCTTGTCTGCGGCGAGCCATTCAGAAGTAGCAGGTCTGGCGAAAGCTGGATTCAATGCCAGATCTGTCACCACTGATCGCACCATGATTGCACCGAGGGTGGCAGATTTTATGTTTGTCACAATTGTGAGTCTGACAGTGAGTGAACGAGTGGTTAGCGGCAGATCCGATCAATCTGTGCGATTTTTCAAAATTATAGTGTTGTTAAGATGTCATAAGTATACAAAATATGTGTAGTAATGCTTGTTTCTTGGTAAACGTACAACTCCCATTGATATCACAGCACCAATTTCTATAAACTATTCTTTCTAGTATTATCCTAAATGTAACAGTCCTCTAAAATACTTTTTAAATACAAACATTTTCACGCATACACACACACACACACACACGCACGCACACACGCACGCACGCACGCACGCACACACACACACGTAGATGTAAATAACTCATACTACCGGACATTATTTATATATGTGTGTGTGTGCGCGCGTGTGCGCGTGTGCGTGTGTGCGTGTGTGCGTGTGTGCGTGTGTGCGTGTGTATGTGTGTGTGTAGTTTGCAGAGAAAGTGCACCATATGTGAGTTAGACGGGGAAAGGTGAGTCATGCGACCGTCGGTTTCAATGGCGTATGTGTTTAGACCGTCTTTCACAACGGCAGTCACATGCTGTGCCGTCTATACACCGGTAACGTCGATCACTTGACACCGTTCTAATACTACCAAATTATGTGGCGTTCAGCGGCAGTCACAGTCAACTACCACAGTTATTGTAATCGCTGTTGACCTGCCACAGTAGTGTGCTGCTTTCCGCGTTGAATTGTGTGAGCGCGGTCTTGCAATAGGAATATTTTAGTGTTGACTGTTGACACTAACAGATCGTTTGTTGGTAGACGGTGGTTTGTGTGGCTAATTGGCTATATCTAGTAAGAGCAGGAATCTCGAATGTCGTCACCTTGCATTCCTTATACACGCCAAGATTGTTCACCATTGTTTATGTTAAACCGCGGAATGATGCAGGTAGTGCCAAAGTGTGTAACCATGACTTGAATTCAGACGCAGCGTCCCCTACGATGGCGGCATGAGATAAGCAGTTATGACAATGGAGTAGAGTAATGGTTGTGTTAAAGGAGGTTGTATATTTAATTCTGATACCCGAACTCATCCAGGGGTGATAATTATTAGCAATAAGTTCGCTGAATCAGTTGTACTTCGCTAGACGCTTGGTTTGGTCTGTTGGAACCAGGAACTTCAAAGGTATTTGAGGGTGGTAACACGCTCCTCTGCAAAAGTTGGCAATTACAGGCAGTAGCGACTGTTTAGTAATTTAATGTTCTGTTTACAATTTGAAAATTTCACGGGCGCAACTTTCAAATTGCGAACACTGTTTCGGACAAATTTAATGCAAATTGGCGTGCAGTATGACGTCACACCTTTACTGCAACAGTGTGAATAAAATATATACGTTTAAAGCTGTAACTGGCAGATGCTGTAACTGGCAATTGAACCACTACATTGAATAGACACTCTGTCTTGTCCATTTGCTTTCAATATCTTATTGGTTTGAATGAAATCCTGTCTAAACATAAAATTAATAAATCATTTCCAAAATATTTTAAAGAATCCGATTCAATTGATGCAGACAAATTAGAAATTGCAAATAAATTCAATACATTATTTACCAATATAGGTAGTAATCTGGCTAATTATATTAAATACAAAGGCATTCATGATCATTCATATTATCTAAATAAAATAGTAAACTGTAATTTTACATTTAAATATGTTGAAGAAGATACCATAAAGAGAACAATAATTAATCTACCCAACAAAAGTAGCTGTGGATGTGATGGTCTCTCTACCAAACTGCTAAAAATGCTTGAACCTGCATTAACCAAATCTTTAACTTTATTAACAAATCAAGTATTAACCACAGGAATATTCCCTGATAAACTAAAAATTGCTAAGGTAATTCCCATTTATAAAAAGGTGAGCCAGCAGTATTCAATAATTATAGACCCGTATCTCTTCTACCAGCTATTTCAAAAGTACTTGAACAAATAATTTTTGACCAATTATCATCTTATTTAAAAGACTCTAAGCTTTTTTTGACCCTCAGTATGGATTCCGACCTAAACATTCAACTGAATACGCAGCACTAGAATTAATAGATAGAATAATAACCAAACTGGATAAGGATGAAATACCCATTAATATTTACCTAGTTCTTTCCAAAGCCTTTGATACCATTGACCATTTAATTTCAATTGACAAATTGAAATATTATGGTATACATGGAACAAATCTGAACGTATTGAGCAGTTACCTAACAAATCGTAAACAATATACGGAAATTGACAATATAAAATCAAATATGTTATCAATAACAACAGGTGTACCACAAGGTTCAATCTTAGGACCCCTGTTATTCGTCATATATATTAATGATTTTGCACAAGCCAGTAAAATGTTTAATTTCATAATTTATTCTGATGATACAACTCTATCAAGTACACTAAACACTTTCAGCGATAACATACATGACGAAAATTTAGAGAATCTTTTATAAATGAACAACTTTAAAAAATAAATGAATGGCTCAAAATAACTAAATTATCGCTAAACATAGCAAAATCGAAATACATTACATTTCAAAAGGCAAAACAAAATATACAGACACTTACTCTGAAGATAGACAATGTAAATATTGAACAAGTCAAAAAATTATTTTTTGGGGGTTTAATTAACAAATCTAAACTGGAAAAAGCACATTGAAAAATATCAAATGCTTGTTCTAACAAAATTGGCATTTTAAATAAATTGAAACATGTGTTACCTTTTCATATTAAAATAATATTATATAATTCTTTAATAGTGCCACACATTAATTATTGCATCATGGTGTGGGGCTTTCAATCAAATAGAATAATAAAACTTAAAAAAAAGCCCTGATAATTATTACCTTAAGTAATTATACTTCCCACACAGAACCACTTCACAAAAAACTCAACTTGTTAAAAGTAGATGACATTCTTAAATTACAACAATTAAAATTTTACTATAAATATTTACATAATGACTTACCAGTTTATTTACAAAACTGGAGGATAATGTTTAACTATGAGGTACATAATCATTATACAAGAGTCAAAAATAAAATATACACTTATAATATTAAACATGAATTTGCTTAGAAATGTCTTAGGCATAATTTGCCACTTTTACTAAATATCATTCCTGATATTGTCAAAGAAAAGCTTAGTACACATAGTTCACAAGGATTTGCCAAGTATATTAAACTTATTTTTGTTTACAAAACTATCAAGTAACATGCACCAGGCAAAATTGCTATATATGTATGCAACATTAAGAACCGACAACCACCTGTCAACTTGTCAACAAAACAGTGCCTAAACGACAAACTCAATAATCATGTAAGCTTGCTCACACTATACACATGCATAAACATTATGTTTTTTTCTTCTTTTTCTTATTCTGGAAGAATTTGATTAGGTGATGTATTGATTCAGTTAAAGTTTTATTACAAAAGGTGGCTCCTCGATAGCGACTACCATAGTCTTAGAGGAGTCTCCTGACTCTACTTTTCGTTATTTATCATACAGTATACCATGTTTACCATAAGGTCATATATTTGTATTATTAATTTTTTTTATATGGATGTATTGTATGTTTTATTTGAAATGTCTGGGTCAAATAAAACAAATTCTTCTTCTTATTATTCTTCTTGGTTTGTACGGCGATCATGCTAAATCATGTTAAACAAATTGCCTTGGAGATATGTTATTTAATCACTGTCACGTATCGCATCAGCGACCACCAAATAAGCAACTATCGCATGAATGTACCAACTCGACGAGCGTATTGTTTTGACCTTATCCGTACCCTGGTCAGAAGAGAGGTGTCGCAACAGAGAGACCGCACTGCCATGTGTAGAGGCAACTGATCCCGCTAATGACGCAGACAGGCTAGAATAGCCAGAATTGGCAACTTTGACTTAATAATGCTCGTTACGCCACGCTAACAAATATTCTTTAGATCTTTAGATTACAACTAATCATTATCGGTAGTAGGGCAAACGAACACGGGACGACGCAATCTTTGATGGGCTGATTACTAATGAGTTGACGCAACGCTACCCCACATCACACAGCGGATCAAAGACCTGGTTAATTAGTCTGAGTATCGGAGAACATCGGACTGATCAAAGGACGCGATGCAACCCGGCCGAGAATAGAGGGGTCAGGACACTGTTAGACTTCCTGGTTGGTTACGAAAAAAATGCAATGTATTTTTGAGAAATTATTTTTTACAAAATTCACCTGCTCTGCCATAAGTGCATTTGAGTAGTCATATCTGCCGGTGTGATTGCAGAATGTGTTGACAGTAAAATTCTGCATTTTTAGCTATTTGGCTAGTTGACCCTTTAGCCGGATTACTGCCTGCATCAATTTGTAAATATTGACGGTTGTCACACATAGAGGCATTTTACGAGAGCTAGAAATGCTAGATTTTGACTAAACTCGACCAGCATATCAATGAGATGATAGTAACAGCAGGTGAGAAGTTTAAGACATTTTGTAGGTCAGGTTTTCTTATAATCACACAAAACGTTAACATGGTCGTCAATGGGAAAATTAACAGTGTGCTGAGGCCTAGACGGTTGGTCGACAACAAGACGATCCATTTATATATTGACACGCTTGTATGTGCATCTGCTCCGCCTTTCTCCAACCTGAGAGAACATGAATGGTGATCCACTCTCCTCTAGAGGGCACCGATTAAATGAGACATATATTGCTCTGTGGGTTAGTGAAAGCTAGTATTAAGGAAGACCTGGATTGAGAACCAACGAGACCCATATTAATGAATGTCAGAAGGATTGACAACCAAGATGAGTGGTATTAAAGAGTGCCAAAAAGGTAAACACAAGGCGATGTATATTACATAGTATTACAAGAATTGACAACAAGGTGGCGCATATTAAAATGTACCAGAAGTATTTACAATATTAAACAGTGCCAGAAGGGTAAGCTAATAAGGTGATCCATACTAAACAGTGCCATAAGGGTAAGCTAATAAGGTGATCCATACTAAACAGTGCCAGAAGGGTAAGCTGATAAGGTGATCCACATTAAAGCGTGTCAGAAGCATTGACAAACAATGTGATCTATATTAAGCCTAATAAGGAGTGTCATAAAGGTTGACGACCAAAGTGATCCGTATTAAAGAGTGCCAGAAATACTGACAGCAGAATTATCCATATTGAGTAGGATGGATTGACAACCAAGGTTACTATATAAACCAGTGTCAGAAGGACATATGTCCGATAATGGTACAATGCGGCGTGGTGTCACTTTGGGACTGACCTTTTCACTTTGGGACTGACCTTTACAAAATTTTGCTTGGACCATTGTGTATGTGTGTGTGTCATCTCCACATTCACGTGTTATCTCCGTGTCCTGCACGCGGTCAGGCCAGGCATTGTATAAGCAGAACAACGGTAGTGCTGTGAGTGTTTGCTCTCACGTCAAATAACAAGGTGATTGAGTCGCTAATTGTGTATTTCTGGACCAGGTTCTTCATTAGTATTGACCAAAATACGATTTGAAACGTACACATGTTGAAATGCAGCCAGGTATAAACGACAGACCATGGTGCCAACATTCATAACCATAATTATCAGGCAATCGATGTCAGACAAGTGCCGATCCACCACTTTCCCTTACATCTGGCGTGTGCGGGTATCTAATAGGTAGCCAGTTCCAAGACTACACTTCGCTTCGGTTGTCAGCGAACTTACACAGACACACATGATGCTTATGCGGTTCACCAGTCTACTGAACACTGAAGGAAGCCACTTCGAGTATATGTGACGTATCAGTGATGCCTTTCATGGTTATAGGATTAGGTTCAGGAGAATATAAAGGGTCCTTCGTTTATGTATAGTGTAGTCAGTGTAGATGACAACAACATTCCCGAATCATGGATGGCATAGTTGTGTAGTTTCGTAAACAAGCAAGAGACGTCATGATAATTACACAAATATAAAGTCAATTAATTGTGATTGGTTGACAAGTTGACAGCTAAACCTGGCGACAGCTAAACAGTTATGTTGATATATTATAGCAGGTGGATGATGTGACGAACCGTTCACATGTAGTCTTGATGGATTAGCGTATTTCTATCTTCAGAAGAACTACACGATTTTGACACCCAGCCGGTATTTAAATAACACCCGGTATTTATCATCGTAATTAACATCATTGGTCGGCCGGAGTATGGAAGAGCCTTTTCCATTATGGATTGGTATTTATACCATGTGGTGCCACTACCCCGTATTTACACCGCCCGTCAACTGTACCAGCGCCCGATATGACACCGTACTCTACCGTCACCCGGTGTTGCGTCTATTGACACCCCGATGAAGCCCCGTCGCGTATATCACCCAACCGTTATTCATACGCAAGCTATTTCCGTCAGCGTTCCTATGCTTTCATATTAACGTGCGCGACGTGTGTCGCACGAGAAACGGACACTGCCTTGACGTTGGCGACGGTCCCTACTTGCCAGCGACACGTGGCCACGCGACGACCAGATACACTTGTTTACTTACCTCCGTAGTCGCATATTTCCTCTCGGAGCTCATGATGTCGCCTCGTCAGGCAAACACTTGCATTGACAGCTCGTCCATGATATGTCTCCGTGATGTGGCTCTCCCGTATTCTCTCCACGTGACCCCGATCAGTCATCAGCGGTGGCCCGACAATCTGACAGAGAAAGGCGACTGGTTCCCCCGGCGTCGCATCGCCTGCTCGCCGTCACGCTCGAGTGACCAGAGCGTGACAAGACTCGGTTGGTGCTCGCTACTAGGCGGCCTGCGGCTGAACAGCCACGGCGAGAGACATCGATAATACGAGCACGCGTGAGCGACCAGCGGCGACATGCGGCCTCGTGCGAGGCGCCACAGCAGGCGTGAATACATGATACAGGTGTCGTACGTTCGTGTAGTGACCGTCACCGGTGCAAGCACACCGACACGGTTGTTGGTTATCGTAAGCCACCGTTGGTATTCTAAGGCGAGATACGGCAGGTTTATAGGTTTTGTTTACGTGAAACAGCTATGGACATACGATCAATAGTGTAGGAAAACAAACAAACAAACAAACAAACAAACAAACAAACAAACAATAACGACACAAACATTTACACACAATTAAATAAAAACGAAAGACTAATTAAAACAGGCCACCGTAATAATGAAATGACGGCTCAGCCAAAATATTAGATCGATGTTTGTGCTTATTCACAAGCGTCGGCACCTGGTGAATATTCGGGGACGTGAGGCTCACCAAAAACGATTCAACTGCACCTTCTTAAGGCTCACAAGAAACCTCCAACTGCACTCGCCTTGGGGCGCACCAAAAACCTCCAACTGCACTCGCCTTGGGCGCACCAAAAACCTCCAACTGCACTCGCCTTGGGGCGCACCAAAAACCTCCAACTGCACTCGCCTTGGGCGCACCAAAAACCTCCAACTGCACTCGCCTTGGGACGCACCAAAAACCTCCAACTGCATTCGCCTTCGGGCGCACCAAAAACCTCCAACTGCACTCGCCTTGGGGCGCACCAAAAACCTAAAACTGCACTCGCCTTGGGGCGCACCAAAAACCTAAAACTGGACACCTAGCACCCCTAGCCAAAATATTGGGGCTAATACTATATCCAGCCCTTGCAAAATATCAGCTCCCGATTCCGACGCCTATGTCAATCTTAATTCGGCTTATTTGACACAGAAAGTTACATTATGATAATAATAGTCTTTGTATGTGAAACAAATGTTCAACCGGAACTATATTTAACTGTCACAATAAACATATGTGTGCGGACATATTTAGGCAACGAACATATGTCAGTTATGTACACACAGCTTAACAAACCGTATGCACGACGTCGCTGGAGCTCCTTATAACCAGCCGTGCTTCTTATAACCAGTCGTGAGTTCCGTTATCCAGCACTGATTTGTGAGTGACCCCCCTTTCCCAAAAGCCGGGATTAAAATAACATATTGGATATTATGTCACTCCAATCTTTTAGCCCGATGACATATTAAAAAACACAAATGTAGCCATGTTTTGTGCTATCTCACCAGTACTCACTTAATGATAAGGCACTGTAGGTATATAAGTTATTACTAATTAATAATAATTGTGAGTAACATGTTGACAAAATCTCCCCCTATTCTATGTTTCTCGCACTCTGTAGGGTGCTTTGTGCTACCAACAAACAAACTGATGTGCAAAAGGGGTGAGGTTTAAGGATTAGAGTTAAGGTTAGGATTATGATTAGGGTTAGGTTGAAGGTATTTTTGACAATATTTACATAAGGTGTTTATATGCATTTATACGGTGAGGGGTAGTACTTAACGTGCTACCTCGCATTGTTTCCGACCGTAAACAAGGTGAGGTGGTGCCACCTAGCGATCAGAACAACAACTAAGATCAATTAGACGAGTACATTTGTATTGACTACGATATTCACTCACAACACAAATTTTATATGTTATTAAATGAAAGTATATATATCCAAATAATGTACAACAAATGCCTGTACTCAGAGGTTCTTAACTCGTAAGTCGCCACCAAAACTGTGTCGCCTAGCCAATCTGAGTGGGTCGCCAAGTGTCTACCGTAACTGTCAGAAGAGTTTCCTTTATTGTTCTGCAAGCTGGTATCAGATGTATGCGAGAAGAATACTTTTGTGTTGCATCAATTTGAAATACTGTGTGATATAACATCACACGGCATTTCGTATTACGCGACATTTTGCGTAAATTGTTCTCGTCTCGCATGAATCTGCATGTTTTGTTTGATTTCGTCGAAAATGCACCATGCGCGCACTATGTGGAAATCGGTGCCGTTTTCAATTTACTCCATATCTTCAATGCACACTCTCACGGACAAATATCACTTTAATCAGCATGTCCAGGCACATCATATTGTCTATCAGATTGTCTGCCTCCGTGTTATTTCTATTATTCCCAGTATGAATGCATGTCTGCCTCCGTGTTATTTCTATTATTCCCAGTATGAAGTACAACAACATAATCTCTTTCAAACATGATACTGATATTTCTGATTACTGAACCTCTTCACTCATATTACTGATATCTCTGATTACTGAACCTCTTCACTCATATTACTGATATCGTAAGGTTTTGCCGACGACGGCCGCCATCTTTGCGTTAAATTTGCTGCTTTTCTCCTCTTTGTTGTTCTCCTCGTCGTTCCCTGTCTTCAGGGGTGAGGCTGGCTTGGATACGTCGACATTTTCTTTTCTTTCTCTTCCTCCGCATTGCGCTTGAATTAGTTTCTCTACCACCCTTCTCAATTCTCCTCGGTCTTTTGCACTTTTTCTCCATTCCCTTTTCACCCCTCCAGGTCTCTCTTCACGCAATCCTCCCATCACAGTCTCGGTCGCATTCGTCTTCTTTTCCCTCCACTCTCCGGGCATCTGCTTTCTTTGCCATCCGTTCTTCTCCCATTCGCTCCACATGTCCTGCCCAGTTCAACCGACTTCTCACTAACTTCTTCTTGAACCTTTCTTTCACACAAACATCCTCCCTCAGCTCTTCCACTCTTCGCTTATCTATTCTCTTTACCCCTGCAAATCTCCTGACCCAGTTGTTTTCGCACACTTTTATCCTCTCCTGTTGTTTCTCAGTCATTGCTACAATTTCTAAGCCATACAGGTAGGCTGGTGTCACACATGTGCATAGTACCTTTCCCTTGAGTTTTCGCGATATGTGCCTGTCTCCCATCGCACCTTCTACTTTCCTCCATGCTTTCGCCCCTGCTTGTATTCTCCTGCGAATTTCTGTTTATGAGGAGCCATCCTCATATACCGCTCCGCCCCGGTATACAAAACTGTCTCTTTGTTTTAGTTTCTTTCCCTCCAGGTGTATTTCCTCTGCTTTGTTGCCCAACCCACATTATATCTGTCTTCTCCAGATTCATTTTCAGTTCGTGTTTGCTGAATACATCCTTCCACTCTATCATTTGTTCCTATAAATCCGCTTCCCCAACCGCTACCACTATTAGATCGTCTGCATACAGTAGTTTCTGGCGAATATCTTTCATACTGGTCTTTCTACTTATCAGTTCCACCACAGCGATAAACAGCAGTGGGCTCAGGGCAATTCCCTGTCGCAATCCAACGTTCAGATTGAATTCTTATGAAATTCCAGGTCCACACACCACTCTGCTCTTCGTTTCTTTAAATGTCCCTTCCACCATCCTGACCTCTGCCTCTGGGACCCCCATCCATCTCATTGTCGCCATTACCATCTTTATCGGTACAGTGTAATACGCTACCTCCAGGACTATAAACCCACAGCAATACACTCCTGTCCCAACTTCTTTTCGATTAGCTGCCTCAGCGCAAACATTCCATCAGCTGTACTTCTTCCTCTTCTGAAGCCCTGTTGTTCTTCTCCGATTTATCCTTCCACTGTTGCTCTTATCCTTCCAACCCGGATTCTCTCCAACATCTTCAGCATGTGGCTCAGCAACGTGATGCCTCTGTATTTTCCTTGGTCATGAACGTCTCCCTTTCTATTCCATACTGTAACTATTAGCCCTGTTCTGCATTGCTCTAGGAGCTTTCCCTCTCTCATGCAGGTATTCAACAATCTTCTTGTCCACCAGATTCCAACGCGTTCGGTCACCACCAGCATTTTCACCCGTACTTCATTAATACCTTTCGTCCGACCTTTCTTCATCTTCGTTATTGCTCTCTCTATCTCTTCATCCACAATCTCCTTCACCTTTACTTCTCCCTCTACTGCACTGGGCAGATCTAGTTCTTTGCTTTCTTGTTGGTTCAGCAGAGTCTCGAAATACTATTCCCAGACATGTAGCACATCTTTCCTGTCCGTAACCAGCCTTCCATTCTTGTCCTTAATCACTGTTCCAGTTTTACATCCTTGCCGTCCTCATCTCTCTCTCGAGCCATCTTATAGATCATCTTCTTTCCATTCTTGTCCTTAATCACTGTTCCAGTTTTACATCCTCGCTCTCCTCATCCCTCTCTCAGGCCATCTTATAGATCATCTTCTTTCCATTCTTGACCATAATCACTGTTCCAGTTTTACATCCTTGCTGTCCTCATCCCTCTCTCGAGCCATCTTATAGATCATCTTCTTTCCATTCCTGTCCTTAATCACTGTTCCAGTTTTACATCCTTGCTCTCCTCATCCCTCTCTCAGGCCATCTTATAGATCATCTTCTATCCATTCTTGACCTTAATCATTGTTCCAGTTTTACATCCTTGCTGTCCTCATCTCTCTCTCGAGAGACATCTTATAGATCATCTTCTTTCCATTCTTATCCTTAATCACTGTTCCAGTTTTACATCCTCGCTCTCCTCATCCTTCTCTCAGGCCATCTTATAGATCATCTTCTTTCCATTCTTGACCATAATCACTGTTCCAGTTTTACATCCTTGCTGTCCTCATCCCTCTCTCGAGCCATCTTATAGATCATCTTCTTTCCATTCTTGTCCTTAATCACTGTTCCAGTTTTACATCCTTGCTGTCCTCATCCCTCTC
This sequence comes from Paraescarpia echinospica, assembly GCA_020002185.1. Lineage (NCBI taxonomy): Eukaryota > Metazoa > Annelida > Polychaeta > Sabellida > Siboglinidae > Paraescarpia > Paraescarpia echinospica. The sequence continues at coordinate 35,877,479 of CM034533.1, forward strand.
TCGAGCCATCTTATAGCTCATCTTCTTTCCATTTTTGTCCTTAATCACTGTTCCAGTTTTATATCCTTGCTGTCCTCATCCCTCTCTCGAGCCATCTTATAGATCATCTTCTTCCCATTCTTGTCCTTAATCACTGTTCCAGTTTTACATCCTTGCTCTCCTCATCCCTCTCTCAGGCCATCTTATAGATCATCTTCTATCCATTCTTGACCTTAATCACTGTTCCAGTTTTACATCCTTGCCATCCCCATCCATCTCTCGAGCCATCTTATAGATCATCTTCTTTCCATTCTTGTCCTTAATCAGTCTTCCAGTTTTACATCCTTGCTGTCCTCATCGCTCTCTCGAGCCATCTCATAGGTCATCTTCTTTCCATTCTTGTCCTTAATCACTCTTCCAGTTTTACATCCTTGCTGTCCTCATCCCTCTCTCGAGCCATCTTATAGGTCATCTTCTTTCCATTCTTGTCCTTAATCACTGTTCCAGTTTTACATCCTTGCTGTCCTCATCCCTCTCTCGAGCCATCTTATAGGTAATTTTCTTTCCATTCTTGTCCTTAATCACTCTTCCAGTTTTATATCCTTGCTGTCCTCATCCCTCTCTCGAGCCATCTCATAGGTCATCTTCTTTCCATTCTTGTCCTTAATCATTCTTCCAGTTTTACATCCTTGCTGTCCTCATCCCTCTCACGAGCCATCTTATAGGTCATCTTCTTTCCATTCTTGTCCTTAATCACTGTTCCAGTTTTACATCCTTGCTGTCCTCATCCCTCTCTCGAGCCATTTTTATAGATCATCTTCTTTCCATTCTTGTCCTTAATCACTGTTCCAGTTTTACATCCTTGTGTCCTCATCCCTCTCTCGAGCCATCTTATAGATCATCTTCTTTCCATTCTTGTCCTTAATCACTGTTCCAGTTTTACATCCTTGCTGTCCTGATCCCTCTCTCGAGCCATCTTATAGATCATCTTCTTTCCATTCTTGTCCTTAATCACTGTTCCAGTTTTACATCCTTGCTCTCCTCATCCCTCTCTCCAGCCATCTTAGAGATCATCTTCTTTCCATTCTTGTCCTTAATCACTGTTCCAGTTTTACATCCTTGCTGTCCTCATCCCTCTCTCCAGCCATCTTTCTGTATGGCTCCTCTTCCATTTCTATCTTTGCTTTACACACAGCTCTCTTAGCTAACTTCATTTTCTGTCCATACAGCTGGTCTATGGCAATGCCCGGTTGTCCTCCTTTCCCCTTGATCCCTTCTATTTCTGTCCATACAGCTGCTGTATGGCAATGCCCGGTTGTCCTCCATTCCCCTTGATCCCTTCTATTTCCGTCCATACAGCTGCTGTGTGGCAATGCCCGGTTGTCCTCCATTCCCTTTGATCCCTTCTATTTCCGTCCATACAGCTGCTGTGTGGCAATGCCCGGTTGTCCTCCATTCCCCTTGATCCCTTCTATTTCTTTCCATACAGCTGCTGTATGGCAATGCCCGGTTGTCCTCCATTCCCCTTGATCCCTTCTATTTCTGTCCATACAGCTGCTGTGTGGCAATGCCCGGTTGTCCTCCATTCCCCTTGATCCCTTCTATTTCTGTCCATACAGCTGCAGTGTGGCAATACCTGGTTGTCCTCCATTCCCCTTGATCCCTTCTATTTCTGTCCATACAGCTGCTGTATGGCAATACCCGGTTGTCCTCCATTCCCCTTGATCCCTTCTATTTCTGCCCATACAGCTGCTGTGTGGCAATACCCGGTTGTCCTCCATTCCCCTTGATCCCTTCTATTTCTTTCCATACAGCTGCTGTGTGGCAATGCCCGGTTGTCCTCCATTCCCCTTGATCCCTTCTATTTCTGCCCATACAGCTGCTGTGTGGCAATACCTGGTTGTCCTCCATTCCCCTTGATCCCTTCTATTTCTTTCCATACAGCTGCTGTGTGGCAATGCCCGGTTGTCCTCCATTCCCCTTGATCCCTTCTATTTCTGCCCATACAGCTGCTGTGTGGCAATACCCAGTTGTCCTCCATTCCCCTTGATCCCTTCTATTTCTTTCCATACAGCTGCTGTGTGGCAATGCCCGGTTGTCCTCCATTCCCTTTGATCCCTTCTATTTCTTTCCATACAGCTGCTGTGTGGCAAAGCCCGGTTGTCCTCCATTCCCCTTGATCCCTTCTATTTCTGTCCATACAGCAGCTGTGTGGCAATACCTGGTTGTCCTCCATTCCCCTTGATCCCTTCTATTTCTGTCCATACAGCTGCTGTGTGGCAATGCCCGGTTGTCCTCCATTCCCCTTGATCCCTTCTATTTCTGTCCATACAGCTGCTGTGTGGCAATACCTGGTTGTCCTCCATTCCCCTTGATCCCTTCTATTTCTGTCCATACAGCTGCTGTTTGGCAATACCTGGTTGTCCTCCATTCCCCTTGATCCCTTCTATTTCTGTCCATACAGCTGCTGTGTGGCAATACCTAGTTGTCCTCCATTCCCCTTGATCCCTTCTATTTCTGTCCATACAGCTGCTGTGTGGCAATGCCCGGTTGTCCTCCATTCCCCTTGATCCCTTCTATTTCTGTCCATACAGCTGCTGTGTGGCAATGCCCGGTTGTCCTCCATTCCCCTTGATCCCTTCTATTTCTGTCCATACAGCTGCTGTGGCAATGCCCGGTTGTCCTCCATTCCCCTTGATCCCTTCTGGTTGTCCTTTCCTTGATCCCTTCTATACAGCTGCTGTGTGGCAATGCCCGGTTGTCCTCCATTCCCCTTGATCCCTTCTATTTCTGTCTACAGCTGCCATACAGCTGCTGTGTGGCAATGCCCGGTTGTCCTCCATTCCCCTTGATCCCTTCTATTTCTGTCCATACAGCTGCTGTGTGGCAATGCCCGGTTGTCCTCTATTCCCCTTGATCCCTTCTATTTCTGTCCATACAGCTGCTGTGTGGCAATGCCCGGTTGTCCTCCATTCCCCTTGATCCCTTCTATTTCTGTCCATACAGCTGCTGTGTGGCAATGCCCGGTTGTCCTCCATTCCCCTTGATCCCTTCTATTTCTGTCCATACAGCTGCTGTGTGGCAATGCCCGGTTGTCCTCCATTCCCCTTGATCCCTTCTATTTCTGTCCATACAGCTGCTGTGTGGCAATGCCCGGTTGTCCTCCATTCCCCTTGATCCCTTCTATTTCTGTCCATACAGCTGCTGTGTGGCAATGCCCGGTTGTCCTCCATTCCCCTTGATCCCTTCTATTTCTGTCCATACAGCTGCTGTGTGGCAATGCCCGGTTGTCCTCCATTCCCCTTGATCCCTTCTATTTCTGTCCATACAGCTGCTGTATGGCAATGCCCGGTTGTCCTCCATTCCCCTTGATCCCTTCTATTTCTGTCCATACAGCTGCTGTATGGCAATGCCTGGTTGTCCTCCATTCCCCTTGATCCCTTCTATTTCTGTCCATACAGCTGCTGTATGGCAATGCCTGGTTGTCCTCCATTCCCCTTGATCCCTTCTATTTCTGTCCATACAGCTGCTGTATGGCAATGCCTGGTTGTCCTCCATTCCCCTTGATCCCTTCTATTTCTGTCCATACAGCTGCTGTATGGCAATGCCTGGTTGTCCTCCATTCCCCTTGATCCCTTCTATTTCTGTCCATTCCCCTTGATCCCTCTTTGCTCCTATTGCTTTCACTACTTCTTCGTTCCACCATGTTTGGTTTTTTCACTTCGAGGAATCTCCTTCCTTGCATATGTTCTGCCACATAGCTCCTCTGCGGATCCAATGAAAGCTTCCTTAAAGTGCTTCCACTCTTCCTCCACCGTTCCTATTGTTGGCCGCAATTTCTCATGCTCTGATGTCTCTCTGTCTCTATATGCTCTGGTTGTGTCCCCGTGCCATTTCCACCATTTAATGATCTTTCGCCCCACACTTTTTGTCTCTCTCCTCTTCTGCATACGCACAATGAAAACGAGGGGCTTGTGTTGAGTAGTTACGTGTTCATCAGCAATGACCTTACCGTCCGTCACTCGCCACATTTGCTGTTTCCTCACTATCAGCAGATCCAGCTCTGTTTTATGATGGCCACTCCTATAAGATTATTTGTGGCTTTCCCTCTTTTGGAAAACATTATCCATCCAGCCACAGTCAGCCCTTTTCGCATCACCAACTCTACTAACTCTCGGCCCTCTCTGTTCCTTGTACCTCATCCAAATCCTCCGACCGATTCCTCTTCTCCTGTCTCCTCTGTAGCCACGTCTGCATTGAAATCACTAGCTACGCACATCATCACATGCCCTTCCATAATTCCCATCATTCTCTCTACCTCTTCCCTGAAGGCCCTTTTCTCTGACTCTGTCCTTCCTGTTTGAAGTCCATACAATGACATAATGCAGACCAGCTGCTTCCTCACCATCAGCCATGCAACAATTATCCTCCCTTGCCATCTCTACACTCTCACCACATCTCTACTGATCACCTACTATGCCTACACCATTACTCCTTATATCTCCTCCTGCATGTAGCATCTTATACCGTCCTGCCAGTGTCCTCGCCCGGTCTCCCTTCCTCTGGCGGCTGTAGCTGAAAGCGAGAGTATGAAGCACAAACTGCATACTATACACCGCAGTACAGCACTAGGCGCATCACCCAGACATGTGTTCACCCACTGCTCTTTCTACCTCTATAATAAACAAAACAAAAGACGGCGCTTATTTGCCATAAACAAATCTAACTTTTAAATACTCATTAGCGTCTTGGCGCTAAAGAAGTCTTTCCATTATTATAATTATTATTATTTGATGATTCCTCTGTGTTCAGTAAACAAGTTTAATAAATGTTTTCACTCATTTATTTATGCTAATTATGTTTATTTATGTTATCATTATTTAATAATATTTATCATTAAAGAAATGGGTTGGAAAGCAAGTCCTGCGACCGGAATTTGGTTAAAGGTTAAGAAGACCCGCTGGTGTAGACTGTACTTATATAAAAGTCTTCGTTTTTTTCTGAAACTAACGCGCCGTTTTAGCGGGAAGCTCAAACAAAAAAACACCCGATTTGTGGATGTTTATGGAGCATGGATTTATTTATGGATCATAGATCTTATATCATGTACTGGCATCAATAAAGTGTTAAATTACCAAAGCATGTATTTTCACAACCACTCAGTGACATAAATGCTACGCAATTGTTGAACCATCTATGACAATATCAAATGGTTGTTTAATTCAGTCAAGTTAATAATGTGACTGTCACAATGTAACCGTCATAACTTTGAAGGCCGTCTATTATACCAAGCACGTTCCCAAATCACCAGGCGATAAACGCCTTCTGGGCCAGGGTTAAACTTGAATTGGTGTCAGAAACGGATATCAAAGTAATCTCTCTCGAGATTAGACATGACACATGAAAGCATAAGACATGCCTTCGACATAGAATTCCTGTGCGTAGAGCTGAACTGTTTGAATGTCTTTTCCACCCCTTGAATGCACGCATACTTGCCATTTTACGCGCTTTTGATTTCGTAAAAATCGTAATATTCCCTTGACGTTTGGCCAAACATCACACGAACTAGTCTTGATAGCACGTCCGTTTTTATGATTCGCAGGAAATTCTTGATTCAAAACTATGTTTTGTGCTGTCTATCAATGCGATATTAATACGTGTCCCCTATGTCTCCCTCTACAACGGGGTGAAACTGACCTAGATACTGGTCCTCGATTTTTGTTGTCAATCTCCTTCCCTCTCTGCTACCGCGCTGCCGATTCAATCACTCGTCTCTGCTCCCTCATCTCTCGGTCTCAACTCCCTTCCCAAACCAACCGAATATCTCTTTATACAATCCTCCCATCTCCTATCTAAGGATGGCCTCGCGGTAGCGAACAGTCTGGTCTTAGTGACCAATGTATGTTGTTAGTTTTGTGACACGTTCTCCCGCAGGAAAAATACTTTGATTTTGTATCTGCATTCTGTCTTATTGCACACATGTTTTGGTAAAAATAAATGCATCTTTCTCAGTCGAGGTCTTTCTCTTCTTCTCCATCATCAAATATGAGGGCATCTTCTCCCTTCGTTAATATCTTCCGTTTTAAACTGAAATACCCGTGACTGTCAGGTAGACAATAGTTTGGTCTTCGTGATACGGGAATCGGACTACCAATCGATCTAGGTTAACAAGATTTTTTTAACAATCTCTTCGGAATTTGGTTACGTTTTTGTAGTAATTATATTTCTTATTGGTGTTATTTTATACCGCCCAATGTTTTACGAATCAAAACTATATTCTCTATTGTAATACTTATGTTTAAACCTTTTCTATTTCATGCGCTAACGGGCACACGCACGCACGCACGCACGCACGCACGCACGCACGCACGCATCCATCACCCCACCCTCCACACACAAACACACACACTCGCACGCACGTACGTATATACATAAAACACACGCTCACACGCACGCACACAGAAACACACACACACACACACACACACCTTACATGTGGGTAGGGGTGTGCAGCCGAAGGTCACATACCCCTACCCTTGATAACGGCATCCAATATCAAAAGTATACCCTTGTTCTAGGGAAAACATGTGAAAAACAGACCCTTGATCTAGGGAGCCTCGGTAAAAAACGACCTTTGAAGTCGGCACATCCACAGTACTGCTACTATAGGCAGTGCCCCCCCTCCCCGGGAGCGTTTGTGACTTTGTTAGGTTCTGTAGATCTTGCAGAAGCTCTTTTGGACAATTAATCGACTTTTAGACTATTTAACCAGACAAATAATGTGGCAGCTGTCAGTGATTATGTTTCCTGGAGGCTGCCTGAGCTCAAGGAAGAGCTTGGCAGATGGAATGCAAAAAAAGTGGACAATAGGCCGAGCTGGTGAAACGGTACGTAGGCGATAATATAGGGATATACAGATTTGGCGCGTACTTTGATTGAACTGTTGTGTCGAAGTTGACTGGGTTTTTGGGAGGGCTATGGATAAACTGATACATTAACAATATCGGTATTTGAAAAATTAAATAAATACTATATATGCATATATACAATTGTTCTTTTGGTGTGAACATTAGCGGTTGTCCTCCCTAGAAACTAGAATCAGTATTCCACACTGTCATTGACAGTAGTAATAGGTGTTCGCTTAAACCTTTAAATAATTGAAATTGGGCAAAAGTTGCCATTTTCTCCTTTCTTTTAACATGACCCGTTTTTTCACGATTTATCTAAACCATAGTATATACAATGTATCATGATATACCATGTTATACCCTTGCCAAAACACCATGATATTTACCATGGCTTAAACCATGCTGCAACAATATTTACCCCTGCCAAAACAACATGATATTTATGGTATACCATTATTTTTTTTCATAAGGGGAAGGTTGATGACCTTTCGACGATATGGCGGTCAATGGTGGATCCCCCATAAGAATCTGACATGTAAGTACATAGACCACCTGGAGATTCACCGACCAAAACTTTCACAGTATTTATGTTCTTGTAGGTGCTGACGGTTGACTATTGTGCAATGTTCCTTTGGCTTCTTGACTGGAAACTCTGTTCCATATATTATCACTCTGGTTGTCTTAAAATCTTCCTTAAATCCAGATGGTTCATAGAACTTGACAAGATCTCGTGAAATCCAAAGTGGCCATTCTTTCCATTGAAGCTACATGAATTTTATCCGAGTATAAAAATATTGTAAACATTTTCCTCTGATATATCAAAGAGACGGCTCAGTTCAAAGTTACTGTAATACTTTCTCAGCTTGATTAACACAAGAAAAAAACCTGTCCAGCACAGAAATGCTCTCACTCGCTGGGCCATTTATGTAAATGAGATGGTACGCTGCTTGTCCAAGAGTACGTAATATCCACATGAACTTTTGGTAATTCTCAAGACCTGTAAAACAATGCAATCCAGCAGGATCATTCTTGAATTTGTCTGCTGAGAACGTGGGCAAGGGAACATTTGTAGCAGCATATGTGGTGTTGACAGGGGATGCATTGTAGGTCAGTGTCGTGGCAGACACAGCATTGGGATGATCGAAATTTTCCTGGATATCAACCTGCTCTCCAACATCTGGGATAACAGGACATGCTAATGCTGGTTTAGGAGTTAGTTGTGCGGTACCCAGCATCTTTCCGTCTCTCTTCAGGCGTCTCACAAGATAACATTTGTCCCCGTCGACTTCCACATCCTTCCACGTTCATCATCCCACATATCTTATCTGAGACCTGCTAGCTGAACTTGGGGAAACAATCCCACCACGATGTGAACACTGGGAACACAACATTGTGTTTTTGGCATGTTTTTTTGATGTAGCTTGAACAGCTGAGTGAACGATGCACAAAAACAAATATGGCGTTGTTGGACCGTGACGATAGTGCTGCCATCTCGCGAAATCAAACCAAACACTCCACATTGACGAGACTCCCACTGCTTGCAGCTATAATGATATATATAAGCTGGTCCATGACATAACTTTAATCTTCTACAATTGTCCTTTAATATTAGTATTCACGGTGCAAAAATCCTCGAAAGTGTTATCGTGTCAAAATCAATTATACTATGCGTAGTCATGAACGCTACGTAAGTAAATACAATGATTGAACCCCGGTTCCATCCACGAGAGGGCGCTCGCCGTCAATTTACACACTGAATCTGTACAGGAATCGGATAGGAAAATGACGTCATCACTGAGTTATTGCCCATTCCGCATGCCGTTTCCGTACATTTATGGAATTCTAGCTAAACGCTTCCATCTAGATCAGTCGGATTTGCTGGAGATGGTCCAAGTAACGATGTCATCATCTGATCCTGTTGTGGGACACTGACTTGCGGCAGTAGACAGTCATCATGACACAGATAACTAATACAACCCGGCGGCAGCTGTTTTGAAATTGTGACCCCGGGATCCCCCGCCCTGGACCAATTTCGAAAAACAGCTAAATCTACGAACTCGCTAGATCACATTCAAAGTCAGCCCAGTACATGAAAAACTGACAGACGTAAGGGCCATTTAAAAATTGTGAGCACCAAAATCCCCACCCCGAGGACTAATTGCATAAAATATAAATCGACGAACCACCCCAATAGATCACATTAAAATGTCAGCCCCATTAATGCAAAGGCAGGCAGGCAGGCAGGCAGGCAGGCAGGCAGGCAGGCAGGCAGGCAGGCAGGCAGGCAGGCAGGCAGGCAGGCAGGCAGGCAGGCAGGCAGGCAGGCAACAGGCAGGCAGGCAGGCAGGCAGGCAGGCAGGCAGGCAGGCAGGCAGGCAGGCAGGCAGGCAGGCAGGCAGGCAGGCAGGCAGGCAGGCAGGCAGGCAGGCAGGCAGGCAGGCAGGCAGGCAGGCAGGCAGGCAGGCAGGCAGGCAGGCAGGCAGGCAGGCAGGCAGGCAGGCAGGCAGGCAGGCAGGCAGGCAGGCAGGCAGGCAGGCAGGCAGGCAGGCAGGCAGGCAGGCAGGCAGGCAGGCAGGCAGGCAGGTATTGCCTGTTCATAGATTTTCGCCTCTTATCATATCAAGCTACAAGTGGTTCACCTTGTTTCCACGTACTCACGAAACCATCCGGACAAGAGGCGAAAGTCAACAAAACAGCGATTTATTGATATATTAAGAACAAATATACCGAATACGTTCTCATTTATTGTTTACTTGCCACCTCTTTTAAATGTGGTATTCCTTGTGAGGCACTCATAGATACAATAATTATTCTCGTTTCTTGCACTTTTAACACAAGACATGTTTTGCATATTTTCATTTCTGTATTATAATAGTCTCTTTTCATCGTTTTCGTCTTTAGCATTTTGACGCCCAATTTCTACTCATTAAGTAATACAGTAAACTCCGTTTTATGTTTCGAGCTACTGACAGCGTTTCGTTTTCTTCTTTTTACTGTGATATTCCTTGTGAGATGTACAATTATTCTCGTTTCTTACACTGAAGGCATTTTAACACATCACACCTTTTGTATATTTTCAATTCTGTATTCTCTTTACCACGTTTTCGTCTTTAGCATGTTGACGCTTACTGTTTATCAGTAAGTAATAACGTTAACTCAGTCTTATGTCTCAAGTACCTGTCAGCGTTTTCATTTTCTTCGTTTTATGTGTCTGGAACGATCGTGTTTCTCTGGTCTTAAGTTAATACACGTAATTTCGTCTGAGACGACCTGAATTCAGAAACGTGTTGTTTCTTTCTTTTTTGTACGTCCCGTTAAAAACTTTAATCAGTTGTTTGTCTCGTTGTTGGCATCCTTACGTCTACACCCGAGTCGTGGCCACGCAGTGTCCGGAGAGCCGAGTGTGCGGCACGAGGCGAGCCGCGACGGGAGACATGACTTATTCGAGGGCACCAAGCAAGGTGCGGCAATAAACCCAGCTTGCAACGGTCGAAAATAGCAACGTTATTAGATTAACCTTTTTCGCCGCAACTCACGTTACAAATAAACACATTTCCTCGCTATTTGGAGATCATACCGCTTCGCATGAAATTATCTTTGATGTTGTATTTCAAGTAGACACCCGACGATCTACGAGAGTTTCTTTTGCGTAATTTCCCTTCCTCTCGCTGCTGCTGCTGCAGTTCTTTGACATCCTCTCACAACTCAGACACCGAGAGAGTTTGCAAGCGGTTGCCTTTATTGGACTTGTAGCAAGGTGGTAGATAACCAGGACACGACTCTCCATATGTGATTTTAACCATTGGTGAGAACTGCCACCACTGGGCGAGTGTATCACGCACGACAGGTCATTGTTACTCGTGATGCTTTGGTGCAGAGTCATGCTGGACTGAGACCACACCTTTCGAGTAGTCGCACCTATTCTCTGGAATGCGCTGTTACTGCCAGCCACGTCTTTTGGTTCTGTGACGGCCACCTGTTCCGGGAAGAATACTGCTGCTTGAACAATTGGCATTTTAAGGACGAACATTACCTTCATAATTATGTAATAGTTGTTAATCTTAACGAAGTTAATTTTATTATATTGTAGTTTTTATGTAACTAATAATAACATTTACACGGAGGTAGATATCTTTTTTTATAAATGACATAGATTTCATTAGTTTACATTTAAATGAATTTATATTAGTTGTTTAGCACTGTGTGTGCATACAGTCACTATATATTGTTATGTCTTTATGTCTTATCTTTCACATATTTGTTAAATAGACATATCGTGTGGACTGTTTCAGATTTATTCCATGATTTTTAAGTAAAGAGCTTTGAACTACCAAGGAAATGCGCTTTATAAAATAAATCTAGTCTATTATTCTATCATTATTTATTGTTCTAAGTTACCGTGTCTTTCACACCTGACACTGCGTCCTAGTACGGAATTGGCCGCATTTACAAGTTTTGTATTATTCCCTCTTTTTGGTTGGAACAAAGAGAGGATTATAGTAAGTTATCCTAGAGATGATGCAAAAAGGGCGTTTTAAATAAACAAATAAACAAGCTTAGCAATGGAAGATGCTACTTAGCACTACTGTTTCTTCGCCGCGATTACTGTCTGAGGCGCATTACCTTACCATATCTGGTCAAAGTTGGTAATTCCTTTAATAAATATAGTGGGTTTTAATAATAAACGTCAGCGTATTATTCAATTTGCTAGAAGCAAACTCATAGGATGGGGTTCGATGGGTGCATACGCACCCCTCCCGCTAACGCAAGAGTTCTGCTCGAGTGAAAAAAGTTCCAGTTCCGAGGTTTTGGGGGGGGGGTGCAGTTTGTGATTTTTGGTGCTTGAAGAGGGATGTAGTTGAAGGTTGTGGGGGAGCTTCGGTGTGGATGCAAGTGGAGTTTTTTGTGAGATTCAAGAGGGTGCAGTTGGAGTATCTTTGTGAGCATCAGCCCCCCAAATAATCACCACTCTTGACCTAGTGTGACGTCACTTAAGCGCTGCAGCTCCTTCAGTAGATACGCCGCGAGATAGGAGGTCATGACGGCTGTCACGGGGTAATTACTCCAGTAGACACGCCGGAAGTCTTGCTGTGGATGGACGATTGCCCTCTGCATGTCGTCTACAGCCGCGGGTGCCCTGGGTGGCTCGTTCCACCAGGGAGCTACTGAAGGACGATTAGGTAACGTGTTTCCGCGTTTCAGATCAAAATGCCATATTTTGGTTATCTAGACTGGCAACTGACAAAATCGATACGTAACATTTTAAAATTCGTCATCTAGGAGCTGACGGCAACATCACAAGGCGATGTCTGTTTAATTAGCATAGTATTTAGTCAATTCTGGAAATTATTATTGTTTATTAATTTGCATTATTGTCTTATACACGTACTGCGCATGTATGAATGAATAAGACGCCATGCCACCAGACCACTGCACTCTCCACGGTGTTCCAAAGGCATCACAGAGCTGGTGCCCACAAAAGTACTCTACAAATCACACACACACGCACACGCACACACACACGCACACCCACACACACACGCCCATACACCCACACGCCCACGTACACGTACACATACACACACACGCGCGCGCGCACGCACACACGCAAGCACGAACGCACACACACAAACTGTGCCCAGCCAAGTAGACATCATCAAAGTCGAATACCGAGCACGCACAGCCTGGCTCACACGCACACACATACACATGTACGCATCACGCACGCACACACACACACACACACACACACACACACACACACACACACACACACACACACACACACACACACACACACACACACACACACACACACACGCACACACGCACACATACACACACACACACTCGCATGCACGCACACACGCTGTGCTCTCCGAAGAGAGAACCAAAATTGTTGACCCGCAACGGTATATTTTTGGTAGGGAATTCGCATATATCTTTTTCAGAAAGGTGTTCTTCTCGGAAAAGTATGCACACACGCACACACGCACACACGCACGCACGCACGCACGCACACACGCACACACGCACACATGCTCACACGCTCACACGCTCACACCCACACACGCACACACACACGTACACGAAGCACACGCAGCACAAGCAGCACATGCGCACACAAGCGCGCACGCAGGCACCCACACTCATACACAAACTGTGCCCAGGCATATAGACAGATATCATCAAAGTCGAATACTGAGCACGCACAGCCAGACTCACGCATGCAGCTGTCAGTAGGTAGCTTTTTATCCACCTTTGGAGGAAAACAATCTGCCAACATATTTTTTAAGATTTGTCACGTGATTACATCACATGATCACTGACATTCAGGGTTCCTTACTATAACTAAATCAGACGACTCAGTTGCACGCTGTACAATCGTTTCTGGCAAAGGATGCATACTTATTTGTACATATTTTGAGATATTCTAGGCGTAAACATTTTCTAATGTGATATGATTTGTTTATGAAATACGCGGTGCTTTAATTTTCTTTCATTGTTTGTGCATGTGCGATTGCGTCGTAATACTACAACAACTGCCTACTTACTAACTAAATAACTAATATGCTTACTAACTTACTTAACTTTAAAGTCTACGTCACTCATCTAGCGTATGCGAGATTAGTCTCACTGAATATGTGGACCACTTCACTAAGTTAATGGGCTCATAAGAAAAATCCATCATTATACAGATTCCGTTGTTATATTTAAGGAGGTTTTTCAGAATGCAAAAATCCGCCGCCGTAACTCTGACAACACTTTCTCCGTGACACACCGGCGAAAGTACCTCGATGGCGCACCCTGGTGTCGACAGATTTCAGTATACGAGATCGCTGTTACGGAGCGAAATCGATTTTAAAGAACAAAAATCGGACTTATGAGCTCTTAAGAATATTGGTGGAATTGTTCCCTGGAGTCCTTCTCACGAGACTCTCGCAGAGTTGCCTTAAGGCGACCACTCGGGCTTCCAGAGTAGAACTGGCTACGCCATCATGGCACATACCATGATCTGCCAGACGAAGATGACGTTGTCCCATGAACACGAGGAACTTCAAATACCAACAAGTCGACGCGCATACAAAACGGCACTCGGTATTTTAAAATGTCAACATAAACAGTGTGTTGGTATTCCTGCAACACTTCGGTATGTTTACTTTGGGAAAGAAACGGAAATACTTGTGTTGTAAATAGTTAGTGCGCGCGTGTGCCGTCATTAGAAAACATTGTTAGCAGTAGAACGTGAGTTCAGGGGAACGCAAACGCAGCAAGTCTACTATTTCGGTCGACAATGCAAAAACGGTCGGTACAGTATATTGGGTTAATCTCTGCACATTACAACCTTCGGTAGAAACGGGGCCCACCATGTACACAGGCATCCTCTCAAGTCACTAATCCTCGAAGTTTGCCAAACATGATCTTGTCATACGCGAGGGAACCACGCTTCTGTTTGAACAAGATGTATGTATCTACATTTGGCGGTGGAAAGTGCTTAGCCAAATACAGAAAACGACATATTGGTCACCGCAATCCAACATATGAACAAATTTCGTCTTATCACGTGCTTTGTTTGACACCATTGCCAACTGTTCACAATGTTCCTTTAGAGTGCGCACGAATACTCGCTGATATCCATGTCCAAGCGTTGCAATTTAATTATATAGGTATGTGACTGTGCATTTTCTTGAAAGATTTGCAGTACATATACCAACAATTGTTGCTAATATGCTGGCGAAGTTCTAGACGAACTGTAGTTACATATCACGAAAACATCCTACCATAAACACAATCTGATATCCATGCACCTCACTGTTCAGTAAACAATATTTTCTTCACATGATATAAACAAGAAAAGAGCATAGACAAAAACTGCAATTCACGGAGGCTTTACGTACGTACTCGACACGTCGTGAGACATGTTTATAAAAAGTGTGGTTGTACTAACCGCTTCCTGACAAACATCAAATAATTCACGAACGGCATGGCGGGCAGAATCCATGTAGACGGAACACATACTGACTCACCTGGCACATCAAACACAGTGGAATAAGGCTTTGTACTGCCACAAACATACTCTCCCTGTTAATGACTGTAGACGAAGCAGCGAAACGTTTGGCTGCTTGCATGCTGATATATACCAGCAGTCTCACACATTTCAGTTCATAAAGTTAAATTTTAATGGCTAAACCATTGGAGATTGTGCATGATGTGTAAAAATAATACAGAATCCTTATATCTATATATATATATATATATATATATATATATATACCCTTTTTCAAGCAGCCAAGCAGGAATATTGCATAACGTTAAAAAATCATCCATTGCCCTCTGATGGATGAAGTTCGGAATGGGGAAGTAAAAATGTAAACTTCAATTGATGATTGAAGACCCCGGAACAGCGGAGCGTGCCGACGCTCTTCGTTAGATCGCCACATGAAGGTAATTTCGATGTGGCAACGTTGATCAAGATAATGGCATGAGTGTCTGTACTCGACTGAACCAACGACACTTGGTGTATAAACTTTGCCCGATTTCATCACGCTGTTTTGGCGCAATCTCTGCTGGTCAGTTCGTTGTGCACAAAACAAGAAGCACGTTTTCCGCGAAATGCCGCGAATGAATAAATGTTTTCGTAAAAAGATCAAGGATAACTGCAAATGTAAGCTGCAAGTGTAAGCTTACTACTGGTGTCCAATGCACTGCATGCTAGATAATAGATAGCTCCGAATTTGCGATAATGATACATGAATTTGAAAATGACACCGAACGCGACACTTGCATCAATACGGGTCCTCAACATAAGCAGGTGGGCATATAAGACATTCGCTAACAAGCTAAATCTCCCACGTCAGTTATTGTACATGTACACGACACGTGGAATCCGTCCCTAGAAAAACGTCAAGACATCCAGGGTGCTGGCCACCAAAGACATTGTTGATTAATTACTTGTAGAGACTTCCCGTCGAGAGGATCCTGTGGACCAAAAACACTGCACCATTTTCACTCTTGCAAGGCTGTTTCGTCTTGTGACATAGTTCACAGACGCCATTCACATTTCTTTCATCTAAGACTTGCCCATCCACGTCAGGATGTAACACAGACATTAACCTGACCTTTCGATCTTTCTTTGTCTTTGACTCTCCAACATGCTCCTAGGTAGCAGGTTATGTCAACGTGACGTCGTATCCTTTGCCTGCCTCTTGCTAGTTTTCCTTTCCTTTTCTTTTCTTTGTATTCTACTTCCCCTGCCTATCACCACTTTGTTCTTTATATATATCGTTGTTATATGTTGTACCGTTGTTCTTCTTCTAATGACATTAAGTGGTATATTATCTTTTAACTTGAGGTTGAATATTTCCCTAAATGGAAACGTGGACTTTGTGTTGAAGTTAGTTTGTGGTTCAACTGTGTTGTCGTTGGCCGTTTTTGGCAACCACCCTCCACTGTTCAGCACATCAGGGTCTAAGGGAAAATCGGACATGGTTTATTTAAGGACACGACTGTGAATGTTGTCGCGAATGTATGTCGCAAGCCAAACAATACACACTGAACGTGATAGATGTTTCATTCAAGACAAGTCCACCATGTGTATCGCAGTATGCGTGGTTGCCAACAAAGCTGATATAATGTTAAGCATGGCAACATAGTCTAACTGGCAACTACGACTAGCTGCAAATGCCCGCGCTGTTGATGCACAGTGTGAGATCATGAGTCATAATTTTTCTTCCCTGTAACCATGCGGTCTTTGGAGCACAGCTGATGATTTCCTGACAGCTCCTGCCATTGCTCTAAACTTTCTTCCAGCGTATGGGAGAATCGATCGATCGATCGATCGAGAGAGAGAGAGAGAGAGAGAGAGAGAGAGATGGCGGGAGCTGTAAGGAAAAACAGGTAGAACTTTATAAGATTATGCCTGACAGCTGTTAGTTCCGTAAACATCATCCCAACTTAAGAAGTCATCCATAAAGTACGTCACGTTTGGGGGTGGGGCTCCGGGTCAGCGTGACGTACACTATGGATGGCCCCAAATGATACTTTGACAACATAGCAGACTTTGACTTGGAAAACAGTATGAAACACCGGCCAGTGAGCAAAGGGAATGGGTGATTATCATCATCATGTATGTGCGCCCCGTCCACGGACCAATTATTCTGTCTTACCATGATGCAGCGCTTCTGATTTTTGCGAAAGAATACTTTTTCTAGGGGGGTATAAAAAAGGGTCTAGTCCGAAATCCCCAAAAGCCCATATTAGGCCATGAGCCAGAGGGTTTGTTGGTACATTTTTAGGGTCGAATGCTCATAGTGATTTTTGACTAGGTCTACATCCCTAGAGATGGACAATAGGTGATAGCATTGCCGCACTCCCAGCTTTCTGTGAGTTCTGTTTCACTTTTTTCACACTATCTCCATATCCGCGACAACAAGTTTTATATGAAATTGCTAATGGGGGCCCATACACAAACTACTATGGAATATTTATTACACATGGTTTAAATGTTAAATGTTAAACTATTTTCATTCCTTGAGAATTGTGGATGTTGTGGTATTTTATCTACCACATCTCAAAATGCAATCTACGGCATTCAGGTTTTCAACAAATGATGACTGGCTAAAAAAATTATGGCTAATAACCACATATATCCTCATTCGAAGTTCTCGTTGCACCAAAATGTTGGCTTACATCCCTAGTATGGAAAATATGTGACAGCATTGCAGTACATACATTCGTTTGTGTGAAATCACTCTTTTTAATCCTTTGCTCATTTCTGCGGAAACTATTTTTCTATGGAAATTACTGAAGGGGTGGTCACACACAAACCATTATACAATAGTTATTATACATCTTATGGGTATAATAATTGTACAAAATATGGCTGAAGTGTCATGTGTGATATATGTATGTGAAATTGGTTTTAATACATTGAGAAATGTGGAATTTGTCTGGCTAGTAACCTCATGTATCCACATTCAAGGTTCTTGTTGCAACAGAATGGTCACTGGACTTCAGTTTTTATTATGTAGGCACACTAAGTACATTTTATTGCAGTTATATGTATTATCATGACATTGTTAAAAATTGCAGTTGTTGTCATTGAGATAAATTACATTTTCTTATGTTAGCCACGTAATGTTCTAACTTTAACACTAACCTACATTCAATGGACTTGTTCTAGACATTCAAATTATACAGGTACACAGTATAGACTTGTAGCTGTAGTGATGCACACTATGCACTGTGAACATTTAACATGCTTAATTCTTTATGTCCTTAGTTGAGGTTGGAGACAGTGTTTAGTAATCACAACCATCATCCAGTTCTTCCTCAGCTACACTTTCATCATTGTCAGCACTAGACACCTGAATGTCACAGTCTTGGAGTCTGCACATATCAGTACATCTGTGTCCATTTGACAAGCAGACACACTTTGGCAGTTCACACTTCCTGGGACAACTGCATGCTAGTAGACCCAACACGGTCTCAGGTGCTGGCTGACCTTCCATCCAGTGTACAACCAGTTGCTCAGTCCCATCTTCTCTTTCCAACTTCCAGCCTCTGCCAACTGGGGTCGGAGTCCTTGACTCCTGCTCCAAATATCTTCTCCATATTGCAGCCTGGTAGTTTGCGTGTTGTGCATGTTTCAACAAACAGTCACTGCATGGCGGCAGTTAGTGACTCTCCATCTCACATTTCTTTGCACAGAACAAGTGGAATCTCATATCATTGACGTTCACAGCAGACGATTTTGGAGCGTAAAGAAGACACATGAATGCCTCTAGTTTGTCCATGAGATCTGGAGAGAGATCCCATTCCTGGCCCAGTATCCTGAATGAGTCCTGTGATTCTTTGTTGCTAGTCAAGAGTTTCAGAACACTTGCCTGACCTTTTCCAGCAAATGCACTGACAGTGTCACATCCAGTGTATGCGTGCAATCCAATGAAAGTGCTATACGCACTATGTATACTCTCCAACACATATTTTGCAAATGACACTTTGCGTACTTGTTCTAGCCCCTCCTTGTAGTGGTCTTGAACCATATCATAAAAGTGGCATCAAGTCTGAGTTTGGACAAGATGCAATTGAAACTTTTATTTTTACTGGATCGCCAATTGGTAGATGAGAGGCCAACTGGTAGATGAGAGGCCAATTGGTAGATGAGAGGCCAATTGGCCAATGGTCTGATGAAGGGAGTAAACATGGAAAGAGAAGAATGGACCGCTGCACCTCTATCTACCATATACGTCATTTCCGCTAAATCCGGCGTCATCTGTCTTTATCTACTGCTGAAACAATATCAGTAGCTCTAACTGGCAGTCGCTTTACTCATAAGCAGTAATGCTAAAAGGACTTAGCTTAACTGCAACGTGTACAAAATTGTTTAGCACGCGTGATACTTAGAGCCCCACGTTTCTCATCATCACTGCTCCTGCTTAGACAGTTGTACTGACTTCCGGTTGCGTATGGAATAAAATAAAAGTTAGCCAGTATTACATATCGTGCCCTTATTACATAACAATCATCCTATTTATTATTATTATTAAATTGGTCTTATGAATAAGTACCTGGCTACTTGTGTTCGAGTAGGCTTCGCGCATTAATTGCAGAGTGACTGACTGCTTCCGAAAGAAGTCGAGAAGATATTCGAATGAATAGGTCTGCCGGGGGATTAAATGTATAGCCCTTTGAACAGTTCTAAGGACTGGACACTATGCTACATAAGAACTTACTTTTGTCTTTACGTAGGTATTTGTTGTATGCATTTTTGTGCATGTGCACATGTGTGATTGCATACGCGCGTGAATACGTCCGTGTACATACGTACGTATAGGAACGTCCATAGGAATGTGCGTGTATGCGTGCGATGTTTGTTTTGTCTGCGATTTTTGCTAACTGCCTCCTGCCCGCGTACGCGCGTCACCACGTAACCTGATGCCGGGACCTCATTGTGAAACAGGCGCCTCAGTAAAAATAAGACATCGTTTTGATTACAGAAAAGTGCACTGATTGCTGGCGCTGTTGCTCCAACCCAACGGCGTGACACGGCAAAGGGGAATGTCTCAACCCGTTGTCTGTTAAGTTCAAATGTGTATACGCGGTCCAGCTGTTGGAACCCCCCTCGAAGTCCGTGCACGTGATGCCCTTCACCCGGTTGTACTTTGTCCGCGGTTCACCTGGATCGATGGACCAATGTACAGCTGGCGTCCAAGAAGTAGCCCCGTGCCAGAGGTCGGCGTCCACACAGTAAGTATTACACAAAGACAATACACCGATGTCAATGTTCACATGAGTGTCACGTAAATGCTACTTACCCCAATACACAAAAACAATGCACCAAAGGCAATGCCAATGTTCACATGAGTGTCACGTAAATGCTACTTTCACCAATACAGAAGACAATACACCGAATGCAATGTCAATGTCCACATCAGTGCCATTTACACTAATACACAAAGGCAATACACCGAATGCAATGCCAATGTCCACATGAGTGTCACGTAAATGTTATTTTAACTCACAAACACAAGGTTTTGCGTACAATACGAGCATTTGCACAACCTCTATGCAAATTAACGATACCGATGCAATTGCAACGTTTACATAGATCCACCAGATTCACCATGCGTTTACTTTTTATATTTGTTTTGTTATTTATTAATATTAACATACCGATTCTGCCTTTATTAGTTTGGAATTTCATGGAATAAACGAAATTATATGACACACACGCATGTGCACGCACATACGTGTATGCGAGTGTGTACGTGTGCGTGCGTGTGTGTGAAGGTGTGTGTGTGTGCGTGCGTGCGTGCGTGCGTGTGATTGATCGTGTGTGTGCGTGCGTGTGTATGTATGTGGGTTAATATATATATACATATGTGTGTGTGTGTGTGTGTGTGTGTGTGTGTGCGTGTGCGTGTGCGTGTGCGTGTGTGTGTGTGCGTGTGCGTGTGTGTGTGTGTGTGTGCGTGTGTGTGTGTGTGTGTGTGTGTGTGTGTGTGTGTGTGTGTGTGTGTGTGTGTGTGTGTGTGTGTGTGTGTGTGTGTGTGTGTGTGTGTTTGGGCGTATGAATTGAATGAACTCACGTCAGCGTGATACGAGAATAACGTACGGTAGGAGCACGTCTTATGACACGTGGATCAGCTGTTATGAGCTGTCACATTGCGTTAATCGTCATCTAACCGCAAGGCTGCAAACATTAAACATGTTCTGCCCCAAAAAGACTCACTTACTCGCGAGGATAGCCATTAGTATGTATATGTATTTGCAGAATTGTCTATTTTATATAACTAAGCGCACCTTGTATATAGCTGCATAACGATTTTATATTGGCAGGTTGAAGACATTCTTCTGGAAGATTTATCGAATATTCGTCACAAATGGTGCAGAATAAGCGGTTTCCAAAATGTAAGCATCGAAAAAAAAAATTGATATGAGAACATGTTGTTCTCACTCATTCACCAGATGGCTCAGACTCGGGAATTAACGTACATTCACGTAACTTGACACCGACACAAACGTAACATCCGCATTTGTTTCTCACGGACCTGACTTAGTATGCGACATTTGAGTGTTGTGTGACTTTTGCCAACTTCCTGTGCAAATTGTAAGTAGGCTTCTATATCCTGCGAAATCTTGTTTTGTAAAGTCGTGTCACTCGCGCATATTACGCTGATGTATTAATTTTAGTTTATGTACTGTTCTTGTTTAGTGTTTGTCTTATACATTTGGATAAATCGACAGGTTAAACACACCATTGACTGAAGGAACCAATGTGTATGTGTGTGTGTGTGCATGCGCGTGCGCGTGCGCGTGCGTGTGCGCGGGCGTGTGTGTGTTTGTGTGTATTTATGTATATGTATATATGTATTGTATATATATATATATGTATATATATATATACGTATATATATATATATAAGGTGTATATATATATATATATAATATATATATCTATATACATATACGGTGTGTATATATATAAATATATATATATATATATATATTAGAATCACTGTGTTGCTATGGGAAAATTATATTAAAGGGTAACGAAAGAAAACGATCCGACTAAACCTGCTAAGTTCGGAAATGTGTGTGCATGTATCGTTCGGTGGAACGTCAAAGTGGCTTACTCAACTGACACCACGGCGACGCCAATGACGGGCACCATCGGAACCTTTCAGCATCTCTATTTTTACCAAATGTGGTGTGCGACATGGACGCTTTGATCACCATTAAGACGACAAATTACCGGTGTTGGACACTACACGAAATGTGGGGGTAGGTTCACAGCTCTTTATGTTAGTGTCGTGTTTTTTTTTTAAGAAACAGTTTATTTTTATTTACATTACGTAAGGGTGCCGACTTTGAGCTCTAACTGGCAGTGACCGCGAGTGCCACCTATCGAAAGCTAAGTTGTTGAATTATACAGGCAATGGTAATTCAAAAATTCATGTAGTGGGGAGTGGGTTGGCAGTTAAATGACTTGGGTTTCATGTGGTTTTGTATACGAGTCATTTAAGAAACTAAGCGTACCACGATACACCGAGTGGTTCCGTTCGATGCCGCCATGTGTCGTTGACATATGCGAACATCTGTTGCACGGATCATCTTTCACAACTGTAACAACTATCGGGTGAATAAGTGTAAACGCATTACACAGCAATCGAACACCAACGAAACTTGAAATGTTTAAGATACGTTTTTATTTAATTTATGTTTGACGTATATTCAAAGGAGTGCGAATATACAACATTGGTTGAGCGTGTCTAGAAAATATTAAGGAATATCCAATTTAAGGAATAAGCTTAAGAAAAAACTACCCATCATTAAGATTGCAAACAACATCATGCGAATAACTACAAGTAACATTACGGATGCTGATAGTTTTCTACTTACTGTTTAAAAGTAAAGTAAAGGTAATTTATTATATAGCGCAGTATCCAGTCCTCAGGACTGCTCAAAACGCTTTACACTTTACTCCCTGGCAGACCTGTTCAATTGAACACCATCTCGACTTCTCTGGGAAGCATTTAGCCACGCTTCAATTAATACGCGAAGACTAATCGTACATAAATATCTACAACTGTCTATAGCCAGGTACTCATTTATACAGCCGAGTGAACTGGAGCAACATAGAGTGAACGAACTTGCCCAATGTTCGAGACGGCAGCACAGGATTCGAACCCAGGTTCTCTCGGTAGAGAGTCCGTTGTTTTCGACACTGCGCCACTGCGCTCGTTTACACCAGTCACTACTTAGGAATTAAAAATGGTGGCACATAAATAAAGATGTATTTATTGTAATGGTTTCGGCTAACGCGCACATGTATACAGTTGTTTTGTGTGGAGAAACTACAAATAAACCTCACGGAACTAAACCATTTAGTGACACGATTAGCGAGGTGACCGTATTAACGAGACCACTTCCTGTACTTTATTATTACGTAAACAATGTTGGACTGTGATAGAGTGACTATTATAACACTTGACTCGAGGTGACCTTAATTGCGAGGTGGCTGTATTACCGAGGTGACCGTAAAGCGAGGTTCAACTGTGCTACCCCTACTAAAGGATCGCCGAAATGACGGCGACCCACTATCACGACGCCCGATCGTATCGGTCAGTGCGGACACTTACGAAGATGTATGGTGGGTCAAGGTACGCGTGGTCATTGAAAACACGCGCAATCATTGACGGCAACGAACGCTCTATAAATAAACACGGCGGGAAGTGCGCCGGCAGCTTGACAGTGACGGGTGCCCTGCCGCGCTTTCCCGCCCACCGCCGCGTCGGTTGGGAAGCAGCGACGGCGTTCCCCGACCACGTGACAGGGGGGAGATATTAAACGGAGGCGGAGGTGCGATTTCGTGCAGATGTTTATATCGCCAGCATCTAGTGCCGAGGTAACGAGACCGCTTCCTCATCACTGTCAACTCGCCCGACACCCGACGCCGACTGCTTCTGGTAGGACCTCTACTCTCTACTTGTTCGCTAACATTATTTGATTGATGTGTTTTTCGCAACGTGTGGTATTACATTTTCTATGTGTAAGACACAGAAATTATGTATTTAAAAACGAACAATCCTACGTTATTTTACATACATGTTAAACGTGTATAGTTGGTAGTTTTCCTAGTAAGCGTCATAAAAGCCGTAATGATTTGGACTGAACATGAGAAGTTCCTTTCCAGTATTTTCCATTGCTTTTTCAATTACTAATCAAAAATTCAGTTGCATAATAACCCCAACATGGTGTACTATTAGTATCATTAACATGCGTATTTCTTAAAGCAATACGCATATTTTAATGTTTTGTTTATCTCAGCGTAAATAATTATTGAAAAAATGTCAATAATCCGTAGTTTCACTGCAGCTGGTAGTTTCACTGCAGCCATCTGACAATAAATATTTAAACACGAAAGACTATCGATAAGAATATTGTTCTCCGTTCGTTCGTTCCTCCGTTCTACGTGTAAGAGATACTAAAGGTAGGCTACAGTGAACCGGCATTATAACAAAACACTTTGGAAATTGGTCAAACTGTTCCTATATCCGACGTGCTTTTTTCATGGGTGACACAGAGAAGACCAGAACGGGGATTTCACAGTTGTTCCCTTTAAGTTGATGTTTCTTACACCAGGAATCCTTATAACGAGAGTTCATGTAATCCGTTATCCGTTAACTATTCTACACCCATCTCGGTTACAAACAGTGCTCCCGCAATTGACATTTAAACTAGAACGCCAACTAATCAGTCAGTTTACTGCTAACAAACGGTTTCTCCATTCTGTGTTCGCACGACGTCGAAGGACATTCGCAGCGCTGCATCCTAAAGATTCCTCTTCTGGCATTCCGCGGCGCCAACGGCCAACAACGAAATGTTTCGATCGAAAACATAGGTTTTATAACATACGTTTTAAATTATCGTCGCCATGGAAATGCCTTGAGCAACGTCTAAACCAGCATTAAGACACGAGTGAGTATCATCTGCGACGGCCGGCAAGGTCTGCTCCTCGTCTAAGGCAATGCAACTAGTGTCGGACGTTAGGTCAGAAATAATCCAAAGTTTCCGGCCGCAGTCACCGCAACTGACATGCGGAAAAACAACGGTTATTTATTGCGTATGTACATGCGTGTGTGTTTACGTGTGCATGTGTGATTGTGTGTGCGTGCGTGCGTGCGTGCGTGCGTGCGTGCTGGTGTGTTTTTCTTGCATGAGTACACGTTGGTGCTGTTGGTTCACGTTCGTGTTTTGTTTTTCTCCGATGTGCGAGCGTGTGTGTGCAATATGCGCAGCTGTTAGTATGCAGTGTGTGAATGGCCCAATACTACTCCTCAGACAAAAACCGTCGCAGTTTGGCAAGCATTAACGTTCTGTTAATTGCATTTTCCTTCCTACGCTCAATGTCGTTCCCAGCGTTCTATTTTACCAATATTTACGGGCTGATGCAACCTCGATGGATTCTCACCTCATAGTCGTGCATCCATTTGCGCAATCAGCGGCGATAAATCACGTCAGGTTCTATTGAGTAGACGTGTGGAATGGAATTCAACGTCACCAAGGATCTACGAGCTCAGCAGAAAAACATTTTCGATCGTAAAAAACTTTAAGTTTTGTACCGCAAATAGACGGTGGCACATAAACAACTCGGCAGGTATGCTGGAGACCCGGGGAGTCAAAGTCGTTGAATCTTTCATCGAAGTGGCAGTTCCTTTCCGACAAGTAAAACTGGCGATTCGCCTAGAAACAGGCGGCGTGGTTAATACAAAACGACTGGCACAATAAATTATATTATTATGGCCGTCTCGCCTACCGTAATAAATCAGCATATTTGCTAGCATACCTGGGTCTGGATCTTCACCGCAGAACAGTTAAACATGCATTAACACAACACAAACTGTCCGTTAAAACAGCAAGTTATATGTCGGTAGGAAGAGAATACACCGCCGACATTTGCGGGCTATTATAAAGCCCTGTGATGTGAAACGTATTTTTAAATATTGCCTAGAGTTTTGCGCTCCCAAGACATTGAGTGTCATTTAACTACTTCCCACGCCAGTTAACGGAATACCACTTGCTAACACGCTATTCGTACTTCAGTTGTTTTCGGTGTTAAGGCCGTTGGCATGTCTACCAACTGTCATCTATAGCGTGAGAGAGAGAGAGAGAGAGAGAGAGAGAGAGAGAGTGTGTGCGCGTGCGTGCGTGTGCGTGTGCGAGTGTGCGTGTGCGTGCGTGCGCGTAAGTGTATTTGTTTGTTTGTTTGTGTGTGTATATGTATGTACGTATGTATGGGTGTGCGTGCGTGCGTGTGCGTGTGCGTTTGTATATTTATGTGTTGATGTCCTTGAGTGCGTGTTCTTGTGGGTGTACATGCGGCATGTCTGCGGGGTTAAATGTAGAAAGCTTCGAATAGGTGGTCCTAAGGACTAAACACAACTTACCAATACCTCTACTCTAAAAAAAACACGGATCACAAAAAGCATTGGACAGTATTCAAATGCGTAAGACAAAGCATGCGAACCACATCGCGATGTATTATACTTTGACGTCGCCAGCAGCTGAACACGTTTCCCAACTTGTTTTCGTCTCAACTTTATAGCAGCAACACCTGTGTAACGCCTCCTGTTTGTCCTTGGCAGCCTATAATAGCACACGCAGCAAATCACAACACATGGTCATAATTAGCGTCATTATTCGTGGTACTGGTGCAGACGGGAGGGTCTCCGTAGGAAGAATGGATTTGGCTGACATATTCTACCTAGGTACACGCGGTGCAACATGCCACAGGCAAACATCTGACTGACGTGGTTCCCTCTCCCAATGTGGGAGGACGCGCGGGTCAAGGTTAGGACTGACCGGAAGGAGCATTCACGTGGACACTGTTACACGAATATTTGTAGGCACTGACAACCTGCTGACAGCCCAGCTATTGCAGGCAGTGGTCAGTGGGCGATGACCACATATAGGTTACTTACTTACTTATCCCCTCGTTCTGTCGAGGTGTGGCACATGAGGCACGCACAAGATCTCGCCAGATCCTTTGTCTTGGGCTTCCTTTCCTGCTGTGTCTCGTGCAAACCAGCAACATTCAGTTCTTCGCCATGTTTTTTTTTCGTTTCTATTTCCTTCTGGCGTCCATGTGAATGCTGTCGTCACTGGCTTTTCATTCCGTGTACACCTCAGCACCATTTCATTGTCTACTGTCAAAGGATAAGGGCGTTTCTCATTTTGTTAATTTGTGGAGTGTTGTGTTGAAGATAGTCTCACTCAAGTACACTTAAACTATCTTCCATACCACGTGTTGTGAAAACAGGCAAGTCAATCGTGGCCGATAGCAGACATGACAAGTCACGATCATGATCAGAAACAATCAAGTTGACGGTGACGCATTGGTGATCTAGAACTAATACTTGTAAACATATCATTAACAACATCAAACATGCATATTTGTCCACTTAAAAGTGTTCTCCTAGACACCCCTCGTGTGAAACAGAGAGGACTTGTTGATGTTCCCGTAAAGACGTGAGTCACGCATTAGAGCTAAGGCACATCTCGCGGCGTGCCGACCGGATACTAAACGGCATGATAAATGTACTTTCTCCGAGAAATATGAAGGAACACCTTCACCAAGCACCCACACAGCGTAGTCATCTTTGAGGCATGCCAGTTATGCAACGTTTCTTGCCTTGAACTTGTAAGCATTTACCGCAGATATATGATGACTGATATTTATGTTTTTACTCAATGGGCAAAAAGTGTTCTTCAAATGTCACTGCTGGTCTAAGTCCGCAGTACCTCTAGAGTCGGACAGGCGAAATAACTTTCCCTTTTGTTGTAACAACATGACAGTCGGTAGTAGTTTATTTTTATCAATTATTGTGGAGATCATAAGACATAATTATACAACAAGTATATCATGGCTTCCACCCGGGTTTGTTTCATTTGTTAATGTTTTCGATAATTAATTCGTTTCTGCTTTCTTTTTCTTTCTTTCTCTCTTTCATTCTTTCTGTCGATCCTTATCAGCATCTAACACCTCTTGCCCGAGTCGTCTCAACTTTCCTAAATTGCCCATCTTGTTTTCTCTGGCGGCGCAAGGAATTCGCCTGCAGTAATACGTTTTTCCATCGATGTGAGCAATCAGTGCCAATCAAACTACCGGCAGTGTTGACTCGGCCGCTCCCGAGCAACGCGTCGGCTTGAGATGACAAACACACGTGTTTACTGAACGTCGAACGGTAAACGTTAGACGAGGCAAGATGACGTTTAGTTGCCAGCATTCTCCCGTGTCACGTCCCGTCAACGTTCGCTCTCCGAGCGAGGCACGTCAGATACCTGACATTACGCTGTGACGTGATGCGCTACTCAGTTGCATGCCACGATTCCACGCGAACACGTCATGTGTGTGATATGTGTGATGTGTTTGTGTTGCCAGTGTATTACACCGCGTGTTTGTCGTGAGACCGCGTGTTTGCAGTGTCAATGCGTTAAACATGTCAATGCATAAAAAACGCGTTAAAAATCAATCAGTTGTCTATGTGTCAGATGTCGCCCTTGACCAATATGTCAACAGTCCGCTTAATACGTTACTATATCAGAAATAAAGATATCTCGTCAAAAATCTTTGAGGCTTTCCAAAAACTTCAATTTGCACCCCCCCGCTGAGGGTCGCCAGAAACCCACCTTCAGCTTCATTTCACATGCATCTTGAATTTGGATTTACTCGGGGGGGGGGGCAAAACCATATGTCTGCCCCCCAGCGAAACGCCCCTTTGCCTTCCTGTTCTCGCGCCTATGATCGTAGGAAGGCAACGATAATACATAATTAAGTGGTGTTCTTTCTTCAAATAAGTATAAACATTAAATCTTATGAAAACACACGCTAACAAAGTAGGATAACCGTGTATGTACCCACGAAAGGAGTCGATAAATATTAATGTTTAGCGAGTATCACTCAACTGACGTGCTAACACAAACTGAGCACCTCACACATACGGGTATTTGCATACAGGAAGTGACACGTCGACGGACTTGATTGAACACGCGATCTTTTTAGTTAGACACTGATCGAGAAATCATCTGCGACTTGGCTTGTCTTATTAACACAAATCGACGTTGTACGTGGTAAAACACAGCATCCGCTGAAGCGCTGAAACATGTGGCGACCTCGTTTTAAGACGACCGTGAGTCTCCACCAATGAATGACGTTGTATTCTGGTATCTCGGCGCTCATCTAATGTATCAATCCGCGCCATCAATTCGCTTGAATTACGCGGGCTGGAGCACATCGCCTCTACGAAGAGTTACTGCCTTGCTGCTATTAATAACCGTCAAGATAGCCGTGAATGTTGAAGATACTGGTTCGTATGTTCATTGTACAAAGCCACAGTGAACGCCGATGACATTAGACGCTGTTCAACCTGTAAAGACACCATGAACTTCGAAGATAATACACGTTTATTCTACAAATATACGATCGATGACCAATTAAATAAAATGATGAACATCTCTGATACAACGTATCAGAAAGTAACACACAGAGAACTGTATGTCAATAAATCATACAACAATAAACGCAGAGAAACGATCATCCCTGTGTTAGCTAATGGTATAGGGTGTCGTGGAAAATAATTATTGTGTGGGTAAAACACACGTCATATCGAGGGAGTTGCAGGTCTATAAGTGCGGCAACGTTATCGATCACTCATATCGCGTCAAGCTGCGCTTTATGTACGTTTACTGGTGCGTGATTGATTAGTCCCGGAAACAGGACTTAAATTAACCGAGCGCGCCTTCGCACCGGTATATTCACTAGTTGTGTTAGGGCAATGGGAAACACCCGTGTTAGATGTCAGCTGGAACGATAGCTCGGCTCACCAGAAGCAACTTACGGGAATCAATACATAATGTATATAGTACATTGGCGTGCATACGTTCTTTACACTTACACCAAGCTTTCTGGTCCCCATTTTTAATGCTATGTTCTTAACATTAGAATAAGTATCTTGAATGTATACTTCGTTCACACTACGTTGCTCCAGTTCACTCAGCTGTATGAATAAGTACCTGGTTATAGACAGTGGTGGAAAATTGTATACGAATAGTCTTCGCGCTTTAATTGCAACACTCCTGAAAGCTTCCCAGAGATGTCAAGATGGTACTCATTTGATCAGGTCTGCCAGGGAGTAAAATGTAAAGTGCTTTGAGCAGTCCCAATGACTGGATACTGCGCTAAATAAGAAATCACCTTTTTTCTTTTAATACCAGACGACATACGTTTAAGGCGTGCTGCCCGCCAAATTGCGTTTCGTTAACCGTTAATTGAGTCTGCAGTTTGAATGTTGCGCCCACAAAATGTCTAAATTGTAAACAAAACATTGAAATTGTGATCAGCCGTTAGTTGCTCTTATTGTGGGAAACGCGCCCCAACCCAGAAATGCCATTGAAGTTGGCTTGTTCCCACGCACCTTACCAAAAAATTGGACCGAGTACAACTGATTAAGTGGACATCGTGCTATAACTACTAAGTTTTGGCTGATTCCTTGTAACGGAACCGACAACCTCGCGTTAAAGAATGCAATAAGACAAGGGGGGGACAGGAAGTGACGTTAGTTGGAGATCACTATTCATCGGATAATAACAGAGCCTCATTATCATTCGATGTATGGCATGGGGCCTCTTGTAATTACATATTGTGTACGTGCCTGCTATTTCAAACTTTCTGAAACATAATTGCGAGATCATTTATTTGGGAGGGTCATAACACTATAGAGGTTGTTGAACTCTCGATAAGCCACTGACATTTTGTTCACTCGCCACCGGAGGCTTACTGCTTTGCGTGGCAGTCTTTACTGAATCTCGTTAACTTAGCCGGTCCCCGCTAGGTGTCTCAGTTGTCACCAGACGCATGCGCGACAAAGACAGTAATATTATTATGATAAAACGTAGTCTAAAGGTTCTAAACCTCGTTTTGCTAGACAATGATATTAGTAATACAGCCACCTCGCTACTAAGATCACCCCAGGAGATGCCCAAATTAGTTCCATTACAGCAAACGATATGAAATTTATCTCACAAATACGACCACCTCGTTATTCAGGCCACTTTGGCCCAAGTCCGAGGGTGACCTTAATAGAGAGGTTCTACTGTATTGATGTTTTTTCATCGACATTGCCCTGTTGAATATGGACTACATTTAACTGTTATCATGACTTAGACATGATCATCGTATTATCTACTCACATTGTATTATCTGTAAATGTCTGGTTTGTTTTTGGTGTTTCACTTACGAGGTTCACGTACGTTGTGTGGATGAGATGAACTGTTGAGTTACTGGCCTGTTAGAAATCTACAAAAATCAACAAAAATGTTGGTTCCCAAGGAGGCGGTTGTCTTAACAATGTAAGAAAGGAAAACAGTTGTAAATAGACAAACTGTTTTAAGAGTTATGGTGATACACACGAACGCGTTTATCCCGACGATGCGTGTTGTATTACGTAAATTTGGTACAGGCACATGCATTAAGCTTAGCACAAGTTGTAAGTCATTTGACAACATGTTTAGTTACACTAAGTAAGACAAATCACGCTAAATATTTGTTATTATATACACCCTGTTTCATCCGTCGTAACCCTGCCACGAAGGAAGTGCTGCACTAGTCCGTTAAACCCGAAAAGGCGGCCTTCGGAACGGAATTCGTTAAACATCTCCACATGTGGATAAATCACATGCTAACCACGGAGGAAAATCTCGGTCAGCCTGGAATCGTGACGAAGTATTTATCTCGATGCTCGATAGTAAACCGGGTTAGCCGCTTCGAGGCGGTTCAACATTTTGCGGCGAGTTACGCCGTCTAAGGGCGACGTGAATTGCGCCGGCTGCGACGACTTAAAATTGATTCGAGCGTGTGTTTTTCCTGGCTGCAAACCGCCTCTAACGTCAGGAAGCGTTGCTCCGGGTCTCTATAAACAGCGGCGGAAATCGACGTTTCATATTTGGCTTAACGAAGTGCGTAAACAAGGCACCGGGGATACCTGGGGAGATGCGCCCGACAAATAGACTCCGCCTGAGCGCGGTGTTAAAACGAAACGCCCTCTAACGGATAGTTCCGATACCTTCCGTTCTCTAGGTGCTATTGACGCTTTGACGTATGCAGTAACATACCACTTTCAATTATGGGCCCCTGCTGTACGCAGCATGATTGCACACCCTACACAAGTTATTTAGACACAATCTCATTAATACAATTAAAATAACAACGATGCAGGCATTATACTTTTGGCTGATATTTTTATTAAATATAAAGTAAGGGGCCATCAATAAAATTCGTCACGCTATTTAGACATTTTGAGAACGCCGCATCCTTGTCCCACTCCCTCTAATATTACGTACGTTTTTATAAAGCCCCCCTATGATGCATATATGCATAGTACGTATATTCGATACATGGATGTGTATTGAATCGTTGCTTAGACACATGATACATAAGTCTGTTAAATTTATACAAAACTAATACATTGTTGATTTTTCGTTTTAATGCTATTGAACCCTAACTAAAAACTGGTTGATCAAATAATGTTATATCTATCTGATATCGACAGCTCGTCGAGACAACATTTCAAAAATCGTCGCTTAACGCTTGCCCAGAGACCCCCCTCCCAGGTAACGCTTCGTCACGCTTGCACATGAATTTCGACCCCCTAAGCCTTATTGGTGATCCCTAAGAATTTTGCTTTCAGTATGTCGTGAAACATGAAACATAAAACTGTGAGGTTGATACTCGTTCATGCCAATGGCGTATGTAGGTTATTGGATAGGGTGGGGCCTCGCGGAAGCTTAATCACTCATTAGCTTCCCATGATAAATGTAGTGACGCAATAGGTTAAATAGAAATAAACTATATAACGATGATTGAAAGGAGGTCATGACTTAATGTCATCTCTCTAAACACGCCGCTAGTTCAGGTCATCCGTGTGTCTACCTTCCTTAGCAAGAGACCCGTGTCCCGTTATAAAATTGGAACGGTTTTATTGGAAAAAGCAACGGTTTTTGGTCAAATAACGGGTCTCTTGGCGTTTGGATAACTGGATTTATATTTTTCAGATACCATGATCTTGTGTTGGACCAAAACGTGGTTTTATTCTCCGAACAACAAGGTCAAAACAGTGTTTG
This sequence comes from Paraescarpia echinospica, assembly GCA_020002185.1. Taxonomy (NCBI): domain Eukaryota; kingdom Metazoa; phylum Annelida; class Polychaeta; order Sabellida; family Siboglinidae; genus Paraescarpia; species Paraescarpia echinospica. The sequence goes on from CM034533.1 coordinate 35,910,547, forward strand.
CGTTGTCACAAAAGGACCTTGAACTAGGTGTAAAAAGGATTGCAGGAGTATAGTTTGAAGATTCGGTATTTTGTGAACCTCATGGGGGTGCAGTTGAAAGTTTTAGGAGAGCCCTCAAAGGGGGGGTGCAGGTTTTCTGAGAGCCTCAGCCCCTTAATATTCACCACGTTCCAACACCAATGACCAGTGCACGTGTTCCGGGGTTTTCATGAGCATAAAGGGTAAATAAAAAAATGTGAACGGGTAAATTGGAAAATCTCACAATCCTGTCTATAGGTGTGTATCATCCTATGTCAATTCTGCCAAGTGACACTATCCCTGATCTGTTATAGCGTCACACACCGTCTCCAGTCACAATGGACATCATGGACAACTTCGTAGCAGAGAACTGGACGAAGGGTGACCCCAACGAGGATGCCGGTGAGTCCTACTGACCATCTATGACGTATTTAAGGGGTAGTCTCAAAAGGGTCGTCACATGAGGGTTGGCATCATAACAGGTGGTCTCATAGCGGTTGTCTCATAAGGGGGGTTTAATAAGGGATGGTCTCATAAGGGATGGTCTCGTAAAGAATGCTCTTGTAAGGGATGCTTTCGTAAGGGGTCATCTCACAAGGGATGGTTTAATAAGGGGTGGTGTCATCAATTCAGAACAATGTAGTATTTCACGTTACTTCAACCCACCACCCACCGCCACCAATACGTGGGGTAGAATTTGCGATTCTGAGCATGCAAAATGGTTTCCAAAACCACAGCGATTCAGCTGACGTGACATGGTTGCCAAAACGCCAGCCACCATGCTGTCTCGTTCTGATATCATCCACATTCGCGGCATTAATATCTGTTGCACTCCACATGTGGCGCTACTATATATATATATATATATATATGTATATATATATATATATATTTATATATATACAGGTGTATATATATATATATATATTCACTTCCCGTCAATAAGCGGTGACACCCAAAACCATCATCCACCCACACGTAATGCGTTACGTTGTTGGGACTTGTGAATACATGCGATTTCCACTAACCCAACACAACAAGATCGAACCAGGCTGACATCTAGAACAAATCAAACGTTTCATTTATCGAGAGTCCGACAAATAAAAAAATAATTACGTAGGCCTACTCAGTACATCTGAGATAGTACATTCATATCATATGTTTCCCAGACGTTGACGAAAGAGGAGAGTGAATTTAAGTTTTTGTAAATATTGAATGACACATATTGATACACGATGCGTTCTCTTAAGGGAAGAATGGGACAGTCGATACTTCAATTCACTGCCACATCAATCATGATGCTGCGGATGATAAATTTAATTGCACTTACAAAAGTATACCTCCCCCCTCCGTTGGACGAACCATTCCACCTATACCCATATACGGGCCTACAATCGTTTCCGTTCCTTGGAAGTTGACATTGAAATGGGTCTAATAATTTCTCTAGCTTTCTCTTCTATTTTCCTCCTGTCGCATTGGCCGACCAAGTCATCGCATGACGTCATCCTGTCACATTGGCCGACCAAGTCATCGCATGACGTCATCCTGTCACATTGGCCAACCAAGTCATCGCATGACGTCATCCTCCCATGTCTCATAATTATTGATCTATGTAGTTGTGCAGGATCTTCAAAGAATAATCACCCCAACATTGCACGAAATTGTGTGTCCAACTTTCTGCATATGTTTTCATTGATCAGTTTTAATGCATTCATTTCACCATTACGTGACACTACAAGGTACAATTTTAATAAACGCAAACAGCGTATTTGGTAGACACGTCTGGTGTCAGTGTTGAGGCAGACATGTGTATCTAAATCATTGTATCTTGATCACAACTTCTTTCATTTTACATCGTTCCGCAATGTTAAGGAGGTATATAAATCGGCTACGTTGTCGTAACTGGACACCGTCGATCGCACACTCATCGGGGTTAAACGAAGATGGTTGAATTAGTTTGTTGGAAAGTTATGCCAAAAGCTTATTATTTGATTAGATTGAGTTAATATTTTGTTTGGTGCATGATTGCATTAACCAACTCATAACGAATTACATCTGCGGGTATCGTTTCCGTGTCGACCAATTATCGAGTAAGTAACATTGCCAGGGTAGTTAAATTTCATTTTATGTGGTGACGACGCATTTTAAGGTTACTTGACATAACATCATTTTAAATTAAACGAATCCAGTTAAACATAAAACGTTAAATGAATTAATCGACGAATAACAATCGAAGTGTCCGATCCACGATCGGGAAGGAACAAACGCGAAGACATGCATGAGAGATTTAAGAAACAAATTGTTGCAGTGACTTGAGAGATTGACAGGTGCAGTGATTTAAGAGATTGACCGGTGCAGTGATCTGAGACATTGACCGATGCAACAGATGGCGTATTACTGCAACAATTCGGTCAGTGAAAGGTCGCCTGGCAAATACCTGTCACCGATTTCACAGACGAAAATGTTAGCCGGGGTCAGTGAACTCGACAGCTGGCTTGTGAACGGCCAGTGGTCATGATGGTTCTGACGGGTGGAGCAGATGCACGCACGCGTCACGCACGCACGTGCCACGCACGCACACACGCACACACACACGCACGCACGCTCACACACACACAAACATACACACACACACACACAAACATGCACACGTACACGCACGCACACAAACACATACATGCACACATACACACACACCACATACATACGCACGCACGCAAATACACACACACATAAACGCACGCGCACGCACGCACTCACGCGCGTGCCTGTAGGCACATATGTATGCTGTTCGTGGGCGTTAATCAAGTCTATATTTGGGACAACAGCTGAATGCAGTTGGGGACTTTGCTTGCCAAGCCCGACCAATTTTCTGGGCCTTCTAAAATGGTCAGTGCACGGAAATAAGCCGGGCGTTCGACCCTGGACTAGTTCCCACATAGAGGACATATAGGTCAAAAAGGACATTTGTTAAGCTTTGCGTAAAGATTCGTTGTGCAAACTACGAAAAAATTGAAATAATTGAATTTATAACGTCGTGCGTTTTACCTTTTTTGTTAATCAAAGTATGCTAATAGAGAGAATAACAAAGTTTGCCCATCAATTTGGAAGTTAAGAAGTGATTACCGACTATTTGTCGCAACCGCACAAACATAAAGTATCGAGATTAACTCAACCTAACTTAAGGTAAGTGGGTCATAACAGAACTTGTATACGTACTGAACTTCAAATTTAAACTATTTGGGAAGTCATGAACAGGTTTGTTGCAATTCTGATGTTTGATTCCGCTGATCCATTGTGTTCCCCGTGCCAGCAGTTGATTATTGCAGCGTCTAAAGCACAACTCGGTTTAAAACCAGGCGAATGTTGAGAAATGAGAAGATAAGACACACAAGAGACGAATATATTTCCTCTGCCTTTGCAACGGCCAACCTTTCGCTGATGCACTGCACAATGAAAAAATATCGACTACGATGCATATGTTGCCTACAATATTTCTACTGACTGGCAGCATTGGCACATGACAGTGATGGCTGTAAACATCAGGTAGCCTCGTACACAACTCGTACAATTGCTGGTTTTGGCAACTCATAAGTAAGCCCATGTTGTTTTCTCGACGGAAAAACAATTCATGTAGATATGAAGCCCATCGTGTTACCTAGGTATATAGATTCAACTATTTGTTATGTTAGTTATGTTCGTATAAAGCAAGTAGTTCGTGATTAAATTCGGCCTTTCATCATGTTATAATGAGTGTTTTCTTATTAGGTAATCTGTTCTGTTCATTGTGCTTTTTATCAAAATATGTCTAGTCATTCAAAATATATTCTATCTACAAAAAAACAGTTTTCAATGTCGTGTCGTGCTGCGTTGCATTTGGATTGTCTGTTAGAAGTTTAAAGTTTGATTGTTTGTTACTATAACATCATGTTACACACACACACACACACACACACACACACACACACACACACACACACACACACACACACACACACACACACACACACACACACACACACACACACACACACACACACACACACACACACACACACACACACACACACACACACACGCACACACACACATCACACACGCACACACGACACACACGACACACACACCACACAAAAACACATGCACATGCACCACACACACACACACACACGTACCACGCACTCACACATGGGCGCACACACGCGCGCACACACTTATTCACACACACACACACACACTTATTCACACACACACACTCACAACACCACACACCACACAAACACATACACACACACCACATATACCACATACACACACACCACACACTACACACCTCACACCACACACACGCACCACGCACTCACACATGGTCTTACGCACGCACGCACGCACGCATACACACGCGCGCACACCACACACGCGCGCACACCACACACGCACACCCACACTCACTCACGCACGCACATGCACACACGCACGCATATACACACAATTAGATTTGTAGTTGTTTGTGAATATCAATCTTACAATTCAATATGCAATAATAATAAAATCTTTATTTTCGCACACTGAAAAAAGGCATATGTACATTCTTTAAGATACAGTAATTTTCGTAATAACAAACCCGAGGTTGTTGTTCTCAGGGTGTTGTTTGTAGCATATTATTGAACATATATTGGGTGATGAAACAATGCTGGGGACTATCGTCATATCATCGACATGTTCTATATTTCGCCCAGTGAATGTATAGCCGTCGTATCACATGGTTTTTCATATGCCCTGTCGTCGGTCGTTGCATGTGTGACTCGAACATTAAGGTCAACGGAACTGTTTATTTAACAACTGATCAAACTGAAGAAAGTAAAAATAGCTTAGATTCGCGTAAACATACGCAGTTATTGTTACCCTAAAAGGGACTTTGAAACATAATTATTACAAAAAGGCCAGTTCGTGAGTTTCCAAATGTTTTCGTACTTTTGGCACCCGGCGACCCAGATTTTTGTTGGCTCTCGTTGTTACGTATACTTACTCACAATATTCTGTCAGAGGTCCCCGTACAAGCGCGTGCGACACAACACTGTTTTTATTCGTGCCTTGTGGTAAACATTCACTCGACGGATTTCGCTAAGTTAGCTGGTAGCACGTAGCCACAGTGACTTGTGTGGATTTTGAGAAATCATATTTACCATTATGCTTACTGGTGCAATTATGGCAAACAAAGCATTTACTTAGAACTGTTTTACCTTTAAGTGAGAACGGCCTCGTCAAGTTTGTATTGGAGAAACATCGCTAAATTAATAACTTCTATAGTATCATATTAATATCAATGTTTCCCTCCTCTGATTCATCTCTCACTCTCTTTCGCCCGACATGTCATCCATTCACCCGTTTCTCCCATCCGTCCTTCCCCTGTCCACCATCCCGCCTCTTCCCGACCAGACAGGCACATGCGTGCAGTGACCACGGGCATACATCATTAACGCATATATCTCAACAATGTCAGCTCTGATAATAATAGTCAGTGTCGGATTGCCAAATGATAACTAAAGAAATGCATTATCTTCAAGTGACGCCAGGCGGAATGTTGTGTGTGCACAGAAGGCTAGAATTAGGCTTTAACGTGTTCGCCAAAAGCAGAATTGATCGTAGTCTGCGCGCAGCCGCCGCGTTCCCCGCTAACGAACACCACGTGTCGGCGGTGAACTCGCCTCAGCTGTTTGGCCACTCATCGTCTCCACGGCAGACACGGCGGGGTAGGACTGACCGCACGGCTGGACATATATGTCCAGGCCGTCTAGGGTCAGTGGCTGAAGATAGGTCGACAACACCCGGCATGCCATTGTTAATTAGAGCAGCGTAACACTCGCGCGCACGCACGGGCACACGCAGCTACACGCACGCGAACAACAGCACCATCATCAGTTGCCCGGAAACTAAGGACAACACCCACGTCAAGAAACGGCTGGCAGTTTGTGCTTGTGCATCTGCGTGTGTGTTTGAGTGTGTGTGTGCGCGCGCGCGTGCGTGTATGTATATACAGGGCCTGTATGTGTGTGTGTGTGTTCGTATGTGTGTATATACGTGCGTGCATGTGTGTTCGTTTGTATGTACGTGTGTTTGTGCGTCTGTGCGTGTGAGTTAGTGTGAGCGTTTTTGTGAACGTGCGCGTGCGTGGATGTACAATATGTGCTCTTGTGTCCGTGTGTGCGTGAAACAGAAACAGCCATACGTACGTTTATACGTTTAAATCGTTTAAATAACCCTACCCACCATGTTCGACACACTGGTCACATCAACGAATATCCCCGTTTTGTGAAAATAATTAAGCACGTACGACCAAAACATGTTTAATTCACGCATGTGTTTAGAAATAGGTTCACTGTCCGTTCGATCTGGCCCACTTATTAAATTAACTTTCGTGAGTCGTGCGGCGTCTGACCGAATTGATATGACAAACAGTCGCCCGCATCGATGATCGATCTTAGAGCCGCCGCTAAACACGCCGCAGCAGGGGCCACAGTCGGCGGACAGCGAGCGGGCGATGTGCGGGCTTCAGACGACAAATGCTCGGAACACTCAGGGATGCTCTTAAACCGACAGACGGTCGGACGTACACACAACGACTGATCGCGCGGCTGTGGTGGGCAAAAAGCGCGGGCTGAAGCAGACGAAGACCGTCTGAAACGTGGTGTCTTTACGGGCCACAAACAGTCGATCATAACGAGCGTAGTATGTATGAAGACTTTCCGAAACTAGTTTTTCTGAAAGAGAACGAAAGTAGCGTGAGACGAGCGGGCTGGCTATCAAATACGGGGAGCTAGATGAATGCAACTTGCCAGGGCATCATGCAGCGTGACTACACGTTTCCGTGTTGACTGCGTCTATCGTAACGCAGGTAGAGGCCCGTTAATATCCTCCAACAGCGACCATCTAAAAAATATTCGCCCTATCCACATTTGGATCGACCCACAACCTTCCCGGGGATGCAGTAGCAGCCAGAGCAGTACAGTGGGCACTCACCTGCTTACTATCCGCCACCCACCCACCTACCCATCATCCACCGGCTACAGCCAGTACGGATCTAATTTTAGGGAATGCCATACCGACAGCCCACAACTTAACGGCGTCTCCTGGAAATATACGTCTTCTGTTTGTAGACGTGGAACGTAATGAATGTCGTCACTGGTGCACAGTCCGTGCTGGAAAGAAGAAGAGTGAACTAGAATACAATAAAGCAAACATCTGTCTACGTAACGAACGCTGTGTTGTGTTTTATGGGTGACACCGACGTTTTAATATAGCATCGGGTATCATACCACGCAGGCAAGCAAGACGGTGAACACATATAAAATACGACATTGTGCACGTCTTGTATTTTTGGCTGCATCACATTGACCGAGTTAACGCCCCCCCCCCTCCATACTCGCACTCGTTGTATGGGATTAACATTTCACCAATAGTGAATAGAACCTGTTGTACTACACACTACTTTGTTAATTGTGATATGGTGCAAAATTTACAATATGGCTGTGCAGCACCACAGCGTAAGATTTCCGATGTTATTACACACGCGTGCAATATGTGCTCTGCTACGATTACGTGTGCTACAACGCCAACATTACGAACAACTACAGCAGCATGCAATTTGTAAAGGTGCAATCCAATTTCAGGACATAAATGCACTGGCTGATGTGGAACCTTATCGCACTTCCGCGTTTTCTCGTTAGTGTAAACGGAACAGTGACATGTGTCAACCACCCATATGAGTTTGGTCTACGACGAACGAAACAGTGACATGTACCACCGACTGTGGGCACTCATATCGAGTTTGTTACTGCCATACACGCCTAGCACATGAATGTATCAATCGAATGCTATATCGTGCGTCATCTAGCAGTGTAACGGTGATATCTGGTTGCAGGATTCGCCCTCTACCGAATCACAAAGGTGCAGCTAACTGTGCTATCTTGTTTCAGGATTAGCTCTCTACAGAATCGTGATGGTGCAGCTAACTGTGCTATCGTGTTGCAGGATTCGCCCTCTACAGAATCGTGAAGGTGCAGCTAACTGTGCTATCTTGTTTCAGGATTAGCTCTCTACAGAATCGTGATGGTGCAGCTAACTGTGCTATCGTGTTGCAGGATTCGCCCTCTACCGAATCGTGAAGGTGCAGCTAACTGTGCTATCTTGTTTCAGGATTAGCTCTCTACAGAATCGTGATGGTGCAGCTAACTGTGCTATCGTGTTGCAGGATTCGCCCTCTACCGAATCGTGAAGGTGCAGCTAACTGTGCTATCTTGTTTCAGGATTAGCTCTCTACAGAATCGTGATGGTGCAGCTAACTGTGCTATCGTGTTGCAGGATTCGCCCTCTACCGAATCGTGAAGGTGCAGCTAACTGTGCTATCTTGTTTCAGGATTAGCTCTCTACAGAATCGTGATGGTGCAGCTAACTGTGCTATCGTGTTGCAGGATTCGCCCTCTACCGAATCGTGAAGGTGCAGCCAACAAAGACCCGCTGCGAGGGGTGTCGAACGCCTTCCTGAAGCTCAGCGAAGACGGCCAGAAGATTGTCGGCATCATCATCGAAGACGACTGTCTTCACTTCAACTGCAAATAAACCCTCCTCCTATTCGCCAGAAGGCGCTGTATCGCCATGGATGTCGATATCATTTAAACGTGCCGTCTGGGATCGCTCCCGTTGCGTAGTACAGCGCGGTTCGGCGGATACGACGATTGAGAGATGCGGAGAAATCTCACCCAGTTATATAGTGTTCCGAGGTGGAGCTGATGCTTTGCGATATACTTAACGGCGATCTCTTAACTTCCGCCACCGTCGTTTAACGTACGTGCAATCGCACCCAAAGTGGACGCAAAAAAGTTTACGACTGAAAGCTTTCCATGAAGCTTTTGGGAAAGTAGTAGTATCGGTACTAAAATGAACACGTTTTGATGCGGTGTGCGGATGCTATCGAAAGGTCCCGGTTTTAAGATGTGACGTATCTTTTTTGTGTATTTAAGTTAACTTATTTGTTCTGTTTTGTGTTAAATGAACGTACATCTATTGTGTGTTGTGTGCACTGTGTATATCTTCTTCACCCTGTGTACATATTACGTGTTTCCTACATGATTCGTACGTAATCACATGTGCATTAACGTCTGTGTTTGCTCGAATACACTATCTGCGACATGTTTTATTTTTGTGTTGTAGTAAAACGACTTGAAACTAAATTTGTGTTGTTATTGACGTATTTCGTCAGCCCCCTGAATCCTCGCCACCGAGACATCGTTTGTAAGACCGCCACGGTCATTGGTCAGTGGAGTGGACAACGGACTGACGTCATCGTCGAGGTCACCATATTCACACTCAGTCGTTGTCTATATCATGACGTCACTAAAACTAATTATATCTACACACTTGCAATAATCATAATGTAATCATGCCGACATTTTCTTCATCGAAGCTACAAAAATTTGTAGAATTTTCGCGCTTTTCCTCAATTTCTGGTTGTCCTTTACTTGCATTTTTCACCTCCTGTTCGATTCTGCCACTTGGAGATGTATCGTACTCATCTTTCTTCCCCGTCTTTGTACCTCTGTAAACAACACAAAAGACACGCCAAAGCTTGATCATATTATATTTGCTTAATGTCTAATATATAATACAAAATATACATATTGACAATACACCAGCCATAATGTCTAATATATAAGACCAACTACATATGTTGCCAACACACCAGCCATAATGTGTAATATATGATAACAATATACACATGTTGCCAACACACCAGCCATACTGTGTAATATATGATACCATATACACATGTAGCCAACACACCGGCCATAGTTGCAAACGTAGAATACTGTAGTATTGGATTTCCATATTTTTGTACACACACACACACACACACACACACACACACACACACACACACACACACACACACACACACACACACACACACAGTCACACACACAGTCACACTGTCATACATACACGCACACACTCACACACACACACACATACACACGTACATTAATAATAATACAATAAAAAGCACACATTACTTGCCACACCTCCGCCAGCGTACACATTGAACACACACACACGTACACGCACACACTCACACACACGCACACGCACGTACACAAACACACACACACACATTGACGCACACACATACACACACACACACACACACACACACACACACACACACATACACACACATAAAACTCACACACAGTCACACAGACAGACATACATACAGACATACGCACATACAGACAGACAGACAGACAGACAGACAGACAGACAGACAGACAGACAGACAGACAGACAGACAGACAGACAGACAGACAGACAGGCAGGCAGACCGGCAGACAGACAGACAGACAGACAGACACACAGGCAGCAAGACAGACATACAGGCAGATCGGCAGACCGACAGAAAGACAGACTGACAGACAGACAGACACACAGACAGACAGACAGACAGACAGACAGACAGACAGACAGGCAGGCATACAGACAGACAGGCAGATCGGCAGACCAACAGACAGACAGACAGACAGACATACATACATACGTATACACACACGAGCGCGCGCGCACGCACACACACACACACACACACATTTAAACTACTTTTCCGACAGTCTCTCGATCTAAGATGGTCATATCAAGTTTTACACCCAATACCAATTGAGGCATAATTTAAATGCTTGACCAAATTGTTGACTGACTCACCCCACGAATGCCTCAGCTTCGGCGACTGTATCGCACAGCTCTTGATTGAGTGTCTCCGGCAGCATCAGCGCCAGAGACCCGGCCAGTGAGGCCATGGAACCAAAGATGATATGAGGCAACGGCTTCCATATTTTTGTCTGAAACATATATACCGCCAATTATTACATCCTCATTGTCACTTTGCTCCCCGACTTCTGCGAAGTGGTTAGCAACATTGCACGGATACATACAGAGTCGACACTGGCAGCTGTATCGATGAAGCATGCAAGAACTTCTTTGTTTTGATATAAAGTTTTTATTACTTGAAGGATATGTGGATATATACCTCCATTGAAAGGTGACACAAAGTCTTACAAAATTTACCACGGCTGATTTACCATGGGTCCTCCGATGAAGGGCGCTGCCATGCCACTGATGCGGGCGATGGAGGACGAGGAGCCGAGGCCGGCGTTACGCACTTCCGTCGGGAAGATCTCCATCGAGAAGACATAGATTGCCGAGTAGCCGACGGTAACGAAGGCTTTCCCAAACATTGCCATCACCGTGGCCGGAGTGCCCATATCTAATAACAATAATAACAATAGTTTATTTCTTATATAGCGCCCCATCCAAATAATTGTTCTGGGGAACTTTACAATGGTTAATGCAAATAACTAAATAAATAACATCATACAATATATAGTTAAAATACTTTTCAATCATTACTACTAAGTAAAATCAACGATATTGTCTTAAATTTAAAATATATAAATAAACACAATTATGCAAGCTATTAAAACAATAAAATAAATTAATTATAATACTAAATTAATTAAAATAAAAGTATCAATAAGTATGATAATCGATCATCGAATATTAAAATATTTTATAATGAGATGCGTCTTCAGTGCCACTTTAAACTGATTGACATTAGTGCATTGACGCATTGTGAGTGGTAGTTGATTCCATGCTCTTGGAGGTGCACAAGAGAATGCTCGTTCGGCGAGTTTAGTTCGGGTAGTGGGTTGTTTAAGGAGTAGCTGATCGGAGGAGCGTAGACAACGTGTCGGGCGATACGGAGAGACAATTGCTGATAGATACGGAGGTGCGAGTCCATGAAGGGATTTGAAAGTGAGAAGTTTAGTATTTATTATGTGCACTTTCGAGTGGCAGACGTGATGTAATTCGCGTCTGTTTCGCTTGTGCCATTCCGCACGAAATGTACCATGACAGTTCTTTTGTAGAAGTGTAATAAATAGATATATCAATAAATTAAAATATTTAAATGAATAGATACATGTATAATTAAAATGTCCATATGATAAAAATATATATAAAAAAATCGTTAAAAAGTCAGTAGAAATTGCACTAAAAAGTAATAAAAATGTAAATAAATAATTTAAAAAGGTCAATTCCATGGATACATATGATGCTTTCTTATTTTGAAATGGCCAGCCCCAATTGTCGCCACTGTTCACAGTCGAGTGCGCGCAGAGCATCGACGTCGGCACGGCAACATAGCGTACGACCTATGCGTCGCAGGTCCGCGCTCAACGCTGTCGTTCGTGGTCGACCCACGTATGTCGTGACACCTTTGTCCACGGCGAAATAGTTGTCGATCGCTCGCTGAGCGGGTGCATCGGGTAGCATACGGAGCACGTGTCCGAATAGACTCCATCTTGCAGTTATGACAGCTTCGCTGATTGGACGTCATCGGCAACGGTGGTACAGTGCCTCGTTGGAAATGCGATGTGGCCAACAGATGCCGATGATCTGGCGTAGATGACGACGGTGGTACGCATCCAGACGATCTAGTTCTGTCTATCCCCATCACTTTTAATCCTTCTAAACACTTTTGTATCATCTGCAAATTTCAACACCTTGCTAGCTATATCATCGTCCAAATCGTTTATATATATTAAGAATAATATAGGTCCCAGTACTGATCCCTGTGGAACCCCACTCAAAACTGATTTCCAGTTTGAAGCCTCCCCATCAACAACTACCCGTTGTCTTCTGTCAATCAGCCATTTTTCTATCCAGTTAATTATACCATTTCCTATGCCATGGGCTTTTAGTTTAAGCAGTAATCTCTGATGTGGCACTTTGTCGAAAGCTTTTTGAAAATCTAAGTAGATGATATCTACTGGTGATCCATCATCTACCCACTTAGTGATATCTTCCAAAAAACATAACATATTTGTTAAGCATGACCTCGCTTTTAGAAACCCATGTTGAGATGGGTTTATCAAGTTATGTTTAACAAGAAAATCCACCATGTGATCTTTAATTAGTCTTTCTAATAATTTACAAATCACTGATGTTAAACTAACTGGTCTATAATTATTTGACTTGTTTCTCGAACCTTTTTTAAATAACGGTATAATGTTTGCTTCTTTCCATTCTAAAGGAACCACTCCCTCTTCTAATGACAAGTTGAAAACTGTTGCAAGCGGTATGCTAATTTGTTCTACAATTTCCACTAGTAGTTTGGGTGGAATACCATCCACTCCAGGTGATTTATTTTCCTTCATAACCCTAATTTTCTTAGCTACCATTTCTGGGGTTACAATTAACTGTCTTAAATAGTCTGATTCTGCCCCCTTGAACTTAGCCTCTGGTACTGGCAGTGAACTAGTGTCTTCTCTGGTAAACACTGAACTAAAATACTCATTTAGGTCTTCTGCCATTAAGAATCCTTCTGATATTATATTTCCAGCACTATCTTCTAGAGGACCGACCTTATCCTGAACTTTCTGTTTGCTTCGAACATACGCTTACAAACTCTTGCTGTCATGTTTTATATTACAAGCTAATTTATGTTCATAGCTTCTCTTTGAATTTCTAATTTCAGCTGTAGCTTGGTTTAGTGCTTCTTTATCAATGTTGTAGTCTTCATCATTTCCAGTACGTCTGTATGACTTCCACATCATTTGTTTATACTTAATTTTTCTAATGGCTTCTTTCGATAAATATTTATTTCTGGTCCGTTTCCCTTGTTTTTTGAAGGGAACAAATTTATCTACGATGCACTCTATTTCATTCTTTAAGATATTCCAGCATTCTGTTGCTGTCTTATTCTTCAGTGTATTATTCCAGTCTATCTTTGCTAAATATTTCCTCATTTCCTTATATCTTCCTTTGTGGAAATTTCTCCCGAACTGCTTTTTATTATTTCTTTCTGATTTTACTTTGATGGTAAAATGTATCTGGTTGTGATCACTACTTCCCAGAGGCTCACATAATTTAACATTGTCAACTAATTCATTCTGTGAGGACAAAACTAAGTCTAACACATTCTCTCCCCTGGTTGGTTCTAGCACATGTTGAGAAAGGAAACTATCTTGTACTAAAACTAAAAACTTGTGGTCCTCACTACCCATACTCTGTAGAGATTTCCATTTTATATGCCCATGGTTAAAATCCCCCATAATAACACAGTCCCGTTTGCTCACTTCCCTTATAGCGTTTTGTATTTTTTCATTCTCTTCTATGCTTATGTTTGGACTTCGATAAACTAATCCAACCGTTAACGTTGAGTTTCCTGTAACTATGTTACACCAAACAGCTTCTTCGCAATCTGCTTCTCTGTCTAATTTTATTTCATAAGCCTGGATAGATTCTTTAATGTATAAAATAACTCCACCTCCCCTTCTTCCTATTCTATCTTTCCTAAACATTACATATCCTGTCAGTCCCAATTCGGCATCTGATATATCGGTGGTTGCCCATGATTCGGTTATACCTATTATGTGAGGGTCAATATCTTCTACCATAATGTTTAGTTCATTTCTTTTGTTTACTATACTCCTTGCATTTAAACAAACACATTTATACCCAGCTTCAGAACAGTTTTCCAGACTGTTCTTTGCTGAATTATTTTTGCTGCCTTTATCTATGCCTCCAGTTTCAGGCTTCTCTGCGAGTCCCCCCTGCGAATTTAGTTTAAATAGATGCAACCTGTCCCACTGTCAACAGATCGCAGCAGATTCTCTGAGAATACTGCTGCCCCCTTTCCACTTAGATGGAGGCCATCTCTCATGTACATATCTTCTCTCCCAACAAAGTACCCCCATAAATCTATGAATCCCACGCCCTCTTCCTCACACATCTGCTCAATTAGTGCGTTGATCGCCATCCTCTTACAGTTTCTGTATCTTGCCCCCCTTCCTCCCATTACTGGCAAAATTCCTGAGAGAATAACCTGTTCCACTCTTGTCTTCTTTAGCTTCCTCACTAGATGTCTGTACTTCTGAACTATCCCAGTTGTTCCCTCCTTGTCTGCATTGTTTGTCCCAACGTGTACTAGTATAGACCCTCCCTTGCCATGCCCCAATACCTTCTCTACCCTTTCGGTCACATGCTCTATCATAGCCCCCGGTAGACATACAACAACGTCCTTCCCCTCGCATATAGTCTTGTCTGTTTTTCTCAGAATTGAATCGCCCATAACATGATTTGCGCATGCATAAGTTTTTTAGTGTGTTCTTTGTTTAAGTATCGACGTATGCGTCCAATGCTATGGAGGTGGTAATACGCATTTCTGCAAATGTTAGTTACATTTCTCAAGGGACATATTCGAATCAAAGGTCACCCCCAAGTTTCTGGCGTGTGTGGTGGGTAACACGCGCACGTTTCCGATAGTTACACCGTCAGGAAGAACATTTTCAGTTGTTGATTTCGGTTAGATGATGATGATCTCCATTTTGTCATCATTGAGTTTTAGCATGTTGCTTTTCATCCATTGACGGATACTGGCAACACAGATTGCTATTTTCGTGATGGCAAGGTCGGGTGAAATATTATCGCTCGTGCTAAATTCTTGAAAAAGTTGGATATCATCGGCATATAGATCGTAAGCCATATGCCATGGTGGTTGAGTAGCGACGCGAGAGGAGTCATATATATAGTGAACAGTATTGGTCCAAGAACTGACCCCTGCGGGACACCGCAGGCCAGTCTGTGATGTTTAGATTGCTCACCGGCAATCAACACCGTGTATTGTCTGTGTTGTAGGTAGGCAGCGAACCATGACAAACAGTGATCGTCGACGCCGATGGTACTGCTCAGTGTATTTAAAAGAATGGCATGGTCGATTGTATCAAATGCAGCGCTGGGATCAATTAGCAGCAGCGCCACACCTTTACGTTCAACCGGTTTGCCACAATTCTCTCGACTAACTTTTATAAACAAACACAAGTCAGAAATAGGCCGATAGTTTTTCAAAATGTCACTATCAATACTTGCCTTTTTATAATATGGGTTTGATGATAGCAACTTTAATTTCATCACGCATTCCTTTCAGCAAACACTTGTTGATGATGTTCATAATAGGCGTTGACATGATATCAGAACACTTTTTTTTACCAATTTGAAAGCATCGGGTCAAGTCTGTAAGTCTTCGATGATGACTTGCTCAGTAGTTGTGCGGTTTCTTCTTGTGTGACAGGCACGAAAGTAGAGAGATGACAGTCTGTGACAGAGTGATTTATGCTCACAAAGTCGGTACTCACATCATGGACATGTGGCGCTTGTAGTGTGGTGCGAATACACTGGATTTTATCGTCAAAGTAGTGTGCAAAGTCGTTGGCGAGCGATTCGGCACATTCGTAAGTTAGTAGTGTTGCTGTGTTACTCCGATGCAGCAGCTTGTTTGCGATGTTGTAGAACTGCGCTTGGTTCCGGACGTCCGACAATTTTTCCGCGTTTTGGATCTTTTTCGCTTCAACGCACATGTTGTTGACTTTGTTTCTTTGCTGTACATACATGTATCGGTGCACTGTTAATCGTGTCTTCCTGTATTGATGTTCAAGCCGCTTACGTTTAGCTTTTACAACTTTGATGTCCGCGTTGTATCACGGCACGTTGTTCTTCACGGTGATGGTGCACTCTCTAGCAGGAGCATGTTGTTCGAGTATTGACAACAAGGTATTGTTGTAACGAGAAAATGCAGCTGCTGTCGATTCGCTGGCTTGCTGAGCAGTCAGGTCAGAGCAAGTAATGTCATAGCTGATTTTCTGATGGTTTAGGGTTTTCAACTTACGCACATGCATTGTTCTTTTTTGATGGGACTGTAGTTGTAATAGGTACCTCAAAGATAACGGCGGAGTGGTCAGAATTGACAGAATCACCACAGGTGACATCTTCAACAGGCAGCTAACCACATCTCGTTATGATAACATCGAGGATGTGACCTTGCCCATGAGTTGCCTGTGCAACGTGCTGTTGGTGGTTTGTTGCGGAGAAAAGGTCTACAATTGGTTTGGTATGTGCACTGGTGGGATTGTCAAAGTGAAAGTTCAGGTCCCCAACGAGTAGCAGCTGACCGTATGTAAGTGTGAGTTCATCGAGGAGATCGGCAAACTCCCTCAGAAATACCGGAACATTTTGTGATTTCGGTTTTGGTAGAGGTCTATACATTGTTACAAATCGCAATAGTTCGAGACCGTCTTTGACTAAGCAGTTGATATACTCCACGGAAGTGTAGTTGTTCTGCTTCATTACAGTTACTGAGATGGATTCACGGAAGATATTGGCGACGCCTCCGCCTCTGGAGTTGGTTCGCAGTATGTGTTTCATTGCGTATCCAGGTGGCACCATTGCCTTTATGGCAATATGCGATGGCCTGAACCAGGTTTCCGTAAGCGAGCATATGTCTAGTTTGTTTTCCGTTTTCAGATCCCAGATTTGTTGACACTTATCAAGCTCACACGTAGACCGGGTGTTCAGAACAGCAGCTCTAAACGAATTAGTCGCGCAGCTTCGGTGTAGCTTAACATGTATCAGGTTGCTTCTTTTAACAATTGGTACGTTGTTGTTGCATATTGATCGGTTGGACACATCAGTTCTGGCTGCAGTCACTTTCACAGGAATTGCCTTAGTCACTTGGCATTGTCTTCGACTGCCAGTGGTCCCTCTGTGGGTCGATATTGCGCAAGAAATGCCTAGTTGTTTCAGATAGTTGTAGACTGCCTTTATAACACGCTTGAAGGCTTTCGTGGTTTGCTGACATAGTTGATGCAATTGAACACTTATTTATACTATCACCATGGCGACGGTCAAGGTCCACAGAAGATAACACTGGCAGCATCTCATAAATCAGTAAAATAAGTAAACTCCAGCGAAGCACAAGTGTCCAGTTCGTAATTGTGACGTCATGGTAATCCAGAAACATTCACGATGAGGCAAGAGGTAAAATCGAAGAACGGTACAGCTTGAAACTTGTAATAATGTCAATTATATGACGACAGCATTACGTGTGGCAGCCGACAAATGCACGCAACAAACATAAGGTAAAGTGGAACATGACACGTATAGGAGAGAGGTGAGACAGAAGTGGAGAGAGGGAGAGTGGGAGAGAAAAAGGTGAAAGGTAGAAGTAGATAAAGACGGAGACTCTCTAAACATTGTACTGCATCAAACGGCATCCTACCTTTTCCACTTCACTTTACGTACCGGTTAATAATAAACTGCAGTTTGCTAACTGATATGTTGAGTACATCTTTCAAACTGAAAACGCTAAAGCGATTTTTGATTGGCATTTTGTTTGAGCATTTTCTTGTATAATTCCGTACGAATTTGTAAAAAAAACGTGTCATTGGCTAGTCGGCCTATATCTTAAGATTCCAATGGAGTGACGCCGTAAATCGGACTAAGCATCACGTACAGAGCTTCCATATACAAGACGGATTCTTTTGTTAGGAATCTGCCTCACTGTCTGCTTACTTCCAATGGAAGCTTCGACGTACAGAACAGACATGTCAAATCTACGCCACTCTTATGGAATCTTCGTCAATTTGATATTGCCGATAAATCCAATTAATTAAAATGAAAGTCTTTCATTTGATCTTTAATAAACAAAAGATTTGCAAATAATTGTTTTAAACAATATCCGCATAATATTGTGTGTTTATTATATATTCGTTCCTTAACTATCCGTGAACTGTCTAGGTTGGAGCAGACGATAACACTGGAATTGGTTCAAATTTTAATGGCACGTTGCATACACGATCCATGACCGTGACAAAAAAGCGATCGTACTAGTCGTGTTTTAAGGATAGTTTAAAAAGACTGGCCAAGGAAGATTGGTAGAATTTATTTTCATATTAGAAGTATCACCACATATTTTATATTTAATAAATGCATACCCTAATCAAATGAAGTATCTGACTGAAACTAAATGCTTCCTATACGCATCGCACGCGAGTAACCGGTGTGTAGTCTCGTGAACCTTTAGGCTTTCTGTTTGCACAAGATTTTTTAATTAAAATTATATTAAAATGTGATAAGATCAGCGCATATGTCAACATATGAAGATATTCCATGGATTGGGCACATCATAAGTGTAGATATAGACAACACACATTTGACTGGACTAACATTGATGATTGATTGTGGCTGCTCAATGACAACGTGAACACAACTTTAAAAACTGTAGAAAAGAACCACGAAATTTGTGGTGGAAAGCTATGAATGAAGCCAAACAGATGGCTGAAGTCAGAGTTAGCTGAAAAAGGATCACTGCAGCTTTGTGGGTCTCTAGGATCGAAGGTGATAGATAGGTAGAATGACACATTTTTGGAGGTGTTTGCCATTGCCACCGACCCATACCTACATCGATGAACTATGGCTTCGATAGTTTTGTAAATAAATGCGTTTTTGCCATCGCATTCTTTTGTGGTATGTGTATGCATGGCGTGTAAAGGAAACGAACGACCAGTCTCGTACGTGTAAGGTATCCAGATGTAAGACAGTCTGGCCGACGCAGTGCAGACTCCGTTGGCAAATAATCTGAGTAGTTTTGATTATCACAGGTTGACATGTATGTGTGCTTTGACCGCGGTAACTAACTTTGATGAACACATGAAAATATACAGACTATTGTGTAGAATTCTCCCAAGTCAATTTTGGATAAAGATGGGTAATCATTGCAAAATGGCATGGCGTCTGCAATAGTTAAATGTATGAATATATTCTCCTTATGCCAAAGGAAACAGCGAAACCATGTGAGACACCTACCGGATAACATGAGCAACAACCACAGAGCGACGCCTAGCGTATGCAAAGGTATGGAGACTGAGATAAATACCTACTGTAGGGAAACGGGGTAAGACCACATTAAGGATTCGTCCGCCATTACCCACCGAAAGAGTGCCCTTGAAAACACCGTGTTGGTGTCATGTGTGAATTTTTTTCGAGCACTTTGGCATGGCTCATGTCAGTCCAGTGAATACTGAATGTACTACTGCATTATATCTTTCACGAGGTAGAAATAAACATACGCTAGTCGCTCGCGTATTCGCACAGTGGCTATTTTGCAGAACGCACCAATATTTCAAAATCCGTCATCAGATTGGGGCGAAATTGAGGGGTGTCAGGTTTGGGTGGATTTTTCTGAAAACTGAGATATGAGAATTTTACGAGTTTTCCACAGCACTTGTGTCAATGGAGGATAAATATGCTGTGAAATTTTCAAGACAATTTTTCGTCAAATTTTGCAGGAAATGAAGGAAACGTTATAATGGCCGCCTATGTAAAATTTAAATGTGGTCTTACCCCAAACCAGAAGATTGTTTTTGTATAACATAATTTTATTTGACAGTTTTTTTGCGGACGTGTAGAAAGTAGAATGATAGTTGGTTCATATTTCTAATTGTAATATTAACAAATATATATTATGTTTGAAAGTTGATATTTTAGTAAAATATATGGGAGCTTTTTTGCGATAGCCTACTTACTAATACCAACTATTTATCTTATTTCTAATTATCAGAAATTATCTATCAACGGCAAACAGAATGTGCCAGAAACAAAATACGCAATGGAAAGGGAACTATTATCACCACTCACAAATACCGCCAGACAATCTGTTTCCAGATACAGCTATTAACATTATTTCCACAGACGTACACTAACGCATATGGTACTTAATAATAAACTACGGTCACTAAATCCTGACCCATGTATCCTATAGTATGGATGACAACTCGGTGTGACGAAGCTACCTACCGGTAAGTATGAACGGGATACAGATGAAGCTGGAGAGTCCGGCTGCGAGCAGGGAGAGGCTGCAGGTGAGTCGACGTCCCATGGCCGGCCAGTTGAGCAAGACGACACACAACAGGTTGGCGGGCACCTCGACCGCCCCGGACAGGAACGAGTTGAAGAACACGTTTCCAGACAGGTCGGCCATGTTTAGTGACAACCCGTAGTACATGAGGCAGTCGACGAACCTGGGAAACGCAAGTACGTGATCTATCGTATATATATTTGATCACACCTTATTTGGTGTGCCAGCATTCCACCTATTACGTCAATCTCTCACTTATATTTACAACCAATCTCTTACCTGCCACCTCCTGCCATTCGCAATTCTGGTCAGTATCACAGAAAATTAGCCATAGCAAACCTAATAATAAATATGTAGAAACATAAGACATATATAGGCTCTTATTTTACAGTATTTATAGCTTCCCGTTGTACTATACATTGAATTATCATGAAATATTTCCCAAACAGCCAAGCACATGACACTGTTGTTGCATTACAATGTACTGTTTATGTTATGTTATGTTATGTTATGTTGTCTAATGCAACCACAAGTCTGACACAACGCTAGAGGCAAGAGCACGTACTCACCAGTGAAGGTAGACAACAAGCGTACGTTTGCGCATACGAGGAGTTCGGAACAGGTCTATGACTGTGCCCTCCCGTTCTACGTCAGAACCCTACAAACAGTGCACTGCGTATATTTTGATAATTCTGTTATATGTTTTTATTCCCATCAAACAAACATAGTAACTCCATATTGCATTATAACTGTAAAGTATTTGAGTAACATTAATAACACGTGTCACTAAATCGTTAATACTGGTGTAAATGGGATGCATATTTTAAAATGTTCGTTTGATGATATTCTAACAAAGACATCATCAAATCCATACGTATATCTCAAACAAAAAAGAATTTTTTTTTGTTATTAAAAAGTTGTTCTAGAAGACATTACAATTAAAAGCTACATCGCGTAGCATTATAAAGAAGCTATGAACATTGCTATTTTTGAATTGCTACTGGATATACTACAAGTGTTAGTAAACAACTGTTCACATACATCCACGGAAGGATTCCTACAGAAAAAGCAGCTTGAGGCTAGTTTAGCGGCTTGTCAGTTGCCATCAATATTCATGAAGTAATGACGCGTAGATTCGCTCGCGCTCCGTCGGCAACGAAACGATCAGTATCTCGTAGGGAGATGTGTAGGTGGGCATTTCCTTACCAAACTCAAATAAACAAAGTTACTCGTATACGGTCATTTTTATTTATAAAAAAGCGTTAACTTACGTTCTTGTTCACTTAATATTAAACTATGTTTTCTAATTAAACTGTTGTATTACAACAATGGACAGGGACTAATCCTAAGGTGGGTCCAGTGAGGTTGGACACCACTTTCGGCATAAACATGGGTACACAACTGAAATTACATTGAATGACTGAAAATTAGATTATAGGTACACTTTGCATCTTTTCAAATGTTTTGTCTACAAAATTGCACCTTCCCTGCCTACTGGTTGGTGCTTCCTTTTTGGCCAACAATTAAATTATGTACGTGATTTATAAATGAAATATTTTCGGTTAAACATCAGAATCTAAGATTCTACATGTTGCATGTTGTCAACTGTTCAGTTCGAAATATTTCCAATGGGTAGGCAAGGTGCCTTATTTCGTGGCTTCAATGCATCGTATTAGGACATCACAGCAAACAAAGCTGGATTTGTTCATGTATTAGTTTAATGTATAAGTATATCGTAAGCTCTAGAGTAAACTATGTTATATACTAACGTGACTTTGAAAAACGAGTAGCTTTATATTATAATATGTAATAAGGGTGCTATCATTTGGAATTATTTCAATACGAGATTTAAGTTTACGACTTATTCAGTAATTATTTACAAATGTATACTTAGACAATTCATATTACACAATGATTTTAATATATAACACATTTTTAATGACGATTATGTCTTCTACACCTGCACGCTGTTTTTGTTTTCAATATTATGATATTTACATTGAATTATGCAATAGAGAGTATAACATTATATAATGTTCTTCCTTTGTTGTTCTCATTACGCTATTATATATGAGTTGTTTTAATCTGATTTGTATCTGTATGTATTGGCTTTTAAAATATAAATAATATAACAATTATAATAATAATAAATGTTATTTATATAGCGCCATATCTCCGGATATAAAAACCCTGTTCAAAGGAGCTTAAAATACAACATTGTTAAAACATGATCGTTACAATACAATAATTATTTTACATATAAAAGTATAATATTATAAGAACCTAATGCGAAATTTAAATATACATTTGTAAATAAGCACCTTATATATAACATTAAGTATCAGCTAAATATTGACTAGACTAAATTAAACTATTGGCTGCTTTAAAATCAATGAAGTAATCCAATTAAATAAATACTTAAAATGCAGTATAAAATAAACCAAGTAGTGACGTTAAAATGAAAATAAAAAAATAAAAAAATCTTGAAATGCATTCTTGAAAAGATGTGTCTTTAACTGAGACTTAAAAGTTTGATAGAGTCAGCGCCACGGATATACAACGACAGACCGATCCAAAGGCGCGGTGCCATCACGGAGAAACCCCGTCGACCGTATTGTTCCATGTCGTAACGTGGCACAGTTAGTAGATTACTGTCAGCGGAACGAAGCCGGCGCCCTGGTGTATACGGCGAGATCAAGTTGACAGTGTAGGCTGGCGTGAGATGGTTTAATATGTTGGGCGGAGGCTTAAGGTAAGGGGCACAGAAGACAATTGACTCTGTATTGGCCTCGTTTAGCATTAAGTGTTTGTCAATCATCCACAGTTTGATGTCAACGGTACACCGCTCGATTCTTTTGACAGCATCGTCTACCTTGCCAGGTTGGTCCCGTCGGAGTTCCGTGGGAATACAGTTGTGTATCGTCAGCGTACATATGATAGTTAACGTTGTGTTTGGCAAATATGGCGCTGATTGACATGAAGTAGATAGTGAACAGCAGGGGCCCAAGAACCGATCCCTGTGGCACACCACAACAAAGCTGTTGTTGACGAGATATGGCATCGCCAACCTTTCGTCGGCATCGTCCTGTTGGACAAGTAAGACGACAGTCATGCAATACCCGGCCTCGTATGCCAATCGAATCGACTGCTGCAGTAGTATGGTGTGATCCACGGTGTCAAAAGCCGCAGTGAGATCCAGTAGAATGAGTGCTACTCCCTTTCTATGACCAAGTGCCTAGATGATGTCGTCATGAATACGGACAAGAGCAGTTTGCTGTGATGCGGGCGATATGCACTCTGAAATGGGACAAGAAGTTTGTTTTCGTCGATGTAGCGCCGATGGTCAGCCGCTACAGCCTTCTCAAACAACTTTGAAACAAAGCTGAGATTTGAAATTGGGCGGTAGTTCTTAATGTCATTTGCATCTATGTCGGTCTTCTTCAGCAGTGGCGTGACTAGCGCATGTTTCATATCGGATGGCTCTGTCGCAGATTCCAGTGATAGATTAATGATGTTGACTAGGGTTGGAGCGATGATGTTAATGTTTGTTTTCAGCAGTTAGGTCGGCAAAGGGTCGAGAAAGCAAGCGTTGCAAGGGCACTAGCTCACTAGTCTGATGATAGCAGTAACATTGTCAATGTGAACGCTGTCAGAGTACATTGTTCGTGGTTGTCGATTTACGGCATCGGTGCAGGCGAAAAACTTTCCGCCACAACTAGCACACCTAGCCGCGTCTCTCGCCACCGCCGCTCTGCTCGCCCAAGTTTGCATTTCGCGTTTGATAGCTCACTATCGTACCGGGGTGTCTTGGCGCAGATAGTGATAACACGGCTGGTGAGCGATGTGTGTTTGTTGATCACATCTGCGATAGTGGTGTTGTATTGAAGAGACAGTCCGTCGATGTAGTCGCAGGGGTCGGTTAGCAGTCGCGATGTTGTCAGGTCTGCGACAAACTCAGCAATGTTTATTGCCGCGTATTTCCTGTAGCTGATGTTTTTTCTCGACCGTCTCGGCTTGACCGTCACAAGGTCACATTGGATCACATGTTGGTCAGTTAAAAGAGTTTCAATTGATGCGGCATTGCTGAGACGATACAATCGGGCGTGTTTCGTGTTATCACGAGGTCGAGGATGTGACCACCCACGTGGGTCGGTTCAGTCACGTGCTGTTGGAAATCAGTCTCACATCGTAGTAAACTTGATGGTTTTCTTCCCTACGCGTATTTTGAATCAGTATATCACGCCAACAACCTCGGTGCGGAATCTAGGAGTGAACTTTGATAGTAACTTCAATTTCCGATAACACATATCTTAAACGTGTCGCTGCTGTTTTGATCATATTCGTGATCTTCGCCGTATTCTCCGGTATATGTCATTTTCTGTTGCTAAAACTATTGCAACATCGCTTGTTAGCAGCATACTTGACTATTGCAATTCCCTTCTTTATAATATCGCTAGCAAGGATATCATAAAACTTCAACGTTTCCAAAATTGTCTAGCAAGAGTAGTTTCAAGATCTCCTCGACTTTCTCGTTCTGTACCACTTTTGAAGTCTTTGCATTGGCTTCCTGTACGATATCGTATAATATTTAAGATCTGTACCATTACATGCCAGGCACTGTCCAGTAAGCAACTATCTTATTTGTACTCACTGCCTACTCCTGTAAGAAAACCTATCCAGCTTCTATCATCTAGTTCTGACCTACGTTTTGTTCATAAAGTCAACACTAACATTGGAACCAGGGCTTTTTCTGTTGTTGCACCAACTCTTTGGAATATGCTCCCTCTTGGTGTTAGATCAGTTGAAAAGATTACAAAATTCGGTCGTCATTTAAAAACTTGTCTTTACAACGTTGATTATTCACCATAACCCCGTAGCGCCTTGACCAATCTGCTGGCAACGGGAATACTGCTTATGGATTTTGAGATTGACTAATCCTCTTTTGTTTTGACGCGCCTCTGAGCTTGGTTTCGTAGGATTTAGGCGCAATAATAGTTAACTTGTTAATATTATTATTGTTGGTAACTTGACTCCCTGGCAGACCCGTTCAATCGAACACCATTTCGACTTCTCTGGGAAGCATTCAGCCACACTACAATTAAAGCGCAAAGACTATTCGTACACAAATATCTACCACTGTCTTTAGCCAGGTACTCATTCATATAGCTGAGTGAACTGAAGCAATGTAGAGTTAACGACTTGCCCAAGGTTCGACACCACAGCACAGGATTCGAACCCGGGTTCTCTCAGTCGAGAGACTACTGCGCTCCAAAAATGCTTTGATTGGTTATAAATAGTTGTAATTTAATTTCATTTTTTATTTCTAACAAGCCTACATATGACTGTTTGACCTATAGACCATTTATAATGAGTCACCATATTTTTGTTTTCGCGCAGAAATGTCTATTAATGAAGTAAATCGAAAAGAATCGAAACTTTACATTGATTACATACAAACGACTCAAACCAACTTGCATAGAATAAAGATGGCGATACGCAGTGCTCTACCTTACCTATTTAGGAATCGAACAAATATTGTTTATTCAGTTTGTCTTATAAATGAGCAGGTTTCTGTTACCATTAATGTATACTTATATATTATATATTGAAATGTATAGCATATAACAGCTGTGTTTCGGTTCCCCTTTAATACACGTCAATAAAATTGAGCACGCACTGTTTTGATGTCCTCCATACTGATGTCTTCTGGCAGTTTCTTGTGGTTGATTCTGGCGACTGTCTTCAGCACTGACCGCGCTTCTTCGTAGCGGCCTTTCACAATGAGCCAGCGTGGAGACTCCGGCAGTAGGCTGCAAGGACAATCTATACATTCTGAACGCGAGTACTTGCATGTCCGTTGTGAATTTAGAATTGCCCACACTTAGTTGCACATTGCTCGTCTAGGCTGACAGATAGTGATGCAACAGGTTATGTAGGGGGATATGTGCAAAGGGGACCATCACCCATATGCCCCCAAATACGCCACTGTGTAAACCGTTGCTTTTTGCCTAGTGAGTGCAACCTTGGGGTTTATTTTGATTGCAGGTACGTTTCAATTGATCGATCTACACAGCCATGCACATACTAAATAAAAGACTACATTTCGAAGTTTTTCATATGCCCCCATTTCCTGTGAGGACGTTTGTGTTTAATGTATAGGGGATTGTTGATGATAATGGGATTACAAAATGTTTTGTAGATTAATTAATTAATCAGAGAACATGGGAAACAGAAGAGGGTGGTAGACGGAGAACTATAAAACCAAAATTAAGAATTCGAGAGAGGGTGAAGGTATATATCATAGAAAGCAATGCTGGGCAGCCGAGAGTGAAAAACAAATTACAAAAATCAGGATATGGGGAGACATTTCCGGGAACAGATCATATAGTATGGTCGTTGCACCACAAGGGGTCAAAGGAAATATGACGACGTGCAGCAGATTACCACAATGTTCATGAGGTAAGGATGCGACGACTTACAACCAGTAGGCGAAGAAGACGAGGTGAGGCGCGGCGAAGATGATCTGCAGCGAGCGGTCGTTGCGGACGATGTAGGCGATGCCGGGGATGACCATCATCCCAATGCTGAACGCCATCATGGCGCCCACCCCAATGTGTGTCCGGTAGTGGGGTCCTATCATCTCCATCACTACAAACACCAACACCTCAGTGGACGAACCGGCGTGACACTTATACGGTCAACCACCTTGACACAAACATAACTTTGTAACAGTTAACACAGCAGTACTGTAATGAACACGTTACAGTACTTTGGTCTCGTTCATTGTAACGTTGTCAGTCGTATGAATTGTTTTAATTTGAATATATTGCAGTTGCATTCTGGGATCGCCCACACACTATATATCACTTTCCTAAACACCATTTAAACTTGTTTTCACGTAATAAGTAATTTTAAGATAAAACGAAAAACCCCGAATATATATATATATATATACGCGTATCATATGTATATTATTCCCCTAATCGACGACCGATAGGATTTTGCAAAAGCTTAGTTTATAGAATAATACATACAATATTGAAGTGACATTTATGGTAGCATGTATGATAAAATTAGTAAACATTGTCTATGCTGAATATACACCTTTTAAAAACAGCTAAAATAGTTGTTTAACCCAGAATGCATCTTTAAGGAGAGAGGTCACATCAGTTACAGTTTTTTTTAGCTGTGCCCAGTTTACTACGTCAGAGTTTTGCTAGAAGCGGTCACTTTTATACTTTTAAACTGTAAACTGGGATAAACTGTGTATCCTAGTTGACATGACCAGCTCCGTTAGAATGTGGCCGGCATGTTGGCGGAGGTTGTTAGTTATAAGGGTTAGTTTGCAACTGTTCGTACTTCCGTTGCAGTCATACATGTGGCGCCACTCGGTGTAAATACTAATAACAATATATACTTTATTGAGACTCTCAAATCGAGAGTAAACTCTGTTCAAGGGTGTTATCTAAATAATGATTAGTATGGCGTAGCTACCAAACCTAAGCTGAGAGAAACGATAATATATATATATATATATATTATATATATATATATAAATTATTATATATATATATATATATAAAATACATAATAATCGAACGTTGCCGACAGTTTCGTTAACATAAAAAATAATATAAAAATTTCATAAATAAGTAGATAGTAAATAAAATAGCAATATTGACATTTAAACAATAGTAATAATAAATGTATTGACATGTAAAGTGAAATGTTGCCTTCTACTGGTGTATACATTATAATACGTAAGGTTGTATTCATTACACACATTGTTAACAGGCGATTCCTTACATCGTGAAAAACATAATGAAATACCATGACCACTGGATGAAGATAACGTCCCAGTACTATCATCCAGGCTTAGTCATCGCTGTCGCACTCAGTTGTATTGGTTTTCCGTTTCTTGTCGATATTATTATTGATTACACAAAGGCATTTGACAGAGTTCGTCATGAAAAATCATATCAATGCTGGAGAGTTTGAAGAAAGATCTGAGAGTTGTGAGAAATCTGTACTGGGAACAAACAGCAGCAATACTAATAGAAAATTATATCAGTAAATTTCAAGAAATAAAACGTTGTGTAAGACAAGGCTGTGTCCTATCACCCGATCTCTTGTCACTATACAGTGAGATCATCTTACGCACATTAGATGATATGCCAGGCATTCAAGTAGGGGGATACAACATGAATCAGTTACAATATTCAGACGACACGGTACTGATTGCTGAGAACGAAATAGATCTACAACAGATGCTAGATACAGTAATAAGGGAAAGTGAAGTGAGAAAAAAGGTCTGTCCCTGAACAAAAAGAGCACAGAAATAATGGTCATCTGAAAGAAAAATTACACTCCATCATGCAACCTGGTAACATATGGCACTGTATTGAAGCAAGTCCGAACGTTTAACTATCTGGGATCACTAATAACATCCGACGGTCGATGCAACGATGAGATCAAGAGACGAATTGCTCAAGCCAAAACAGCTTTTCACCACATGAAAAACATTTTAACAAATAAAAATATATCAACTGAAGTGAGAAAACGTGTACTGCAATGTTACATAGAGCCCATATTGCTATATGGATGTGAATCCTGGACAATAACCAAAAGTTCAAAAAAAAACATAGAAGCCACTGAAATGTGGTTCTTAAGAAGAATGCTGCGAGTGCCATGGACTGCAAAGCAAAGCAATGAAGTCATCCTTAGGTCAGCCAAATCAAAAAGAAAGATCATTAACAAAGTTAGAACACAACTAGCACGATTTATAGGCCATGTCATGAGAAAGAAAAAGTTAGAACAAATAGTAACAACAAGAAAGATAGAAGGAAAAAGATCCAGAGGACGCCAGAGAATAAAAATAATAGATAGTCTCTCAACATGGTGTGGAAGGAGCACAACAGAACTGCTACAAACTACACACGACCGTGCGGTTTGGAGGGCCATGATCGCGCTGGCAGTCCCAGGGCGCGAGTTAGCCAATTGTAAGCCTACCCATAAACACATGTGTAAATGTATTTAATATGTAAGGGAACCGCATGCGGAGGCGGTGTACGGCATAACAATTACTAGAATAATTAATATAAATAGTGCCATATGTACGTACGCAGTAAGCGGATGCGTTTTTTCACGAGAAATGGATGCTGAAATAGAACCTCTTTATGTACCGACTCGAATCGCATCCGCACAGGAATCGGACAGGAAATTCCCTGAAGTCACTTCACTACATAGGTATTCTGTATTCCACCGTTTCAGTACATATGGAATCCTAGTTTTATACGGGGACATAGCTACGGTGCAGACTTAGAACAATCATTGAAACACACATTACGTTGCGTTGCGAACAACTCTATCTAATAACTTCGCCTGACAAGTAGACCTTCTCTTTTTACCACTTAATACATTAGTTATTATATACAATGCTCTTATTCTCCCTCATATTAATTATGGCTTACTTTTATGATGTCATCAAGCACATCGAATTTTCAAACTACACAAAAAAGCAATATGAATAATATAATTAAGTAAATATAATGATCACACAAGTCATCTTAATAAAAAATTCAGTTACTAAAGTTGGATGACATTTATAAACTAAACAAACTACAATTTTACTACAAATTAATTAACAATCATTTACTCGATTACTTCAATGTTATCCCCAACACACACATCTAAGACATTCATCAGCACTACACGCGTGAAAGAAATAATCTGTATATGTCCAGAGTCAAACATGAATATGCCAAAATGCATTATGCATAACCTAGTAGAGACAGTAAACAATGCACCGAGTATTATCATTAATAAAAATTACACCACAGTCTACATGATTTTTTGACATATACAAAAATTACTTTATTTCAAATTATAAATCCTGTTGTAGAATTCACAATTGTTATATTTGTAGATCATAATACATATTGAAATGTACACATATGTATATATATGTACGTCAGTACACGAGCACAAATAATATGTAATTGTATATGTGGATGTATGTTGATATGTTGAGTAATCCTCAACTATCTGTTTAAGTCATATATTATTCTGATCGTTTCATGTAAATTTTGTTGTTGTTTACATTGATGGAATGGCTGCTGTGCTAGCGATATAATATATCTTAATGGGATTATCCCGTCCTTACGTATTACTTAGGTTATTCGTTGTATATGTATTATACACATAGGTCAAGTAAATTGATTCTGAGTTCTGTGATTTCAAGTTATCGCGCGGACATACCTCATGTCCGTGCAATTATGCGACGTAACTCCGATGCGGTCACGTTGACATTACACTTTTTGGAAGTGACAGTAAAATCCGTTGGTTCTTTCTATCTGATGTTTACATGTGAAGACGAAAAATATCCAGCATACGGGAGAAAACGTGTAACCTGTCGTAGACTCACGGAGTGGAGGTCTAAATATTTACCCTGCTGGGTCATGCTGGCAGGGACCGGAGCTGCTGCTCAGTGGGACGTGAGAGAAGCGCCGAGGAGACGTAGTGTCGTCACTCACTCCCTACAGGCCTCTATATCAGTGTAGATCTACCGATGGGATACACCAATGTATTGCATTAAAACACCGGGAAATTGTACCGATATCCCCCTGAGATCGCCGGGTAACCCCACTAGTCTACTATATACAGGCCTAGATATCAGTTTGAGCCTCTCTGTTCTCCTTTCTGCCTGTTTGTTTTAGGCCTATTCATACACGGCAGCACTTATTGGCCGATCTGAACGAAACGTTGCCCCGTTATCCGGGACATTACTACGGACATTGGCTGGTTGGATGTAAAGTCTGTAATATCGTTTTAATCAGACACACCAGACTTATCTGAACACGCACATTTCATTACCCTCTCGTACACCGCACACAACACAACTCCCCCTGGTATCAACTCGAGTTTCACAAATACTACAGAGTCTCTATATTACACTTCGTATGTATTTGTCGCTACGGCCGAACAATCGTAGAAACACACGTATTACGTTGCCAACAATTGTACGTAATCACAACGTAGAACAACTAGACCCATTTCTACGAGTTTAAATGATCACGCGAATACACCACA
Source organism: Paraescarpia echinospica (assembly GCA_020002185.1). Classification (NCBI taxonomy): domain Eukaryota; kingdom Metazoa; phylum Annelida; class Polychaeta; order Sabellida; family Siboglinidae; genus Paraescarpia; species Paraescarpia echinospica. Next base: position 35,942,453 of record CM034533.1, read on the forward strand.
CGCCCGGGTTATCATGCAGTGTAATTGATGTGTTCAGAGCGTCGTGGTTTGCGTTCGACAAAATCAAAATTACTTACTTTCATGTTTTAGATACTTTAGAAGGTCATTTTCCTACTTGAGATAATTAAGTGGTGACCAGTTCTCTAGGGGGCGCCACTGTAAATGCCTGGTGTGTTTCTATTGGTGGGTGTAAGTTAGGTGTGGTAAAACAGTCAATCCATCCATATATTGACAACTTATACTGCTGACCTATTTTGAGTTTGACCAACCCTTCTAGTTTGTTTCGCATCTCAGCTAGGTTTCCAACGACTTAGGCGAAAAAGTAGTTACTTTGTTGTTATTGTTATTATTATTTATTACAATACGGTCAGTGTTGATGTGTTTTCTTGGACTCATTTAACCTTGCCATAACTACTTAAATAGTCGCCGTCATGATTCATACAACTACCGTTTCGTCATAAACGAATTCACTGCTGTTTAACCTTATCCCCCGTTTTCGTTTTCCTTTTTGTTCGAGCGAGCCACTTTACATTCGTACCTAGCACGTAGGTGCAGAGGTAGGTACCAGCGCCTCCTAACCCGACCAGTAGGCGACCAACCCCGAATGTTGTGTAGCTGGTGGCCAACAACGAGACGAAGCAACCGAAGACCTTCACAGCGAGGAATATCAGCATCGTCTTCTTCCGGCCAATCCTGCAACACACACGGATATCGCTGCAACATTATGGCACGTCTGATAATTATTGTATGGGAGAAACTGTATAACTGGTGTTCACATTCAGATTGTTTTGTCATGAAATCGATTCTTGCAATGACACACATCAACGCCGCACGCACGCACACACACATATATACATACAAACACTCACATGCACGCGTGTACTTACCTAGACACTCTGATACACATACTCACGCACAAACGCGCGCATACCCAAACACACACACATACACACACACACACACACGTGTATGTACAGTATATGTAGATGTTACCGACAAATCGTGCACATCGTCTACACAGACCATGTCACCAACGAAGAAATGAGAAATATAATCACTCGAAACTGTCTGTTTATACAGTCAGAAGACGGAATGGGTATGTCACAAGATTTACTGGCCTGGTAAAATCCTCCTCCAAGGCACAGTGTGAGGAAAACGAAGAAAAGGCTGGCTGAAAAAGAATTGACAAGACAACATCAAAGAATGGACAGGTCTCGACTTCCACTAGTCACAAATAGAAACAAAAGACCGGCAGAGGTGGAAACAGATTGTACAATTATCGTTAGAGGTGACCCAATGACCAAGCACGGTTACACGACCACGCACGGTTACGGCATAGGTGAGACGTGGTGATACTAAGTGTGTGTGTGTGTGTGTGTGTGTGTGTGTGTGTGTGCGTGCGTACGTGTGTGTGTGTGCCCGCGCGCGTGTATGTGCATGTGTGTGTATACGTGAAGAGAAGACGTACTTGTCGGAGATGACCCCGGAGGTGACAGCGCCGAGCAGTGTGCCAGCAACTACCAGCGTCGATGCGAACTGGACCAACCACGATCGGGAACACACGAGTCCAAACTGCAATAAATCATCGACATAAACATACGCTTTAAATAACAGTAATGCAATACCGTAACACCTCCTCCTAATGAGAAGTATCGACTTTGAACTGTGCCAGATGTTTCAAGGCTAAGTTCAGTAATGACACGGTGACGCACAGTCTGCATGTGTTTCATATTGGCAAATCCCCTGAATATTCCGAGCCGAGTTTCGGCAAAACGCTAACACTGTGGCGCACACATATCAGACGGGTAATCTCCGTCTGATGCAAACCTGTAAGATTAACTACTTCCGGTAGTTTGTTGCAGAGGAGCACACCGTGGAAACTGTGATTTTGAGTTTTTGTATACATGTTATATGAATGCCATTTGAAAAATCGCTGTATCATGTGTCAACTGATATGTTCAGCGATCTTGTTCTACTAACGTGTTCTATTTTGCCAGTAAACCGTACTTGCTAAATCAACTTTACTCTGTGTTTTGCCACAACAACACACATTTGGGGCCAGAATGTCAGCAAGGTATATGACGGAATACATCAGACAGCTTCATATGTGTGGGAGCCATTTTGTAAGCGCGACGGACATTGTTGCAAGACAAGTTACGTGAGAGGTCTATCAATTGTACGCTACTGTCTGAAAATCAGCGCTAATACATCACATCACTGAAGTAAGTGGAGCGCAGCAGCGCAGCGGTAAGAGCTCCGGGGTCTCGACTGAGAGAATGCGGGTTCGAATACTGTGCGGCGGTGTCGAACCTTGGACAAGTTCGTTTACTCTACATTGCTTCAGTTCACTGAGCTGTATGTATGAGTACCTGGTTATAGATAGTGATGGTTATTTGTGTCCGAACAGTCTTCACGCATTAATTGCAGCGTGGCTGAATGCTTCCCAGAGAAGTCGAGATGGTGTTCGATTGAACAGGTCTGCCAGGAAGTAAAGTGTAAAGCGCCTTGAACAGTGCTGAACACTGGATACTGCGCTATGTAAGAACTTACTTTTTACTTTAAAACAAACACATACTTGTGTGTATTTAAAGTATATAAAATTGAAGGTGGGAAACGACACACATGAATTACAATAGCAAAGAGTAAATATTCAGTTAGTTTAAAGTAGCCATAGCCGATAACAGAGCTATTTCAATAAGATAAGTAATTGAAGCCAGCTTGTACACTGGGTGTATTTGGAGCCATTGTTTTCCCGTCGGCATTGACTTAATTTGTGGCAACCTCATTAAATGCATTCTCAAATGCCTAAGCAATAAGAAAACTAGTGTTGCCTTTTTGTTGACCCCGAATGACCTTGAACAAAGGTCAAATGTGTTTTATTTAGCCTAAAATCATCTTTCTAGCGAGTAAAAGTGATTGTTTGAAGCATTGTATATTGTGGCAAACAAGCATTACTCCTGGTCATATTGAGACACTTGGCATACTTATATTGGTGCATGGGTTGATTTTTCTGGCCGAAATAGTAGACCATCCTCTACGGGTGCCTAATCTTGTTAAATGGGTACACAAAAGCATGCACATCGTTACATTGTAACCCTTCACCAAATTAAATTAGTTATTGTTATTGTGAAACTCATTAACACTACTCCTGCATGGACATTTTAAGCCATTTTCACTTCTTTATTCAAATATTGAATTTCTGGCAAAAACATGTCACCACCCAGCAAGGCCGCTAGCACCTTTTTGTCCTTAAAATACTCATCAAGATCCCATTGTAAAGATGTAATCAAATTAATTTGTTATTTTGTTAATGTGACAACGGTATACATTACGCATGGTCTTTTGGAAGCATTTTACACGTCATTGTGTAAGCAAATGTTTATTTCCTAACAAAAAACATGACGTCACCCTGTAAAGTCGTGAATGCCGTTATCGTCGTCCCCAAGATAAGCATTACGGTATGATTGTCAAATAAATACAGTAAGATACAATATTAATACGTCATGCACAATAAATTAGTTGTTGCTATTGTATCATCCACGTAAAACACTTCGGGTCAGTTTGAGCTATTGTTATCTTTCTGTTTCCTGAGCTAGAAATTACACCATCTTTGACAAAAAAGACAATTGTGACATTACAAGGTGGAGGATTTTTGTGGCCATTATACGAAAACGTATAATCACCGCAGTGGCGTAATGAGTGTTGTCGGCACCTGGACACAAAACAGAATTTGGCGCCCTCTCTTCCGCCGACACATAGTTTGCATGTTTCCTCTCCTAGAAAACTTAACTGGTAATACAGCCGTGCAAGTAGAAACTTACTTGCATATAGAATCTATACTTGTACAGTTAAACTTTGTTTAATTGCAAACAAAGCTACTTAGCGTAGGTGATTACCAAAAGTACAGACACATTTTGTGTCGATATGAAGTTACTGTGAACTGGTCATAGTAAAACCATTGTTGAATCACGACTAAAAAACAATGAACGCATTTAGAAACACAAATAGGTAAGTGCATCAATGAGGAAGTTCACACCAATACCACTTTTCAAGCTTTAGTTGTTGTAAACTGATCAACCACTTGCTGATCGAAGTTTATTTGTTCCTACTGTTGCCCTCTCTTTGTTGAGGAGCTAAATCACTGAGTCGATCTTGTTTTACAGACGTTTGTAGATACGATGGATTAACATCATCATTATTACTGAATGGGTGTTCACATCTGGCCGCGGTTGTGATAATATTTTGATTGTGACGGAAAGAATCGGGAATTACATCTTCACCTTATCATCATCTTTTGACACAAGAAACAAAAGCGACTGTCGTTGACTGTTTCCATAAGCATTCTAGCTTCAGTCGCATATATCCGAATGGAGTTCGGTTCCATACGAATCAGTGTTATATTCTTCCTAGATTAGTAGAGTTTTGACAGAGTGGGAATCAGTCTAACCTTGGTGGTCAACGGTCAAGAGATATCTTTTCCGTGTGTCTTTGGCATCCAATTCCTGGTTGAGAGACCGTCGTCTCATGCTAATTTACTGGACATTAATTAATTAATCTGTATTCCCCAGTGCATGCCACAGCTCGTTGCCCTTCTCTACAAAACTATGTCGGCACCCGGTTTCTGGTGATTCATTCAGATTCTCGGACAGCCTCTCAAGTAATATATATAATATAATCTAAACAGTCATTAGTAGGTACGAGTCTCCACTCTGGTACCCCAGGGCCTCCGCCTCGTTTCGAACTCCCGTTTGATGTTATCCGCTTGGTAGACGATTAGGCGCGACCCCCCCGTCCCGGTCACAACGATTGATTGCTTCAAACACTTGCACTCCACATACATCAGTGGAAAGAATTTAGACGAAAACGTACACGTGGCCTTTCTTCAAGGCCATTAAAGAACAATAGTAGAACTGGCAACAATAGTTTTCATATTTGAGATTGCATTGATAAAGGCTGCCATAAATTAACATTCAATAACTACGGAAGCCGAACTCGAATAAATTGGCCCTCACTAACACTGTTCTGCTGCCTTGATAAATGTAATGTTGTGAATAACTGCTAAGGATGTTGTATTGATATTGAATCTATGCCGTAGCGTGCGAACATTAATAGCGTGACTCGCTTACGACGTTCGGCAATGTTCCAACACCAGCGAGATACTTATGTTATACGAGATACCAACGGCAATTCAAGGTCCAGTAGATTACGTTGACGTATGTATCAGACTAGTGTGGAATTATATATAACGTACTCGGAATGGCCGCACAGGTGACTTAAAGAGTCAAGTGTGTTGTTGTTACCGAGTTGTAGCAGCCTAATCGAGATAACCGACTTACCGTCTAGTGATTAGTGACTAGGGCAGGGACGTCTTAATCTAATCTAAACACAATGAGGATTTGTCAATTTACTTTGAGTGTTTAATGATGGCTGCAAGCGTAGAATATAGTAAACACGTGTCAGCGTACTTCAGTGTCACTATTTCGCAATAATGTATTTTCGGAGATTCAGGGGGCACAGGGGAACATTTTCTGGGACCTTTGGTATTTGGCCGCACTATGCCTGCGGTAGAGTGGCGTGCTATAACTAATGAATGTGCCCCCGTTACGTGCCTCCTAGACGTTCTGAAATTATGAACGTCGCTGCAAAAATTCCAACAGCATCCCCGCCCCTGTCGTCCGATCCGAGAGTGCGACGGCAGAGTGACAACAGCAGAATGTATGTGTGTTTTTTCTTGTTTTTGTCATGCCGTCAGTGGGTGATCACAATGTCCTGTACGTCGCTATGTTGACCGGACAATGCATAGCATGCAGGCGATGGCTGTGTTGTACGGTACCTTTTAATTAATTGTCACTAGCTTATGATGACCATTGCAATCACGCAATACATATGTATAGGCGTCGGGACTAGGGAGAGGACTTGTGAGTGTGTGGGGGGGGGGGGGTGGATATAAGCTTAGCCCCCGAATATTTCGGCAGGGGTTGCAGTTGTAGGTATTGTGGTGAGCCTCAAGGGGCTGTTGTTGGAGGGTTTTGGTGAAGGTCAGCCACCCCAATATTCAACACGTTACGATGCATATGATAATATTATGTTATCGTGAAATAACTGCTTGGTTAATTTGACAGCAATTATGATTAAACCATGATATGATTGGGTTAATTTCTGGGGTAACGGCCATTTCTAGGGATGCCTTTTGAATACTATAAAACATACGCAGCAACTGGTCATAACTTTCTGGGATCTCTAACGAAATTACACTAAGAATGGGAAATTAAAATTTAAGTATCTTTCAACAATTAATAATGTTAAAGAGACCTCGTGTGATCCGTAATACCAAGAATCATGACTTCGTCAAGAAAGGGCAGTTAATTATTACCAGGAACTTTGTGAATTAGTTTTACTTCCTCCCACTTGCAGTCTTTTTGTGTAAACCAGACCGGTCGCTCCCGTCTCCAAAGACCGATTCCTTGATCGTGCGGTTACCCGGTCTAACTACGCTGCTACGCTCTTTACTATTTGAATGTTTTGTACATAATTTAAATGTTTCACGGGCTCAACATTCAATTAGCGAACACTGTTTCGGACTTATTTAACGCAGTCATATTCAACTTATTTATTCTAGTATTAAGAACATTATTTTTAAAACGACGACGACGAGTTCTAACAGTTACTCGCGAGCCTTTCTCTCACCCGATTCACGGAGGTCGACTCGTAGCTGTTGAAGTCATACGTCCAGCCGGCATCACAGGCTCTGTAACCGACATCGCCGCCTCCCACTCTCGCCGTTCTGTTCCACGCATCGATCTCCCCATCGTTGAAGACGGTGTAGTTGAAGTCGAACCTACGACACTGCTCGTAGACCTCGTCGTGGCTCGGTATGGCGACGTACTTCTGGCGGTCTGGCGACAACCGCTGAAGCGATGGCACGCAGCACCAATGGTTCAACCGGGCAGCGATGAAGGTCGTCGTGAGAACCTCGACTGACCACATGGACACAAGGCCGCCGAGCAGGGACAGGTAGACCTGGTACCGGCCCATACCGCCGATGACGGTGAGCAGTTCATCGAAGTGCATCTTCGCCGGTTGTGTCGTTGGTCGGTGTCGTACACACACTGAAACAATATCTACCTCCACGCCGGTCTACGGCGGATCAACGCGTGGACTTTGCCCTCCGATGACAACGAAGATTGTTTGAATATCCCGTTTGTCTACGTAGTTATCGCCATGAAGTGACTTTACGTTTATGAACATTGGGCTGATCGCTACAATCGAGTATCATCACTCGGATGCACTGTTTGTTTGGGAACGCGTCACTATTCGTGCACACGAAATATGCATGTATGCAGACGACGGATTCAAAGTAATATCTTTAACAGTGATCTCGCTGCGCAATGTGGGGCCCAGAAAGCTGAAGCAGACGACTCCGTGTGGGATTAGGTTACACACGCATTGTATCAGGTTATATCAATATAATTAATACCAAGCATGCACCAAGATGTGTTTGTTAGATATTTTTGATGTTAGTGTGACACGGTGTTTTAAGGCGAGTAACACGAGTGTAGCATGATCATTATCGTCGTAGTATTAGCCTCGTTAACGAGTAATGATGTCTTAATTCCTTGTGGATCGCAATCTGTAAACGAGGCCTTGTACTTTCACCCACTAGCCGTTTGATCCAGTCGGAAATACACGCAAACGGCCAAGGCTTTAGTTTAGGGTCACACGTGCCCGGGCCCGTATTCTCGAACGACTTACGAATTTCTTAGCGCCATTTTTACATAAAAATTACGTCAGAAGAGCGTAAGTTACGATTTTTCGCAAGTGGTATTCTCGAAGCATTTATGATACGAACGTTCGCAAATATGGCGTATATTTCATCGTTAAGTTACGTCAACGCAAGAGGTCGCGTAACTTTTTCGCAACTTTTGTGGTACTACGTTCAGATGGAGATTTCTCAGTTATTTGCTGTTACAACGTCGCCAAATCGCATTAGTAAACTGTGTGTGATTCAATGACAACGAAACATTTTTTTCTCAATTTTACTGACCGTTGTAATTGCATAAATACCGACTTTGAAAGCGGCCCCGAGCCTACACTGGTAGCCAATGCAAAATTCTACAATAACACGTAAACAAACGGGACCAGCTAACAAACGGGACCGATTAGTAATCCACCGCAGTAATTTATAGATTGACTGCGTGCTACGCAATTACGATTTGTGTAGGCACGTTTAACTACACTTGAAACCACAATTTCTATTTCGAATACAACAGCATTGCAGACATTAATTCGATGACATGAAAATTTATATATATTAATGTAAAACAAATGTGCTAAAAGGACACTATTTCTTTATATAAACATATTTCATTTTATTCTTTATCATGGCCATGGGACACATATTTTGTCAAATGTATTTAATGTTTCATATATACATTATGTTATTCCACCATATCTGCATAACAAATAATGGGTAAATAAGCTTGGATGCCATTTTCAGATACATGCTGCTTGAGAAATTCTATATCAAGTGCATCAATATTATGACAACCTGTTTTATTTGGCATCATTTATTCAAACATTGACAATACTATCCAAAACGAACATGTAACTTATAATGTAAATGATATAAATATGCATACATATATATAAATATATGTGTGTGTATATATATATATATATACACATATATATGTAGGTTTATATATGTCTATACATATATATGGTCGATTCCCACGAAACGTTGACAAATGGTGTTGCTAGGGGGGCAAAAATAAACATATGCGTATAAAATTGTGTTTTCTGTAGTACGAAAAGAACATATTGAGGTAATCGGAGAATAAGATTGGGCAAGTTAAATCCTCAAATTGGGCATTTGACAGCTAATAGAAATAGCAAGTGTTTAAGTTCTGAAACCATACGTCTGCACACAAGTCCCTCTACTTGGAAACTGCTACAACTATTTCATCTCACATATACCTGTGAAATTTCATTTTCAATGTATGTAAAACACATGTGTGTTTTAAATTCAGTAAGAAATATGTTTCGGACTTCTTTTTTTCATTTTAAGGGGGAGCTTTGAAGTATTTTGCGCTCTCTCAGACTTGATGTTTTATAAAGGTGACTTTGTGTTATATATTACCACTACAAGGGAAATGCATGTTTTTTCTTAAAAAAATACAGTCATTGCAAGGTATACACATTGAGCTTTTCAACAGGGTATATCTTATTGACACTGATTTATAACTATCAATTTGTAGACAGTTTAGAATTTGCAGGTGTACGGTTTCATATAATATACTTTTCAGTACAATGGAATAATTACTGGCGAGACCATTGGACAACTCTAACTTGTTTTAAGAACGTTTTGGTATATATCCGACAGTCTAAATTGATTATGTTAGTGATGTGTAGGTTATTCTGACCTATTCTTATTATTCTAATTAAGAAAACGCCGGAGACGTTCGGTTTCATGTACCTCCTCTTATAATGTGTATTGTGTATTAACTGTTAAAAGGTCGTGATGTAAGTAATTGGTTGTACAAAGGTTACATATACCAAGAGCTGATGTTACTTCATATACTTTTGCAAAACTATTGAGGTGTGGGCAAAGAAACTGTCGGAGACGTACGGTTTCATGCCTATGTACGGTTTCAGTAGAATAGAGTATTTTTTTATTATTTGACCACTTTTTACTTAAACTTTGTCTACGTACATACCCGAGTGTAAATGTAAAACCATTCTTGTGAGTGTTCCATATATGTGTTTCTCAATCATTCTTATCCTTTTATTAATATACTGAACAATAGAACATGAATATGTTTTCATAACGTTATTTATTTAAAGTCTAACCGACCACTTTTGTAATTTGTCGAAAGGTAATTTTAAGAACAATTAATGAAACTTGAACTGAATGTTCCAAAAGCACCACCGCTCTCTCATCCTTCTCTTGAACCACCTCTCTGTCGTCTCTCTCCCTCACCACCTGTCTCTCGACCCTTTCCACCACCACTTGTGTCTCCCCTCTCCTCCACCACATGCCTCTTTACCCTTTCCACCACCACCTACATGTCATCCATCTCCTCCTCCCCCTCTCCAGCGCCAGTTGCGTGCTCTCCCAACCAGAACATGTTGGATGGAACACTCCACCCTTCGTATAGCTGCAGTCCTTGAAGCAGGAAGTACTGCAGATTTTCACGACTGGACCACAACAGCATGGACAGACGTTATGCCACGGACTTCTCGAACATTCCATGTTTCGATCTCATCCTTGCAGTCCTGGATGACTTCGAGGGTTATCTCCAGGAGGGTCATGGTCGTGTCACTAGCACGAATTTGTGTGGCAGAACTCTTAGCTCGTGGTGATTACTCTTCCAGCCTTCACCAGGTTTGTCAGTCTTCCTTTTCATGCCACCACCCATTCCGTCACAGGGGCCTTTCTTGTGGCCAGCCTCCAGCCAGGTGCACGAAGCTCTAACCGAACAGTGAAGGACATTTTGCTACTAGGGCACACATTGTCCGGTTCCGGTACGGCGAAGTTGGTGAGTCTGTGATGAAGTGCAGAGTCGACAGTTCCGGAAGGATTTCATTGAGTTCCTTCAACAGTGTGAGCAGTGACACTTGTAATCTACACGTAGCTCTTGGTACAAAGCTTGCCGTCTTGCTTGAAGAGTACCATCATTGGGTGAATGGCCACCTGGGACTTGACATAGCACACTGCCGTTATTTCGTCCTGGTATCTGCACATACAATTTTCAGCATAGTCCATCTGGACCGTTGCCTCCGTCTTTTCCGCCATGAACTGCTTCAAGATGCGGATCTGGTGATATTGGATGGTCACCCGGTGACAGTGCTCAAGGAACTCGGCCATGCCGGATATGAGTTGGTCTGTGAAGTCTCTTGTACTTTGTACAACTTGGGTCAGTTTCACCTTCTTGAAGACTCTGCCCTCGTGTTCAACATATTGGGCTTGCCATGTTCAGTATGTATCCAGCTGTGGCATTAAGTTGAGTGTGAAATCTGTGTTATTTAATGAACTGTTGTACTGCATGTTCCTATATGAATGACAGCAGACGGACGGTTTCAGAAAAGTTCCCCAACATGAAAATAATCAGGAGAAATCAGGGTTTTGACCTGAAGTTTTAATTTTTGATCAATAATGCCGAGACATCAACCTTCATAGCCAAACATTAACTGTATACCTTGCATGTGTTGTTCGAATAATACGATGCGTTTTATAGTACTGATGGCATATATTTCACAAAAATTACCCATTTTGGGGGGACAGTACTCAGAGATTCTATAGTACATATATAAAAGTAGGGTTCCCCAGAAAGCCCCAACGAAGATGCATGCGTACAGCATCATTCCAGTCTTCCAACTGGTATATTAAATGAGTTATAGCCCTGGAACCTGTTTGTCAACGTTTCGTGGGAATCGACCATATACCATGATATAGTATGTTTGAATACACCTACTTTTGTGTCTACAAAATAACACTTGTAAATATAATGTGTGAGTACACCTGTATTGTTGAAATATGTTTGATGTTGAAAGAGTGCATATACAGTAAACCTTTATAACAAATTCGCTTAAAACGAATTTTGCTAATATTAATAAATGAATTGGTCCCAGTTTTAATTTAATATACAGCAAATTTCAGATATGACAAATTAGGATATAATGAATAAATTGACCGGTCGCAAGCGATTTGTTATATCCAAGACTTAGTAGTAAAGTAAGTTTTTTAACTGCATTATTTCAATATCATCAAGTTTTTGTATTTAGGCTACTCATACAAACACATGCCAACCTAGCAGTCATAGTTGTTATGGTGAAATAAATTCTATTTTCTAAGTAGTCATAAATGGAAAATATTGTTGACTATGACAATTACGGGCTGATATAATACAATAATTACTGTACATTTTTGGCACATCCTATTTTCCAGGTGCCAATAATCTAATTTCTTTTCTCACCAAAACAACTTACCATCGGAAGACGTAATATTTATTTTGATCTTGATAGTTGTTTTACAAAATGTAACAACTGAATCAGTAAAAAGAAGATTGCCAACATACTGCTTTTACCAGTAGATCTTAGTATACCAGGTCATTGATTTTTATATAGTTTCCAAAGCGATTGATCTGCATCATAGAAATCCTTTATATAATAATAATAAAAAAATACCACTGTTAATAATTTAAGCAATCAATGGATATTAATGAAAAGTATTATAATAATTCCAGATGTCATAGAAAAACAACAAACTTGTCGGTATAATGAGGTGTTGGTACACGAGTTAGTATTCAAGGTATTTGATGTGTAATTGATGTAATGTGAATATTTATGGTGGTTTTCCTGGTGTTTATAGTATGATCCGAGTTTCAATGTATCCTTGAGACATTGCAAAGATAAGAAATGTGCCATATCCACGCAGAGCATTGCAGAACATGATGTTAATGCAATCAAATGTTATTGTCATTGCAGTACCACCACATGGAGCAGCACAGGCTATGCATGATTCGCAGATTGTTAAGCCACATTATGTTTTTCTTTTGTGCAGCTACAATTGTCTTCTTTGTGCTGACCATGTACAGTTGTATCTTTTTTGCATCTTTTAATTTCAAGATGCAGCAGTCATTCCAGTCAATCAATTTTCTTTCTGGAAACACATATGTAGCACGTCATAAATATATTACGTTTCATTTTTAAACACAACCTTATTAGACACACCGTATTTTACTGTGCTACTGGTGATGCCTAAAACATATAATAAATGTAGACATATTATACATAGTTGTACTCTTTAGTGTCCATACCATGACCACATATTGTAACTTACCATTCATTTCCACTGGTTTTTAGTCTTTGGTTGTGGTATAATGGTTATTTGGTAGATGATGTTGGATGTGTGCTGTCAGTACAGAAAATGTCATTGTAGTTGTTTTGTAGCAATAGTGTGTATTGCATTGATTTTTGTGTCAATGTGTCCTAGGTACACGAAAGACTGTTCTTTGATAATCTTTATACCTCACTACCTTAGCCCTATACATAGACACACCATCTAACATAGTCCATATTCAGGGGCGGATCCAGAGTGGGTAGTCTATGGGGGCACAAATTAGATCAATCGTATTCAGTAAAGGGAGTGCATGTATAAATGTCAACAAGTTTCATCCTATGAAGCTTTGTGCTTAAATACGCATTGGTGTCGAAATGCGGTGAACATTGGAGGGGGCTGAGGCTCTCAAAAAAAATTAATTGCACCCCACTAAGCCTCCCAAAAACCCTACAGTAAATCCATGACCATGTTCGCGTCAAGTTACCCAAACGAGTAGACTACTGGGGGTACATTCCAAAGGTATTGGGGGGGACATGTGCCCCCTGGATCCACCTAAGATATTTCTGGAGTAGCCCATTTGGTGGCTCAAACTTGCTGTATTAAAATAATAAATAATTAAAACATAGTTGTTGCATGTAACTGCAAGAGGCAGGCCTGTGTTATAATTGTCGCTGTTTATTTAGAACCATTCATTATGCTAAGTCTAAGACCTGAAACAATGGTAAAGATAATAATATCAAGAGGCAACATAAAATGATGAGAAACATACAGGGGAATCCCATTTTTATAGGTTGGGCATCCACAAAATAATAAATCCACAAAAAGCTTATACATTTACGACAAATGTCCACTTTAAATAGGCTTAATACGCCAATGTAGCACATAATCAGTTCACAAATACACGCCCTAGGCCAAGAACTAGGGGCGTGCTAAATGAATATTTAAGTTTAATACAACTGTCACGAGTCACTACTATATTAAACCATCTACTTACTACATTACAGGTTACAACAAAACACAAATCCTGATCTGGAACTGGAAGACATATGCCTCCTTGGTTATGTCCCTTGCTTCCGGTTACGTCTTACGAAGTTACGTTTGACTAGGTCTAGAGTACATGAACTGACTTGTGACAGACTAGCGCCAGGCATACTCACAGACATAGTCATGGAATGATGGCTAGCCGAGCGATAGAAACACCAAGTGATCAAACTAAGACTAAGTCTCACCTTCGGCGCGTCGTCTGAATATTAATCGACATCACACACACATACGCACGTGGTGTCTTCTAATTGTACTAAGTAACAGTGTAGACTGTAGTCAGGATACGTAGACGGAACGTCAAATTCCTAATTCTCTAATCACAGACTAATGTAAACATTGCCTGGCTTGGGCCGAGCAAGGCTTGGCAGCTGGCATCCTTCCCCTTGCCCTTGCTTGCGTTTTGTTTCTGTCATTTCCGTTCAAATGCTTCGCTGGCGTTAAGCCTATTATTATCTGTGCATCAACATATCTCAATGGCAGTGCTGCATTGTGTTTTGCATTGTAGCTATATTGATTAGTCACCAGGTTCCCTTGACAATTTGTCTACGTTATTCTTTTTCATTCACCGCCAGGAACACGTGAGCAGCGTTAAAACGGTAAAACATAGCAAAATATCAGTGACCGTATCCTTGCAACGCACGCAAACCCTCGCGAGATTTTCGTACGCAAGTTGCGAATTTCCTAGTTGCGAAAATTCGTAAGCGTTTCGAGAATACCAACTTGCGAATTTTCGCAGCTAAGAAATAATCGGCCATATTTGCGCAACATCTTACGTACGAAATCTGTTTCTTCGAGAATACGGGCCCTGGGCCCGTATTCTCGAACGACTTACGAATTTCTTAGCGCCATTTTTACATAAAAATGTCAAAAGATCGTAAGTTACGATTTTTTTGCAAGTGCTATTCTCGAAACATTTACGATACGAACATTCGCAAATATGGTCTATATTTCATCGTAAAGTTACGCCAACGCAAGAGGTCGCGTAACTTTTGTGGCACTGCTTTCAGATGAAGATTTCTCAGTTATTTGCTGTTACAACGTCGCAAAACACATTAGTAAATTGTGTGTGATTCAATGACACGGATGTGTGTTTGTTAATTTTTATTGACCGCTAAAATTGCATAAATACCGTCTTTGAAAGTAGCGCCGCACCTACACTGGTAGCCAATGCAAAATTCCACAATAAAAAGTAAACAAGCGGGACCAGCCAACAAACGGGACCGATTAGTAATTCACCGCAGTAATGTATAGATTGACTGCGTGCTACACAATTACAATTTGTGTTGGCACGTTTAACTACACTTGAAACCACAATTTCTATATCAGAAGACCACAGTATTGCAGTCATTAATTCGATGGCATGAAAATATATATTAATGTAAAAAAATGTGTAAAAAAGACACAATTTCTTTATATAAACATATTTCATTAAAAATTTTTTATTTATCATGGCCATGGGACACAGATTTTGCCAAATGTATTTAATGTTTCATATGTACATTATGTTGTTCCACCACAACTACATAAACATTAATATGTAAGTAGGCCTGGCTGCCACTTTCAGATATATATGCTGCTTGGGAAATGCTATATTAAGTGCTCAATATTAAGACAACCCGTGATAGATTGCATAATTTATTCAAGCATTAACAATACCATCCAAAATGAATATGTAACTATTATAATGTAAATGATAATGATGTATATAAATTATATATATATATATGTATCTAAAATTAAATATATATATATATATATATAATACGATATTATACATAATACGTTTGAATACACCTACTTTTGTGTCTACAAAATAACATAACAGTTGTAAATATAATGTATGAGTACACCTGTATTGTTGAAATAAGTTTGATCTTGAAATAGTGCATATACACTAAACCTCAGATACAACAATATATACACACATGCCAACCTAGCAGTCATAGTTATAGAGAAATAAACTGTGTCTATTTCTATTTTCAAGGTAGTCATAAATGGAAAATATTGTTGACTTACGGGCTGATATAAAATTACTGTAAATTTTTGGCACATCCTATTTTCCAGGTGGCAATAATCCAATTTCTTTTTTCACCAAACCGACGTACCAACAGAAGACATAACATTTATTTTGACCTTGGTAGTTGTTTAAAAAAATGTAACAACTGAATCAGTATAGAGAAGATTGCCAACATACTGCTTTTACCAGCAGGTCTTAGTACACCAGGTCATTGATTTTTATATAGTTTCCAAAGCGATTGATCTGCATCATAGAAATCCTTTATAATATTATAATTTATTTTGAAAAATAAATACCACTGTTAATAATTTAAGCAATCAATGGATATTAATGAAAAGTATTATAATAATTCCAGATGTCATAGGAAAACAAGAAACTTGTCGGTATAATGAGGTGTTCGTACACGAATTAGTATTTAAGGTATTTGATGTATAATTGATGTAATGTGAATTTATGGTGGTCTTCCTGGTGTTCATTTTATGTTCGAGTTTCAATGTATCTTTGAGACATTGCAAAGAGAAGAAATGTGCCACATCCACGCAGAGCATTGCAGAACATGATGTTAATATGATCAAATGTTGATGTCACTGCAGCACAGGCTATGCATGATTCGTAGATTGCTTAGCCACTTTAGATTTTTCTTTCCTGCAGCTACATTATCTTCTTGGTGCTGCACCGTGTCCAGTTGTATCTTTTTGCATCTTTCAATTTCAAGATGCAGCAGTCATTCCAGTCCATCAATTTTCTTTCTGAAACCACATATATAGCACATCATAAATATGTTATGTTTCAATTTTAAATACAACCGTATGATGCTGGATGTGTGCTGTAAGTACAAAAAATGTCATTGTAGTTGTTTAGTAGCAATAGTGTGTATTGAATTGATTTGTTATGTCATTATGCACTGGGTACACGAAATAGTGTTCTTTGATAAACTTTATCCTCACTACCTTAGCCCTATACATAGTCACATCATCTAACATAGTCCATATTCAGGGGCGGATCCAGAGTGAGTAGTCCATGGGGGCACAAATTTGAACAATAGTAGCGGGAGTGCATGTATAAATGTCAACAAGTTTTATCCTATGATGCTTTGTGCTTAAATACGCATTGGCACAAAATAATAAATTCACAAAGAGCTTATACATTTACCGAAAAATCTCCACTTTAATTTCAATAGTATTTAGGCTTACTATGCCAATGTAGCACGTAATTAGTTAACAAATACACGCCCTAGGCCAAGTACCAGGGGCCTGCTAAATGAATATTTATATATATAATATCTGCACAGCCACAAGTCACTACTATGTTAAACCATCTGTACTCCTACATTACAAGTTATAACAAACCAGAAATCCTGATCAGAAAGTGGAAGACATATGCCTCCTTGGTTACAACTTTGAAGTTTGAGTTTGATAGACTTAGTCAAGTTACTGACAGACTAGCGTCATGCCATGGTCATGGAATGTGCGCTAGTTGAGCGATAGAAAGACCGAGTGATCACACTAAGTCTCACCTTCACCGGCGCGTCGTCTGAATAGTAATCGACATCATACACATAGGCAGGTGGTGTCTTCTAACTGTACTATGTAACAGTGTAGTGAGGATACGTAGACGAAGCGTCAAATTCCTAATTCTGTAATGTAAACATTGACTGGCTTGGCTCGGCCTTGGCGTTAATTCTTCCCCTTGCTTGCGTTTTGCGTCTGTCATTTCCGTTCAAATGCTTCGGTGGCGTTAATCCCCTATGCATCAACATATCTCAGTGGCAATGCTACCCTTTGTTTTGCATAGTAGCTATATTGTGACCGTATCCGTTGCAACGCAAGCAAACCCTCGCGAGATTTCCGTACGCAAGTTCCGAATTTCTTAGCTGCGAAAATTCGTAAGCTTTTCAAGAATACCAACTTGCGAAATTTCGCAGCTAAGAAATAATCCGCCATATTTGCGCAACTTCTCACGTACGAAATAAGTTTCTTAGAGAATACGGGCCTGGAACGCAACGATACATAGCGTTAACAAATGACAGAGCACGGTTGTTTTTATTGGTGGCCATGTTAGCGTTTTATTAAGAAAACTCAAATATATGAAACACGGAAACTTCTTCGCAACCACTATCAACATCACGTTGTTGATATACGGACCAAGTCTCGTTAAGGTCACATGCCTCTAACTATTTTAAGACGCACGCATCGACGATTCCGATCAATATGTATATATACATAGCCATACGCCCTCCAGTGGTATGGGAAGAAAAACGCACAAAATCACTCCGCTAAATTCTTCAAAAAAATGCATCAATTCATTGCCAATACAGTCTACAAGTAAGATAACTCAAATTTCAAATAGTAATATTGTCTAGGTCAATATCACGTTTTAAAAATGAAATGAAAAATCCCCGGTAGTATTTCACATCCATGATTAGCCTCGACACCATGGTGTGGCGCCACTGTTTCTCGCACACAAAAGAGCCTGAACCATTTTCGGAGGGAGCTTCGTGCTACCACTCCACGTACACCATTAATGCTCTTTTATGGTTGGTTTGACTTGCAAAAAAGGTTAGACTTAGCGACAGTGTGTGTGTGTGTGTGTGTGTGTGTGTGTGTGTGTGTGTGTGTGTGTGTGTGTGTGTGTGTGTGTGTGTGTGTGTGTGTGTGTGTGTGTGTGTGTGTGTGTGTGTGTGTGTGTGTGTGTGTGTGTGTGTGTGTGTGTGTGTGTGTGTGTGTGTGTGTGTGTGTGTGTGTGTGTGTGGTTTGGGCGTGCGAGGGTGCGTGTGCGAAATCACGCAGCCCGACGAGAGTCGGTTAAGCAAGACAAGTGATTTAAAAACGAATACTATCCGGTGTATCCGCCAGGGAGTGGTGTTTACACAATCCGCTGGTGGTACGTAGGTACGTAGTAATAAAACAATATGTTGCAAAATTAGTTCTAACATGTTGTTTTGTTTTGTTTCATCCAAATAAACAGTCAGTCATAAATATGTTGGAGATATAAGCCTGAACAATGGTCACACTTTGTATGTTTCACTAACGAAATTTTCAAACGGTATATACATTCCGCTAGTAAACACCGGCTGTTGCGGTGGCAAATGTCAAAGTCAAGTGGATTTCGTATTGAAAACGACTTCGCGATGAACTGTTTGTAAGGACAACCACGCTGTAATCTGGTAACATGTAACGGCATCGGCTCATGCATACCCGGCTTCTAGGCTTGTCTATACAATCAATTTGTACCCCGATTAGTCCGGCGACACTATATAACATCATAAAATACAGTTAAAATATATGGGAATTGGCACGATCGACCTGTTTGCCGACTGCGAGTTCTTGATTTATAATAAACCGTCACGACAAATGCAACGTTTGGCAGCGACTATTTGGATACTGCTTCAAACTATTGTATACCGCTACTTCGGACCATCTCCCCGTAGGATTTGTTATATATACCTTTGTAACTGCAGAACGTCATGACAATGTTTCTAACGAGAAGCATGCTGATAAAATGCCTCCTATTTTTAAAGACAGTGTTTTGTGCTACCCTGAGCCACATCTAAATCACAAATATATCAAACTATTTAAGCGTCATATAAGAAAAACATCTAAACAAAACGATGCTGCCTATTCTTCTATAAACTAGCCCTCCATTGGCCCTACAATTGTACAGAGAAATCAAGAAGATGACAAGTCGCAAAAGAGCCTTCAAACCATATCGTCGGTCTTCTTTGTGCGATTCGTCGTTGGGAATTTGGATATCGCACAAACAAATGCTTCCGAAAAGTACTAACCATTTCTGCGCTGCATCAACATACTAAAAATCGGCACTTTTACCGCTCATCAAAGCACGAAGTTGTTGTTCAGGTGAAACATTCTTCTTTCAAATCTCTATCGTTTTGTTGTCTTAGAGATTCCTCTGCAGAGAGGCTCTGTCATTTCCAAATGATTGCGACAACTCCGATAACGGCAGAGTCAGTGGCAAACTTGCAAAGAATCTACAAAGTCGGTAAATCGACCACTGAAGAGGGTCTATAGGCTGTCCAGCACACCGACAAGCACCGGGTTGGCATCTTCGATACGCAAATCGGTTTCGCCGCCAAATTATCTGGTGAATTTGAAATGAAGAACGTTGTCGTTTTCGGCATGTATTTTTAAGGGCGATTATTTTAACTTGAAACGTCCACCGCTTCGTACACGTTGATAATATGCTTTTTGTCTATCCGGAAGCAGCGTATTCATACAATGTGTTCAAATGTCCAACAATGACTGTCAGCCAACTGAACTCCGTGTGTGATAGAACACGACCATTTTATGTTGTTCTTGACAATTTCCAACTTGACAATAAGTGTCTCGCGGGCCAGTTGGAAACCGTTTGCGGGCCAGGGTTTGTGGAAAGCTGCCGTTGAACGTTGACTCTTATTGACACGTGAACCAACCAACCAACCAACCAACCAACCAACCAACCAACCAACCAACCAACCAACCAACCAACCAACCAACCAACCAACCAACCAACAAACCAACCAACCAACCAACAAACCAACCAACCAACCAACAAACCAACCAACCAACCAACCATCAAACCAACCAACTGCGCGTGGGATTAGGTTACACACGCATTATATCAGGTTATATCAATATCATTAATACCAATCATGCACCAAGATGTTTTGTTAAATTTTTTGATGTTGGTGTGACACGGTGTTTTAAGGCAAGATAGAACAAGATTGCCGTCCGGAGCTATAAGCTGCAGACGGCATGCGGACAAGGAAGCCTTTGGCTTATCGATAATCCAACAATTTTCCAACTACGTATAGCTCGCCCTCGCCACATAGCTATCAATTTTATTTTTGAACATATTCACACTGCTAGCATTAACACAATCATCAGATAATTTGTTTCAGTCGTTTATTGTCCTATGAAAGAATGAGTACGTTCTCATATCCAACCTACACTGTTCCTTCACTAATGCTGCATTGCGCCCTCTGGTTATATTGCCTTCTTTCAGTTTGAAGACAATATTTCTACAATATCCTCATAACCATTCAATATCTTAAAAAAACATTTATTTGGTCTCCTCTTAGTCTCCTAGTGTCTAGTGTTATTAACCCACCTTCTAATAGGCGTCTTTCATAACCAAGATCTTTCAGAATTGAATTGATCGTAGTTTTAGAGAAACATCGCTAAATTAATAACTTCTATACTATCATATAAATATCAATGTTTCCCTCTTCTGATTCATCTCTCACTCTCTTTCGCCCAACATGCCATCCATCCACCCGTTTCTCCCATCCGTCCTTCCCCTGTCCACCATCCCGTCTCTTCCCCTCTTCCCGACCAGACAGGCACATCAGTACAGTGACCAACATCTTTTGCCCGGAAAGTAAAGACAACACCCATGTCAAGAAACGGTTGGCAGTTTGTGCTTGTGCATCTGTGTGTGTGTGTGTGTGTGCGTGTGTGTGTGTGTGTGTGTGTGTGTGTGTGTGTGTGTGTGTGTGTGTATGTGTGTGTGTGTGTGTGTGTGTAGGTGTGTGTGTTCGTATGAGTGTGTATGCGTGCGTGCGTGCACATGTGTTTGTTTGTGTTTACGTGTGTTTGTGCGTCGGTGCGTCTGTGCGTCTGTGTGTTTATGCGTGCGAGTATTAGTGTGTGCGTGCGTGTGAACGTGCGCGTGTGTGGATGTGTAATATGTGCTTGTGTCCGTGTGTGTGTGAATCAGAAACAGGCATACGTACGTTTATATGTTTAAATCGTTTAAACAACCCTAACCATCATGTTCGACACACTGGTGACATCAACGAATATACCCGTTTTGTGAAAATAACCTTTTCATGCCCAATTAATCACCTACGACCAAAACATGTTTAATTCACGCATGCGTTTAAAAATAGGTTCACTGTCCGTTCTATCTGGCCCACTTCTTAAATAAACTTTCGTGAGACGTACGACGTCTGGCCGAATAGACATGACAAACGGTCGCCCACATCCCTGAACGACGCTCGACCTTTAGAGCCGCCGCTAAACACGCCGCAGTAGGGGCCACAGTCGGCGGACAGCGAGCGGGCGAAGTGCGGGTTTCAGAAGATATAATATTATGCTCTGAACATTCAGGGGTGCTCTTAAACCGCCAGACGGTCGGACTTACCACAACGACTGATCGCGCGGCTGTGGTGGGCCAGCAGAGCGGGCTGAAGCAGACGGAGACCGCTGAAACGTGGTGTATTTACCGGCCACAAACAGTCGATCACAACGAGCGTAATATGTGTGAAGACATGCCAGCGGGGTAGTTTTTCCAAAAGAGAACGAAAGTAGCGTGAGAGGAGCGGGCTGGCTATGAAACACGGGGAGCTAGATGATTGCAAACTACCAGGGCATCATGCAGCTTGACTACGCGTTTCCGAGTTTACTGCGTCTATCTTAACGGAGGTAGAGGCCCGTTAATAGCGACCTTCTCGAAAATATTCGCCCTGTCTACATTTGGATCGACCCACAACGTCGCCGGGGATGCCGTAACAACCAGAGCAGTGAAGCGGGCACTGCTTACTATCCGTCACCCACCCACCCACCTACCCACCAGTCGCGCGGGAACGAAATTCATATGGGGGGGGGGGGCTAACGGAGCTTCAGTACCACTGACAAATTTTCGCAGCCACATATCTTCACACCTTAAGCCTAACTTGAATACATTGTCATCGACATCGTAACTAGGTAAGGCACGGTGTGTCACTGTGTGTTAACAAATATAACTAACTATAACCTAAACAATCTGGTGTAAATTGTACACAGAAAAGTCTTTTCAAAGACTACATAAAACTACTTTGAACATAAATAAATTCTGATATGGCACCTTGCAAGCGGCAACTCAGGGCAAAA
>CM034533.1:35966223-36048723 GCA_020002185.1 Paraescarpia echinospica
ATGGCCTCCATCTAAGTGGAAAAGGGGCAGCAGTATTCTCAGAGAATCTGCTGCGATCTGTTGACAGTGGGACAGGTTGCATCTATTTAAACTAAATTCGCAGGGGGGACTCGCACAGAAGCCTGAAACTGGAGGCATAGATAAAGACAGCAAAAATAATTCAGCAAAGAACAGTCTGGAAAACTGTTCTGAAGCTGGATATAAATGTGTTTGTTTAAATGCAAGGAGTATAGTAAACAAAAGAAATGAACTAAACATTATGGTAGAAGATATTGACCCTCACATAATAGGTATAACCGAATCATGGGCAACCACCGATATATCAGATGCCGAATTGGGACTGACAGGATATGTAATGTTTAGAAAAGATAGAATAGGAAGAAGGGGAGGTGGAGTTATTTTATATATTAAAGAATCTATCCAGGCTTATGAAATAAAATTAGACAAAGAAGCAGATTGCGAAGAAGCTGTTTGGTGTAACATAGTTATAGGAAACTCAATGTTAACGGTTGGATTAGTTTATCGAAGTCCAAACATAAACATAGAAGAAAATGAAAAAATACAAAACGCTATAAGGGAAGTGAGCAAACGGGACTGTGTTATTATGGGGGATTTTAACCATGGGCATATAAAATGGAAATCTCTACAGAGTATGGGTAGTGAGGACCACAAGTTTTTAGTTTTAGTACAAGATAGTTTCCTTTCTCAACATGTGCTAGAACCAACCAGGGGAGAGAATGTGTTAGACTAGTTTTGTCCTCACAGAATGAATTAGTTGACAATGTTAAATTATGTGAGCCTCTGGGAAGTAGTGATCACAACCAGATACATTTTACCATCAAAGTAAAATCAGAAAGAAATAATAAAAAGCAGTTCAGGAGAAATTTCCACAAAGGAAGATATAAGGAAATGAGGAAATATTTAGCAAAGATAGACTGGAATAATACACTGAAGAATAAGACAGCAACAGAATGCTGGAATATCTTAAAGAATGAAATAGAGTGCATCGTAGATACATTTGTTCCCTTCAAAAAACAAGGGAAACTGACCAGAAATAAATACTTATCGAAAGAAGCCATTAGAAAAATTAAGTATAAACAAATGATGTGGAAGTCTTATAGACGTACTGGCAATGACGAAGACTACAACATTTATAAAGAAGCACTAAACCAAGCTACAGCTGAAATTAGAAATTCAAAGAGAAGCTATGAACATAAATTAGCTTGTAATATAAAACATGACAGCAATAGTTTTTATGCGTATGTTCGAAGCAAACAGAAAGTTCAGGATAAGGTCGGTCCTCTAGAAGATAGTGCTGGAAATATAATATCAGAAGGATTCTTAATGGCAGAAGAACTAAATGAGTATTTTAGTTCAGTGTTTACCAGAGAAGACACTAGTTCACTGCCAGTACCAGAGGATAAGTTCAAGGGGGCAGAATCAGACTATTTAAGACAGTTAATTGTAACCCCAGAAATGGTAGCTAAGAAAATTAGGGCTATGAAGGAAAATAAATCACCTGGAGTGGATGGTATTCCACCCAAACTACTTGTGGAAATTGTAGAACAAATTAGCATACCGCTTGCAACAGTTTTCAACTTGTCATTAGAAGAGGGAGTGGTTCCTTTAGAATGGAAAGAAGCAAACATTATACCGTTATTTAAAAAAGGTTCGAGAAACAAGTCAGAGAACTATAGACCAGTGAGTTTAACATCAGTGATTTGTAAATTATTAGAAAGACTAATTAAAGATCACATGGTGGATTTTCTTGTTAAACATAACTTGATAAACCCATCTCAACATGGGTTTCTAAAAGCGAGGTCATGCTTAACAAATATGTTATGTTTTTTGGAAGATATCACTAAGTGGGTAGATGATGGATCACCAGTAGATATCATCTACTTAGATTTTCAAAAAGCTTTCGACAAAGTGCCACATCAGAGATTACTGCTTAAACTAAAGGCCCATGGCATAGGAAATGGTATAATTAACTGGATAGAAAAAATGGCTGATTGACAGAAGACAACGGGTAGTTGTTGATGGGGAGGCTTCAAACTGGAAATCAGTTTTGAGTGGGGTTCCACAGGGATCAGTACCGGGACCTATATTATTCTTAATATATATAAACGATTTGGACGATGATATAGCTAGCAAGGTGTTGAAATTTGCAGATGATACAAAAGTGTTTAGAAGGATTGAAAGTGATGGTGATAGACAGCATTTACAAGATGATCGTGACAGGTTGATCAAATGGTCTGAAAAGTGGCAAATGTTGTTCAATTTTGGGAAATGTAAATGCCTTCACACAGGACATGGGAACGAATATGTAGAATATACAATGGGGGAACTGTACTAAGTACTACTGTAAAAGAAAAAGACTTAGGGCTGACAATTGGTGCTGACATGAAGGTTTCAGAGCAGTGTGAAATTGAAGCTTCAAAGGGAAATCAAATCCTTGGATTGATTAGGCGAAATATAGCATATAAAGAAAAAGAACTAATAATACCGCTGTACAAAACAATAGTTAGGCCTCATTTAGAATATTGTATACAAGCGTGGAGGCCATACCGCAAGAAGGACATAGATATGCTAGAAAGAGCACAGAGGAGAGCGACTAAAATGATACCAAAACTGAGGGATCTTAGTTATGAAAAACGCCTAAAAGAATGTGGTTTAACAACACTAGAGACCAGGAGATTGAGAGGAGATCAGATAGAAGTGTTTAAAATATTGAATGGTTATGAAAATATTGATAGAATTTTTTTTTTTTCAGTTAAGAAAGATAGAAAGACTAGAGGACATGAAGTTACATTAGTAAAGGAGCAGTGTAGATTAGACGTGAGAAAGTTCTCATTTTCACAAAGGACTGTGAATGAATGGAACAGATTATCTGATGATTGTGTGGGTGCTAGTAGTGTGAATATGTTTAAAAATAAAATCGACACATACCTCAGAAGGGCTGGATATATGTAGATAATAGGGTTGGACTCTCGATAAGCCAAAGGGCTTCCTTGTCCACCTGCCATCTAGAGTTAATTCTCTGGATGGCAATCTTGTTAAATCTTGTTAAACCTTCCTTCACCTTGTAACTGTCTCGGTTGGCTCGACTGTGACATGGGAAATTTGTATTGCTGTCAATTTACCTTCTCTTTGCGATATACCTAATGACGATCTCTTCACTTCCGCCATAGTCGTTAAACGTACGTGCAATCGCACCCAGAGTGGACGCAAAAAAGTTTACGACTGAAAGCTTTCCATGAAGCTTTTGGGAAAGTAGTAGTATCGGTACTAAAATGAACACGTTTTTGATGCGGTGTGCGGATGCTATCGAAAGGTCCCGGTTTTAAGATGTGACAAATCTTTCTTGTGTATTTAAGTTAGCTGAATTTTTTGTTTCGCGTTAAATGAACGTAATATATTGTGAGTTGTGTGCACTGTGTATATCTTCTTCACCCTATGTACATATTACGTGTTTCCTATACAAAATTATGATTCGTACGTAATCTCGTGTGCATTAACGTCTGTGTTTGCTCGAATACACTATCAACGACAAGTTTTATTTGTGTGTTGTAGTAAAACGACTTGAAACTAAAGTTGTGTTGTTATTGACGTATTTCGTCAGCCCCCTGAATCCTCGCCACAGAGACATCGTTTGTAAGACCGCCACGGTCATTGGTCAGTGGAGTGGACAACGGACTGACGTCATCGTCGAGGTCACCATGATTCACACTCAGTCGTTGTCTAAAACTAATTATATCTACACACTTGCAGTAATCATAATTTAGTAATGCCGACATTTTCTTCATCGAAGCTACACCAATTTGTTGACTTTTTGAGCTTTTCCTCAATTTTTGGTTGTCCTCTATTTCCATTTTTCTCCTCCTGTTCGATTCTGCCACTTGGAGATGCATCGTTCTCATCTTTCTTCCTTGTGTTTCTACCTCTGTAAACCACACAGAATACACGCCAGACCTTGATCATATTATATTGACTTAATGTCTAATGTATAATACCAAGTACACATGTTGATAATACACCAGCCATAATAGCAAACATAGAATACTCAAGTATTGGATTTCCGTTTCACAATTTTCACAGTAACGATACGACACATATTCAGTAGTTATTGTAGCATATTTTTGTACACACACACGCACACACACGCACACACACGCACACACGCACACATACACACGTACACACACGCACACGTACACGCACTCTCACGCACACACTCACACACTCACACACTCACACACTCACACACTCACACACTCACACACTCACACACTCACACACTCACACACAAACACACAAGCTCACACAGACAGACAGACAGACAGACAGACAGACAGACAGACAGACAGACAGACAGACAGACAGACAGACAGACAGACAGACAGACAGACAGACAGACAGACAGGACAGACAGACAGACAGGCAGACAGGCAGACAGGCAGACAGGCAGACAGACAGACTGACTGACAGACAGACAGACACACACACACATACACACGCACGCACGCACACACACACACAAACACACACACACACACACACACACACACACACACACACACACACACACACACACACACACACACATATACACACACACTTAAACTACTTTTCCAACAGTCTCTCGATCTAAGATGGTCATACCAAGTTTTACAACCAATACCAACTGAGACATAATTTTAAATGCTTGACCAAATTATTGACTGACAACTGTCACTCACCCTACGAATGCCTCAGCTTCGGCGACTGTATCGCACAGCTCTTGATTGAGTGTCTCCGGCAGCACCAACGCCAGAGACCCGGCCAGTGAGGCCATGGAACCAAAGATGACATGAGGCAACGGCTTCCATATTTTTGTCTGAAACATATATACCGACAATTATTACATCCTGATTGATACTTTGCTCCCCGACTTCTGCGTAGTGGATAGCAACACTGCACGAATACACACAGAGTTGTTATCACTAGAAGGATATGTGAACTTCCTTTTCCTTGTCTTGATGCAGACTTGCCAGATTTAACTAGGATGGCTTACTAGATATTTTACAGTTGAAGACAGCTTCAGTTTCAGCTTTCCAGAACGTTCTTATCTTGTCTTCCCAGACTTAACATGGTTGACTTATCACTTAACACGACATACGTACTACGGTTCCGCCAATGAACGGCGCCACCGTGCCACTGATTCATCGTCCCCGATCTACATCGGTTTGACACAAAGTCTACCAAACTTACCATGACTGAGTTACCATGCTTAACACGGCGACTTACCATGGGTCCTCCGATGGAGGGCGCCTCCATGCCACTGATGCGGGCGATGGTGGACGATGAGCCGAGGCCGGCGTTACGCACTTCCGTCGGGAAGATCTCCATCGAGAAGACATAGATTGCTGAGTAGCCGACGGTAACGAAGGCTTTCCCAAACATTGCCATCACCGTGTCCGGAGTACCCATATCTGAAGGTAAAGTGTAAAATGACACGTATAGGAGAGAGGTGAGACAGAAGTGGAGAGAGGGAGAGTGGGAGAGAAAAAGGTGAAAGGTAGAAGTAGATAAAGACGGAGACTCTCTAAACATTGTACTGCATCAAACGGCATCCTACCTTTTCCACTTCACTTTACGTACCGGTTAATAATAAACTGCAGTTTACTAACTGATATGTTGAGTACATCTTTCAAACTGAAAACTCATGCGATTTTTGATTGGCATTTTTGGTTGAACATTTTCGTGTATAATTCCATATGAATTTGTAGAAAATAAATAAATAAATAAAAGTACTTATATAGCGCCCAATCAATGAAAATTGCCCTCGGGCGCTTTACATGCATGCACACGTATATAATAGTATTTTACATAAAAAGAAATGGTAACTAAGAACTAAATATTTTAAAAATATAACATTACCTTAAATATAGTTACTAAAAAAGAGAGATCATTAAAACAAGTTTAAATAAATTAAGACATTCTTAAAAACTACTATAAATACATTCATTTATACAAGAAGAATAACCGTAAATATGTTAAGAAACTAATAAAACAAAAAATATATTTATCAATAGAAAGCACATAAAATGTCCTCGTCGGTGAATTATTGTAGCATTTCTGCTATTTCTGGATGTTTAAATTTCCTGAGGTTTAATTTTATAAATGAGGAAGGTCAAGTCAATAGATAGACATATTGTTAGCCAACCGCCTTAGTTACGTAATTACAGCAACTCGGTTGCAGATGCGCTCAGTGAAGCGTGGTATTCTGTTGTTAGTGTTTCTAGTCCAGCAGGTGGTTTCACTGTAATCTTAGAGAGGGTGTTCCACAATGCCTAGTTTGAATTGTATATTACATTAGCCAATAGAAATGATGGAAACCTGTCATATGATGTGTAATTAGGTCTGCTTATATAAACGTTTGTTGTACGCATTTCGCCATCTGGGCGCTGGCGAAGGACTGGGACAGATCCAGAGTTGAACGAGACAGGTTGCCCTGCTGCCAAGAGAATGGCAAGTCAAGTCGTAAAGCGTGGTGGGAATCGTTAACGTGGGTTACGTTCCCAAGCTTTTGTGTGTGCATAATATTCAGTGTCCAGAGTGACTGTTCGATCGAGTTTCGAAGAATCCATGCCGCCACGTCAGCATTATATTGATACAACGTTCCGGTCGGCCCCAACGTATTTGCGTCGATGAGCGATAATCACGATGCGCTCACCCAGCTCGGGCCATCCTCGGAAAGCTTGACCGAATGCGACTCGCAGCGGCCGGCGGTAAACGTATACTGCCATGCGTCGTCATTCACGCGAACCCGTTCATCCGACTTCTCATCGTTTGCGACAGGACAAGACCTCTCGATCGAATTCGTAGCGGCCGGCGGTAAGCGTCTACTGCCCGGCTTCGTCTTTCAGTTGAACGTATTCAACTGACTTCGCAATCGTTTGCGACCGTGCGATCATTGAACGGACGCGACTCGAGAATTCGCGGCGTACGACAGCAATCGTCAAGTGCCGGCAGCATCACTCGTGCGGCCGAGATACACCGTTCCAATTGTGTTCTGAGCTCGGAGTGTTGACTTCAACAAACGTTCGTATATATTCGAGATGGGACTAGCCCAGTGTAAATGTATATTTTCTGATTGAACGTATCTATTATTTGCTGTATTATGATTAGTAGTTATCTGTGGTTTTGAAGTGAAGTATTATTACCCTTGAAGTATTCACACATATATATATGTGTGTGTTGTAAAAGATTACTGTAATGATAGTCCGCGAGGACTAGGTTATACTGTGTATTTATATTATAGGAGTTATTTTTAGATAACACTTGGCGCCTAGTGTTTGGTCGTATAGCGGTATAATCCACCTTAGAAAGGAAGTGGAATTTGATAATCGAAAGATTCGGTGTTATTGTTTATTATGTTCTATTAAGATTTGGTTACGGGATTTCTTTATTCTGTTTATATTGTTAATCGAGATATTTACCAAAAGGAATATATTTTGTAATAAAGTTTATTAAATTTTCCTCGTTCTTTGTTGCTTGTTCACGATAACCGTTCTTTCTCATATGCGTTGACCTTGATATATGAGAACCCTACTAGACTGAGCCATCTAGTGTGCGGATACCTCGCTAATCCGTGACAATTATAAAAACGCTTGTTTAAAAAGGTGAGTCTTCAAAAATGTTTAAAACACTTGTAATGATGTTGCTGTCCTGAGTGTAGGAGGAAAATTGTTCCATAGAACCGCCGAGCAAACCGCGAAACGGTGATCACCATGAGTAACAGTTTGTGAGGCCGGTACGAGCAAAAGGCAAGGCTGCGAGGTAGATCGTAGAGTTCTGTTGATGGTACGGTAGCCAATTAACTCACTTATGTAGTCCGGCGCTAGACCATTCAAGGCACAATACGTAAACACCAGCATTTTGTAGGTCGGTCTCAAATGAACGGGTAGCCAGTGTAAACGCTGCAACACTGGCGTGAAGTGTTCGTATTTCCTCGTGCGAGTAATTAGGCGAGCGGCACAGTTCTGCACCCTTTGTAGACGTTGCATCACCGTGTGTGGGAGACCATAAAGAAGTGCATTCCCATAATCTAAACGGGATGTCACTTGTGCGTGAACAAGTGTCTTGCATGATTCTTCCGTCAGACGTGGCCGAATTTGCCCAATGTTTCTAATATGATAGAAGCAGCTTTTCACAGTGTTGGCAATCTGCTGTTCCATTTTCAGGTTGCTATCAAATACCACACCCAAACTGCGCACACATGAAGATGGTTGAATTCGATGGCCGGCTACTGTGATGTATACATTTGCAGGCAGACTGCCGCGTTTCTTCGCTGGAGAAACAACGATCACCTCGGATTTCTCTGTGTTCCGCAACACACAATTCTATCTTAGCCAGTGCCGCCACAATTGATTAATCTCGTTCAACCGTGAGGTAGATTTGAATGTCATCAGCATAACAGTGGTGCTCCATGCCGTGTTTAGCAACAATATCTCCGATAGGTTTGGTGTACATGCAATACAAAGTAGGGCCCAACACCGACCCTTGGGGGACGCCACACGTCAAGATTGACTCAACCGACTCGGCTCTTCCTACTGCCACTTTCTGATACCGTTCGCTAATGTATGATTTCAGCCACGCAAGCGCCTTATCGGTGATACCGAATGAGTGTTCAAGTCGAGCATGTGTCATTGGCTAGTCGGCCTATATCTTCAGATTCCAATGGAGTGACGCCGTAAATCCGGCTAAGCATCACACATAGGGCTTACATATAGATTTTTTTGTTACGAATCTGCCTTATGGTCTACTTACTTTCAATGAAAGCGTTGACGTACAGAACATACATGTGAAATCTCCTCCACTCTTATGGAGTCTTCGTTATTTTGATATTGCCGATAAATCCAATTAATTAAAATGAAAGTCCTTCATTTGATCTTCAATAAACAAAAGATTTGCAAATAATGTTTTAGACAATATCCGCATAATATATTTGTTTATTATACATTCGATTATTTTATTGTTCCTTAACTATCCGTGAACTGTCTAGGTTGGAGCAGACGATAACACTGGAATTGGTTCAAATTTTAATGGCGCGTTGCATACATGATCCATGACCGCGACATAAAACGATCGTACTAGTCGTGTTTTAAGGATAGTTTAAAAAGACTGGCCAAGGAAGATTGGTAGAATTCTCATATTTGAGGTATAACGACATGTTTTATATTTTATAAATACACCCCCAAATCAAATGGAATATGCGACTAAAAGTAAATGCTTCCTATACGCAGCGCACGCGAGTAACTGGTGTATAGTCTCGTGAACCTTTAGACTTTCTGTTTGCGCGACAAGATTGTTTAATTAAAATGTTATTAAAACATGATCAGATAAGCACACATATCAATATAAGAAGATAGTCTATGGATTGGATAAATCATGAGTATAGATACAGACAACGGGATGTTGGTCCTTGAATAATTTCTTCTGATGTTCGCGTCGGCGTCACTATAGAGTGTAAATGTTGCACCGATATATTTTATGGTTCTTATACGGCGTACCTGAGTGGCCTGTATTTTCGCCCAGTCTCGCTTGGACACGGTGTCGACCCGGGTCGTTCCACGTCAGTGCGTGCAAGACAACACTACGTTGCTCGGTTCGTCACGCATCAGTGCGCGCAACGCTGTCATGTTGGCGGAAGCCATTGACTCAATGGTGCTTCACGCAGAGCTGGAGGCGATGAAGTCTGCGAAAGCCGGCAAGGATGTTAAAAAGCGTGGCAAATCAACATCCGATCCTGAAACTGAGAGACTAGTCTTTGATGTAATTGAGCTAATCGCTCCAATGTTAATTAAAACTATGTCAGGCCCCTTGGAGCACCATGGTAATATCGTTCGGCAGGATTTTGGCAAACTGCAAGCTATTGTCATTGCCAAAGATGAACGTATCCGCTGCCTGGAGCAGAGAGTTAACGCCCTGGAGGCGGAGGCGGACAGATGCGAGCAATATTCTCGACGTCCAAACCTTTGCATCCATGGAATACCAGAAGCCGACAAAGAAAATACAAACGATCTGGTGATCGCCGTGATTAAAGACAAGATGAGACTGATGAACATCGGCGTAACCCAGTTGGAAAGAAGTCACCGTCTCGGCCCTAAGACGAATAAACAGGGTCACCGACGAAAAAGACCAATTATAGTCCGTTTCAAGAGCGAATCTACCCGCGATTAGGTATTCCGTGCCCGAACACAGCTGAAGGAGAACAACAAGCAGAAATCCGAAAATCCGATTTTTATAAACGAAGACCTAACGGCGAAGCGGGCCGCACTGGCGTTCCAGGCAAGAACACTGAAACGTAAGAAACTGATTTCGGACAGCTGGACATTTGCAGGACGAATCCTCGTAAAAACAAACGCTGGACTGATTAGAGAAATCCATACGGAGAAAGACTTTGACTTCGCGTAACGCGACGGTGGTCTTGATTGAAGACTCGGATTTCGCGCGACCGAGCTGCGGGTTGATCCCGCCCTTGCCATGACACTCGCCATCCAACGACTGAGATGTCAGATGTCGATGTAAAACATGTTCATCTTTTTTTCTTCTTTGTTATTGTGATTCTTATTCGTAAAGTGAAAACTATAATTATTTGTTTTATAAGTATGATAACATATTAGCCAGCAGGCACATTATTTTCATATTTCTGAATAGTTTTTAAAATATTTTTTTTAATTTAGTTACTGGAAAGCCGACAAGGAGGGGTTTATTTTGGAAAAGTCATTAATGAACTTTTCAACACTCATGATGTTACTTCATTTAATGTATATCTTCTGTTCATTTGTTTATTCGTTGTTGACAATGATTGCTACATAGACAACTATATATATATATAATTATGTTAGACTTAAGTGTCATTATTACATAGCGTAAGTAGTTTAAAAACGTATTTTTATTTATTGTTCTTTAACATGTTGGTATGTCCTAGAGTGGTACATCATTTAAAAACGTTTACTTCTTGTTCTTTAAAAATATTGGTACGTATTCAGTGTGGGGTGCAAACATCAGTTGCATGGTAAGATTTTGGCGCCCTGGTATTGGAGTATAATGGAGCTGTTGAAACATATTTTGTACTTACGTAACCTCAGTATAAAAGTGTCTTCGTTATATTATGACTTAACAGTGTACTGTCTGATTCGTAAGCTAATTACATTCAAGAAGCAATGGATGAAATGCTAAAGTACCCCATCATCTTTCATCAAACTTTGATCAACTTAAAATATTACTGTCACAGCTGTCTGATGCACATGTTGAAATTGATTATATCTTATTATGTTAAACCTTTTTAAATGACAACAATGCGCATCTTTTTAAATTGCCTAATTATAATTTTATTTATAATAATAGGAAATGTTAATCTAATGGTGGTGTCGCGATGTATGTACGTGATAATATTCAGTATAATCACCGTGAAGACCTTGATATCTTCGTAGAGGGGGAATTTGAATATGTATTTATTGAATGCAGCATTAATGGTCAAACCTCTGTCGTTGGTGAAATATACCGGATCCCTAATTCAAATGTGTCTTCATCTATTCAAAGATATCAGACAATACTAAATAAAATTCAGCACTCAAACCATCAGGTCATAAGTGGCACTGATCAAAATTTGGACTACCTAAAAATAGATTCATATAAACCTTCATCCGACTTACTATACTTACACCTAGCTGCTAACACCATTCCAACAATTACCAAACCAACGTGTATCACCCATACATCCGCTACCCTTATTGATAACATATGTACGACATACAACTCCATTTGTTCATTCTGGCATATTATATAGCGATATATCTGATCACCTGCCCATATTCTGTTTAATTGGTAAGCAGAAGCCTTGTAAAAAATCAAATGAGCCGTTAATATCCAAACATAGACCTATGTCTGACAAATCCATTGGTCATATAACATCTACACTACGTGAAATTGATTGGACGTATTTACACCAGTTAGATACAGATAATGCGTTCAGGGAATCCACTAACAAACTTAACTATGTTATTCAAACATTCGCGCCGGAGAAGATTGATAAAGTTAATCCCAAATACGTAATACGGAATGATTAGATGACTAAAGGTATATTAAAATCGTCAGTAACATCAAACAAACTCTGTAAGAAATGTATCGGCAAATCTAAGACACATTCTACTTATATCCGTTATGTACAGTATAGAAATATGTATAATAAACTGAAACAAATTGCCAAAACAACATAATATGCGAATAAGTTAAAAGCGTTTAAGAACGACTCTAAAAAAATCTTGGAAATTACTTAGAACCATGATTGGGAAAGACAACTATAAATGAGGCATTTCGTCACACTTTAAATATAATAACGATATAATTAAGGACCCTCATCAAATTTCGAATATATTCTGTATATTTTAGTACTCGTCTCATGAAATTATTGGGTGAGCAAATAGCCTTACCAATAACTATTTTAATAAATCAATCAATAGGAGAGGGAATAGTGCCTGACGAAATAAAAATAGCAAAAATTATACCTGTTTATAAGTCTAAAGCTACTGATGACTTTTCTAATTATAGACCATTATCTTTGTTACCTTCAATTTCTAAAATACTGGGAAAAGTACATAGAAGAACTTATGATTTTATACAGAAAAACAACATA
The DNA here is from genome assembly GCA_020002185.1 of Paraescarpia echinospica. Classification (NCBI taxonomy): domain Eukaryota; kingdom Metazoa; phylum Annelida; class Polychaeta; order Sabellida; family Siboglinidae; genus Paraescarpia; species Paraescarpia echinospica. The sequence goes on from CM034533.1 coordinate 35,978,906, forward strand.
TTGAACAATAACCAAAATGGTTTTCGTGACAAAAAGTCAACAACCGTTTTTACTAGTGACGTTATTAATGCACTAAAAAAAGGACTCGGTCCTTGCTGTTTAAAGGATCTAAGTAAGGCATTCGATACTATCAACCACCAAATCCTATTACACAAACTTGAATATTACGGTATAAGGGGTACTCCACTCAAATGGTTTAAGAGTTACCTTTCAAACAGGAAACAGTATGTTAAGTACAGTTCTAGTGACTCACTTCAGCAGGATGTCACACACGGTGTCCCACAGGGGTCTATCATCGGTCCGCTTTTGTTTATATTATATATTAATTACCTTCCATTCTGTGTAAATATGTGCAAAACAATATTGTTTGCTGATGACACTACTATATACAAAACTGGAAAAGAAATTAATGAAATATATAAAGATATGAATAACGAACTTGAAATATTACCTGATTGGTTTCGTGCCAATAAACTATCTTTAAACATTTCTAAGACACAATGCATGTTATTTTCTAGATCTCACCCTGCTCAGAACGAAGAATTATTATTAGCGATAGCTAATAACATAATTCAGCAAACAAAATGTATAACATTTCTAGGCCTTCATATAGACTACAGACTTGATTGGCATGAACATATAAATGCATACAAAAACAAGCTAACTAGTGCTTTATACATAGTTAATAAAGTTAACCGCTACCTTCCAGTAGCTGCACTTAAAACAATTTATTACACTTTAGTTTACCCCTACTTGACATACGGAATCTTTTTGTGGGGATCCACATAAAAAACACATATCGAAAAAGTATTCATTATGCTACAAAAATAGTTCGTTCCATTCTTAAAACAAACTATTAGGAACATTCACATCCCCTCTTTACATGTTTAAATCTAATAAAATTACATGATATTTATGAAATTGAAGTTGGAAAATTTATGTATAATTATGTCCACAGTAGTCTGCCACATTCATTATCTGATATTTTTACATTTACCTATGACATTCACTTTTACAAAACAAAAAAACCTGTAATATACGTCCTATAATCAGTTCTACTCAAAGATCTTCGAACAGTTTGCTATGTAAAGGTCGGATGATCTGGAATACAATTCCAACTGTTATACAAAATAAACCCAACTTAAATAGTTTCATATTATAATTAAAGGCAAATGTTGTAAGGGGGTATGGCGTTCTAGTTTAATTTCATTCCACCCCGAAACGTCTGACATATGTGTTTGATATAATGTTATTCTACTTAGGTGTTATACCATTGCTGAAGCTTGGCATAACCACATGCTTATTTTTTTCGCAAGACTATTTATGTGAACATTTATCATCCAATATTAATGTTATTAAATTTAAATATATTGGAATAATTAAAACAAACTGGTTGCAGCCTTAATTGGCTCCGCTGTCAACCTGGAATTGTATATCATTTTGTCAATTGTTTTACGGAGTATTTATATTTGTATGTATGATTTATACAATTCCAAATAAAACCTACTACTACTACTACTACTACTACTACTACTACTACTACTACTACTACTACTACACATATTTGACTGGCTTAACATTGACACCAGTAGACAGACAGTAGTTGCTCAATGACAACGTGACATTTTTTTTTTTAAACTAGAAAAGAACCACGAAATTTGTGGTTGAAAGCTATGAATGAACGTCGAAGTCAGGGTTAACTGAAGAAAGATCACTACAGCCTTGTTGGCCTCTAAGCCCAAATAGGATAGATAGGTAGGATGACACATTTCTGGAGGCGTTTACTATTGCCACCGACCCAGACCTACATCGATGGACTATGGCCTCGATAATTATGTAAATAAATACGTTTTTGTCATCGCTTTCTTTTGTGGTATGTGTTTGCATGGCGTGTGAAGGAAAAGAGCGATCAGACTAGTACGTATAAGGTATTCAGGTGTGAGGCACTAGGGCCTACGCAGTGCAGCCTCAGTTGGCAAATAATATAAGTAGTTTTGATTATCACTGGTTGACGTATATGTGTGCTTTAACCGCGGTAACTAACTTTGATGAACTCATGAAAATATACACGCTATCGTGTAGAATTCCACTATGTCAATATTGGATAAAGACGGGTAATCATTGCAAAACGGCATGGCGTCTGCAATAGTTAAATTTAAGAATATATTCTCCTTATGTCAAAGGAAACAACGAACCATGTGAGACACCTACCGGATAACATGAGCAACACCCACAGAGCGACGCCTAGCGTATGCAAAGGTATGGAGACTGAGAGAAATACCTACTGTAGGGAAACCAGACGATGACTTTTGTATAACAAAATTTTATTTAACTGTTTTTCGCGGAAAGTTGAGAAAGTTGAATAGTGGTGTTTTTCATGTTTCTAATTGTAATATTAACAAATATACATCTGTTTGAAAGTTAATATGTTTGTAAAATATCTGAGAACTTTTTTGCGTAGGCCTAATTACTAATACAACTATCATGAAGATGAAGATGAAGCTGGAGAGTTCAGCTGCGAGCAGGGCGAGGCTGCAGGTGAGTCGACGTCCCATGGCCGGCCAGTTGAGCAAGACGACACACAGCAGGTTGGCGGGCACCTCGACCGCCCCGGACAGGAACGAGTTGAAGAACACGTTTCCAGACAGGTCGGCCATGTTTAGTGACAACCCGTAGTACATGAGGCAGTCGACGAACCTGGGAAACGCAAGTACCTGATCTGTCATACAGACATTTGATCACACCTTATTCTAGATGGTGGTCGCGGTCTCCTCTCTCTCATCATTCGTTTTTTTGGTGGGCCAGCATTCCACCTACAATGTATCTAATTTTCAGGTTTCCACCGATCTATTACGTCAATCTCTCACTTATATTTACAACCAACCTCTTACCTCCCACCTCCTGTCATTTGCAATTCTGGTCATTATCACAGAAAATTAGCCATAGCAATCCAAATAATAACTATTAGGAAACATTAGACATATATAGGCCCTTATTTTACAATATTCATAGCCTCACGTTGTACTGTACACTGGCGTATCATCAAATATTTACCAAACAGTCAAGCACATGACACTATTATTGTATTACAATGTACTGTTTATATCATGCTTTGCTGTCTAATGCAACCACAAGCCTGATATTAAATATCTACCTGTGTGAAACAGGCTAGAGGCAAGAGCACGTACTCACCACTGAAGTGAGAGAACAAGCGTACGTTTTCGCATACGAAGAGTTCGGAATAGGTCTATGACTGCGCCCTTCCGTTCCACGTCAGGACCCTACAAACAGTGCACTGCGTATATTTTGCTAATTCTGTTATATGTTTTTATTCCCATCAAACAAACATAGTAACTCCATAATGCATTATAACTCTAAAGTATTTGAGTAAAATTAATAACACTTGTCACTAATTCGTGAATATTGGTCTAAAAGGGAAATATATTTTTTAATATTCATTTGATGGTATTCTAACAAAGACATCGTTAAATCCATATGTATATGTCAAAGAAAAAAATATGTGTTATTAAAAAGTTGTTCTAGAATACACATTACAACTAAAAACTACACTGCGTAGCATTATAAAGAAACTATGAACATTGCTATGAAACGCTTGAACATAAGACCATACCACGTACAGTACATGTCACCATGATTTGATGAGCACAACGCCGCGGTATATTTAAAATAATTTTTCAAACTTAGGCTTTATCGGCACTGGGCGGCGCCATTGCGCTTTAGCGCGCAGACACAGAATTCCAGGCACTGTTGCACAATGTAATTCAATAGGCGACGCTGCATTGCTTCCAGAAAAAAACAACGAATCGCATACAAAATATAACAATAGAAAAATCGAATACACTGAATGGCTACTGGATACACTACAGATGTTACTAAGCAACCTTTCACATACATCCACGGAAGGATTCCTGCAGAAAAAGCAAGTTGAGGCTAGTTTAGCGGCTTGTCAGATGTCATTAATATTCATGAAGTAATGACGCGCAGATTCGCACGCGCTCCTTTGGCAACGAAACAGTCATTACATCCGCGCAAGCCAGGGCTGTTTGCCATGCAAAACTAGTCATGGCTGATCCCCTACGCGAAGTGCGGAAGTTTGCTGAGTCAAACTAGTAATTGACTTCGCCAGTCGCGACTGCGTCACCCGTGAAATACCCGCCCCAATTTGAAGACGGATAAACGACTTCAGGGAACCCCATTATATAAATACCAGTTCGCCCATTAGCACGAGCAGCTGAGCGGTATTGTGTATTCGAATAATTGCTTCTACTTCCTAAACATTGCATGTAACACGAGCCACGGTTGGTTAAAAATAGTTTTATTATGACCACCCGACCTGCCTACATCTACTGATCTAGTGAGCGATTTCATAGGCTGAGCTTAAATTAAGAGTTTCGCAAAGCGATCAGCCAGGGGGTGCTGCTGGCTGGCACTAACGTAATCAGCAGCAGCGACCCCTGGCGCGCGAGGATGGGTCATTATCTCGCAGGGAGATGCGTGGGTGGGTATTTCCCTACCAAACTCAAATAAACAAAGTTACGCGTATGCAGTCACTTTATTATAAAATCGTTCACTTACGTGCTTGTTCACTTAATGTTTAAATATGTTTTGCAATAGAAATGTGGTATTACAACAAGGGACACAACTGAAATTACATTGAATGACTGAAAACCAGAATGTAGGTACACTTTGCATCTTTTCAATTGTTTTCTTTACACAATTGCACCTCCCCTACCCACTGATTGGTGCCTCCTTTTTGGCAGACAATTAAATTATGTACATGATTTATCAATGAAATATTTTAGGTTAAACATCAGAATCTAAGAGTGGGCATGTTGCATGTTGTCAACTGTTCAGTTCGAAATATTTCCAATGGGCAGGGAAGGTACCTTATTTCGTGCCTCCAGTGCGTCATATTAGAACATAACAACAAACAAAGCTGGATTTGTCCATGTATTAGTTTTATGTAGAAGTATATTGTAAGTTCTAGTTATTATCTACTGTTGACTCACATGTTGTTGGCGTTCTAGTCAAAATTAACTTACTGGCTGGCAGGTCAATGGTTACAGCAATAGGTCGTGTGTTTTGTTGCCCAAACGGTCAGTACCAGATCATTGTACGTACTTATCATTAACCGAATATGTAAATATAATGGTTTCAGCCACATGATAAAATAATATGCAAAAATATTTTAAATGCTACCAATCGTTTCTAATATTGATTTTTGAAACATAGAACACTATACATTTCTGATAATTTGAAATAAAATTGCATGAAAAATAAGGTTTATAATTTTGTAAAACAATAATAGTCTGGCTCAACAATTATATAGAAGAAACACCAACATAAGTAACAATTTACCTTCTACCATGACATAGCGTAACTGTAAATTACAGAACTTCATTTATTAAATTGATTACATGATTTGGCTGGCTGGCACACGTAGCATAATAGCAGATACTAACATTTTCAAATACATGCGTGAGTGATTTTGTTTTGAAAAGGGTGTCCCTTTGCATGTTATTAATAGTTAATACCTGGTAGTAAGCGTTGAAAACATCAAACAAAATACCACATTTTAACAGGAAAACACATTTTAAAATAACGTGATCATGCATGCAAGTAAACAATGTTATATACTAACGTAAAAAACGTGTATTTTTATATTATAATTTGTAAAAAGGGTGCTATCATTTGGAATTACTTCAATACGAGACTTAAGTTTTCGACGTACTCAGTAATTATTTCCAAATGTATACTTAGACAGTTCATATTACACAATGGTTTTAATATATAACATATATTTCAATCACGATCATATCTGCTACACTTGCAAGCTGTTTTTTTTCAATATTACTATATTTACTTTGAAATATACAATACAGAGTATAACATTATATTATGTTCTTCCATTGTTGTTCTCATTACGCGATTATACAAGAGTTGTTTTAATTTGATTTGTATATGTATGTACTGGCGTCTAAAATAATAATAATAAAAAAAAATATTTATATAGCGCCATATCTCCGGATTTAAAAAACCTGTTTAAAGGAGCTTAAACTACAACATTGTTAAACTATGATCGGTACAATACAATAATTAGTTTACCGGGAGCCAATGAAACATAACGAGGGTGGGCACGCGGATATACTTGTTAATCTTTGATTCCGTTTTTTCTTAAAATGCATAGTACGTGGAAAGTGATATATAGTTTACGATATTGTATGGGGCATGGTGATTCACTGAACAGTTTTATTTTATTTAAAATATGGGCGATCTCAGAATGCAACGTTTAATTCGAGTATGTTTTCCAAAATAGTAATCTTTGCTTTCAAATATGCTTTACTATTATTTAGATTGTCAATCATTTTCACATAATAGTACAATCTCAAATACTAGTTTTATATTACGTATTTCTGCTAAACATAATAATTAATAAAGTAGTTTACCACTGAAATTTGAGTAAAATTAATTAAATAATCGAAACCTTTCATACAAGAACAGCGCCGAAACGACCAATATTCACCCGTACTTGTTGCGTCGGCAACGATACCACTTTGGCGACGATGCAATATCAGGTAATTTGTGTACAAAATGCCACCGTTGCGACCGAATTGTCCCGCCGAAACCACCACCTTTTGCCGCCTAGCCAAAGCGGTAAGGCAGCCGAAGCTTCCTAAGTGCAGAAACGAAAAACGAGTGGGGCTGCAGTCGTTTTTCGTTTTTCGTTCTGATGCAGTGAAAACAAAAAACGGTTTGTTTTATCGTATTTTGTTTTTCGAACATGTATTAGAAATACCGCTAATAGTAGATTGTATTCGTTTTTCGTACTTCAAATACGAAAACGAAAAACTAACATTATTTGCAGTTTTCCTTTTTTGTTCGCCAATTTCAAAACGAAAAAGGAAAAGACGGTATATACACGGACCCACAGTATTTCCATAATCCAGTTTTGAAGTAACAAGTGCGTGTACGATCGTCTTGCACGCATGGGTTGTTAAAAAATTTCTGATTTTAGCGATTTTGTGGAGCTGGAAATACGCCGGATGACACGTGCGAGCGACTTGTGTCGACATACACAAAGTGCTGTCCATGAAGACGCCTATGTCGCGAACAAACGATGTAGGTGAAATATCACACCCACACACGTTGAATATATCAATAGTGGGTGGAGGCTTAGGGTAAGGGGCACAGAAGACGATTGCCTCTGTCTTGGCCTCCTTTAGTATTAAGTGTTTGTCAATCATCCACAGTTTGGCGTCTACGGTACATCGCTCGATTCTTTCGATAGCATCGTCTACCTCGCCAGGTTGGTCTCGTGGGAATTCCATGGGAACAGAGTTGTGTATCGTCAGCGTACACGTGATAGTTAATGTTGTGTTTGGTGAATATGGCGCTGATTGACATGCAATAGATAATGAACAACAGGGGCCCAAGACCCGATTCATGCGGCACACCACAACAAAGCTGTTGGTGACGAGATATGGCGATGACTGTCGTCGCCATCGTCCTGTGGACAAGTAAGACGTCAGTCATGCTAGTACCCCGCCTCGTATGCCGATTGAATGGAATGCATCTGCTACAGTAGCATGGTGTGATCCACGGTGTCGAATATCGCAATAAGATCGAGTAGAATAAGTACTACTCCCTTTCCACGATCTAGAGCCTGGGTGAAGTGACGGATACGGCAAGAGCAGTTTCGGTGCTGTGATGCGGGCGATATGCACTCTGGAAGGGGTCAAAAAGTTAGTTTTCGTCGATATAACGCCGAAGGTCAGCCGCCCCATGCTTCTCCAACAACTTTGAAACTAAGCAGAGATTTGAAATTATGCGGTAGTTCTCAATGACATTTGCATCTATGCCGTTCTTCTTCGGCAGTGGCGTGACTAGCGCATGTTTCATATCGGATGGCTCTGTCGCAGATTCCAGTCATAGATTAATGATGTTGACTAGATTTGGTGCGATGATGTTAATGTTTGTCTTCAGCAGTTCGGTCGGCAAAGGTCGAGAGAAAGCAAGTGTTGCAAGGGCACTTGCTCATTAGCCTGATGATAACAGTAACATTGTCAGTATGAACGCTGTCACAGTACATTGTTCGTGATTGTCGATTTGCGGCAACGGTACAGGCGCGTCATGGTGATTCAGCGAACGGCGTATTTTCGCAATCTTATCGAAGAAATGTACTAGAAAACGTTCCGCCACAACTAGCACACCTAGCCGCCTCTCTCGCTAGCGCCGCTCTGCTCACCCAGGTTTGCGTTTGGCATTTGACAGCTCACTGTCGTACCGGGGTGTCGTAGCGCAGACGGTGATAACGCGGCTGGTGAGCAGTGCTTGTTTGTTGATCACATCTGCGATATTAGTGTTGTATTGAAGAGACAGTTCATCGATGCAGTCGCAAGGGTCGGTTAGCAGTCGCGATGTAGTCAGGTCTGCGACAAACTCAACATTGTTTATTGCCGCGTATTTCCAGTAGCTGTTTTTTTTCTCGACCGTCTCAGCTTGACCGTTACAAGGTCACATTGGATCACATGATGGTCAATTAAAAGAGTTTCAATTGATGCGGCAGAGACGATACAATCGGGCGTGTTTCGTGTCATCACGAGGTCGAGGATGTGACCACCAACGTGGGACGGTTCAGTCATGTGCTGTTGAAAATCAGTCTCACGGAGAAGGTCAATGAGATCGCGCGAATCACTGGCGCGATCATTACCGTAATCGCCTGAAGTCACCGACAATAACATACTCAGTCTGCTGCGTGGCTGCATGTTCCAGAACACCACTGAATTCATCGATGAATAAACGGAATGGCGTAGAATTCCGGATAGATGAATGTGGCCGATATATCGTTCACTCTCGTAAGTTCGACGCTGCGCGAACTTGACGCAATACTACTTCAATAACCTCAAACGACTGGGCGGATATTGGCGTCGTTGAGCATAGCTGGTATGACATCTTAAACGTCACCCCAACTCTCCCGCCTCGTCGGTCACTCCGCGGAAGATTGCGGAAATTGTATCCTCTTGGAGTAACGACGTCTAAGAAAGCAGAATCATTTTCTGAGAGCCATGTCTCAGTTATGTAAACTATATCAAAATCGCATTCATTTATGTAATCACAAAGGGCTTCGGCTTTGTTGCGAACTCATCTGGTGTTCATCAGTGATGGGTGGTGTGTCGCACATTGTATAATGTTTGACATGTTCACTCCTGATTGTTTCTAAACACGGCTCACCCCACCCGTGACATGGCTGGCCGCACCAGCCATGTGCCACTTGTTTGACACCTTTGTTACTTGCCGGGATCGTTTCTCAACCCGGCCTTTGTCCCGTGTCTGGTCGGTGGTCGGCGCAGATTGAGTGCAGCTATCGTTGTTGTCCACGGATGGGTAGCCGGCTGCCAGCATTGTCTTAGTCCGAGCAGCAACGATCGCGACAACGCCAGATCGAACGCAGGTCCAGGCAGCGAATAAACCCGTTGCCTTTCCGCCCATGTGCTTCCGTCGGCCACACCAGTAGTAATATAGGTTAAGTACCTGGGATGCTATCCGTTTTCCGTTGTGGATTCAACAAGTACCCGGATGTAGGTCAATATCAAAGGTCAAGGTCAAGTACTCGGATGTAGGTCAAGGGCAAATGTCAAATGGCGCCACCTGGCGGATAGGTTATAAACTAAAACAATGCCACACGGTGTAATTGTATGAACTAAAACAGCGCCACCTGGCGGAATTTTATAAACTAAATATATGGACCAAAGTACACTACTGGCAAAATTCGTGCGGATTTTTTGCCAGTAGCGCCACCTGTCGGAATTTTCATAAACTATTCCCCCCTGGTGGATATGTCGTGAACTAAATTTCCCCTGGATGATAAGACGTGAACTACAAGTGGTGCCGCTTTAAGGACAAGGGTTGAACTAAATGTAGGAGTACTGCCAAAATTCGTGTCTCTTGCACGTTTGCGTGCAATGGAGCCCCCTGACCGATAGATCATGAACTACAAACATCATCCCTGGTGGACAAGTGTTGATCCAAACACAAATACTGCTTAAGTTCGTGCCTCTTGTTTTTGTCAAGTGCTTACTCCTGGTGGATATATCATCATCAACTGAAAGCAACCCTGTTAGATAAGTGGTGAACTAAATAACTACTCTGCAGTCCGCGTGCTTTTGTACTTTCTACTCTGCAGTCCGTGCTTTTGAATGTTCTACTCTACAGTCCGTGATCTTTCGGCACGCCCACGTGACTTTTCGGCACATTTACTAACTATATAAGCGCGGTGTTTTGCCAATCGGACCGTCATTCGTATCACGACGACAGCACGGCTACATCATCATGTTGAAGGCACCTTAATACCGACCTCGCAATGCGGCAGACTCGAGCGACGAGGACGAGCCGACGAGCCGACCCATCATGCCGGTGATCAACCGCCCTTCCGCGCTGTCGGAACCAGACGTAGTCGACATCTCGGCTCTAGAAGCAACGGTAAGCGCCGACGCCGTTATCAAGATCAGAGGTCTCCTCATCGACAAAGAACGCCGGCATACTCCCTTCTACATCGAGTGCAGATACTGCAAGAAGCGTATGATTGTCGACGATAGGGGACATTTGCAATGCGAACGACACGGTTACGTTGCCTCTGACATGCATTTCGCGGTGCGCATGTGCTTTGTCGAGACAGCGACGGGTCGATCTATATGGCTGACTTTGTTCGACCAGTGTATGGCTGTTCTCCTAGACGTGAATGCCGAAACGTTTGCTGTTATGGACGAAACGATGCAGACTTACAAACTGAACTCACTGACGGAAACTCGTGTGTCTCTCACCATAAAGAAAACTCGACGAGATACTTCAACAAACTTCAACGTCACTCACGTGGAGGTGATACACTAGGCTCCGTACCCTGTTTCAGCCTCTCTCTGCTGCCATCCCTGCCGATGTGACAACTTCCGCCGACACGGCCGATGTGACAACTTCCGCACCTGACGATGTCACAATTTCTACTCACGCAACCAATGTGACAACTGCCGCTCCTGTCGCCACCGGTCCGAACTTTACGCTTGAGTTTCCGGCCATCGAAATGAAGAAGACGATTGCACGTCACATAGCGTGTGCCGTCGTTGAACTCTCGAGACGACAGTGTCTCGCTTGCGAGATAGACGATCCTAGTCAATTTCATCACGATTGTATGTTACCCGATGACATTCTAATTTACATGCACTTTGACGAGGCTGTAGATGCTATTAATTCAACTGCAGTGATGAAAGACTGGTTGAGTGTTTTATTACACGCAGGTTTGAAGCTATCCGACCTGACGTCCGATCACTTGTGTGCTATCGGGAGTTGGTTGCAAGAACCGTTTTCAGAGGAGTGGCGAAACAAATTAAAGCAAATTGTTCTGGCTGTAATGGAGGATGATCTGTAAATAAATATGTCTTGTGGTTTTACGAGACCTCTGGTGACATTAATTCAACTGCAGTGAATGGAGCGCGACCTGTAAATACGTTTGTGTTGTACACGAATAAAATATTCAAACCTTATATTGTGTCATTTTTCGAAGTATAAGTAGTATAAGTACCGTGCATCTTAGTCTCTTTCAAAGACGTCATTAAATAGGTAATTGCGTATGCGTGCGCATGTGCAATGGTGTTACATTCTTTCGGACATCTTTATCAACAAAATCAAGGTCTCGCAATACTTTAACATTCATCAGTGCTATAGTTTTTAAACAATGCTACATTTTTACATAGGACATTTGCACTTACCTCAGTTGATTACTCGGATGCAAGCTGGCATGAACTTGTATTCCCTGTCCAAGTCTCATCTACTCTTCGGTCCGTGCATTTGTACTTTCTACTCTGCGGTCCGTGCTTTTGTACTTTCTACTCTCAGGTCCGCGTTCTTACTCGGCACGCCCACGTGACCTTTATGTTCTGTCGACCTGTTATAAAATACAGTCCGTGGATGTGTACTTTCTACTCTGCAGTCCGTGCTCGTTCGGCACGCCCACGTGACTTTTCGGCACATTCACTAACTATATAAGCACGGAGCTCTATCGGTCGAACCATCATTCGTATCACGACGACACCAAGGCTAACATCATGTTGGAAACACCGAACTACCACTCTCCTGCGGCATTCAGCGACAGCGACGTAGACGAACCGTGTTGCCGATCGTTTGTGGCATCTGGCAGCCGATCACAGTCACTGGATGTCAACCGATAACCATCACCGTTGTACAACGATAGTGCCATTCTCAAAACAGCCAACTACCATGCTCCTGCAGCCTTCAGTGACAGCAACGTAGACGAACCAACTAGCCGACCGTTCGAAGCATCTGCCAGTCGTCCACATTCATCGTCTGTCAACCAACCAGTCGTACCGTCAAGCCTGTACGCACCGGAATCGGAACCTCGACCCGAACTGGAGGTTGCTGTGAAACCGAAACGAGTTGAATTTTCAGGAGCCGACTCTCCCTTGTCAAACCTTTACCCATGCAGGGTCGAAGCATTCGGTCCGGTCTTTAATTCGGTCGAGCATGCCTATCAATACAGGAAGGCATTGTATCACGGCGACGTCGAATGCGCAGAGCGCATCAAAGCTGCGAAGCATGCACACTTGGCAAAACGAAAAAGCAAACAGATTGGAGAGACGAGATCTGGTTGGAACGATGTCCGTGTTCAATGGATGCGACATTTGCTCCTCGCAAAGTTCAAGGCGTCAAAGGATTTGCGATCCGTATTGTTGGCAACCGGAAATGCTGAACTGGTGGAGCATATACCATCGAAAGAGGGCTTTTGGGGACTTGGTCGTGGTTACAAAAATGGACGAAACACTCTCGGAAAACTATTGTGCAGTGTCCGCGACAATTACTTGTAGACACTGCGTTGTGTAATGTCCACAGTTCATTGCAAGACTCTGTGTCATAGCAGTGACGAAACAATGTTCATTCTATTGTTCTTGCAGTTATGGAGCGTGACGTTTGTGTTATACACGAATAAAATGTTCAAACCATATCTTGTGTCTTTTTTCGTAGTGTAATGCAATCCACCACAATGGACAGGTTTACTTCGTGAAATTCCACCGCTTCCACCACAATGGACAGGTTCACCTCGTCAAATTCCACCGCTTCCACCACAATGGACAGGTTCAAATCGTCAAATTCCACCGCTTCCACCACAATGAACAGGTTATCGCGTTAAATTCCACCACTTCCACCACAATGAACAGGTTTACCTCGTGAAGTTCCACCGCTTCCACCACAATGGACAGGTTTACCTCGTGAAATTCCACCGCTTCCACCACAATGGACAGGTTTACCTCGTGAAATTCCACCGCTTCCACCACAATAGACAGGTTATCGCGTTAAATTCCACCGCTTCCACCACAATGGACAGGTTATCGCGTTAAATTCCACCTCTTCCACCACAATGGACAGGTTATTGCGTTACATTCCACCGCTTCCACCACAATGGACAGGTTCACCTCGTCAAATTCCACCACAATGGACAGGTTCACCTCGTCAAATTCCGCTGTAATAGACAGGTATAAAACGAATTGCATGAATCAGACTTAGATCAACGAGTTGTACAAACCAAACTTAGACCGACGAGTTCCAAGAGTCATTCCGTTCTTTACATTTGAACAGTAAACACGTACATCATGAGCTCATGGACTAGTCTACCAGCTGCCAACAAGCCCACACCTTCATCACGGGCGGCCTTCCAGTGCCCAGATTGTAAGAGACATTTCACACAGAAAGATAGCTGGAAACGACACAGTGCCTACAGTTGCTGTGCACCGTCGACAAACGCTACGTCGCTGAATTCACTTGTCCCGGCGCCCACTACGACACCTGTGTCTTTGGCCCCAGCAACAAGCTCGACATTCGCGTTTCCATCTTTTATTTTGGAAAACATTCAACCGCAACGTCCTTTCATTAAACCTATAGGGAGTGTTCTGCAACGACTCGACAACGAAATGGAAGACATATTAGAACGAAACGATATAGACATGAGGGAAAAAGTCGTGTTGTATAACCAGGTGTTGAGTCGGTACAACGATCTTTCCGACAAGCGTGTGAAGGAACCGCTGCGCCGTAAGGTGGAACGATCGCGGCGAAATGATGTACAGAAATGTAACGATTCCGGGAAGTAACATTGTAGATCTCGTGAACGACGTGTTGAGAAAACGGAAGTCGTTTGAACCGGTGGGATGGGAAACCTTCGCTCGTGGTCTCAAGGACGTCAACACGCCAATGGATTTAGTTGGGAACTCAGATCGTTGGCTTTACATGCAGACAGCGTCAGTGGACGACGACATGTCAAAGGAAACCAGCATTCCATTCGACAGCGATCGTCATCGGAATCGTAGACGACCTGCATCGTCGCGGCGCGCAGCTCATTCGGCGAGACCTTTGCAAATCACACGTTGGGAACCTTATTAGCATTACCGATAATGGAATCGATTTGTATTTAGTTAAGGTTTACAAGATTTTATAATAGTGACACTCTCTCTTGGGTGTCTGAATAAAAATTTCACAAACGCACATATGGTGTCGACTTTTTTATTGCTTAATTAAGGTAATGCCAACATTACATGCAAACCTTACATGGCACGCTTAACAAAATCGAAAACACGACAGTCATTGTTCACTAAATCGTTCCCGAAAGTATTCACAAACGTCTTCGTGGGTACGCCTCGACTTCGGTGCAGCAAGTACACGACACAGTATTGTCCACACACGTTAGACAGCGGGCTCTGAAGCATTCTCTTTTTGAAAATCCAAGTCACGCAGTTGCTCTGTAGAAAATCCACGAATTCGACGTGTCGAGGTGGCAAACCGTAGGAGTCGAAGTATTCTCCACCTCCGTCTTTTGCAATAAACATGCAGATCCAATGTTGACCCGGTTCATCGCTCGAATGAGTGTTGCACGAAAGCTGCGGGATAGGTCGTCAAAGGAGTCTTTAGGTAGTACGCCTCGAACAACGGTCCTAGTGTAAGCATCCGCCGCAAGAAGTCTTTCTCTCTGTGCCGTATCCATCAGTAATCGTAGACGACGTTTCTGTTGCGGTCAATCTCCAAAACCGTCTCGAATTCTCCGTAGACGACGACGTTGATCGTTTGGTCGAGAGGTTGATTAAAGTGCATCTCGACTCGTAGGTTGCCTTTATGTACCAAATTAAAATGGGGACCGTCACAACAATCTGGTGTGATGTCAAACGCAAACAGGGTGTATCCTTTGCCAAACTCTGATGTTGTTTCCCTCGTCTTGAAACATCTTTCCAGTTCCAGCAAATAGATTACTGTAACTTCTCACGTAGGCACCATCGTTGAAATTAGGCTGGAGTGGTTTCGCCGGAACTTGTTGCCCGTCGACGTACAATGCAAGAAAGTTCAAATTGTTGTGCTTTACGTGGAACGGGTTCTTGACGAATGTTCCATTGTAAGCGTCGTTGTCTACACAACACAAGACTAGTCTCTTGGGTAAGACACCCAAATAAACGTTTTCGTAGCACGACGCATTGAAAAGTATATACTACGACACGAAACTAACCGGAAGTTACGGAGGCGTCGATGCCCTGCGTCGTGCTTCACGTGCTTCACATGCTTCACGTGCATCGTCGAAAGAGGTGAAGCGGTGGTTGTCGGAACAAGACATTTACACAATACACAAACCAGTGACATATCGTTTCAGGCGTAGACGCGTCGTAGTGGGTGGTATAAATCAACAATGGCATGCCGATCTGGTAGACATGTCACGTTTGAAACGGTATAACGACGGTCACACTTTTATTTTGACCGTGATAGATGTGTTCTCCAAGAAAGCGTGGTCTGTTCCATTGAAGACAAAATCTTGGCCGTCACTCACGACGGTGTTTCGTCGGTTGTTAAAGGATAATGATGGCCCACTGTCATTGTAGACGGACAAAGGAAAAGAGTTTCTGAATAGGCAACTGGAAGAGTTTCTGAAAGAGAAAGGTATCCACCATTTTACGACACACAACGAAGAGACCAAGGCCTGTATCGTGGAACGTTTCAATCGTACTCTAAAGACCCGTATGTGGAGATATTTCACGAAAAACCAGACTTTAAAGGACCTGGACGTATTACACCACCTAGTCGATTCGTACAACGACAGTTATCATAGAAGTATTGGAATGGCGCCGTCTGAAGTGAACGTGATCAATCAAGAAGAGGTTTGGCAAAGGTTGTACGGAAATGAAGGACACGGAAAAGTCAAACCTGTTTTTAAAGTGGGCGATCACGTGCGTATCAGCAAAATCAAGAGAGAATTCAAAAAAGGTTACTTACCCAACTGGAGTGACGAGATATTTACCGTCAAAACAGTTCAACGTTCCGATCCGCCTGTTTATCATTTGATCGATGATCAAGATTCGTCGATAGAGGGAACATTTTACGAACAAGAACTACAGAAAGTGGTTGTGGCCGAGGATAAACTCTATCACATCAAGAAAGTGTTGCAGCAGCGCAAGCGAGGAAAAAAGACACAGGTCCTGATCAAGTGGGTAGGGTATCCCGACACGTTTAACAGCTGGTTGGATAAAGCGTCGCTCGTCGCGTATAAAGGTTAGTACACACCGATCGAGCCGTCATTCGTGTCATGGAAGATACGGCGAACGTTCGATTCGAAAACGCAGAGCTCGAAGATACCGGAAGTAACAGCAAACGTTGGGTGTTGTTTGGAAATACGTGCCCGAAATCGGAAATCGTCTTTTTCTGCCAAATCGTCATACTGTACACCGTTATATTGGTCAGTATCTACAACCTGACTAAAGTAGACGGAAACTCTAATCTGTGGACGGCTTTGTTGAGCAGTTGCCTGGGATACCTGTTACCTAATCCGTCTATGAAACGCGGTGAACATGTCGTCTGATTTTTACCTGACATTGCCCAGCAACGCGTCTATGGAGTTAAATCCCGACAACACGTTGACCCACTATGTCACGGCTTTGCCGCAACGCATCAGTTTAGTCGGTCAGTGGGAGTGCGGACTGGTGGAGATTTAATACTCGCACAGTTGGTACAACGTGAGAGTAGAGGACGTTTATTTTGCCGGTAATGTTGATGGTACGCCTTATGTGGTGAATATCGAGGCAGGCCACTACGGTAGTCCCCAAGCGCTCATACGTGCAATCAACAATAAAAGAAAAGCAAATAAAACTGAGCTACAGTGACATCACACAAAAAGTGACTATACACATGGTAGAAAACATCTCATTCTCAGTGTACTCGTTGAAACTTCAGCGTTTGCTAGGTTTAAGCCAGGATGTTTACATTACACCCGAAGAAGAAGGACCAGATGATTATTACGTTAAAAAAGCCGAATCTGTGGTAGACATGGCGCAGGGTTTTTACTCGCTGTACGTCTACACCGACGTTATGGAACCACGTGTGGTCGGGGATACCGTCGTCCCTCTGTTGAGGGGTGTACCCATAAAAGGAAAACACGGAGACGTGGTGTCAAAAAGTTTTGACAATGTACAATACCTTCCTGTCTTGCACAAAGAATTTACGACTATCGAGATCGATATAAGAGACGACACGGGACGTCGCGTACCATTCGAGCGAGGTAGAGTGACGGCAACACTTCACTTTCGACGACGCAAACCATCATTTTTTGAAACATGAGTCGTAATCATTCCTATGGAGACTACTACGTCAGACAAGTCGGTGACGGATTGCCCGTGTTTGTTGGGGCAAGAGTGCAACGAGGTCACGGTCTAGGTAGTTTGTTCGGTGGCCTCATTCGAAGTGCTATGCCACTCATAAAAAGAGGCGCACTCGCTTTGGGAAAAGGAGCGTTAAAGACAGGTTTGGGTGTGGCCGGCGACGTGTTGTCTGGACAGAGCATTAAAGAATCTGCAAAGAAGCGTGTGAAAGAAACAGGAAAGGACATGGTCAGTAGAGTGTTGGGAAGCAGTGGGCCTCCTGGCATACGCAACGCTCCTCGCGCTATAAAACGCAAGTCGACGAGAACCCTAGCCAGTGTTGCCAAGAGACGCAGACGACAGAAGACGCGTCGAGACGACATATTCGGCTAGACATGGCTTTTGTCCACCAGTTGTCGTGTAAGGGAGTCAAAACGGAACCCTCGTTACACCTTCAACGAATACCTATCCTTATCGAGCGTACATAGAAACGTTGCTAAGTCACGGAGCAGAAGCGAAGAAGAGTCAACTGAATACTGCCTTGTGGTACAAAGACACGGCTGAACAAATGGATGCCACCGACGACGCAAACAAGGGTCTGCAAAAAAGAAAGACCTATATTTCCCGTAGTCGAATCGTCGACATGATGGGCCGCCTACACGTCGACCTCTTCTTCCAAGACCGCTATCTATTAAACGGCGTCGACGTGAAAATTCGTCTAGTACAGAGCAAGGATGCTTCTGCACTCGTGGCTGCTGGTGGTGACAATGCCGATTACAAGGTACGCATAGTCGAAGCAATTTTGTTTGCACGAAAAGCCAAACTGAATCCTGCCGTACAGATGGGTCACAACAAAGCGCTACAAAAGGGAACGGCCAAGTATCCGTTGCGAAGAGTCGATTGCAAGGTATTTTCATACCGCGAGGTGCCATGTCACACACTCACGAAAACGTTTATTTGGGTGTCTTACCCAAGAGACTAGTCTTTGAAGATGCGTTTCAGGCGTAAGTTAGATGTAAAGAAATCTGCCGTTCCTTCGATGAACAAAACGAAGGCAAATCGGATACCTACGAATCTGCACAAGTGCCAAGTTCAAGTGGGCCCGGTCAGTTGTCGGAATTTCTTCACTGGTTCGTGTCTATACGGTGCCACACCGTGCTGACTAACATCAACATTGTCGATCTCGGCAATGTCATCCTCACTGCACCAAAATATATATGATCATATGATCAAACGTTTTGTGATCCGCGTAAAAATTAATTTCGCTCTCTGAAGTACTCGAGTAAGCCGCCATTTGTATCGAGTTGTTTACATGACACCGCGCGAATGCGGGGCGTGAAGCCTCTGCACTAACTCACGGCGGAACCACGACTGACGTCACGTTTCAGCAGCAAATGCAAACCCGGCATCGCTCGCGAGTTTCCATAAAATGGCAAATTTAAAGGTTCTTTTTATGTCGTATGCTCATATACGATATTTAAACATGTTGGCACTATCATCAATTGAAAGGGCATCAACCATTTGTTATCAAGCAACAGAGCACATTTTATCCCAGGATGTGGCCTTTAATACACGCCAATAAAAGTGAGCACGCACTGTTTTAATGTCCTCCATACTGATGTCTTCTGGCAGTTTCTTGTGGTTGATTCTGGCGACTGTCTCCAGCACTAACCGCGCTTCTTCGTAGCGGCCTTTCACAATAAGCCAGCGTGGAGACTCCGGCAGTAGGCTGCAAGAACAATTTATACATTCTGAACGCGAGTACTTGCATGCCCGTTGTGTATCTAGAATTGCCCACATTTAGTTGCACATTGTTCGTCTAGGCTGACATATAGTGGTGCAACAGGTTATGCAGGGGTATATATGTGTAAAGGGGACCATAACCCATATGTTAATTATAGTGGAATTGCATAATGTTTTGTAAATTAATTAATTAATCAGAGAATATGGAAAACAGAAGAGGGTGGCAGACGGAGAATTATAAAACCAAAATTAAGGAGGCGATACACTGTGAAGGTATATCTCAAAGAAATCAATGTCGGGCAGCCGAGAGTAAAAAACAAATTGCAAAAATCAGGATATGGGGCGACATTTCCGGGAACAGATCATGCAGTATGGTCCTTGCACCATAAGGGGTCAAAGGAAATATGACGACATGCAGCAGATTACTACAATGTTCGTGAGGTAAGGATGCGACGACTTACAACCAGTAGGCGAAGAAGACGAGGTAAGGCGCGGCGAAGATGATCTGCAGCGAGCGGTCGTTGCGGACGAGGAAGGCGATGCCGTGGATGACCATCATCACAAGGCTGAACGCCAGCATGAAACTCACCCCGATGTGTGTCCGGTAGTGGGGTCCTATCATCTCCATCACTGCAAACACCAACACCTCAGTAGACATACCGGCGCGACACTTAAACGGTCAACCACCTTGACACAAACATAATTTTGTAACAGTTAACACAGCAGCACTATGACGAACACGTTACAGTACTTTGGTCTCGTTTATTGCGTTTATTGTAACGTTGTCAGTCGTATCAATTGTTTATTTTGAATACAGTAAAGTTGCATTCTGGGTTCGTCCATGTTTTAAATATTTTTTTTCAGTGAATCAACATACCCACACACTATATATCACTTTCCTAAACACCATTTAAACTTGTTTCCACATAATAAGTATTTTAAAGATAAAACGACTTAAAAGACACACACAATGCAACTTTAATGAGATAGTTCCTTACGGTTTATTTTAGTTGTACTCACGTTACTGCGCCAGAGTTTTACTAGAAGCTGTCAGTTTAAAATGTTTAAACTATAAACTGGGATAAACTCAGCTCCGTGTGAATGTGCGCAGCATATTGGCGAAGGCTGTTATAGTCAGGTTTATAATGTTAACATTTGTATTTTCGTAAATTTTTTGGAGATTTGCAAACATATACATTGTTTGGAAACGCTATGATAATTTTGATAGTGAAAACCAAATTTTATATTAAAAAAGTATATATGACGGCCATCTTGGATTTTTTAAATGGTGGACACTGAAAACTTGTATTTCTCAATATCTCAGGTGATAAACAAGCCAGCCTTATATTTTGGTGGCTAAACCTACATATTGAGGGGCAAGGAATCCAATTGGATCAATTTCAATGATCCAAACATAATGAAATTATTAGATTATGACAAACACACATCTCATGACTGAATAATATACGTGTAACATAGCGTATAAACACATGTGTACATTGGAAACATGTATGTGCCTGTACTTTCATTTATTGCGATCTTATAACCAACATACCAGCATCACTACACAGTTGCGTGTGTTTCACACATGTCCGGTTTGTCACAATACTGTTGTGACCAGGTATACTGCACATTAGGTATCAGTATCGTCGTCCGATACACGATATTTAAAGTGTGAACATCGTCATTCTGACACTGTGTGCTTCACAAGCAGAGGTCTGTGCATTGCAAGTCCTTGCATTTGCAGGAACACCTCTGTGATGATCAGTCTCCTTTACATTGGCATCGTACCATCTCAACGATGGCCTTGTGTGATGGAAGGATGTCAGTTTTGGTTGGCGTGCAACGACAAGTCCAAGCCCATCCATGTCCTTGAGCAGTTGGCAACAACAGAAACTCACACCGATAACTCTCAGAAGGCAACAAGCGAGACGCGTGTTAATGTAGCAGAAGAGGGAGCCGTAGACATGGCATTGGCTGAAGTCGATGGTCCCCATCTAAGTAAGAAGATTGCGGTCGTAGACGGCATGGTGGTTGTTCAGAAACTGACGAAGAAGGAAGCAACCATGGCGACAGTGAAGCAGCTCAGTGATTGTTTCATTGACAAAGTGAAGGATATCACAAAAGGCTATGATGAAAACATGTTAGTCTTTTATACTTACAAGGTGGATTCACTGAAGAGCACAACCATGGAAAAGAGACATGGACGAATAACCCAATCCGGTTCCAAGTCTCGAGCCGTTTCCAATCCATGACCAGACGAAAGGTGATCTCACAGAGTACCTGGCTGAGAAAACTGTACAGTACAACCGAGCTTCCCCTAAGCTGGTTATCACTTCAGCATTTGGGCGAACAAGGAACAACAGAGACATCCACTTTGAAGACAACAACCATGAGCAAGCAGACACTTCTGTTTATCTTGTATATTAACGATCTCACTAATCATGTTGATTCATGTGAACTGTCATTGTATGCTGATGATTCCAAATTATTTAAAGAAATTACGTCGGTGACCGATTGTCAGTTGGTGCAGAAGAATCTGGACAGTGTATGTCTTTGGTGTGAGACATGGCACCTTAAACTAGGCGCATAATGTCATTCACTAACAAAAAGAAACGTATATCCTATGACTACACGATTTTAAGCCAGTCTCTGCCCAAGGTCACCGCTGTCAAAGATCTCGGTATCACATTGACCGACAGTTTGACTTTTAAAGATCATATTAATCATTGTGTTTGTAAAGCTTTTAAGATGAGTGGTTTTATTAAGCGCGTTTGCACATTTACCGATGTACTGGCTTTGCGATCGTTGTATATATCTCTAGTCAGAAGCCAGTTGGAATATTGTTATCTGGAATCCCTGGCAACGTACGTTTATTGACAAAATCGAACGAGTTCAAAATAAATTCATTAAATATCTATGTTACAAATCCAAAATACAGTACTCCTCTGACAGTTATGCTGAGGTTTGCCATCATTTTAGACTACCTTCCGTTCAACATCGTAGGCAAGTTGCAGATCTTATGTGTTTACACAAGTGTGTGCGCTCCCAACTAGACTCGTCGTATATGGTAGGGGCTATCCAATTTCATTGTCCTTCACGATCTCTACGAAACTATATCCCTTTTAGAGTTTCCAATAGCAGAATCAACATTAAAAAACACTGTGTTTTGAATGTATGTATGACTACTTTCAACACATTGTATTTAAGTGATCCAACTTGTGATATATATTCAGGAGCTGAACCATTTAGATCCTCAATTCAAAGACATTTCTATGTATAACAGATGTTTGCCTGGTATAGTTGATGTTGACATTGTGTGGTTTTTATGTCCTTATTGTTCTTATTGTTTTTATTATTCTATTATTGTTTTATTATTTATATGTATTGTTTCAGTTATCAGTCCTGTTACTGGGTCCACTGGACCTGTTGGAATCTGAATAAATACAATACGGTACAATACAAATCACACCTTCATGATCTGCCAGGCTGTCTTGGCAACACAAATGAACCCAAGGGAAGATGTTGAGCTGAAGTTCTTCTCGCCAGACACTGATGTCCTTGTGCTGATCATAGCTAATTATAATCTGCTGCCGAGGAAGACCTCGTCCTCGATGGCATCGGGTGTGCTGCCGATTGAGCCATTCTGGACAGCTCTCGGTGCAAAAAGGGCCAAGGCATTGTTGGCATTCCATGCCTTCTCTGGAGCCGAAAATACAGGGAAGTTTGCAAGAATAGACAAAGCTACATGGTTCAAGATCTTTTTTTGAGGCCGGCGCCGATCAATGCCCTTGTTATGTTATCAGCAGCCAGTGAAGTGGCAGAAGATCTGCAGTCTACCTTGTCTAAATTCGTATGCGCTGCATATTGTCCCAAGGGCATCCAGATCAATCGAATTCCAGAACTGCGATGGCACGTCTTTTGTAAACACATGGTAGAGAATGACAAACTACCACCCACAATTATTGCGCTCAACCAGCACATACATAGACTGCACTTGCAGGCTAGAATGTGGGGCCAGGCCAGCACTGCATAGCAGGTGTTTTTGGACAAACTGCAGAATGGCTGCCACAAGACTAGTGATGGACAGCTGACGCCAACCACAACTGACACCCTTCCAGCAACCAAGGCCATCATTGAAATGGTACGATTCCAATGCAAAGGAGACTATTCATCACAAAGGTGTTCTTGCAAGTACTTGCAATGCACATACCCAGCTTGTGTAGCACAAAATGTGAGAATGACGATGATTCATACTTTAAAAATCGTGTATCCGACGACGATAGTTATAATTAATGTGCAGCAAACATGGTCACAACAGTATTGTAACAAACCAGACATGTGTGAAATACATGCAACTGTGTAGTGATGCTGGTATGATGGCTATAAGGTGTTAATAAAAGAACAGGCACCTACTTGTTTCCAATGTACACATATGTTTATACGCTATGCTACATGTATATTATTCAGTCATGACATGTATAACTGTCATAAACTAGTAATCTTATAATGCCTAGGTGATTTTAATTGATCCCATTGGATTCATAGCCCCTCAATATGTAGGTTTAGCTACCAAAATGTAAAGGCTGAGTAGTTTAGCAGCTGAGATATTGAGAAATATAGGTTTTCAGGGTACACCATTTAAAAAATCCAAGTTGGCCGCCATATATACCTTTAAAATGTAAACATTGATTTTCAGATTCATTATATCATAACGTTTCAAAAAATATATAGTTTTGCAAATCTCAATATAAACTAACATCAAAATCGTCTACCATTGTCTTACTTTGGCCAACAAATGACAAATAGCATCATATATATATGTATATAAAAATATATATATATACAGTGTATATATATATATATACATAGATATGTATATATGTATATATATATATATATGTATGTATGTATATATATATATATATATGTATAGTGTACAGGGGCCTGTATATACATATATACATACATACATACATTCATACCTACATACATACATACATACAAACATACATACATATATATATATATATGTATGTATATATATATATATAATATATACATATGAAAAGGTAGTAAGACCTACGTGTATTACTGTTGTTAAAGTCAAAGCCGTTGGCAGCTATACTAAAAGACGTGAAGTATCCGTAACTGGGAGAAAAGTACAACCGGTCGTGGACTCACGACACTAGCTTGTGATGACCATTGAAATCACGCAATAAATATGTATAGGCGTCGGGACTAGGAGGAGGACTTGTGAGTGGGAGGGGGTGGATATAAGCTTAGCACCCGAATGTTTCGGCAGGGTTTGCATTTGTATATGTTTTGGTGAGCCTCAAGGGATTGTTGTTGGAGGGTTTTGGTGAAGGTCAGTCATCCCAATATCCAACACCTTCCGACGCATATGATAATATTATGTCATATTGAAATAACTACTTGGTTAATTTGACAGCAATTATGATTATACCATGATATGATTGAGTTAATTTCTGGGGTAACGGTCACTTCTAAGGATGCCATTTGACTACTATAAAAACTTACGCAGCAACTGGTCATAACTTTCTGGGATCTCTAACGAAATGACACCAAGTATGTGGAATTAAAATTGAAGTATCTTTCAACAATTAATAATGTTAAAGCCGAGGTGGCTTTAACATTATTAATGTGATCCGCAATACCAAGAATCGTGACGTCAACTTCGTCAAGAAAGGGCAGTTAATTATTACCAGGAACTTTGTGAATTAGTTTTACTTCATCCCACTTGCAGTGTTTTTGTGTAAACCAGACCGGTCGCTCCCGTCTCCAAAGACCGATTCCATGACGTGCGGTTACCCGGTCTATATATCTGCTACGCTCTACTATTTGAATGTTTTGTACATAATTTAAATGTTTTACGGGGTCAACATTCAATTAGCGAACAATGTTTCGGGCTTATTTAACGCAGTCATATTCAAATTAGTTATTCTAGTATTAAGAACATTATTTTTAAAACGACGACGACAAGTTCTAACAGTCAATCGCGAGCCTTTCTCTCACCCGATTCACGGAGGTCGAGTCGTAGTTGCTGAAGTCATACGTCCAGCCGGCATCACAGGCTCTGTAACTGACATCACCGCCTCCAACTCTCACCGTTCTGTTCCACGCATCGATCTCCCCATCGCTGAAGACGGTGTAGTTGAAGTCGAACCTACGACACTGCTCGTAGACCTCATCGTGGCTCGGTATGGCGACGTACTTCTGGCGGTCTGGCGACAACCGCTGAAGCGATGGCACGCAGCACTAATGGTTCAACCGGGCAGCGATGAAGGTCGTCGTGAGCACCTCGACTGACCACATGGACAGAAGGCCACCGAGCAGGGTCAGGTA
Source organism: Paraescarpia echinospica (assembly GCA_020002185.1). Lineage (NCBI taxonomy): Eukaryota > Metazoa > Annelida > Polychaeta > Sabellida > Siboglinidae > Paraescarpia > Paraescarpia echinospica. The sequence goes on from CM034533.1 coordinate 36,004,702, forward strand.
GACCTGATACCGGCCCATACCGCCGATGACGGTGAGCAGTTCATCGAAGTGCATATTCGCCGGTTGTGTTGTCGGTCGGTGTCGTACACACACTGAGACAATCTCTACCTTCGCGCCGGTCGACGGCGGATCAACGCGTGCACTTTGCTCTCCGATGACAACGAAGATTGTTCGAACAACCCGTTTGTCTACGCAGTTGTTGTGCTGAATACAACTTACAACACATTAGTTGTCTAGCATTTATAAATATTTCCATATATATCCTTCTTCCAAATGAAAAACATTCTAATACTTTTACACCCATCTCATCGCAAATATTCATTGTAAAACTTGAAGACCGCGATTACTATGTTAAAAATAATATGCTACCTCGATTAAAGTCAAATTAATTAGTTATTAGATTTCGCGACTGTTCTAATCAGTATCAGTCTAAATTGAACACTAAATAATATAATATGGATGATCGTACGTATACGTAGGACCCTGCCTACCTGTTTGTAAAAATAGTGTGTATACGTATAGCCCTGCCTACGTGTTCGTAAAATTAGTCTGTGTACGTATAGCCCGTTGCTAACATATAACAAGCCCTGACGTATCTCCTCGAAAAAAAAAATTAAACGCGCGTGATTCATGTGTCAAACGCTCCTTGCCCTAGCGACCAATCACGAGCGCGCTGGGCGTAGCTTAAAAGCGCCTGGGGTCAGTGACTGTCGATAGGTCGACAACACCCGGCATGCCATTGTTAATTAGAGCAACGTGTGTGTGTGTGTGTGTGTGTGTGTGTGTGTGTGTGTGTGTGTGTGTGTGTGTGTGTGTGTGTGTGTGTGTGTGTGTGTGTGTGTGTGTGTGTAGGTGTGCAGGTGTGTAGGTGTGTGTGTTCGTATGTGTGTATGCGTGCGTGCAGTGTATTCGTTTGTGTAAGTGTCTGTGCGTGCGAATATTAGTGTGTGCGTGCGTGTGAACGTGCGCATGCGTGGATGTACAATTTGTGCTTGTGTCCGTGTGTGCGTGAAACAGAAACAGGCATACGTACGTTTATATGTTTAAATCGTTTAAATAACCTAACCATCGTGTTTGACACACTGGTCACATCAACGAATATCCCCGTTTTGTGAAAATAACCTTCTCATGCCCAATTAAGCACATACGACCAAAACATGTTTAATTCACGCATGTGTTTAAAAATAGGTTCACTGTCCGTTCTATCTTGCCCACTTCTTAAATGAACTTTTGTGAGACGTACGACGTCTGGCCGAATTGACATGACAAACAGTCGCCTGCATCCCTGATCGATGCTCGACCTTAGAGCCGCCTCTAAACACGCCGCAGCAGGGACCATAGTCGGGGGGCTTCAGACGACATATGCTCGGAACTCTCAGGGATGCTCTTAAACCGCCAGGGTCCGTATTCTCGAAGAAACAGATTTCGTACGTAAGAAGTTGCGCAAATATGGCAGATTATTTCTTAGCTGCGAAATTTCGCAAGTTGGTATTCCCGAAACGCTTACGAATTTACGCAGCTAAGAAATTCGGAACTTGCGTACGAAAATCTCGCGAGGGTTTGCTTGCGTTGCAACGGATACGGTCACTGATGTTTTGCTATGTTTTATTGTTTTAACGCTGCTCATGTGTTCCTGGCTGTGCATAAAAAAGAATAACGTACACAACTGTTCAAGCCTAGGGAACCTGGTGACTATTCAATATAGCTAATATGCAAAACATAATGTAGCATTGCCATTGAGACATGTTGATGCATAGGTAATAATTAATGCTTAACGCCAGCGAAGCATTTGAACGGAAATGACAGACACAAAACGCAAGCAAGGGAAGAATTAACGCCAAGCCCAAGGCCAAGCCAGTCAATGTTTACATTACAGAATTAGGAATTTGACGCTTCGTCTACGTATCCTCACTACACTGTTACATAGTACATTTAGAAGACACCACTTGCCTACGTGTATGATGTCGATTACTATTCAGACGACGCGCCGGTGAAGGTGAGACTTAGTTTGATCACTCGGTGTTTCTATCGCTCTACTAGCGCACATGGCATGACGCTAGTCTGTCACTAACTTGACTAAGTCAATCAAACTCAAACTTCAAACTTGTAACTTCGTAAGACGCAACCGGAAACAAGGGGCGTGACCAAGGAGGCATGTCTTCCAATTCCAGATCAGGATTTGTGGTTTGTTATAACTTGTAATGTAATAAGTAGATGGTTTAACATAGTAGTGACTTGTGGCTGTGCAGTTGTGTTAAATATTCATTTAGTAGGCCCCTAGTACTAGTACTAGGGCGTGTATTTGTTAACTAATTACGTGCTACATTGGCAAATTAAGCCTAAATACTATTGAAATTAAAGTGGAGATTTTTCGGTAAATGTATAAGCTTTTCGTGGATTTATTATTTTGTGCCAATGCGTATTTAAGCACAAAGCATCATAGGATAAAACTTGTTGACATTTATACATGCACTCCCACTACTATTGTTCAAATTTGTGCCCCCATAGACTAGATTATCAACGAACAGTACTTCATGTACACAGTGAATAATTACATAACAAATCAATGCAATACACACTATTGCTACAAAACAAATACAATGAATTTTTTTACAGCACACATCCAGCATCATCTGCCAAATAACCATGATACCACATCCAAAGGCTGAAAACCAGTGGGAATGAAAGGTAAGTTACAATATGTGGTTATGGTATTTATTCTATATGTTTTAGGTATCACCAGTAGCACAGTAAATATGGTGTGTCTAATATGGTTGTATTTAAAAATGAAACATAACATATTTATGATGTGTTACATATGTGGTTTCAGAGAGAAAATTGATGGACTGGAATGACTGCTGCATCTTGAAATTAAAAGATGCAAAAAGATACAACTGGACATGGTGCAGCACCAAGAAGACACTGTAGCTGCAGAAAAGAAAAATCTAAAGTGGCTAAGCAATCTACGAATCATGCGTAGCCTGTGCTGCTCCATGTATTGGTGCTGCAGTGACATCAACATTTGATTGTATTAACATCGTGTTCTGCAATGCTCTGTGTGGATGTGGCACATTTCTTCTCTTTGCAATGTCTCAAAGATACATTGAAACTCGAACATAAAATGAACACCAGGAAGACCACCATAAATTCACATTACATCAATTATACATCAAATACCTTAAATACTAATTCGTGTACGAACACCTCATTATACCGACAAGTTTCTTGTTTTCCTATGACATCTGGAATTATTATAATACTTTTTATTAATAGCCATTGTTTGCATAAATTGTTAACAGTGGTATTTATTTTTCAAAATAAATTATACGGTGTATAAAGGATTTCCAAGATGCAGATAAATCGCTTTGGAGACTATATAAAAATCAATGACCTGGTATACTAAGATCTACTGGTAAAAGCAGTATGTTAGCAATCTTCTTTATACTGATTCAGTTGTTACATTTTGTAAAACAACTACAAGGTCAAGATAAATGTTATGTCTTCTGTTGGTACGTCGGTTTGGTGAAAAAAGAAATTGGATTATTGCCACCTGGAAAATAGGATGTGCCAAATATTTTCAATAATGTTTTATATCAGCCCGTATTTGTCATAGTCAACAGTATTTTCCATTTATGACTACCTAGAAAATAGAAACAGACACAGTTTATTTCTGCATAACTGTGATTGCTAGGTCGGCGTATGTGTATATATTGTTATATTTGAGGTTTAGTGTATATGCACTGTTTCAAGATCAAACTTATTTCAACAATACAGGTGTACTCACACATTATATTTACAAGTGTTATGTTATTTTGTAGACACAAAAGTAGGTGTATTCAAACATCGTAGTATATATATATATATATATAGTTTTATATACATATATAATTTATACATAATTATCATTTACATTATAATAGTTACATATTTGTTTTGGATGGTATTGTCAATGTTTGAATAAATGATGCAATCTATCACGAGTTGTCATAACATTGATGCACTTAATATAGCATTTCTCAAGCAGCATATATATCTGAAAGTGGCAGCCAGGCTTACTTACCTATTAATTTGTATGTAGATGTGGTGGAACATTAACATAATGTACGTATGAAACATTAAATACATTTGGCAAAATCTGTGTCCCATGGCCATGATAAATAATAAATGAAATATGTTTATATAAGAAATAGTGTCCTTTTTACATTAATATATATATTTTCATGCCATCGAATTAATGGCTGTAATACTGTGGTCTTCTGAAATAGAAATTATGGTTTCAAGTGTAGTTAAACGTGCCTACACAAATTGTAATTATGTAGCACGTAGTCAATTTATATTACTGCGGTGAATGACTAATCGGTCCCGTTTGTTGGCTGGTCCCGCTTGTTTACTTTTTATTGTGGAATTTTGCATTGGCTACCAGTGTAGGAGCGGCGCCGCTTTCAAAGACGGTATTTATGCAATTTCAGCGTCATTAAATCACGCACAATTTACTAATGTGTTTTTGGGACGTTGTAACAACAAATAACTGAGAAATCTCCATCTGAAAGCAATACCACAAAAGTTACGAAAAAGTTACGCGACCTCTTGCGTTGGCGTAACTTTACGATGAAATATACACCATATTTGCGAATGTTCGTATCGTAAATGTTTCGAGAGTAGCACTTGCGAAAAAATCGTAACTTACGCTCTTTTGACGTCATTTTTATGTAAAAATGGCGCTAAGAAATTCGTAAGTCGTTCGAGAATACGGGCCCAGTGGCGTTGCCAAGCCTACCAAGACAGTGGCGCCTCTGTCGAGGAATTTGTTTCTGTTTTTTTTGCCACCAGACGACATATGCTCGGAACACTCAGGGATGCTCTTAAACCGCCAGACGGTCGGGCGTACACAAAACGACTGATCGCGCGGCTTTGGTGGGCGGTGCTGTTGGCAATTTTTTTTCGCCGCTGCGCCGCTGTATCTTTCGCTTCTCCGCTGCCTCCCCTAAAATGATTACTTCCAAACACGAGGGGTGGGGTTTGCTTTGGAAATGTTTTTCACCACGCCGCCTATTAGTAGAAAACAACATGTCCTCCGTCCAATTGCACACACCTTTCACAATCCACAAAAATACACATTAATCGTCTGATAAAATTTTAATTTCCACCCGCCATTGACACTCGCCCCAAAAACAAACATTCACGCTCACATTTAATGGGGGGGGGGACAGATCCATATGTCTGCCGCCAGAGAAATTCCCTGCCCCCCTTGTTCCTGCGTGAATGCTACCTATCATCCACCGGCTACTGTCAGTACAGTTCTAATTTTAGGGAATGCTATTCCGACTGCTCACAACTCATCCGCGTCTCCTGGAAATATCATTACCAGAAATACCGAACTTTCGTTAGCGCTATGTTCGTGCCAATCGCCCGCGTTAAATGACAGATCTAATTGTTTTTGTCGCAGCGCAACGCACTAATTGTTTTTTTGTGGCAACACGTAGCCAATTAAAGCATCCCCTGCACAACGTACACGGATAAAAGACACATTTAAGTCATATATTCATCGCACGCGCTTACAATAAGTTTTAATGAATTTTCACTATTACATGAGACATGAGTAATACAATCCTTACTGTTGCTTTGGGATATTGGAATAAGCGAAATATGTTATGTTTATGGTATTTATATTTTGTTATTGAATCCAAAATGAATTAGTTGATAATATAATAAAACTTTCTATTTCACAGCCATGTACTATCCATATTTTTCTCTAAATATCTAATGAAAATAGCAGAGTGAATTACATAGTAACACCAATAAAAATATTTCCTTTTCTTAATTTAGGAATTTTTTAGTTATGTGCTTTGAAGAGGAACATTTCGTTTTTTAAGATTATTAATAAATGTCATAGTGAAAAGTGGACAAAAACTAATTTATATTATGAACATCAATGTAATTTGAAGGTGACTATCTTTTTACAAATTTGCTGTTAATAATATTCTCCATTTATAATTTCAATAATTAAACGCACAATTAAAACTACTGATATATTTAAAATGAATGCCCATGATTTTACAAACGTGATGCTGCATAGTAGTCATTTTGTAGAGACAAAATGAAGCTCCAATGTTGAAACGTAAGTGAGAGGAGAAACATGTATTAACTCAGTCTTTGAAGCACCCGAACATATAAAGGAACGTCTTATATATATTACACAGGATCAGTTACCGGTTAATAGTCATTATAATAGATACTTATTAGCAACATTTATCATTTCGTGTGTGTAAGGACCATGGGAACCAAACACATCAACGGTATGGACATTTAGCTCTGCAAGACCTGTCAGAACCTTTGAATGGAAGCGGCTAACAGGCAGCAGGCCAAATTGTTCTCTGGAAATGATCGTATTTTTCAATGGATTTACGCTGCACTGAGGATCACAAATACCATTGTTTGTTCGTGAAACTACAGTGATTCTGACGGTACACTTTTTATACGTCAAGACAGTGTACGTTATCTATGATTTTTAAATGTTATAAATGAATGCCGTCAGCCATCCGTGACGTTGACGAAGTTGGTGGTCGACAATGCCCGTGAGTTACATAATTTGGCAGGCTGTAATTGTGCGACGATGTGTTTCATTCGGGCTCTTTGGCTCCAGGGCTGTCACTCCCCGATTGCCGGATGCAACATATTCCTTAATAAGACGTGTAGGACTGTCTGCGACACGTCCAACCTTGTGTGGCAAACGAAGGGGCACGGGCAAACAGTGCGTGATCCCAACGCGGATTACTCACCATTTGGAGTATGCTACACGAGCTGCAAATGTTGCCAGAGCAAATAATGCAGCCCATCTGGTAAATTTGTCCAGCATTAAACATCATGCATGTGACGTTCCACTGACGATGTGTTGTCTCAACGCTCGGTCAGTTCGAAATAAGCTTTTTCGCTGGCAGACCTGGTAATTTCCAGGGACATCGACGTATTAGCGTTCACAGAAACTTGGCTTGGAACAGTCACTGACAATCAGGTGATAAAAGAACTTATGCCATCTGGCTACCCATTTCAACATACCTCTCGCTACAAGTTCGATGCCACGTCAAAACCTGCCCAGAAGCGAGGTGATGGAGTGGGCTTAATGTATAAGTCCGGCATGAAAGTTGAGAATGTGACATCAAGTCATAATAGGCCTAAATTTACCCATTTTGAACATGCCGACTATTATATTACGACACGTGGCGCCAAGTTCAGATTGGGTGTTATATACCGTCCGTCACCGTCAAAACGAAACGCCTTTACAACGTCTGTTTTCTTCGAGCAGTGGTCAGCATACTTGGACACCGTGATGCTGGACCCGCATGACATCGTTATTACCGGCGATCTGAACTTCCATCTTGACATTATATCAGATCCTGACGCACGGCATTTTTCTGAGACGCTCGTTGACCGTGGCATGAACCAAATAATTACAGATGCCACTCACAATAAAGGTCACCTCCTGGATGTAGTTATCGTTCGAAACAACAGTGCAATAGCGACTACACGACCGAGTGTGTATGACCCGTGCTTATGTGACACACATGGAAATCCATCCGGTGATCACATGGCCATAATGTTCTGTGTAAATGCCACAAAGCCTGCTCGAATGCGTAAAGAGATAGTTTTTCGACGATTGCGTCATATACGTCTTCCTGATTTCAAACGTGACATTACCTCTTTGCTACGTGACATAAACAGTGAGGCATCCGTTAGTGACATGGTTCCCACATACAACAATGGCTTACGTCGGCGTGTTGACAAACATGCTCCACTGCGGAAGACGACCATAACATTGCGACCGGACTGTCCGTGGTACACTGACGAGCTTCGTGACGAGAAACAGCGTCGACGGCGAGCTGAGCGCAAATGGCTGCAAACTCGTCTTGAGGTACATCGACAGGCGTATCGCGCTCAATGTGTGGTCTTCAACAACATGCTGGTTACCACAAAGAGAAACTACTACACGGCTAAGATCGCCAACTGCAAACATGACCAAAAACAACTATTTTGCATCACAAGAAACCTCATGGGCAATAGTGGCATAACGACAATGCCATCGTATGTGTGTCCGGTGGACATGGCACAACGCTTTGGTGATCACTTTATTGAGAAAGTTTCTAACATCAGAAAATACATCGTCGACTGCGGTGAGGATCGTTCGGACATTACGTTGGCTGCTATGAGCAACGACGCGGCATTCAGTGGTGTACCACTAGTCTGCTTTGAGACAGTCACTGAATCGGACGTTGAACGATTAGTTGCATCCGTTCCGGTTAAGTCGTGTGAATTAGATCCAGTACCGATGTGGCTGCTAAAACAATGTTCGCATGAGTTAGTTCCACTAATCACCGCTACGATAAATGCGTCTCTCACCTCAACAAATGTACCTGCTGACTTCAAGCATGCAATCGTTAAACCACTCCTAAAAAAGACATTTTGAGCAACTACCGGCCAGTGTCGAACTTGCCATTTGTGTCGAAATTGGTTGAAAAAGTCGTTGCAAAACAAATTGGCACGCACGTTGATGAACATGCTCTGCACGACCCTTTTCAGTCTGCATACCGTCGTGGACACTCCACAGAAACAGCTCTACTCCGTGTCAAGAATGACATTGCCGCGACACTGGATAGGAAATGTACAACAATTCTCATGATGCTTGATTTGTCGTCCGCGTTTGACACAGTCGATCATCAGTTGTTGATGACTCGACTTGAACACTCATTCGGTATCACCGATAAGGCGCTTGCGTGGCTGAAATCATACATTAGCGAACGGTATCAGAAAGTGGCAGTGGGAAGTGCCGAGTCGGTTGAGTCAATCTTGGCGTGTGGCGTCCGAGGCGATCGTTTTTTCTCCAGCGAAGAAACGCGGCAGTCTGCCTGCCAATGTATACATCACAGTAGCCGGCCATCGAATTCAACCATCATCGAGCGTGCGCAGTTTGGGTGTGCTATTTGATAGCAACCTGAAAATGGAACAGCAGATTGCCAACACTGTGAAAAGCTGCTACTATCATATCAGAAACATTGGGCGAATTCGGCCACATCTGACGGAAGAATCATGCAAGACACTTGTTCACGCACTATTGACATCCCGTTTAGACTATGAGAATGCACTTCTTTATGGTCTCCCACACACGGTGATGCAACGTCTACAAAGGGTGCAGAACTGTGCCGCTCGCCTAATTACTCGCATGAGGAAATACGAACACATCACGCCCGTGTTGCAGCGTTTACACTGGCTACCCGTTCATTTGAGACCGACCTACAAAGTGCTGGTGTTTACGTATTGTGCCTTGAATGGTGTAGCGCCGGACTACATAAGTGAGTTAATTGGCTACCGTACCATCAACAGAACTCTACGATCTACATCGCAGCCTCGCCTTTTGTTCGTACCGGCCTCACAATCTGTTACTCATGGTGATCACCGTTTCGCGGTTTGCTCGGCGGTTCTATGGAATAATTTGCCTCCTACACTCATGACAGCAACATCATTACAAGTGTTTAAAACACTTTTGAAGACTCACCTTTTTAAACAAGCGTTTTTATAATTCACCGACGAGGACATTTTATGTGCTTTCTATTGATAAATATATTTTTTATTTTATTAGTTTCTTAACATATTTATGGTTATTCTTCTTGTATAAATGAATGTATTTATAGTAGTTTTTTAAGAATGTCTTAATTTGTTTAAACGTTTTTTTAATGATCTCTCTTTTTTAGTAACTATATTTAAGGTAATGGTATATTTTTTTACATATTTATTTGTTAGTTAGCATTTTTTAAATGTAAAATACTATTATATACGTGTGCATGTATGTAAAGCGCCCGAGGGCAATTTTAAGTGATTGGGCGCTATGTAAGTACTTTTATTTATTTATTATTTATTTATGTGTGTAAAGACCGTGGGTACCAAACACATCAACGGTAGGGACGACTGGCTCTGCAATAAACGATAATCAGAGGTAACAGCGAGTATTATGTTACTATATCTATCTGACTGTTGACTGATATTTCGAATATTTCGTGGGATGAAATACAAATTGCGTACAATGTTTCGGACTATTAAACGACAGTTGACGGACAGCAAACCGTCAACGTATTTATTCTAGTAGAAGAACAGTAAGTAAATGAATGGAAGTCGGAACGAGTTGTATATCGGGGACTGAGCCGGAACGTCAGCAACCGCTGCTGTCGGGCATTACTTTCGAAGCGTGGATATATTTTAATATTCACGAAATACTGGAGGTGGTGCTTAACCATCCAATCGAAAAATTTGTGGGTTTAGCCCCCCATAACCTCTTTCGACTCCTATGGAATGTATGAATGGGTAACATATATGGTACCTTGATAATAATTTAAACCTACCTTCCTGACCACCATGAAACCAGCATTTTACTTCCAATTACATTGAAACTTGTGTTGGTGCTACATTGTGCTGGCATCTAGTGTGCATTTCGGCAACTGACCGATATACGCCAGCATTTCATATAGGCATTTTGAAAGTGCTGGTTACTGAAGTTATCTAGTCTATTACTACTATTTAGGGTCAACAGTACCAACATATGACTAATCCTTCAAGCATAGGACGTTAAAAATGTTCTCTGATTACGATGATATTTTCACATTTTATGCCGAAGATGCCGAAGATACCTATGGATTGAATACCGGGCCGACAGATGACCTGTCTGCTGTAGCATTTTACAAATATGTACCTAATTCTGAACATATATGTGAAACCTTCATAATAAAGTTTACGTAAATGCTTCTTATGCTGTAATTGTGAGATCACATAAAACAATTATCTTCTGTTATCAGACATACTGGTTTTGTGTCATTTGTATCATGTGTACAGTTTCTAAAATAAATTGTCCTACACTTTAAAGGGTCTCTGATTTTATTTGAGGAATATAATGTGTTTGAAAATATCTAATCGGTTACTGCTATTTAGAGCCTACACTACCAACATAGGACTAATCATTCAAAAAAGTTAACCAAACTATTTCTCTCATATGCCACAGATACTTACAGATTGAATGCCGGGTCGGCAAATGACCAGTCTGCGGCAGCTTGTCATATATAGGCTTTTGAACGTGCCATTTCCTAGATATCCGATCTTTTGCTGCCACTTACATTGTAAACATAGAACTAATCATTCAATTATAGGGTGTTAACATAAACAAATGTCTCCTATTTAGATGATATGTTAAAAGTATATGTTGAAGATACCTACGGATCAGATGTGGGTTCGGCAAGTGACCGGTTTGCGCAAACATTTCATATGTAGGCTTTTCAACGTGCTATTTCCTTAAGATAGTCGACATTTTTGCTGCCATTTTACATTGCAGACATAGGCAAATCATTCACGCATAGGATGTTAACAACAAAACGTTATCCGATTTTTATGAATTTTTTTCACAGTATATGCTGAAGATACCCACGGATCAGATGTCGGCAAATGTGGTGGGGTGCTATCCTAGCGTGCCATTCGCGTTTGTTTTGGGAAGGGTGCAGCGGTGACGAATGTGTAGTTGGTGTGTTTGGGTATTTCTGGTAATGTACCTCTTCTGTTTGTGGACGTGGAACGTAATGAATGACGTCACTGGTGCACAATCGGTCCTGGAAAGCGCCATTCTAACAGAAGAGTGAGCTAGAATATAGAATAGCAAACATTTGTCAACGAAACAAACGCTGTGTTGTGTTTTATGGGTGACACCTACATTTAATATAGGATTGGGTAACATACCACTCAGGCAAGCAAGACGGTGAACACTTATAAAATACGACATTGTGCACGTATGTTTTTGCTGCATCACATTGACCGAGATAACAACCCCCCATACTCGCACTCGTAGTATGGGATTAACATGTCACCAAAATAAAGATGTAGAAATAGATGACAGACAGAAGTACAAGGTAGTGAATAGAACCTGTTGTATTACACATTAGTTTGTTACTTTTTATATGGTGATAAATTGTATGTCTAGTTCACATATGGCTCCTTGCGTCTGCATGTGTACGGCAGCGCCACACCCCGGGCAACGGGTTTGGCAAACACATCTGTCGACGGAGTAGGCGGAAGAATCCCCAGAGGTCAACGACTATGAAGGCGAGATATGGAAAAGCCTTGTGTCGGGCCAAGGGCGCACCAAGATGAAACCATTATAGCAAAGAAAATCGATATGGGACTCGGTAGTGAGTCCCCAAGCCAGAAGAGTCCCTAATGGCTATTGAGGAAGAGCCAGAAGCAACCGGGAGTACTACTCAAGCTGATGAAGGCAATTTGCTCAGTTCAGCGGATGGCTAAAAACAAAACGAGAATAGTAACTTGGAATGTCCGCAGCATGGCGGCTGACAAAATGGACCATGTTATAGAAGAAGCAAAACAAAACAATATAAGTGTCCTAGGAATAGCAGAACACAGATGGGCGGGACAAGGTCATTTTACAACACACGCAGGAGGAAAATACATATACTCCGGACAAGCAAAGGCAGGACAAGGAGGCGTAGCAATATATCTGAGTAAACAAACAGCAAATACAGTACTTGGATACAAACCAGTAAATAACATAATTATAAGCATAAGGTTACAAGGAAAAGTGAAGAATATCAAAATAATACAAGTCTATGCGCCAACATCAACAGCAGAAAAGGAAGAATTAGAAGCTTTTTATACTAATTTGCAAGGTGAAATAGACGAATCCAAGAAATCGGACATCACCATTGTCATGGGAGATTTTAACGCCAAAGTAGGACAAAGACAAGACGAGATAGAACGAGGAACAATAGGGAAATTTGGATTAGGAGAGAGAAATGAAAGGGGAGAACGACTTGTTGAGTTCGCCATCGCTAATAACCTCACAATCGTAAATACCAATTTCTCAAATCACCCTAGAAGAATCTACACGTGGGCTTCACCAGAAGGAAAGACTAGAAATCAAATCAGATAGACTACATCATGATACAAAAGAGATGGATATCAGCAATAAGAGGTGCAAGAACACTACCAGGAGCAGACTGTGGATCTGATCATGAACTACTGATGGCAGAGATGAAACTTAAGTTGAAAGTGAAAAAAGGAGTGACAACAAAACATAGATATTATGTAGAAAATCTGTCATACGAATACACAGTATCTGTGAATAAACAATTTACAACTTTACTGACAATGACAGAAGAGAAATATGTAGAAGAAATCGCAAATTATATTAAGACAATTTTCCGAGAAGACGCAAAAAAACACCTACGGAAGAGAGAGAGAGAGAGGAAACACCAACCCTGGATCACTATCTAGAGACATTAAAGAAAATAGCAGAAAGGAAAGAGCTTAAGAAACGCAAAAACAAGGAATCGATCAGATCAAGATATAATGAGATGAACAAATTAATAAAAAAAACTCTGCAAAAGGGACACGCAAAAGTTTATAGAAGTAAGATATAAGAAAATGGAGGACTGTGGCAGAAAACTGAAACCAAGAAATGTTTAAAGAAATAAAGAACATGACAGGTAAATTTCAGCCCAGACTCGGTGTCATCAAAGATAAAAATGGGAAGACTCTGACTGATGCAGAAGACATAGCCAAAAGATGGAAAGCATATTATGAAAATATGTACGCACGAGATGGAGACAACAACGACCCCCCCTGATATGGAAAACGAAGACCAAGACGAAGACGATCTCGAACCATTAAGAGATGAGGTGAAATGGGCCATTAATAGTCTAAAAGATGGGAAAAGCCCTGGGTACGACAACTTACAGGCAGAAATTATAAAAGCAGCGGAAGAAGAAGGAATAGACATATATCATGCACTGTGTAAGAAAATATGGAAGAATGGAAAATGGCCAGACGACTGGAAGAAATCAATATACATCCCATTACCAAAGAAAGGAGACCTACAGCTATGCTCCAACTACAGAACCATATCACTCATTAGCCCTGCAAGCAAAATATTGCTGAAAATCATAATGAAAAGAATGCAAAATAAAATGGAAGTGAGCAGTACACAGGCAGGCTTCAGAAAAAAACAGAGGCACAAGGGACCACATATTCAATCTGAGAATGTTGATTAAGAAATTCAGAGAGATAAATAATGATCTAAGAATATGCTTCATCGACTATTCCAAGGCTTTCGACTGCATGAATCATCAGATGATGTGGAAAACGCTCAATGACATGAACTTCCACCCAAAGATAATCGCCATCTTGAAATCACTTTATAGCAACCAACAAGCAGTAGTCAGGCTGGAAAACACAACTACAGAAACTTTTACAGTGGGAAAAGGAGTAAGACAAGGATGTATTTTATCTCCATACATATTCAACCTCTACACAGAAGACATAATGAGAGATGTAGAAATAGATGACAGAAGTACAAGATACGATGAAGTGAATATTCATGGACATAAAATCAGTGATCTACGATACGCAGACGATACCGCACTCCTGTCCACTACAACTATCGGCCTAATAAACATAATCATGTCTATAAAAGAACACATTGAGAAAAAAGCCTTGTCACTTAATGTGAAGAAAACAAAGATTAAGGACACTGACAGATGCATTGAAAAAAACATAAATTGCAATCAACGGGGAGCAAGTTGAAAGTGTGAACCACTACGAATAGCTTGGAGTAAGACTAAAGGAGACGGCAAAACATCATCAGAGATCAGAAGAAGAATAGCCATAGCAGCGTAGAAACTAAATAATCTGAAAAATGCATGGAAAGGACATAATATACAATCAAAGATAAGAATTTAAAAAATGCGTTTTCCCAACAGCTCTACATGGGAGCAAAACGTGGACACATAATAAAGAAGATATGAGAAGAATACAAGCGTTTGAGATTAAGTGTTACAGAAACGTCCTTCGAGTGCCATGGATAACAAGAACAACCAATGCAGAGATCCTTAAAAAATTTGACCTAAAGAACTGCCAACTAGTGATTACTAAAAGGACTAAAACTGAGTTATTTTGGCAACTTCAAAATACACAATTCCTTAGAGAAAACAATCATAGAAGGCAAAGTGGAGGGAAAGAGAGGAAGGGAAAGACCAAGGAGAAGATGGGAGCAGGACATCAACGACTGGTTGGAAGACGACATCGCGAGAGCAGGGAGACGAACGGCAGACAGAGAAGCGTACCGTGGGATCATCCGGGCAGCTACGTACGAGATATGCAGAACTTAAGAAAATAAATTCCCAATATGGCTGTGCAGCACCACAGCGTAAGATTTCCGATGTTATTACACACGCGTGCAATTTGTGCTCTGCTACGACTACGTGTGCTACAACGCCAACATTACGAACAACTGCAGCAGGTTCCAATTTGTAAAGGTACAATCCAATATAAGGACATCAATGCAATGGCAGACGTCGAACATTATCGCACTTCCGGGTATTGTCGTTAGTGTAAACGGATCAGTGACACGTATCAAACACTCATACGAGTTTGGTCTACGACGAAACAGTGACATGTACCATCGACTGTGGGCACTCATATCGAGTTTGTTATTGCCATACACGCCTAGCATATGAATATATCAATCGAATGGTACAGTACATCGGGCGTCATCTAGCAGTGTAACAGTAATCTTGATGCAGGGTTCGCCCTCTACCGAATCGTGAAGGTGCAGCTAACAGTGCTATCTTGTTGCAGGATTAGCCCTCTACCGAACCGTGATGGGGCAGGTAACAGTGCTATCTTGTTGCAGGATTCCCCTCTACCGAACCGTGATGGTGCAGCTAACAGTGCTATCTTGTTTCAGGATTAGCCCTCTACCGAACCGTGATGGTGCAGCTAACAGTGCTATCTTGTTGCAGGATTCCCCTCTACTACCGAACCGTGATGGTGCAGCTAACAGTGCTATCTTGTTTCAGGATTAGCCCTCTACCGAACCGTGATGGTGCAGCTAACAGTGCTATCTTGTTGCAGGATTCGCCCTCTACCGAACCGTGATGGTGCAGGTAACAGTGCTATCTTGTTTCAGGATTAGCCCTCTACCGAACCGTGATGGTGCAGCTAACAGTGCTATCTTGTTGCAGGATTAGCCCTCTACCGAACCGTGATGGTGCAGTTAACAGTGCTATCTTGTTGCAGGATTCCCCTCTACCGAACCGTGATGGTGCAGCTAACAGTGCTATCTTGTTGCAGGATTCCCCTCTACCGAACCGTGATGGTGCAGGTAACAGTGCTATCTTGTTTCAGGATTAGCCCTCTACCGAACCGTGATGGTGCAGCTAACAGTGCTATCTTGTTGCAGGATTCGCCCTCTACCGAACCGTGATGGTGCAGCTAACAGTGCTATCTTGTTGCAGGATTCCCCTCTACCGAACCGTGATGGTGCAGCTAACAGTGCTATCTTGTTGCAGGATTCCCCTCTACCGAACCGTGATGGTGCAGGTAACAGTGCTATCTTGTTGCAGGATTCGCCCTCTACCGAACCGTGATGGTGCAGCTAACAGTGCTATCTTGTTGCAGGATTCGCCCTCTACCGAACCGTGATGGTGCAGCTAACAGTGCTATCTTGTTGCAGGATTCGCCCTCTACCGAACCGTGATGGTGCAGCTAACAGTGCTATCTTGTTGCAGGATTAGCCCTCTACCGAACCGTGATGGTGCAGCTAACAGTGCTATCTTGTTGCAGGATTCGCCCTCTACCGAACCGTGATAGTGCAGCTAACAGTGCTATCTTGTTGCAGGATTAGCCCTCTACCGAACCGTGATGGTGCAGCTAACAGTGCTATCTTGTTGCAGGATTAGCCCTCTACCGAACCGTGATGGTGCAGCTAACAGTGCTATCTTGTTGCAGGATTCCCCTCTACCGAACCGTGATGGTGCAGGTAACAGTGCTATCTTGTTTCAGGATTAGCCCTCTACCGAACCGTGATGGTGCAGCTAACAGTGCTATCTTGTTGCAGGATTCGCCCTCTACCGAACCGTGATGGTGCAGCTAACAGTGCTATCTTGTTGCAGGATTCCCCTCTACCGAACCGTGATGGTGCAGCTAACAGTGCTATCTTGTTGCAGGATTCCCCTCTACCGAACCGTGATGGTGCAGGTAACAGTGCTATCTTGTTGCAGGATTCGCCCTCTACCGAACCGTGATGGTGCAGCTAACAGTGCTATCTTGTTGCAGGATTCGCCCTCTACCGAACCGTGATGGTGCAGCTAACAGTGCTATCTTGTTGCAGGATTCGCCCTCTACCGAACCGTGATGGTGCAGCTAACAGTGCTATCTTGTTGCAGGATTAGCCCTCTACCGAACCGTGATGGTGCAGCTAACAGTGCTATCTTGTTGCAGGATTCGCCCTCTACCGAACCGTGATAGTGCAGCTAACAGTGCTATCTTGTTGCAGGATTAGCCCTCTACCGAACCGTGATGGTGCAGCTAACAGTGCTATCTTGTTGCAGGATTAGCCCTCTACCGAACCGTGATGGTGCAGCTAACAGTGCTATCTTGTTGCAGGATTCGCACTCTACCGAATCGCGAAAACGCAGCTGTGCAGCGGTGACCACCAAGCAGTGTACGCCCTCTTTGACGACAGGGGGGCGGGGAGCTGAAGAAGGTACTCATCGCCGGTGCGGCCAACAAAGACCTGCTGCGAGAGGTGTCGAACGTCTTCCTGAAGCTGTCTTCACTTCGGCAAATAGACCCGAATAGACCCGTTCCCATTCGTCACAGGGTCCTTTATCGCCATGGATGTCGATATCGTTTAAACGTGCCGTCTGGAGAGATGCGGAGAAATCTCACCCAGTTACATAGTGTTCCGAGGTGGAGCTGATGCTTTGCGATATACCTAATGGCGATATCTTCACATGCGCCAGAGTCATTTCGCGTACGTGCAATCGCACCGAAAATGGACGCAAACAAGTTTACGACTGAAAGCTATCCATGAAGCTTTTGGGAAAGTAGTAGAATCGGTACTAAAATGAACACGTTTTTGATGCGGTGTGCGAATGCTATCGAAAGGTCCCGGTTTTAAGATGTGACGTATCTTTCTTTTGTATTTAAGTTAACTTATTTGTTCTGTTTTGTGTTAAATGAACGTACATCTATTGTGTGTATATCTTCTTCACCCAATGTACATATTACGTGTTTCCTTTATGATTCGTTCGTAATCTTGTGTGCATTAACGTCTGTGTTTGCTCGAATACACTATCTGCGACAAGTTTTATTTGTGTGTTGTAGTAAAACGACTTGAAACTAAAGTTGTGTTGTTATTGACGTATTTCGTCAGCCCCCTGCGTCCTCGCCACCGATACATCTTTTGTTATACCGCCACGGTCATTGATTAGTTGAGTGGACAACGGACTGACGTCATCGTCGAGGTCACCATGATTCACACTCAGTCGTTGTCTATGTCATGACGTCACTAAAACTAATTATATCTACACACTTGCAATAATCATAATGTAATCATGCCGACATTTTCTTCATCGAAGCTACTGAAATTTGTAGAATTTTCGCGCTTTTCCTCAATTTCTGGTTGTCCTTTACTTGCATTTTTCTCCTCCTGTTCGATACTGCCACTTGGAGATGTATTGTACTCATCTTTCTTCCTCGTCTTTCTACCTCTGTAAACCACACAAAAGACACGCCAAAGCTTTATCATATTATATTGGCTTAATGTCTAATATATAATACCAAATATAAATTTTTACAATACACCAGCCATAATGTCTAATATATAATAACATGTACACAACACACCAGCCATAGTTGCAAACGTAGAATACTCAAGTATTGGATTTCCGTCTAGCAACCTTCACAACAACAATACTACACATATTCTGTAGTTTGTGTGGTATATTTTTGTACACACACACGCACACACACACACACACACACACACACACACACACACACACACACACACACACACACACACACACACACACACACACACACACACACACACACACACACACACACACACACACAACCACACACACACACACGAACATACACACGAACATCCACGCACATACACTCGTTCAGCCACACACATGTACACGCACAACCACGCGCACGCTCGCACACATACAAACACACATTCACACACACACACAGACACACACACACACACACACACACACACACACACACACACACACACACACACACACACACACACACACACACACACACACACACATACACACAAACTCACTCAGACAGACGGACAGACGGACAGACGGACAGACGGACAGACGGACAGACATACAGACAGACAGACAGACACACACACACGCACGCACGCACGCACGCACACACACACACACACACACATACATATACAAACACACACTTAAACTACTTTTCGGACAGTCTCTCGATCTAAGATGGTCATACCAACTTTTACACCCAATGCTAACTGATACATAATTTAAAAGCTTGACCAAATTGTTCACTAACAGCTGACACTCACCCCACGAATGCTTCAGCTTCGGCGACTGTATCACACAGCTCTTGATTGAGTGTCTCCGGCAGTACCAGCGCCAGAGACCCGGCCAGTGAGGCCATGCAACCAAATATCACATAAGGCAACGGCTTCCATATTTTTGTCTGAAACATATATACCGCCAATTATTACATCCTCATTGAGACTTTGTTCTCCGACTTCTGCGTAGTGGTTAGCAACATTGCACGGATACACACAGAGTCGACACAGGCAGCTGAAAAGTTTTTATCACTAGAAGAATATGTGCATATTGACCTCCATAAAATGGTGCCACCATGCCATTGATGCAATTAATCAGATCTTCCTTTTCCTTGTCTTGATGCAGACTTACCAAACTTAATTAGGATGGCTTACCAGATTTTACACGGTTGAGGATCTGCTTCAGATTCTACTTTCCAGAACGTTCTTAACTTGTCTTCCCAGACTTAACATGGTTGACTTATCATACTTAACACGACATACTTAGTAAGGTTCCGCTAATGAACGGCGCCGCCATGCCACTGATTCAGCGTTCCCGATCTGCCTTGGCTTGACACAAAGTCTTACCAAATTTACCATGGCTGATTTACCATGCTTAACATGGCGACTAACCATGGGTCCTCCGATGAAAGGCGCCACCATTCCACTGATGCTGGCGATGGTGGACGAGGAGCCGATGCCGACGGTACGCACTTCCGTCGGGAAGATCTCTGTCGTAAAGACGTAGATTCCCGAGTAGCCGACGGTAATGAAGGCTTTCCCAAACATTGCCATTACCGTGGCCGGAGTGCCCATATCTGAAGGTAAAGTGGAAAATTAATTATACGTACAGGAGAGAGGTGGGATAGAAGTGGAGAGTGGTGTATTGCATCGAACGGGAACCTACCTTTTCTACTTCACCTTAGGTACCGGCTAAAATAAACTACATTTTGCTAATAGTATGGTCGTTCTATGTCCAAATAATCTGCTACCGGGAATTTGTTTACCTAAATATATATGGAAACAATCAAAGCACATTCTTTAACATGCTGAAAACTCCTCTTCAATCCTCCTTAGAAAAAAGTTACAGTCGTTTTTAGTGATGGACCCCTTTTCAGTCAAATTTCAATGACTTCCCATGTCGGAAACCACAGACACGATATAAGCATACATGATCTGTGCTTATATGCACTGTCGAAGTTCTTTAATCTTGTCATGTCAAAGTTCTTTAAAGCTGTTTCGCGGATATATTATATGAAATGTATTATGTTCTGAACTTAGGTGTGTTTTATTGTGCCAATCGTTTTCAAACCTTCATTTCCTTTAATTGACAGTCTAGATCCCACTGGCATATTAAATAATGTTCCTGATTCACCTTCATAACATGCTATTAATTTGTGGATCCTGGGGTCCTAGTAGAGACTGCAGGCCATAACACGGGTGTGACGTGACGCCGCCAACCGGATGAGATAACATTAGGTTACAACCGGTTTAACCCCAACTGCGGTCACACCCGTTTTATCGCCTGCTGTCATACGGTCTGAATCGGCCAACTGACGCACTCTGAACCATAAAACCAACATATAAACAGGTCCTAGGTAACACGTGGCGATGATTTGTGTCAACGTCAGCATGTCGTAACGCTTCATTGAGGCCTGTTTTTGACGAATACGGTCGTTAGTTCGTCGGCTGTTTAAAAAGGTTCAACGTTCACATATAAATTATGTTGGCAGGCAGTTGTCACGTGTTTTGCTACTTATTACATCAGTTTATAATGTTTGTATTCCTTTTCAGTGAGGTGCGTAACCAACTTGATCTTCGCGATTATCTTCGCTAGCGAAGTACCACTACACCTTGTGGAAAAGTTCTTGTTTATGGGGAATGCCGACGCAACTTCGTTGACAAGAAGAGGTTGAAGCGTCCGAGTGAGGAAAAGGAAACATTGAGTCCAAAGAAACAGAACTTGCGATCCGGCAGAGAACCATTCCACTGGAGGGAAAACTGTTTCTTTTGCAACCCTGAAGTGAAAGTTGATAAACAAAACCCAGAGCGCGGTTACTCTAGAGTTGTACGTATGAATAATTTTCGCGATGAAATGCTTGCAAAATGTCAGAAAAGGCAAGACACTTGGGCTAAGGAAGTGCTCATGCGCCTTCAGAACTGCATTGACCTTGTCGCAGCTGAGGCAGTGTATAATAAATCTTGCTATTCTCGATGTTGCTCTGACAAAGACCTAGCCTCTCCCAAAGGAGCGTGAAAAGCTGCAGGCCGCCCTGAAAACCGCCAATACGTGTTTGCGAAATTCAACAAGTTGTATGAATGGCTTGAGAGAGAAGCTGAACTGTCTACGCTTGCAAAACTGCATTAAAATATTATCGGGATTGCTGGCTGCAGTGATGTGTATTCTGTTAGGAGGCTAAAACAGACGCTAAAACTACCGAAGTTTGAGGACGAAGTAGACAGGATCGTTTTCGCTGCAGCAAAGATAATCAAGACCCAAATTCGGGAAATGTCGTATTCCAAGGATAAGTATCCAACCACTAACGTTATTCAAAACGGCCTAGAGTGGCTGCCACATAATGTGGGGATTTTGATGGGCAACATCGTTTCTTCCGACACCAAACAAGCTTAAAGAGGACAGTGTATTGCCCATGGCACATCAATGAATTAGCCAGATTAGCATACAGAGTACCCAGGGAATTGACAACCACTTGTTGGAAAAACAGAACACCACACGAAAAATTCACAAGAACTGGTGAAAGAAATGAAAAAGGTGAAAGAAGGATAATTATTTGTATCATATGATGCTGTGTCGCTGTTCACGAAATCCCCTATCAGAGAAGTTTGCGAAATCAGCAGAAAAAAAACTAGGGAATGACAATACTCTAAAGAAGAGAACAAACCTAAACGTTGACGACATCATGGAGTTGTTGATATTTGTCTCGGAGACGACATACCTCAGATTTGGAGGAAACGTTTACCAGCAGAAGTGTGGGGTAGCCATACGCAGTCCGGTACTTCTTGTGAACCATTTCATGGAGGACCCGAAGCAGAAAATAATAGCCACAGCACCAGTCAATTGCCAACCGAGAAACTGGAAGCAATATGTGGACGATGTAATTTGCCTGGTTCACACAGGAAAGGCAAAGAAATTACAACAACATATGAACACTGTAGACCCCAAAGGTAGCATAATTTTCACACCTAAAGACGAAGAGAACAACAGCATGCCATTCTTGGATACAAAGTTCACCAAAAAAGAAGATGGCAGTGTGTAGTCTACATTGTACAAGAAGAATACGCAGACTGACCAACACCTGGACTTTACGTCCCATCACCCCAAACATCAGAAGTTGGGAGTTGTCAAAACCCTTATGAACAGGTGTGAAACGATAAAATCAGAGGAGGGTGACAAAAAGGAAGAGATGGAACACTTGATAGTAGCTCTAAGGGTATGTGGCTGTCCGTCCTTAGCCTTGAAAAAGGTGACAAATAGCAGTAAGATGAAAAATACGAACAAAAAGACTAAGGACAGAAACTACCGGAGCCAAGTAGTCATCCCATACGTAGAGGGGGTCTCAGAGAGAGTACATCGAGTACTGAAGAACTATGGAGTAGCAACTGCTATGCGTCTCCACACCACCCTCAGGCGCCTGTTGGTACATCCCAAGGAAAATGTAGAGCTAGAAAAACAGGGCGAACTGATGTACCTAATACCGTGTAAGAATTGTGGTGCTGAGTATATTGGGGAGACAAGAAGACTACTCAAAACACGATTGGAGGAACACATAAAGGACGTAGACAAAAAGAAAAATGAGAAATACACAAGGTGCTGGAAAAAAAGCTTGATGTTTTCCATCACTAAATCCGCCTTTACAGACCATGCGATAACTGAAAATCACACCATTGACTGGGAGGGAGAGAAAATTGTAGACACGGAACGTAACAGAATAATCCGGGATATCAAGGAAGCCACCTGGATGAGGAAAACCAGAACATCCATCAGCAGAGACGAAGGCAATTACGAACTGCCTCACGTGTACGATGACGTCATTCAGCGTTATCGGTACTGATGAAGTCGACGTGATACGTTCACGAAAACCTCCACCAGGAACATTAAATACATATTGGATATGAAAAATAAAAGTTTCTGATTTGATTTATGCCTGGTCTCTCTTGAACGGTCTACTATCCTCTCAATGAGCTGTTATTCCCTTACGTTCTGCTACCTTTTGTGAACTCAGATTTGCTTTGGCACTCCGGATGGAACTTTAGCAACTCCACAAGTCTAATTGGTCGGGATTCATGTAGAACGTCTGAACTGGTAGCCATACACAACAATTTTGTTACAGATGTTGCCAATCAACGGCTAAACCCTGCTGATGAAACCTGTAACTACTCTACTTTGCTCTGCATTCAGAGTCAAGCTGAGAAGTTGAACATTTCTACACCGTGCATCACGTTTGATCAACCACCGATCAGCAGCTTGATGGCAGGTTCAGGCTTGTAGGACTTGCTTGAAACTGTTTACGGTGTGAATGCGGTGACACACATGGTGTCGGGGAAGGCTGTTTCAAGTGCTCGAAGAGGACACTTTTTTTTAGTTGAAACAGCACTGATGGACTTCCGAGGAAATCATGTCAGAGCGGCGACGGTGATCCTGTCGTTGTGCATCACAGGACAACCGTTGAAATGGGTGACGAAGATAGAGGGGAATTAACTTTAGATGACACAAGTGGGGAAGTTTCCGGTGATCCTGATTCGAAATGTCACGATGAGTTTGACATCACTTTGAATGAACGTGACTGCGATTTATGAGTCCATCAATAGACTGAATTAGACTGAAGTAGAAGAGCTTAGAAATAGCGAAATTGGTGTTGATAGTACCGGCGAGTCACCTGCTCTCGTGAAGCTGAAAGACATCACGGAAGCCACCAAGTGTGAGCAAAAGAAGGATTCAGGAACGGCAAAGTTAGATTGACCGTAGAATGTATGCCACTCCAGTTTGGTCCCTGTTATGTTTTGCAATGCTGCTTGGTCACGGCACTACTATTTTAGTTGTATCTCTTAGATAGCACTATGTGGGGAACCCATGTGGGGAACCCATGTGGGGAACCCATGTGGGGAACCCATGTGGGGAACCCATGTGGGGAACCCATGTGGGGAACCCATGTGGGGAACCCATGTAGGGAACCCATGTGGGGAACCCATGTGGGGAACCCATGTGGGGAACCCATGTAGGGAACCCATGTGGGGAACCCATGTGGGGAACCCATGTGGGGAACCCATGTAGGGAACCCATGTGGGGAACCCATGTGGGGAACCCATGTGGGGAACCCATGTGGGGAACCCATGTGAGTCCCTCATATTTTGATTTAATTGTTGTAGTGTTTTGTATGAATAATACAATATTTAGAAAATCACACTCATTTTCCTTTATTAATTCACAAATACACATTTTATGATTTTGTTATGTAAATTAACTGTACAGTTATAATTCAAACACACTAATAATGTTACACCCCGACACAATGTTGTTACAATGCTGGATTAATCGTTTTGTAAAACGTTTTCCCCAAAGAGGATCAAACAGGAGATTAGTATCTTGTAGAGCATGTTCTTGGTACATCCCTAAAACGGTCAAACTACAACTGATATATTGAGTATATGTTTCAAACTGAAAACTCATGCGATTTTTGATTGGCATTTTTTTTAACCTTTTCTGGTATAATTCGGTATGAATTTGTAAAACACATGTCATTGGCTAGCCAGCTTATATTTTCAGATTCCAATGGAGCGACGCATCACATGCAGAGCTTTTGCAAGATTTAACATATCCAGCCCTTTCAAGGTGTGTATCAATTTTATTTTTAAACGTATTCACGCTACTAGCACTAACACAATCAGGAGATAATCTGTTCCATTCATTTACAGTCCTATGTGAGAATGAGAACTTTCTTATATCTAATCTAAACTGCTCCTTTGCAAATGTAAATTCATGTCCTCTGGTCTTTCTATCTTTCTTAACTGATAAAAACATATTTCTCTAAATATTTTCATAACCATTAAATACTTTCAACACTTCTATCTGATCTCCTCTCAATCTACTCGACTCTTGTGTTGTCAAACCACATTCTTTTATGCGTATTTCGTAACTAAGATCACTCAGTTTGGGTATCATTTTAACTCTTTCTAGCATATCTATGTCCTTCCTGCGATAAGGCCTCCACGCTTGAATACAATATTCTAAATGAGGCCAAACTATTGTTTTGTACAGCGGTATTATTAGCTCCTTTTTATACGTTATATTTCGCTTAATTAATCCAAAGATTTTATTTCCCTTTGTAGCGGCAATACCGCAATGCTCTGAAACCTTCATATCAGCACTAATGGTTAAACCTAAGGACTGTTCTTTTACAGTAGTACCTAGTACAGAATCTCCCATTGTATATTGTACAACTTCGTTCCCATGTCCTGTGTAGAGGCATTTACATTTCCCAAAATTGAACAACATTTGCCATTTTTTTAGACCATTTGATCAACCTGTCAAGATCATCTTGTAAATGCTGTCTATCTCCATCACGTTTTATCCTTCTAAACAATGTTGTATCATCCGCAATTTTCAACACCTTGCTTGTCCTAAATAGTATGATTCTGCCCCCTTGAACTTAGCCTCTGGTACTGGCAGTGAACTAATATCTTCCCTGGTAAACACTGAACTAAAATACTCATTCAGGTCTTCTGCCATTAAGAATCCCTCTGATATTATATCTTCTAGAGGACCGAACTTATCCTGAACTTTCTGTTTGCTCCGAACATATGCATACAAACTCTTGCTGTCTTTTTTATATTATAAGCTAGTTTTTGTTCGTAGCTTCTCTTTGAATTTCAGTTGTAGCTTGGTTTAGTGCTTCTTTGTACATGTTGTAGTCTTCGTTATTTCCAGTAGGTCGATATGACTTCCACATAATTTGTTTGCACATAATTTTTTTAATGGCTTCTTTCGATAAGTATTTCTTTCTGAACCTTGCTTTTTTAAGGTAACAAATTTATCGACGATGCACTCAATTTCACTTTTGAAGATATTCCAGCATTCCGTTGCTGTCTTATTCTTCAGTGTGTTGTTCCAATTTATGTTTGCTAAATATGTCCATATTTCCTGATATCTTCCTTTTGTTGAAATTTATCCTGAACTGTTTTTTATTATTTCTTTCTTATTTTACTTTACGGTATCTACTTGTGATCACTACTTCCCAATGGCTTATATAATTTGACATTGTCAACTAATTCATTCTGTGAGGACAAAACTATGTCTAAAACATTGTCACCCTCGTTGGCTCTAGCACATGTTGAGAAAGCAAACTGTATTGTACTAAAACTAAAAACTTGTGGTCCTCACTCCCCGTACTGTGTAGAGATTTCCAATGTATATGACCATGGTTAAAATCTCCCATAATAATACAGTCCCGTTTGCTAACTTCCCTTATATCGTTTTGGACTTTCTGATTCTCTTCTATGCTTATATATTGTTTGGACTTCGATAAACTAACCACATCGTTAACGTTTCCTGTAACTATGTTACACCAAACAGCTTATTCGCAATCTTCTTCTCTTTCTAATTTCATTTCATCAGCCTGGATAGATTCTTTAACATATAAAATAACTCCACCTTCCATTCTTCCTATGCTATCTTTCTTGAACATCTCATAGCCTGTAATTCCCAATTCGGCACCTGATATATCAGTGGTGGCCCTTGATTCGGTTATACCTATTATGTGAGGGTCATTATCTTCTACCAATATGTTTAGTTCACTTCTTTTGTTTACTATGTTCCTTGAATTTAAACAAACGCTTTTATATCCTGATTCAGAACAGTTTTCCAGGCTGTTCTTTGCTGATTTATTTCTGCTGTCTTAATCTATGCCTCCAGTTTCAGGCTTCTCTGTGAATCCCCCCTGTGAATCTAGTTTAAATAGATGTAGCCTGTCCTACTATCAACAGATTGCAACAAGTTCTCTGAGAAAACTACTACCCACTTTCTACTTTGATGAAGGCCATCTCTCATGTACATATCTTCACTCCCAACAAAATATCCCCATAAATCTACGAACACACCCCTTACCTTTCCTGACACATCTGCTCAATTAGTGCGTTGATCGCCATCATCTTGCAGTTTATATATGTTGGCCCTCTTCCTCCCATTATTGACAACATTCCTGAGATAATGATCTCTTCGACTCTTGTATTCTTTAACTTCCTTACTAACTGTCTGTACTTCTGTACTATCCCAGTTGTTCACTCCCTGCTTGCATTATTTGTGTACTAGCATAGACCCTCCTTTGCCATGTCCCAATACCTTCTCTACCCTTTTATTCATATGTTCTATCCTAGCCCCCCACAAACAAAAAAAGACGTCCTCCCCTTCGCTTATCTGTCTTTCTCAGAATAGAGTCGTTCATGAACACCCTCTTTTTTCAATGCCCCCTCAATCACAGCCTCAGAGTGGTTGTAGTCTTGTTCCCTTGTCTTCCGCTCTCCTGTCACAATCTCTTCCGTTCCATTCTGTTCTGACGCTATTTCTCTTGTCACCTTTCCTCCTGCCATTGTTCCTCCCAACTTCTCTTCTATCACATTTACTCTCATTTCCTTTCTTCCCATCATCTTTCCTCCCATTGCATTTCCTTCTCGCCTCTCCCGTTTATTTTCCCTCCTACCCCTTTCTCTACAGTCACTTTCTCCACTGTCACCTTCACACCTGTCACATTTCCTGCCGTCGATACTCCAATGTCTTCCCTTCTGATCACCGTCCCTCCTCCCAGGCTCCTTTCCTTTGTCGTCTTATTGCCACTACTCTGCTCCTTCAGTCTCACAGTATTCCCAACTCTCTCCCTGTCGTTTCTCTCCATTCCACCTGTCTTCTTGCTGATTCTTATCTCCATCCCCTTCACAATATTTACCAACCTAGCTACCTCCTTCTCCAGACATTCCACCTTCCAACACCCCACGCACTGAAAGGTGAATCCCTCTTCCTTGGTCTCTGCCCATGACTTCCCACAGCCGGATCGGGCAAAATCCACACAACTATGGCAGTCGTCGCACACCAGATGTCGCTCTGCCTTGAATTGACCGTTTGAAGGCGCCATAACAGAATTTATTTAATAATAATAATAATCTAATTAGCTATTTAAAATAGTTTAGTGAACTATGTTTACACTATTCAATGTCTATATAGTATTTAAGAAGACTGTTTAGTGTGCACAAATGTTAGACTTTACGTAAGCTTGCCTTGTTTATTTCGGTTACAGTTTTTGGTTATAGTCACAGCTGATTATCTATTCTATCAGAATTGCTAACGTTACCGGTAATGACTTAATTTAAATACAATCAATTACTTTACGTTAGACTGCCTTATTTATTTAGGTTATAACGCGCCTTAGCGAATACGTGGGACACTAGCTACATAAACAAACGTAGTTCGTCCGGTTATCGCAAATGCTTAATTTTAACAACTATGCTACCTAATCAAAATGTCTAACAGGTACTGGCTTACACATATATTACCTTATATAAGTAGTTTTATGTTTGTTACTTTTCATCTATATATTCCACCACATACTGAGGTTTGTTAAATCTCGTTTACAACTTATCGTTGGATGTCTTACCATATTACCACTCACTAGATTAAAGTGTTCTAAAATACTTTATCCAACTAACTTTAAGCACAAGTGCTATTCTATATAGATTTACTGCTACTCTATGATTTATATTAAGGCAACAATAATACTTATCAATCAGTAATTCCACTTGTTTATCAATTTGTTGCACCACAAATTTCTACGATTTATCTACGCCAAACAAAGCCACAAATAGCTTACATATCCAAGTTGGATTCTATTCTTAGGAATTTGCTTCACTGTCTGCTTACTAAATGATTTACAAATAATTGTTTTAAACAATATCCGCATATAATTATGTGTTTATTATATATTCGATTATTTGATCGTTCCTTAACTATCCATGAACTATCTGGATTGGAGCAGACGATAACACTGGAATTGGTTCAAATTTTAATGGCTGGTTGCATACACTATCGTTGCATACACGATCAATGACCGGGACAAAAAACGATCGTACTAGTCGTGGTTTAAGGATATTTTAACAAGACTGGCCAAGGAAGATTGGTAGAATTCTCATATTTGAGGTATCACCACATATTTTAGATTTTATAAATGCATCCCCAAAATAAATTAAGTATCTGACTGAAGATAACTGCTTCCTATACGCATCGCACTCGTGTAACCGGGGTGTAGTCTGGTGAACCTTTAGACTTTCTGTTTGCACAAGATTTTTTAAGCACATATGTCAAGATAAGAAGATAGTCTATGGATTGGGCACATCATCAGTATAGATATAGACAACACACATTTGACTGGCTGAACATTGACACCTGTAGACAAACAGTAGTTGCTCAATGACAACGTAAAAAAAGCTTAAAAAACTGCAAAAAAGAACCGCGAAATTTGTAGTGGAAAGCACTGCATGAAGCCAAACAAATGTCCGAAGTCAGGGTTAGCTGATCACAGCAGCTTTGTGGGTCTCTAGGATCGAATATGATAGATAGGAAGGATGGCACATTTCTGGAGGTGTTTGTCTTTACCACCCACCCATATATACATCAATGAACTATGGCCTCGATAGTTTTGTAAATAAATGCGTTTTTGCCATCGCATTCTCTTTTGGTATGTGTTTGCATGGCGTGTGTAGGAAACGAACGATCAGTCTCATACTTTTAGGGTATCCAGGCGTGAAGCACTCAGATACTCCAGATACACATATTAACATTATTACCACATACGTACACTAATGCATATGCAACTTAGTAATAAACTACGGTCACTAAATCCAGACCCATGTCTCCCATATAGTATGGATGACAACTCGGTGTGACGTCGCTACCTACCGGTAAGGATGAACGGGATGCAGATGAAGCTGGAGAGTCCGGCTGCGAGCAGGGCGAGGCTGCAGGTGAATCGACGTCCCATGGCCGGCCAGTTGAGCAAAACGATACACAACAGGTTGGCGGGCACCTCGACCGCCCCGGACAGGAACGAGTTGAAGAACACGTTTCCAGACAGGTCGGCCATGTTTAGTGACAACCCGTAGTACATGAGGCAGTCGACGAACCTGGGAAACGCAAGTACGTGATCTGTCATATATAGACATTTGATCACATCTTATTCTAGATGGTGTTTGCGGTCTTCTTTGTCCCATCATTCCATCTACAATTTAAAAAATTTCCATGTTTCCACCGATCTCTCACTTATATTTACAACCAACCTCTTACCTCCCACATCCTGTCATTCGCCATTCTGATCATTATCACACAAAAATTAGCCACTGCAAACAAAATGTGTTCAAACAACACATTGTACATATATAATCCCTTATTTTACAATATTTATAGTCTCCTGTTATGTTATGTTATGTTATGCTGTTTAATGCAACCACAAGTCAGATATTATATATATCTACCTGTGTGAAACACGCTAGAGGCAAGAGCACGTACTCACCAGTGAAGGTAGACAACAAGCGTACGTTTGCGCATACGAGGAGTTCGGAACAGGTCTATGACTGTGCCCTTCTGTTCTACGTCAGGACCCTACAAATAGTGCACTGCGTATATTTTGATAATTCTGTAATATGTTTTTTTATTCCACAAAACACGTATAATAACTCCATAACGCATTATAACAGTAACGTGTTTGAGTAAAATTAATAACACGTGTCACAAAAGCATGAATACTTGGATGTATATTTTAAAATGTTCGTTTGAATGATATTCTAACAAACCTATCATCAAATTCATATGTCAATGTCAAAGAAAAAAAGAAATATTACAATAATATGTAATAATAGTTAAACACATTAAAGGACGGATGAAACGCTTGAACAGCCATAGACCAAACATAAGAACATACCACGTACAGTACATGTCACCATGATTTGATGAGCGCATATTTTTAATAATTTTTTAAATTTAGGCATTATCGGCACTGGGCGCCATAGGGCTTCAGCGCGCAAATACGGAATGCAATTCAATAGGCGACGCAGCATAGCTCCCTTATAAACCAGCGAATCGCATACAAAATATAACAATAGAAAAGTCGACTGCACTGAATGGCTACTGGATTTATTACAAATGTTTACTAAGCAACTTTTCATAAACATCCACGGAAGGATTCCTACAGAAAAAAGCAGGTTAAGGCTAGTTTAGCGGTCTGTCAGATACCATTAATATGACGCGTCGATTTGCAATCGCTCCGTCGGCAACAAGATTTAACAAGATTTAATAAGATTGCCACCCAGAGAATTAACTCTAGGTGGCAGGTGGACAAGGAAGCCCTTTGGCTTATCGAGAGTCCGACCCAAAACGGTCATTATCTCGCAGGAAGTTCCGTATGTGGGCATTTCCCTACCAAAATCAAATAAACAAATATACGCGTATACAGTCACTTTATTATAAAATCGTTCACTTGCGTGCTTGTTCACTTTAATATTAAAATATGTTTTGCAATTTGCAATTTGCAACTGTGGTATTACAAAAAGGGAGCGGAGCCGATCCTGAGGTGGGTCCAGGGTGGTTGGATACCACTTTCGGCATAAACATGGGTTCACAAGTGAAATTATATTGAATAGCTGAAAACCACGTTCTATGTACACTTTGCACCTTTTCATGTGTTTTGTGTTCACAGTTGCACCTCCCCTACCCACTGGTTGGTGCTTCTTTTTGGCCAACAATTAAATTATGTACATATATATTTTAGGTTAAACAGCATAATCTAAGACTCGACAGGTTGCATGTTGTCAACTGTTTAGTTCGAAATAGTTCCAATGTCGAAATGAAGGTGCCTTATTTCGTGCCTTCAATGCTTCATGTATTAGTTTTATGTAGAAGTATATTGTAAGCTCTAGTTATTATATACTGTTGACTGACATGTTGCTGACGTTCTAGTCATAATTAACTTACTGGCTGTCAGATCACTGGTTACAGCAATGGTTCGTGTGTTTTGTCGCCCAAACGATCAGTACCAGATCATTGTACTTACTTATCATTAACCGAATATGTAAATATAATGGTTTCAGCCATATGATAAAATAATATGGACAGAACATTCTAAATGCAATCAATTGTTTCTAATAATGATTTTTGAAACATAGAACACTATACTTTTCTGATAATTTGAAATAAAATTGCATGAAAAGTAAGGTTTATAGTTTTATAAAACAATAATAGTGTGTCTCAACAGTTATACAGAAGAAACACAAATATAAGTAACAACTTACCTGCCACCATGACCCAGCGTAATTGTAAATTACAGAACTTAATTGATTAAATTGATTACATGATTTGACTGGCTGGCACACTTAGCATAGTATCAGATAATAACATTTTCAAATACGTCTATACCGGCGTGAGTGATGTTGTTTTGAGAAGGATGTATATGAGCACGTTGTTAATAGTTAATGCTTGGTTGGGACTGTTGAAAACATCAAACACTTTATTACAAATAAAACACATTTTAATATAACGTCATCATGCATGCAAGTAAACAATGACTTTGAAAAACGCGTAGCTTATTATAATATGTAGTAAGAGTGCTATCATTTGAAATTATTTCAATACGAGACTAATGTTTACAACTTACTCAGTAATTAATTACAAATTCATATTACACGATGATGTGAACATATAACATATATTTCAATCACGATTATGTCTTCTACACCTGCACTCTGTTTTTGTTTTCAATATTATGATATATGTATTTACATTGAAATATTCAACGGGGATTATAACATTATATAATGTTCTTCCCTTGTTGTTCTCATTACGCTATTATAGATGATTTGTTTTAATGTGATTTGTATCTGTATGTACTAAAAAGAGTTCAATAAATTTGATTTATATATTTTCTTTTGGTTCGAAAATGCCCATCCATATATCTCCCTGCACAATAATTACCCTTTCGTCGACGACGGAGCGCGTACGAATTTATACGTCATTACTTCAAAAAATTAATTGAGGAACGGGAAGTGTGTCGTTTAAAATGCTTTCATTCGTTATAAATCGTTGTAATTTAAAAAAAAAATTATTTCTAATATGCATATATGTGATTTGTTGACCTATATAACGCCTACCATGTATAATAAAACAGCATATTTTTGTTTTCGCGCAGAAATATCTATTAACAGAAAATAAAGGAAAATTTACATTGATTAGATAGGAACGACTCAAACCTACTTGCATAGTACAAAGATGGCGATACGCAGTGCCCTACCTTGCTGTTTTAGGAATCGACCAGTGCCCTACCTTGCTGATTTAGGAATCGAAAAAAAATGTCTTTCAGTTTGTCTTATAAATGAGTAGGTTTCTGCCACCATTAATGTATACTTACATAGTATAAATTGAAATGTATAGCGTACAACAGTTGTGTTTCGGTTCTCCTTTAATACACGTCAATAAAAGTGAGCACGCACTTTTTCAATGTCCTCCATACTGATGTCTTCTGGCAGTTTCTTGTGGTTGATTCTGGCGACTGTCTCCAGCACTGACCGCGCTTCCTCGTAGCGGCCTTTCACAATGAGCCAGCGTGGAGACTCCGGCAGTAGGCTGCAAGAACAATCTATACATTCTGAACGCTAGTACTTGCATGTCCGTTGTGTATCTACAATTGTTCACACTTAGTTGCACATTGCTCGTCTAGGCTGACAGATAGAGGAGCAACAGGTTATGTAGGTGGATATGTGCAGAGGGGACCATCACCCATCTGCCCCCCAAATACGCCACTGTGTAAACCGTTACTTTCAACCTAGTGAGTGCGACCTTGGGGTTTATTGTGATTGCAGGTACGTTTCAATTGATCGACCTACACAACCGTGCACATACTAAATAAAAACCTTAGTTTTTCATATGCCCCCGTTTCCTGTGAGGACGGTTATGTTTAGTGTATAGGGGATTGTTGATGATAATGGGATTGCATAAAGTTTTATATATTAATTAATTAATTAATTAATCAATCAGAGAACATGGAAAACAGAAGTGGGTGGTAGACGGAGAATTATCAAACCAAAATTAAGAAGGCGAGACAGTATGAAGGTATTTCTCAAAGAATGCAATGCAGTGCAGCCGAGAGTGAAAAACAACTTGCAAAAATCAGAACAGACCAGTTGGTGTGGTCCTTGCACCACAAGGTGTCAAAGGAAATATGACGACATGCAGCAGATTACCACAATGTTCGTGAGGAAGGATGCGACGACTTACAACCAGTAGGCGAAGAAGACGAGGTGAGGCGCGGCGAAGATGATCTGCAGCGAGCGGTCGTTGCGGACGAGGAAGGCGATGCCGGGGATGATCATCATCCCGAGGCTGAAAGCCAGCTGGAAGGCCACCCCGATGTGTGTCCGGTAGTGGGGCTCTATCATCTCCATCACTGCAAACACCAACACCTCAGTTGACACACCGGCGCGACACTTAAACGGTCAACCACCTTGACACAAACATAACTTTGTAACAGTTAACGCAGCAGGACGAACACGTCGTTACAGTACTTTGGTCTTGTTCATTGTAACGTTGTCAGTCGTATGAATTGTTTTAATTTGAATACATTAAAGTTGCATTCTGTGATCGCTCACACACTATTTATCACCTTCCTAAACACAATTTAAACTTGTTTCCACGTAAAAAGTAATTTTAAGATAAAACAACATAAAAAAACGAACACATATATACGCGTATAATATGTCTGTTATTCCCCTAGTCGACGACCGATAGGATTTTGGAAAAGCTTAATTTATCGAATAATATATAAATTATTAAAGTGACATATATGGTAGCACGTATAATAAAATAAGTATATAATGTCCATGCTGCATATACACCTTTTAAAAACAGCTGAAAATGGTTGTTTAACCCAGAATGCAACTTTAAGGAGAGAGGTCACATTCCTTACGGTTTATTTTAGCTGTGCTCACTTTACTGCGCCATAGCTAGAAGCTGTCAGTGTTATACTTTTAAACTGTAAACTGGGTTAAACTGTTTATCCTAGTTTACATGACCAACTCGTTAGAATGTGGACGGCATGTTGGCGGAGGTTATTAGTTGTAAGGTTTGGTTTGCAATTTGTCGTACTTCCGTTGCAGTCATACATGTGGCGCCACTAAGTGTTAATACTGATAACAATATATACTTTATTGAGACATGCAAATCGAGAGGAAACTCTGTTCAAGGATGTTTACAATTCGTATGAAAATGATTAGTATGGCGAAGCTACCAAACATAAGTTGAGAGGAGCAATGAAATATACATATAAAAACGTAATAATCGAACGTTGTCGACAGTTTTATTAACATAAAAATAAAAATGAATAAATAAGTAGATAGTAACATCAAAAATATACTAGCAGTATTGACACTGAATAAATAGTAATAATAAATGTTATGATATAAGGAGTGGAATGTTGCATTCTACAGGTGTATACATTGTAATACGTAAGGTGTATACATTGTAATACGTAAGGTGTATACATTGTAATACGTAAGGTGTATACATTGTAATACGTAAGGTGTATACATTGTAATACGTAAGGTTGTATTCAATACACACATTGTTAACAGGCGATTCCTTACATCGTGAAATACATAATGAAATATTATGACCACTGGATTAGTATAACATCCCAGTACTATTATTCAGACTTAGTCATCGCTGTCGCACTCTGCAGTATTGGTTTTCCGTTTCTTGTCGATATTATCTTTGGTAATCAACGACAATCACCAGGGACACACCTAGAC
Source organism: Paraescarpia echinospica (assembly GCA_020002185.1). NCBI lineage: Eukaryota > Metazoa > Annelida > Polychaeta > Sabellida > Siboglinidae > Paraescarpia > Paraescarpia echinospica. The sequence continues at coordinate 36,040,991 of CM034533.1, forward strand.
GTAACATTAGACTGATGCCCAACACAAGCGCGCTTGGAGTCTGTCACGGATTAGCGAGGTCTCCGTACACTAGATGGCTCAGTCTAGTAGGGTTTTTATATATCAAGGTCAACGCATATGAGAAAGAACGGTTATCGTGAACAAGCAACAAAGAAAGAGGAACATTTAATAAACTGTATTACAAGATGTCTTTCTTTTGGTATATATCTCGATTAACAAAAATAAACAGCATAAACAAATCCCGTAACCAAATCTTACTGGAACATAATAAACAATAATACTGAATCTTTCAATTATAAAATTCCATTTCCTTTCTAAGGTAGATTATATCACTATACGACCAAACAGTAGGCGCCAAGTGTTATATACGAATAACTCCCATAATATAAATACACAGTATATAGCTAGTCCTCGCGGACTCTCATTACAGTAATATGTTACAACACACACATATATTTATATATATGTGAATACTTCATGGGTAATAATACCTCACTTCAAAACACAGATAACTACCAATCATAATACAGCAAATAATAGATACATTCAATCAGAAAATAGACATTACACTGGGCTAGTCCCATCTCGAATATATACGAACGTTTGTTGAAGTCAACACGCCGAGCTCAGAACACAATTAGAACGTGTATATCGGCGCACGAGTGATGATGCCGGGCAGTAGACGCTTACCGCCGGCCGCTACGAATTCGAACGAGAGGTCTTGTTTTGTCGCAAACGATCGAGAAGTCGGATGAACGGGTTCGCGCGAATGACGACGCCTGGCAGTATACGTTTACCGCCGGCCGCTACGAGTCGCATTCGGTCAAGCTTTCTGACGATGTCGCTGTGAGACCGCTGTTCGAGGATGGCCCGTGCTGGGTGAGCGCGTCGCGATTATCGCTCATCGACGCAAATACGTTGGGGCCGACCGGAACGTTGTCTCAATATACCGCTGACGTGGCGGCATGGCTTCTTCGAAGCTCGAACAGTCACTCTGGACACTGAATATTACACACACACACAAAAGCTTGGGAACGTAACCCACGTTAACGATTCCCACCATGCTACACGACTTGACTTGCCATTGTATTGGCAGCAGGGCAACCTGTCTCGTTCAACCCTGGATCTGTCCCAGTCCTTCGCCTCGCCAGCGCCCAGATGGCGAAATGCGTAGAACAGACGTTTATATAAGCGGACCTAATTACACATCATATGACAGGTTTCCATCATTTCTATTGGCTAATGCAATATACATTTCAAACTAGGCATTGTGGAACACCCTCTCTACGATTACAGTGAAACCACCTGCTTGCCTAGAAACACTAGCAACAGAATACCACGCCCCACTGAGCGCATCTGCAACCGAGTTGCTGTAATTACGTAACTAAGGCGCTTGACCTTCCTCATGTCCCAAATTAAACCTCAGGAAAGTAGATTTAAACATCCAGAAATAGCAGAAACGCTACAGAGTCCCAGGGCTCGAGTTAGCTAAGGCTACCCACAAACACATGTATAAATGTGTTCCTTTTGTGTTGAAACCGCATGCGGATGCGCTGTACGGCAAAACAATTACTAGAATAATTAATATAAAAAGTGCCATATGTACGTACTCAGTAGGCGGATGCGTTTTTTCACGCGAAGCAGATGCAGAAATTGAAACGTTCCATGTACCGACTCGAATCGCATCCGTACAGGAATCGGACCGGAAATTCTCTGAAGTCATTTCACTATACAAGTATTCTCTATTCCATAAGTCGTTTCAGTATATATTTTATTTGGTGCAGACTTAGAACAATCGTTGAAACACACACATTACCTTGCGTTGCGAACAACTGTATGTAATCACTTCGCATGACAAGTAGACCCTATCTTTTTACCACCGAATACATTAGTTATTATGTAAAATGCTATTATTCTCGTTCATATCGTTCATATTCACAAAATTGCAAATAAAATATCTAAAACAATAGGCATACTAAATAAACTTAACATTTGTTTTACCATCTAACACATTATATATTATGTACAATGCTCTTATTCTCCCTCATATTAGTAAGTAAGTAAGTAAGTAAGTAAGTAAGTAAGTAAGTAAGTAAGTAATTCATTTATTTCCAACATTTAACATTACACGTCACAATTAAACAAATACAATGTTGAATGTGGAAAAGTGTGAACAGAAGTACAGTACTTATCAGTGGTTCACCCCCAACCATTTTAGGTGCTTGCGATGTAAATACAATATGTTTTTTATAGAGTAAAGATTTACCAATCAAAAATTATTGTACACGGTGCCTACGACATAATAAGTTTATTTTAATTTTGGGTTTTGACGTTTTTGATATTCTTATGGGTCTTCATTTCTCCACATTGTACCACGATTACAATTGCGCTGTATATCTCTCAATTATAGATGATTTGAACTTTTTTTTAAACATACAACTATGTGGACACTTTCTTAAATCTTCAGGTAAACTATTCCACAGTTTGACTCCAATATTAGACACACACATAACCTTCGAAGTTGTACGAACGTACAGTTGTTTAAATATATATATATATGTCTTGTTACGTGCCAACATTCGTTATTCAAGTGAAAACAGCTTACAATGTTTTTCGGAAGTAAATGATATTTCACCTTGTACATTGTGATAGCCGGTTTATACTCAATATAATAAAACACTTCATAACTTTAAGATCGACAAACAAGTTGTTTGTATGGTCTTGAGCTTTTGCTCCATATATAATACGAATCACTCTTTTTTGCAAAACAAAAAAGTATAACAAGGATAATGACTTGACATTTAATAAGCTTCGTGCTTTGTAAATTATTGATGTTATTTTTGATAATTTAGATTTAACCAATTGAATTTGTGTTTTCCAGGATAGCTTCTCATCAATTATTACACCCAGGAATTGTGTTTGGTACATTCTTTCTATGTTTTTTAATGATTTATGGTTATATTGATGCCAGGAGCATTTTATTTTCTTCAAATATCATGAAACTGGTTTTATCGACATTAAGGGATAGTTTGTTTAATTCGAACCAATTTTGTAATTTAACCAACTCCTGGTTAACTTCTGCGCTAAGCATATTTGGATCATCAGCACAATAGAATATGTTAGTGTCATCTGCAAATAAAATGAATTTGACTATATCAGAAACTTTGCATAAGTCATTGATATAAATCAAAAATAATTTTGGTCCAAGTATTGATCCTTGCGGTACTCCACATAATATGTTTAAAATATTAGATTTTACATTATCAATACATACACATTTTTTCCTCTTTTCAAGGTAACTGCTCAACCAATTATTTACAACCCCACGTATACCACACAATTCTATTTTTTTAACAGCAGATTGTGGTTTACAGTGTCGAAAGCTTTTTTCAAGTCTATAAACACGCCTGCTGACGATGTATTCTTATCAATTGCATTTGCTATTTCCTCAGTTAACTCCAACAGCGCCATGGAGGTTGATCTGTTTCTTCGAAAACCATATTGACTTTCATTCAGTATATCATTAAGTTCTATAAAATTATCTGACCTGAGGTCAAACAGTTTTTGTAGAATTTTGGAGAACTGAGGTAATAATGACACAGGCCTACAGTTGGAAAACGCCTTTTTATCACCAGTTTTGAATAATGGAATGACTTTTGCCTGTTTCATTTTATCCGGAAATATGCCGGATTTAAAAGATCTATTACAGATCTGAGTTAATGGTTTTAGCATATGAGAAATAACTTGTTTTATGATATACATGTCTATATTAACATAATAATTAGAATATTTCCCTTTCAAATTGTTAACAACACTTAGTACTTCTTGTTCATCCGTAGCACGGAGAAACATAGAGGTTTTCGTTCTGATTTGTATATCCTCGTAATTACTGGTTGCATTTAATGGTGTTTTGATTTTCCTGACAAGCCATGGTCCAACATTTACTAAGAAATCGTTAAAGCCATTGGCTATTTCTGATTTATCACTAAGGATTTTATTGTCGCCAACAAATGAGTCTGGAATAGATTTACAGGTGTTTCCCTTTTTGATTATTGAATTTTATACTTTCCAAGTTCCTTTAATATCATGTTGATTTTTTAGCAGTAATTTAGAATAGTGATCTTTTCGGCTTGTCTTAGAATATTAATTAGCTTATTTTTATATCTTTTGTATCTCTTTCTTCTGTGCTTTTTGATTTACATGCAAGACATTTTTGGTAGAGATTGTTTTTCTTTTTACATGGATTTGCTAATCTTTTTGTAAACCATGGCTTATATGAGTTGTGAATCTTATTATACACCTTTCTTAACGGACAATGGGTATTGTATAGATCGGAGAAAATGTTAACCAATTACAGTTGGCCAATGCCGAGCTAACTGACTGTATACAATGCTCGTTTCTACACCTGACATATTTAAAACTGTGTTCTTTAGGTCTATCAATGTTACTTCTACTCAATGCGAAAACAAGTAAATGGTCACTAACATCTGTAATTAATAACCCACTGCAAACCTCCTTTGTCAATTCGTAAGTGGCGCTGAATTCAGATATTCTACTTGGCTTTGTAATCAAGGGATACAATCCGTAACTGTACATGACGTCTAGAAACTGTTTAGTTCCGTAGTGAGTATCATGTTTTAAAAGATCAATATTATAATCACCACACCAGTACATAGTCTTATGGGTGTTTCTTGTCTTCTCAAATATATGTTGTAAAGTTTCATTAAATGTGTTCACATTTGATCCAGGTGTTCTGTATGAATATACATCCTATGATAATGTTCTTCCTACTATTTAATTGTAATTATACTGTGACACATTCCATGATCGTGTCTACTGCCAATGACATAGAACTTATTTTCTCACAGTAAATGCATTTTGAACGTAAATTACTACACCACCTCCTTTATATTTTAACGACTGACTTGTACGGATTCAAACCCTTGTAAAATAAGAATGTTTTCATTCCCTCCGTGGTGACACCACGATTCACTTATAATAATTACATCAAAGGGGTCATGTAATCTATATAAAACATCTTTGATATTCTGAAAGTTTGCATTTAAGCTTCTTGCGTTAAAGTATATTATTGATAAATCATTGCTGTGTTTTGTTTTATGTTCAAATTTAGCTTCTGTATAATACGAACATTCTACTATTATGTCATTGTACAAGTTATTATCTCGATCGATATAGTCGCCATAACTATGATGTAAATAGTCGGTATATTCATAACCTTTAAAATCAAACTTGGAAGTTTTTTCATAAATGTAAAAAAATGATTAATTCATGTCACTTTCGCTTGTAATATATCTAAATTCTTCGTCACTTATATTGTGATAAGAAAAACAAATGACAGCCATCAACCTTCAATCACGTCGACGAGGACTCGACAAGCCGAGCGCAGTCAGTTTCGTCATGCAACACATAGGTCATTTTAATTATGGCTTACTTTTATGGGGTCATCAGGCACATCGAATTTTCAAATTACAGAAAAAAGCAATACGAATAATATCCTTAAGTAAATATAATGCTCACACAAGTCCTATTTTTAAAAGACTTCAGTTACTAAAGTTGGATGACATTTATAATATCCAACAATTAAAATTTTACTATAAATTAATTAATAATCGTTTACCCTACTACTTCCTTGTTTTTCCAAACACACACATATATCATCAGCAATGCACACGTGAAAGAAATAATCTGTATATGTCCAGATTCAAACATGAATTTGCCCAAAAATGCATTAGACACAACATAGTTGAGACAGTTAACAATACACCAAGTAATATCATTAATAAAATTTACACCCACAGTCTGTATGGTTTTTCATCATACACAAACACCTTGTTTATTTTAAATTATGAATCTAGTTGTCGTATTCATAATTGCTTTATTTGTAATTCATAATACGTATTAAAATGTATACCTAAGTATCCATGTGTACATCAATTTGTACAAGAGTACATATAATCAGTCCTTATATTAAGTATGTATGTTGATACACTGAGTAATTATCAACTGTAAAACAAGGCATATGCTATTCTGATTTGTGACATGTCAATTTTGTTGTTGTTTATATTTATGGGTGGCTCCTGCGCTAGCGATATTATATATCTTAATGGGAGTCTCCCGACCTTATCTATTACTTAAGTTATTCATTGTATATATACATATCGTATTTATAGGTCAAATAAATTTATTCTGAGTTCTGAGTACATGGTTTTTCAAAACACACACAAAATTACTTTACTTCAAATAAAAAAAAGATCCAGCATAGCGGAGAAAACGTGTAACCTGTCGTAGACTCACGGAGTGGAGGTCTAAATATTTACCCTGCTGGGTCATGCTGGCAGGGACCGGAGCTGCTGCCCAGTGGGACGTGAGAGAAGCGCCGAGGAGACGTAGTGTCGTCACCCACTCCCTACAAGCCTCTATATCAGTGTAGATCTACCTTTGGGATACACCAATGCATTGCATTAAAACACCGGAACATCGGAGAATTGTAGCAATATCACCCTAAGAACGCCGGGTGACCCCACTAGTCTACTTTATACGGTCCTAGATATTAGTTTGAGCCTCTCTGTTCTTCCTTCTGCCTGTTTGTTTTGGACCTATTTATACACGGCCACACTTACTCGCCGATCTCAACGAAACGTTGCCCCGTTATTCGTAACACTACTACGGACATTGGCTGGTTGGATGTAAATGTCTGTAATATTGTTTTAATCAGACCAATCTGGCTTATGTGAACACTCACATTGTATTACCCTCTCGTACACCGCACACAACACAACTCCCCCTGGTAACAACTCGAGTTTCACAAACACTACAGAGTCTCTATATTACCCTTCGTATGTATTTGTCGCTACGGCCGAACAATCGTAGAAACACACGTATTACGTTGCGAACAATTGTACGTAATCACAACATAGAACAAGTAGACCCATTTCTATGAGTTGAAATGATCACGCGAATACACCACACGCCCGGGTTATCATGCGGCGTAATTGATGTATTCAGTGCATCGTGGTTTGCGTTCGACAAAATCAAAATTATTTACTTCCATGTTTGAGATACTCTACGTTTTAGAAGGTCATTTTCATCCTTGAGATAATTAAATAGTGATCAATTATCTAGAGGGCACCCCTGTAAATGCGTGGTGTGTTTCTATTTGTGGGTGTAACTTATGTGTGATAAAAAAGTCAATCCATCCATATATTGACAACGATTTTGAGTTTGACCAACCCTTCTAGTTTGATTCGCATCCAAACTAGGTTTCCAACGACTTAGGCGAAAAAATAGTTACCTTGTTGTTACTGTTATTATTATTATTATTTATTACAATACGGTCAGTGTTGATGTGTTTTGTTGGACTCATTTAACCTTGCCATAACTATTTAAATAGTCACCGTCATGTTTCTTACCACTGCCGTTTCGTCATCAACGAATTCACTGCCGTTTAAACTCATCCTTCGGTTCAGATTTTTTGTACGAGCGAGCCACTTTACATTCGTACCTAGGACATAGGTGCAGATGTAGGTCCCACCGCCTCCTAACCCGACCAGTAGGCGACCAACCCCGAATGTTGCGTAGTTGGTGGCCAACAACGAGACGAAGCAACCGAAGACCTTCACAGCGAGGAATATCAGCATCGCCTTCTTCCGGCCAATCCTGCAACACACACTGATATCGCTGCAACATTATGGCACGTCAGATAATTATTGTAT
>CM034533.1:36050870-36125823 GCA_020002185.1 Paraescarpia echinospica
TATACGTGTGTGTGTGTATAGGTGAGCGTGTGTGTATGTGTGTGTATACGTGTGTGTGTATACGTGTGTGTGTGTATAGGTGAGCGTGTGTGTATGTGTGTATATACGTGTGTGTGTGTATACGTGTGTGTGTGTATAGGTGAGCGTGTGTGTATGTATGTGTATACGTGTGTGTGTATACGTGTGTGTGTGTATAGGTGAGCGTGTGTGTATGTGTGTGTATACGTGTGTGTGTGTATACGTGTGTGTGTGTATAGGTGAGCGTGTGTGTATGTGTGTGTATACGTGTGTGTGTATACGTGAGCGTGTTTGTTGTTGTTGTTGTTGTTGTTGCTGAGTGTATGTATGTGTGTGTGTGTCTGTGCGTGCGCATGTGTGTGTACGTGTGTGTATGTGTGTGTATACGTGTGTGTGTATACGTGAAGAGAAGACGTACTACTCAAATTGGACTGGTCGGAGGAAAAGGTCACCCGGCTAGGACTTTTCCAGTAATGGACTGACTTACAAATTACCACTGGTAAATACACCGAAACAATGGCAGAAATGAAACAAATTTTTTCATATGCCAAGAATGCATTAGTAGTGATTCTACTCAGTGTGCATTATGTGAATCATGGACACATAGAGAATGTACAGAATTAACAAAACGTGAATTCAAATATCAAATTCGATGTTAAATGGTACTGTTCTGACTGTATTAAGGCATTACCTTTTCAAGCAATTAATGATCATGAACTGAGATTTCTCAACACTAAACATGAGATGAATACCAATATTCTTAATTTGTACGAGCAATGCTCTGAATTCAATTTTATATCCTTTGATATATCAAAATACAACTGCTGTGACTTTGAAAGAAACATTGATCCAAAAAATAATGTCTACAATAATGTCAGACCACTCTGTAATTACTATACTGAAGATCAGTTAACTAATGTTACTAAAAATTACACTGGTTTATCATTTATTAATTTCAATGCGCGAGGGCCCCGGAAAAAGTTTGACAAAATTGAAAACCTTGTAAATAAATGTGAAACCAATTTTGACATAATCGCTATCACTGAAACTTGGCTTGAAACCGAAGTCTGTTCTAACATTATGTTATAAGGCTATGATGTAACACATGTGATGAGAAAAAACAGGAAATCTGGTGGAGTAGCATTGTACATAAACAAAAACAATAATTTTAAGGCAGTAACTAATATGTCAATGGTGGTTGATAACATAATGGGATTCGTAACGATAGAATTATGCTTCAGTAAAGGGGAACATGTGATTGTTGCTTGTATGTACAGAATATCTGGTTCAAGCATTGAAACTTCCAGTGACCAAATACAGTTACTAATGAAAAAAGTTAAACACATTAATAAGACGTTATTCTATGTGGTGATATAAACATAGATCTCTTGAGATATAATAGTAACTGCTGCACGAAACATTTCGTGGACACAATGTTTTCATTGGGATTATATCCACTTATTGATAAACCAACAGAATAACAGAACATAGTGCAACTTTAATTGACAATATCTTCACCAATGAATTAACCAGTAACATATGCAGTGGCTTACTTATAAATGACATAAATGACCACTTGCCAGTATTTACTATAGTGAAGTATCAAGATACCAAAAGACCCTCTGTGCCAAAGTATATGCATGTTAGATAGACTGATTATACCTGTATTAGTGCTTTTAAAGACAGCCTGTCATTAGTAAACTGGGAAACTGTAATAAACGAAGTTGACGTAAATGTAGCTTATACTAATTTTGTAGACACTTTTGCATTGTTGCATAATAAAAATTATCCTTTTAAGAAATTACGTATGGATAAAAACAATCATCCTGACAAACTTTGGTTTACAAATGGGTTACGGAATGCGTGTAAAAAGACAAATAATCTTTACACATTTTTTTTTACAAAACAGAACAACTGCAGAAGATTAATATAACATATAAAAATAAATTGACATCAATACTTAGAACCAGTGAAAAAACATATTACAACAAATTATTGAAAAAATAAAAACAATACTAAGGGAACTTGGAAGATACTGAACACTATCATTACGAAATGATATACAGATACATACCATCCAAATAGTTTTGAAAATAATGGTATAACAATAAAATATAAGAAAGACATTGCCAAAGGGTTTAATAATTATTTTGTAAATTTAGGACCAAAACTAGCAAAAATCATAAAAAAAACTCCACAAAAACTCAAATGTATCTGATTACTTAGGAAGTCGTAACGCTAAGACAATGTTTTTAAATAGTGTAACAGAAAGTGAAATAACTGATATTGTTAAGAACTATAAAAATTAAAAATCTACAGGAAATGTACGTTGTAAAAGGGATGGGACAGTGTTTAATAAGTATAAAACTTCAACTGTCTCCATCAATCCACAATTGTAAAATATTGTTATAAACACATGTACCAGTTGATTGTGGAAATAAACATTCTTTTAATTCAATACTTGTCTGAGATGAACCCGGAGGTGACAGCGCCGAGCAGTGTGCCAGCGACTACCAGCGTCGACGCGAACTGGACCAACCACGATCGGAAACAGACGAGTCCAAACTGCAACAAATCGTCGGCATAAACATGAGCTTTAAATAACAGTAATGCAATGAGCTTTAAATAACAGTAATGCAATACGTCGGCATAAACATGAGCTTTAAATAACAGTAATGCAATACCGCAATACCTCCTGCTAATGAGACGTCTTGACTTTTAACTATGCCAGATGTTACAAGGCTAATGTTCAGTAATGACACGGTGACGCAAAGTCTGCATGTGTTTCACATGGCAAATTCAGTGAATATTCCGCGCCGAGTTTCGACAAAACGCTGACACCGTGGCGCACACATATAAGACGGGTAATATCCGTAATATGCAAACCCTTAAGACTAACTACTTCCTGTAGTTTGCTGCAGAGTAGCACACCGTGGAAACTGTGATTTTGAGTTTTTGTATAGATGTTATATGAATGCCATTTGAGAAATCGCTGTACCACGTGTCAACTGATAATAGGGTCAGCGATCTTGTTCTACTAAAGTGTTATATTTATATATGTGACATTACTAACAATGTTTGCATATATACGAATAACATTACTAGGTCGGCATGGCATTTGCCAGCAAACAGTATTTACTAAATCAACTTTATCCTGTGTTTTTGCCACAACAAGAAACATTTGGGGCCAGAGAGTCAGCAAGATATATGACGGAATACATCAGACAGCTTCATATATGCGGGAGCCATTTTGTAAGCGCGACGGACATTGCTGCAAGACAAGTCACGTGAGAAATATATATTAATTGTACGCTACTGTCTAAAAATCGGCACTAATACATCATATCACTGACGTAAAACAAACACATACTTGAGTGTATTTAATAAACAGTAGTTATTCAAGCCAGCTTGTACCCTGGGTATATTGGGAGCCAATGTTTTCCTGTTAGCATTGACTGTTAATTTGTGGCAACCTCATTAAATGCATTCATATATGCCTAAGCAATACGAAAACTAGTGTTGCGTTTTTGTTGATCTCGAATGACATTGAACAAAGGTCAAATGTGTTTTATTCGCCTAATTCGTTTAAGTGATTGTTTGAAGCATTCTATCATAGTGGCAAACAGGCATTATTCCTGGTCATATTGAGACAGTTGGCATACTTATATCGGTGCATGGGTTGATTTTTTTGGCCAAAATAGTACACCATCCTCTACGGGTGTGGGTGCCTAATTTTGTTAAATGGGTACACAAAACCAAGTACATCGTTACATTGTAACCCTTCACCAAATTTAATGTGTCTATGTCATTGTCATTGTCATTAACACTACTCTTGGTCATTTGAAGCCATTTTCACTTCTTTATTCAAATATTGATTTACTGGCAAAAACATGTCACCACCCAGTAGGGTCACGAACACCTTTTGTCCTTAAAATACTTATTAAGACACCATTGTAAAGATGTAACAAAATTAATTTATTATTTTGCTAATGTGACACCGGCAGACATTACGCATGGTCATTTGGAACCATTTTACACCTCTTTGTGTTAGCAGATGTTTATTTCCTAACAAAAACATGACGTCACCCTGTAAAGTCGTGAATGCCGTTATCGTCCCCAAAATAAGCATTAAGGTATGATTGTAAAGTCTTAGTGTAGTTAAATTGATATGTTTCTAATGTGACACATATGCACATAACTACTGGTTGTCCTGATCTAGTTTGTGCCTATCATCTCTGGGTGCAAGATTAGACTGGTCAAAACTGCATCACCGCACATACCGTAACGTCAAGTAAATAATCAACAAGGTATAATATTAATACGTCATGTTCGATCAATTCGTCGTTTCTATTGTATCATCCACGTAAAATACTTCGGGTCATTTTGAACATTTGTTATCTTTCTGTTGATTGCAAGTGTTGATTTCCTGAACTTTCTGTTTCCTGAACTAGAAATTGCACCACCTTTGACAAAAAAGGCACTTGTGACATTACAAGGTGGAGGACGTTTTTGGCCATTGTATTAAAACGTATAATCACCGCAGTGGCGTAATGACTGTTGTCCGCGCCTGGATACAAAACAAAATATGGCGCCCTCTCCACCGCGGACACTTATTTTACATGTTTCCTGTCCTAACAAACTTAACTAGTAATGAAGCCGTGCAAGTTGAAAATTACTTGCATATAGAATCTATACTGGTACAGTTAAACTTTGAATTATTGCAAATACGCGTACTTAGCCTAGGTGAATACCAAAAATACAAATCAATTTTTCTCGATATGAACTGTGAAGAGGTCATGGTAAAACCGTAGTTGAATCACGAGTAACAAACAATGAACGCATTTAGAAACACATCTAGGTACGTTCATCAAGAAGGAAATTCACACCAAGACCGCTTTTCAAGCTTTAATTGTTGTAAACTGATCAACCACTTGCTGATCGAAGTTTAGTTATTCCTACAGTTGCCCTCTCTTTGCTGAGGAGGGCTAAATCGCTGAGTCGATCTTGTTCTACAGACGCTTGTAGATACGAAGGAATAACATCATCATTACTACTGAATGGGTGTTCACATCTGGCCGGGGTTGTGGTAATATTTTTTGTTGAGACTGGAAGAATCGGGAATTACATCTTCAATTTATCAACATCTCTTAACACAAGAAACAAAAGCGACTGCCGTGGACTGTTTTCTTAAGCATTCTAGCTTCAGTCGCATACATGTGAATTGAGTTCGGTTCCATCCGAATCGGAATGTTATACTCTTCCTATATTAGTATAGTTTTGACGGAGTGGAAATAAGTCGAATCTTGGTGGTCAACGTCCAAGATATATTTTTCCGTGTGTTTTTGGCATTCAGTTCCTGGTCGAGAGACCGTCGTCTCATACTAATTTACTGGACATTCTTTTCGATCGTCATAACCTTCTATGAACTCTGTATTCACCAGTCCATACCACTGCTCGTTGCCCTTCTCTACAAATACTTGGTCGGTACCCGGTTTCTGGCGTACTCTGTATGTCTGCGCAGGTGACGTACAGAGTCAAGTGTTATGTGGTCACCGTGTGGTAGCAGCCTAATTGGATAACCGACTTACTGTCTAGTGATTAGTGACTAGGGCAGGGACGTTTTTATCTAATCTAAAACAATGATAATTTGTCAACTTACTTTGAGTGTTTAACGATGGCGGCAAGCGTATTAAAGATATATCAGCGCACTTTTGTGTCACTATTACCCAATAATGTATTTTAGGAGATCGGGGGTATGGGGAACATTTTCTGGGACATTTAGAATTTGGCCGTGCTATGCCTGCGGTAGAGTGGCATGCTGTAATTATTTAATGTGCCCCTGTTACGTGACTCCTAGACGTTCTGAAATTATGAACGTCGCTGCATAAAATCCAACAGCACCCCGCCCCTGTCGTCCGATCCGACAGTGCGACGGCCGGGTGACAACAGCAGAATGGTTGCGAAGATCAGATTTGCATATCAGTTCAGTGTATGTGTGTTTTGTCTTGTTTTTGTCATGCCGTCAGTAGGTGACAATAATGTTCTGTTTGTCGCTATGATGATCAGACAATGCATAGCGTGCAGGTGATGGCTGTGTATTATGATCAGTTTTAAATACTTTTGACCAAACAGAGAGAATGCTTTTGACTACTGCGCTATTGTTGTTAGCATGGTGTGCCAACATGTACAAATATCAAAATCGTCTACCATTGTCATACTCCGGCCAACAAGTGACAAATAGCATCATATATAATAATAATAATAATTGGGGGAAAAGTACAACCGGTCGTGGAGTCAGGTTATTAGCAAGTGATGACCATTGAAATCACGCAATAAAAATGTATAGGCGTCGGGACTAGGGAGAGGACTTGTGAATGGGAGGAGGTGGATATAAGCTTAGCCCCCGAATGTTTCGGCAGGGGTTGCAGTTGTAGGTGTTTTGGTGAGCCTCAAGGGGTTGTTGTTGAAGGGTTTTGGTGAAGATCAGCCACCCCAATATTCAACACGTTACGATGCATATAATAATAATATTATGTTATCGTTAAATAAATACTTGGTTAATTTGACAGCAATTACAATTAAACCATGATATGTTTGGGTTAATTTTTGGGGTAACGGCCATTTCTAGGGATGCCATTTGACTACTATAAAAACTTACGCAGCAACTGGTCATAACTTTCTGGGATCTCTAACGAAATTACACCAACAATGGGGAATTAAAATTAAAGTATCTTTCAACAATTAATAATGTTAAAGCGACCTCGTGTGATCCGTGATACCAAGAATCGTGACGTCAACTTCGTCAAGAAAGGGCAGTTACTTATTACCAGGAACTTTGTGAATTAGTTTTACTTCCTCCCACTTGCTGCCTTTTTGTGTAGACCAGACCCGTCGCTCCCGTCTCCAAAGACCGATTCCTTGACCATGCGGTTACCCGGTTTATCTACGCAGCTACTTTCTTTACTATTTGAATGTTTTATATATAATTTAAACGTTTCACGAGCGCAACATTCAAATAGCGAACAATGTTTCGGGCTTATTTAGCGAAGCCATATTTTACTTATTTATTCTAGTATTAAGAACATTATTTTAAAAACGACGACGACGAGTTCTAACAGTGACTCGCGAGCCTTTCTCTCACCCGATTCACGGAGGTCGACTCGTAGCTGCTGAAGTCATACGTCCAGCCGGCATCACAGGCTCTGTAACCGACATCACCGCCTCCCACTCTCGCCGTTCTGTTCCACGCATCGATCTCCCCATCGCTGAAGACGGTGTAGTTGAAGTCGAACCTACGACACTGTTCGTAGACCTCGTCGTGGCTCGGTATGGCGACGTACTTCTGGCGGTCTGGCGACAACCGCTGAAGTGATGGCACGCGACACCAATGGTTCAACTGGGCAGCGATGAAGGTCGTCGTGAGCACCTCGACTGACCACACGGACAGAAGGCCGCCGAGCAGGGACAGGTAGACCTGATACCGGCCCATACCGCCGATGACGGTGAGCAGTTCATCGAAGTGCATCTTCGCCGGTGGTGTCGTTGGTCGGTGTCGTACACACACTGAAACAATCTCTACCTCCGCGCCGGTCGACGGCGGATCAACGCGTGGACTTTGCACTCCGATGCCAACGAAGATTGTTTGAATATCCCGTTTGTCTACGCAGTTGTTGTGCTGAATACAACTTACAACACATTAGTTGGCTAGCATTTATACATATTTCAACATGTATCCTTCTTCCAATAAACAACATTATAATACGTTTACACCCATCCCTTCGTAAATATTCATTGTAAAACTTGAAGACCGTGATTACTAGTGAGGCCGCTTAGCAACATGATGTGGACATGCCGGAGAAAAGCACCAATTTTTTTCCTGACTGTTTTTCTGTGTGCCATGACGTTTAATAAATTTAATGGAACCAAATCACGTGACCTCGCTGGAACCTGTTTCAGCCACTTAAAAAAATGGTAGAAGAAAACATTAAAACATTCATTTTTTTTCTTCAGTTAAATGCTCTGCATTTTGATATAATTCGGCATGTAGATATACTTTGGCATGCACAACATAAATCTGCTATCGGCTTTCAATTCCGAGCCATATTGGGGTCACCAGAGGTCAGTAAAAGGTCACATTGCTTCATTGTCAGCTTGTTTGAGTTAGCAAAGTGTACAGTGGGGTAGCTTAGCAAAATTGAGGGGCATTTCAGACAAAAAGATCCAACTTTGTTTCTAACACTTTATTAGTTCGTAGTCTTCAGTTTCCGTTTGGCTCGTTAAAAATCTTTATTATTGAATTTACCTCAAAGTAATGGGATAGCAAAATATGTTCAATGATCTTGCTTAAACATTTAGTAAGAATAGCTTGTTTTGTCAGATCAACGTTTTATGAGTTCGGTTATGTGTCGGATTTGCTTATATGTTGCATTTGTAGCTACAAAACTCAGTGCATTTCTAGTGTGTCTTCTTGCACGAACACGTTGCGCCACAGCCACTCACGCTTTTGCATCCACCCTTCACCAGTTCACTGCACGCTTTGGACGCCATCGAAAGTGTGCTCCACACAGGAAGCCACGTCTTGCTCTCTGTTTCGAATGTCCATCCCCACCCTTCTGGAGTACAAGTTTGCTGTTGGGCCATTTCACATGTCGTCCAGATTCCAGCTTGGTAGGCAACGCGCCTCGAATGTTGTAGCAAAGCCTCCTGAGTAGGTGGAATGTTCTCCATCGTTTTGTTCTTCATGCAGAACAACTCTCTCCGTACCTCTTTCACAGATTCCAGAGTGCTTGTCTTGTCAAAGATAACGACTGTAAATTGCTCCAGTAGTTGGAAGTATTGGGAATCCACTGTCAATTCGGTGTGTGGCTTTCCTGCCATGTAGTTGAATGCCTGAGTAATTTCAGGGTAGCAATTTCAGGCTTCCCATGTTGACTTCCTCTTCCTGTGAAATGCTGACGCTGTGTCACACCCTGTGAAACTGTGGAAGAGTGGAAGGGCTGTGGAATTATTTTTGCCCAGCCCATGGCAAATGGCATTGATATGTAAGTGCATGAAATTCTTCCCAGTGCCAAAAGCAACTCAGATGTTTGCAAGTGGATATTTGGCGACGATGGCATGACATTTGTCGATGAGGATGACAACACAATCAGTGTCCACAGTGTGCACCAAACAGATGTTACAATCACTCTCCCCGGCATCTTGCAAATGGATAAGTATTCTTCTATCAGCTTCCTCGTGATCACACTTCGACATGCAATGGCTGGTGCCTCTGCTGACAACTGTGCTGCCAGATGTAATGAAGAGCTATTTGTCTTCTTTGCATTCGACAGACGCAGCCTTGCTGGAGAGGAATGTAAGGAGTTATTGCTTATTGCTGGTGTCACACAGGAAATCTGCCCAATTCCGTGGAACCTTATTTTGACTAGCAACCTTATTTCAGATGCCTTTGCCACGTTTCTCCCTGGTTGACTCTTTGATGCTGCTGGATACATACGTGTCCCAGACCACGTCAACTCTTGTAGAGGTCTCCAACTGCTGCATGATGTGTGGAAGAAATACGCGACTGGCATATTCATCAAATATGGCGATGTTAATGCTTGGCAGGAGGTGCACAACAGCAGCACCATCAAGAATTGTCACATGGAATGATCTAGAAGGTTCTATATGTGGCTCATCTGTCTCTTGGGTAAGAATGCTCAGCAAATCCGACTTCTTCCTTTGTCGTAGTTTACCTATGTCAGAAAGACATGGATGATATGGATGATTTACATGCTTGAAGAAGGTTTCCATGTATCCATCCCTTTTCTGCATGACTATATATAATCTGGAGAATAGTGACACCACATCCTTCAGCAGTGAGATCCGCCGTGCCTGTTTTGCCTTTGCCTTGGGTTTTGGACAACTAAGCAGAAGCAATGAGTTTTTCTTGATAGGCTCATGGATAGAGCATTTGCGGTCAGTTAGCATTGATTGACGGTAGGCGTTGTATTACTCACTGTCCACTGCTTCCACGGTACGGACTGTGTTCACAACATATTCGTCAAGGATATTCCGAGTGTCCATTGTTAACAGTCCAGGGCTGGCATCTCAGAGATAGCTTGAACAAGACCAAATGTTTGCTCTTTGAATGTCTTATGTGTTGACAGTCCCTCCTCGTCGTGTTTTTTATTTTCTTCTTCTGAGGTAAACTCCTCCTCAAATTCTTGAAGAAGTCGTGCTTGCTAAGGTCCACCTATCATCCCCTTCTTGAAGGCTGCACCTCCTTTACCTCTCTTTACTCTACCAGGTCATTATTTTGCTGGTGAGCCTGGTCGATTGGTATGGACGAAAATCGCCTGGGTGTCTTCGACTTCATATTGGATGGCTGGAGGTAAGCGCTCCATGTCTCAATTGTGTACGTGAATCCACCTGACATAGTTGTGATGATCAAGGGAAAAGAACCAACCCACCAAGGCCGTCATTGGCTCCACATACAAGGGGAAGTCTCGTTCTCGGTTGACCCGCACGAAAATCAGACCAAGTATTTCCATCTTGAGGATGCTATCTCCACGTTTTTTTGGCCCTCTCATCGTGTGGTCATTCAGTCATAGTGTGTGTGCATGAAGACATCGTGCTTGAGTTTCGCCAGGGCCAGAGCACACACTTGGTGGGCATGTCTAGTCCTAATTTGGGGGACTTCCGGTGGTGAATTGATTTGAATTTGGTGCAGCAAACTTGCGAAAATATAAGGATATTTTATCAAGATAAGTGATATTATTGAGCGTATAGCATACATAACGTAATTATAGGTATATATTAAGCAATATTTTTTGTTAAAAGTTAGCTAGAGGGAGTAATCTAGGGTAGATTAAAAGTAGGCGATTTGCGAGCGATAATTGGGGACGTTAATGTAATCGGAACGTTGTTTACAAAGTAGGTCACTGGCGAAGTTAGCGTACCGTGAACGACAATAGAATAGCGTTATTTGAGATAATCGGTGTAGTTAGATGAGTAATTAAAACCTGAAATAACAATCTTTTAATGTGTATAATAGTACACAGGAAACAGTCTTTGTAAAGACTACTTTGTATCTAAGCCTAACTTGAATACATTGTCATCGACATCGTAACTAGGTAAGGCACGGTGTGTCACTGTGTGTTAACAAATATAACTAACTATAACCTAAACAATCTGGTGTAAATTGTACACAGAAAAGTCTTTTCAAAGACTACATAAAAACTACTTTGAACATAAAAAAATTCTGATATGGTACCTTGCAAGCGGCAACTCAGGGCAAAACGACACCTAGTTTGCAACGACTGCCAGAGCTGGGTGGATTTTGCGTTGTCTGGCTGTCCAAAATCATGGGCAGAGACCAAAGATGACGGATTCACATTTCGGTGTATGGGGTGTTTGAGGGTGGAATGTCTGATGAAGGAGGTGTGTAAGTTGACGGATATAGTGAAGGAGATGGAGGCGAGACTCAACATGGATGGAGCAGAGAGGGATGGCGCGGAGAGAGTTGAGAATTCTACAACACAGAAGGAGCAGAGTTGTGACACGGAGACTGAAGAAAGGAGACTGAGAGGAAGGAAGGTGACCGGTGTGAAGGAACAAGACATTGAGAAAACAGAGGGACGGAGGACAAGTGTTCGGCAGAGGAAAAGAAAACCGGCCAGTGGGGATAGATCAGCAGGTAGTCAGACTGTAGAGAACGAGGAGAGACACGACAGCGATACAGGTGGTGAAGAGGTAGATACCACAGAGGCAGTTGGTAAGACTGTGAGACAGAAGACTGATGGAAGAAGACAGAGTGTTCAGCAAAAAACAGAAAACATGACAGGCGTGAAGGTGACAGGGGAGAAAGTGACCGTAGTGAAGGAGGTAGCCGGGGAAAAGGGACGGGAGAGGAGAGAAGAAAATGTGATGGGAGGAAAGAAGAAGGGACGAAAGGAAGTAAGAGTAAATGTGCTAGAAGAGAAGATGACAGGTGGAAAGGGGACAAGAGAAAACGCGACCGGAAAGAAGGGAATGGAAGAGAATGTGACAGGAGAGAAGACGACAAGAGGAAAAGACAACAACCAGACATATGCAAACCGGAGGAGCTACTCCGAGGCAGTGATTGAGGGGGCAAGGAGAAAAGAGAGAGTGTTTATGGGCGATTCAATTCAGAGAAAAACAGACAAGACTATATGCGAGGGGAAGGACGTTCTTGTATGTCTACCGGGGGCTAGGATAGAGCATGTGACCGAAAGGGTAGATAAGGTATTGGGGCATGGCAAGGGAGGGTCTATACTAGTACACGTTGGGACAAACAATGCAGACAAGGAGGGAACAACTGGGATAGTTCAGAAGTACAGACATCTAGTGAGGAAGCTAAAGAAGACAAGAGTGGAACAGGTTATTCTCTCAGGAATTTTGCCAGTAATGGGAGGAAGGGGGGCAAGATACAGAAACTGTAAGAGGATGGCGATCAACGCACTAGTTAAGCAGATGTGTGAGGAAGAGGACGTGGGATTCCTAGATTTACGGGGGTACTTTGTTGGGAGAGAAGATATGTACATGAGAGATGGCCTCCATCTAAGTGGAAAGGGGCCAGCAGTATGCTCAGAGAATCTGCTGCGATCTGTTGACAGTGGGACAGGTTGCATCTATTTAAACTAAATTCGCAGGGGGTACTCGCAGAGAAGCCTGAAACTGGAGGCATATATAAAGGCAGCAAAAATAATTCAGCAAAGAACAGTCTGGAAAACTGTTCTGAAGCTGGGTATAAATGTGTTTGTTTAAATGCAAGGAGTATAGTAAACAAAAGAAATGAACTAAACATTATGGTAGAAGATATTGACCCTCACATAATAGGTATAACCGAATCATGGGCAACCACCGATATATCAGATGCCGAATTGGGACTGACAGGATATGTAATGTTTATGAAAGATAGAATAGGAAGAAGGGGAGGTGGAGTTATTTTATATATTAAAGAATCTATCCAGGCTTATGAAATAAAATTAGACAGAGAAGCAGATTGCGAAGAAGCTGTTTGGTGTAACATAGTTACAGGAAACTCAACGTTAACGGTTGGATTAGTTTATCGAAGTCCAAACATAAGCATAGAAGAGAATGAAAAAATACAAAACGCTATAAGGGAAGTGAGCAAACGGGACTGTGTTATTATGGGGGATTTTAACCATGGGCATATCAAATGGAAATCTCTACAGAGTATGGGTAGTGAGGACCACAAGTTTTTAGTTTTAGTACAAGATAGTTTCCTTTCTCAACATGTGCTAGAACCAACCAGGGGAGAGAATGTGTTAGACTTAGTTTTGTCCTCACAGAATGAATTAGTTGACAATGTTAAATTATGTGAGCCTATGGGAAGTAGTGATCACAACCAGATACATTTTACCATCAAAGTAAAATCAGAAATAAATAATAAAAAGCAGTTCAGGAGAAATTTCCACAAAGGAAGATATAAGGAAATGAGGAAATATTTAGCAAAGATAGACTGGAATAATACACTGAAGAATAAGACAGCAACAGAATGCTGGAATATCTTAAAGAATGAAATAGAGTGCATCGTAGATAAATTTGTTCCCTTCAAAAAACAAGGGAAAAGG
Source organism: Paraescarpia echinospica (assembly GCA_020002185.1). NCBI lineage: Eukaryota > Metazoa > Annelida > Polychaeta > Sabellida > Siboglinidae > Paraescarpia > Paraescarpia echinospica. Next base: position 36,064,484 of record CM034533.1, read on the forward strand.
ACCAGAAAGAAATACTTATCGAAAGAAGCCATTAGAAAAATTAAGTATAAACAAATGATGTGGAAGTCATATAGACATACTGGAAATGACGAAGACCACAACATTTATAAAGAAGCACTAAACCAAGCTACAGTTGAAATTAGAAATTCAAAGAGAAGCTATGAACATAAATTAGCTTGTAATATAAAACATGACAGCAAGAGTTTTTATGCGTATGTTCGAAGCAAACAGAAAGTTCAGGATAAGGTCGGTCCTCTAGAAGATAGTGCTGGAAATATAATATCAGAAGGATTCTTAATGGCAGAAGACCTAAATGAGTATTTTAGTTCAGTGTTTACCAGAGAAAACACTAGTTCACTGCCAGTACCAGAGGCTAAGTTCAAGGGGGCAGAATCAGACTATTTAAGACAGTTAATTGTAACCCCAGAAATGGTAGCTAAGAAAATTAGGGCTATGAAGGAAAATAAATCACCTGGAGTGGATGGTATTCCACCCAAACTACTATTGGAAATTGTAGAACAAATTAGCATACCGCTTGTAACAGTTTTCAACTTGTCATTAGAAGAGGGAGTGGTTCCTTTAGAATGGAAAGAAGCAAACATTATACCGTTATTTAAAAAAGGTTCGAGAAACAAGTCAACTAATTATAGACCAGTTAGTTTAACATCGGTGATTTGTAAATTATTAGAAAGACTAATTAAAGATCACATGGTGGATTTTCTTGTTAAACATAACTTGATAAACCCATCTCAACATGGGTTTCTAAAAGCGAGGTCATGCTTAACAAATTTGTTATGTTTTTTGGAAGATATCACTAAGTGGGTAGATGATGGATCACCAGTAGATACCATCTACTTAGATTTTCAAAAAGCTTTCGACAAAGTGCCACATCAGAGATTACTGCTTAAACTAAAAGCCCATGGCATAGGGAATGGTATAATTAACTGGATAGAAAAATGGCTGATTGACAGAAGACAACGGGTAGTTGTTGATGGGGAGGCTTCAAACTGGAAATCAGTTTTGAGTGGGGTTCCACAGGGATCAGTACTGGGACCTATATTATTCTTAATATATAAAAACGATTTGGACGATGATATAGCTAGCAAGGTGTTAAAATTTGCAGATGATACGAAAGTATTTAGAAAGATTAAAAGTGATGGGGATAGACAGCATTTACAAGATGATCTTGACAGGTTGATCAAATGGTCTGAAAAGTGGCAAATGTTGTTCAATTTTGGGAAATGTAAATTCCTTCACACAGGACATGGGAAAGAATATAGAATATATAGAATATACAATGGGGGGAACTGTACTAAGTACTACTGTAAAAGAAAAAGACTTAGGGCTGACAATTAGTGCTGACATGAAGGTTTCAGAGCAGTGTGGAATTGCAGCTTCAAAGGGAAATCAAATCCTTGGATTGATTAGGCGAAATATAGCATATCAAGAAAAAGAACTAATAATACCGCTGTACAAAACAATAGTTAGGCCTCATTTAGAATATTGTATACAAGCGTGGAGGCCATACCGCAAGAAGGACATAGATATGCTAGAAAGAGTACAGAGGAGAGCGACTAAAATGATACCAAAACTGAGGGATCTTAGTTATGAAAAACGCCTAAAAGAATGTGGTTTAACAACACTAGAGACCAGGTGACTGAGAGGAGATCAGATAGAAGTGTTTAAAATATTGAATGGTTATGAAAATATTGATAGAAATATGTTTTTTTCAGTTAAGAAAGATAGAAAGACTAGAGGACATAAAGTTACATTAGTAAAGGAGCAGTGTAGATTAGACGTGAGAAAGTTCTCATTTTCACAAAGGACTGTGAATGAATGGAACAGATTATCTGATGATTGTGTGGGTGCTAGTAGTGTGAATATGTTTAAAAATAAAATCGACACATACCTCAGAAGGGCTGGATATATGTAGATAAAAGGGTTGGACTCTCGATAAGCCAAAGGGCTTCCTTGTCCACCTGCCATCTAGAGTTAATTCTCTGGATGGCAATCTTGTTAAATCTTGCTAAATCTTGTTAATGAGGTGTGATGCCTTGAGTAAGGAGTCAGCGGTTCCACAGGAGGCGATTCCTGCTTGGGTCAGTGTAGTTGTCCACCTAGAGGCCTTCAAGTAGTCCCCGAATGTTTTCCACGTTGCCATCTCAATATGGAGACCACCGAACATGCTTACACTCTTGTCCTCGCCATCTGTCTGAGGCCAGTTGCACTGAACAAACTTGGCCGGTGCATACAGTGGTGCATCTAAAGTAATCACTGGAATCCCTGTATAGATTATTATATTTCAGCAAGTTACCAAACACCAGCAATGTTAAATGGATTAGTTTTTTGCAAGTCCGTCAGTTCTAAGTACTACCTATCAGGTAAAACCATCGTGCACCCGGTGGCGAACATATATAAATATGAAACAAAATAACCATTTATTGACCTCTGGTGACCCAAATATAGTTCGGAATTGAAAGCCGATAGAAGATTCGTGATTAACGTGCAAAATTATGTATAGATCCCGAATTACACGACAATCGGAGCATTTAACTGAAAATCATAACTTTTCAATGTTTTCTTCAAAAAAGTTATGGCACATAGATTGCCAGGAAACAAATTGGTGCTGTTGTCCAGCATGTCCTGATAATATCAAAATTTGGCCTTAAGCTGCATCACTATACATTATTATATTGAGAATAATATGCTAGCTCGATTAAAGTCAAATTAATTAGTTATTACTTTTGTACATGTTCTACATTTCTTATATAAATGCAAAAGTAATTGCTGTTCCACATTGCACCTGCTTCGTGTTTACAATAACAGTATGACAATATTTACAATTTATGGATTTTACAACTGTCCTAATCAGTATCAGTTTAAATTGAACGCTAAATAATATAATTTGGATGAACGTACATATACGTAAGGGCTTGCCTACCTGTTCGTAAAATTAGTCTGTGTACGTATAGTCCCTTGAACTATAACTATGTATCCCCGCGAAAAACAAAATGAAATGCGCGTGACACACGTATCAAACGCTCCTTGCCCTAGCGACTAATCACATGCGCGCTAGGCGTGGCTTAAAAGCGCCTGTTAGCTTTTCATATGTGAATCGCAAATACGCCCACGGGCCCATATCGTTAACGCCTCAACAATGTCAGCGCTGAAAATAATAGTCAGTGTCGGATTGCCAAATGATAACTAAAGAAATGCGTTATCTTCAAGTAACGCCAGGTGGAATGTTGTGTGTGCACAGAAGGCTAGAATTAGGCTTTAACGTGTTCGCCAAACGCAGAATTGATCGTAGTCTGCGCGCAGCCGCCGCGTTCCACGCTAACGAACACCACGTGTCGGCGGTGTACTCGCCTCAACTGTTTGGCCAGCCGCCGTCTCCACGGTCTGACTCGGCAGGGTAGGACTGACCGCATGGCTGGACATATATATGTCCAGGCCGTCTGGGGTCAGTGGCTGAAGATAGGTCGACAACACCCGGCATGTCATTGTTAGTTAGAGCAACTTAACACACGCGCGCGCGCGCGCGCACAGGCACACGTAACTACACGCACGCGAACAACTGCACCATCATCAGTTGCCCGGTAACTAAGGACAACACCCACGATGGCGTCCAAAGCGTGCAGTGTGTGGTTGGGTGTGTGTGTATGAGTGAGTGTGTGTGTGTAGGTGTGTAGGGGTGTAAGTGTGTAGGTGTGTAGCTGTGTGTGTTCGTATGTGTGTATGCGTGCGTGCATGTGTGTTCGTTTGTGTGTACGTGTGTTTGTGCGTCTGTGCGTGCGAGTATTAGCGTGTGTGTGCGAGCGTGTGAACGTGCGCGTGCGTGGATGTATAACATGTGCTTGTGAAAATAACCATCTTATGCCCAATTAATCGCAAACAACCAAAACATGTTTAATTCACGCATGCGTTTAAAAATAGGTACACTGTCCGTTCTATCTGGCCCACTTCTTAAGTTAACTTTCGTGAGACGTACGACGTCTAGCAGAATTAACATGACAAACAATCGCCAGCATCCATGATCGACGCTTGTCCTTAGAGCCGCCGCTAAACACACCGAAGCAGTGGCCACAGTCAGCGGACAGCGAGCGTGCGAGGTGCGGGCTTCAGAAGACATATAGACGAGCGATAGAACCACCTAACAGACCGATTTAAATGCCCCCCCCCCTACACACACCCAAATGTTATATCATTGAAAGCCCTGAATCTCTCCGTCATAACTAGGCCTGTCCTGTAGTTGCCAAGTGGTGCAGTAAGCGTGAATCCAAGGTCAAACAAGGTCACCATCAAACAATCAATTTTATAAATTGGGCGCTTCCGAAAACTTCTTAATATTACAATGGCTATCTAATTACTTTATTTACATAGAAAATGGCCGTGTCATATATTCGTGGAACGCGTATTGTCTCACCTTTAAAACAGTGTTCGATATGATGTTGCATCCAGGATTGATAACAGTGACGACAAGGTCAAACAAGGTCACCCATCAAATGACGAATATTCGATATGGCGCTGTGAGATGAAGCAATTTCTGTTCTAGCAGCGTTCAAACAGGGTCACCGTCAATTGATGAATGTTAGAAATTGCGCCACTCCACAAGCTTTACAAAATCTTAATGGTTATAGAGCTACGTTACCTACTTACTGATGTCCATTTCATATACCGTTGGGAAGCTTACTGTCTTCCCGTTACAATGAGGTATAACGAATAACTATTAAACGGAGCATTATGTGTGTAGTGAAAGTCAAACAAGGTCACTACCAAATGATGACTGTTCAAAATTGCACCATTCCACAATCGTTGTAGGCCTAGGTTTATAATGGTTGCGTTGCATATCTATTTGCCTACGTGCATAATGCCTCTTCACATACCATTGTAAACCTTATTGTATCTTCGTAAAAATGTGGTATGACACGTAGCTATCAACTGGTGCTGTAAGTGTAGAGCAAAGGTTGAACAAGGTCACCGTCAAATTAAGAATTTTCGAAATTGTGCTATTCTGGAAATGTTAAGACAAATATATTTATATATATATATATATACGCCATATGTTTGTCAAAATTGCAAATTCTACGAATCATAATAAATACGAGCTGTTCCACACAAACCAGAAACACCAGTATCACGAATACCTAGTATGGCAACGAGAAAGAGCACTGGTTCGACAGATTGGTCTGTCTGTATTGTATGTTCGAAGAAGTCACACAGGAAAGACAAAAGGTTGCATAAAATTGAAACATTTGAACGGGCAACCAACCTGAAGAAGATTGAATGTCAAAGAGGACACGAAGAAATGATACGCCCAATATCGGTGGAGGACTTGATAGCTAAGGATGCCGTGTACCACTCATCATGTCTTCCAATCCTACCTGAGTAAAACAAATCTTAAAGCAAAGGCACCGTTGTCAACAGTTACAACACAGGGTCCTTATGACACTGCATTCTACAGTTTGATTCATAATATAGTTTCAATGGGATCTCGAACGACATGGGCTCAGAGAATACAGTCATCAGAGATGCAAAGGGGAGCAGTGGTATAGTCGGACTAACTAGAAAGAAGCCAGCATTCATCAGGTGGACATTGACGAGGCACCGATGAGTGAATATGCTAAAGCAATGCGAGAAGGGAGTGGTTTGTCCACAAGTACTGAAGACAAGGATCACAAAGAAGTACTGGCATCCACACTGAAGAGGGATGACGAGCATGCTGTTAACAAAGTGACCAATCCGTTCGAGCCTGAATTTCACCCAGAAGCACTCACCAACTTATCTACGGGGCTGCATGCAACACTGGATGTGCAAAATACGATCCTCAACATCGTAGATGCTGAGGAGGAGAAGCTGGAGAGGTTTGTGCATGGCGCACTTGAATCAGATGAAACGTGCAGCTTTTACAGCCCCATCAGCAAGTCCGGCCTGAAAAAATTTGCTGGCATGGCGAAAAAGACCAAGTTGAAGTGTGGCAAGGGAGGCGTTATAACAGCAGCTATTAGTCCAGAGATTGTGTTCCGCAGAGCCATGTCGTTGGCGAGGTGCAGAGATAATAATATTTAATAATAATATTTTTTTTTTATAGAGCGCAATTTCCAATAAAATGCTCAGAGCGCTGTACAAGAAGCTAATGTCATAAAACATTAAAATTTAGCAAAGGTATGTGCACAGTAGATATAAAATACAAATTTGATATAATAATTATAAAAACAGAACAATTTTATTTAATTACTAAAAATAGATAAATAAAAATATGTATATATAAAGCTGTTATTTAAACATTATTAAGATATATAAGATACTTTAAGTATATGTAGAATAAATAATATATATAATATTTACATATATGCAATCGTGGGTAGATAAATAAAATATAAGTTTAGGAGTAAAATGTCAAAGAAAGTAAAATGTCAACAGTATTCCGCTTTGAACATGTGTGTTTTCAGAGTCCGTTTGAACAGTGTTAGGTTTCCACTACATTTTATGTGAAACGGCAGCAGATTCCATAATCGAGGTCCTATCACTTCGAATGCACGATCACCAAAACTAACAAGCTTCGTTCGCGGCACGTGTAGCAGATATTGTTGGGACGAACGTGTGCGCCCTGCAGAGCACTGTGTCTTCAGCATGTTCTCCAGGTACAATGGTCCGGTGCCGTTCAGACATCGATACACATGCATAATAATCTTGAATTCGATTCGACATTTCACAGGTAGCCAGTGCAGTTCTTTCAGGATTGGGGTAATGTGATCTCTGCGAGGTGTAAAAGTAATGATTCTTGCTGCCATGTTTTGAATGCGTTGGAGTTTATTCAAATGTTCAAGTGGTAGTCCAGCAAGCAGCGCATTCCCATAATCCAGTCTGGACATGACGAAGGCGTGGACTAATGATTTCGTCGCATCTAAGGTAATGTAACGTCTGATACGGCTAATGTTGTGTAGGTGCATGTAGGCTGTTCGGCAGATGATGTTCCTATGGCCACCGTTCTCGGCCACTCGATAGGGCCAGTGCCGATGGCCATTTTTCATGTTGATGGTACAATGCGGAAAACTAACAAAGCGGAACCGGACCATCAACTAGAAGCTCAAGGCGAGAGAGTATCTGAACTATCACAAAGCAACACTGCAACTACAGTGTATATTAGGGATGCCATGGACGTCATTCAAATGATGGCGAGGGACCAATTCAATTAATTTGATGCATTAGCGGTAGCATACTTCAGGCAACTTCTGACAGGATTTCAGAGAGCTGACACAGTTGTGGAAGCATTTGATAGATATGATGACGATAACACTGTGAAAACTGCTGAAAATGACCGCCGCGCAGGATCAACATCTGCTTGCAAGCAGTACCAGGTGATTGGTGGGCGCCCAGTACCTCCATAGTAAAGGTTCCTCAATGTTCCACCCAGCAAGCAATCACTAGTGAACTTTCTTTGTGAATATGTGGTCTGTCAGGCATCATCCCAGTGGCTGGAAGCACACTCAACGTGTACACTCCTGGTTGTTGGAGGCTTCGCAGATAGTGAGGTAGTGAAATACGTCAGTAGTCGAGGTGTAAAAGAAGACAGACACTTTGCCAGTACACAAGAAGAAGTTGACACCAGGATGCTTCTGCAAGCTGGTTTTGCTGATTCAGACTTCGGAGTACGTGGTGTTCTAGGAACCGTAATAATTAAATCATCAGACACAGATGTCTTAGTGCTTGCTGCATACTACTTTCCCAAAATGGCGAATACAGTCAACATGTGGATTGAAACTGGCACCATCACCAGCACCACAGACAAGCGCTGATTTGTACCTGTGCATTCGATTTGTACAGCACTCGGTCCGCTTTCTGCAACATACTTCCTGCCATGCATTCATTAACAGGCTGTGACTCAGTTTCCTCCCTGTTTGGAATTGGGAAAACAACTGTTTTCAACGTTGTTATACAGAAGGGGGCAGGCCACTTCATGAATCTTGCCGACGTAGGAAACAGCGATAAAGAGGCTGCACTATCAGCAGCGCAGGCATTCACAGCAGCGTTGTACAACCTAAGGGACACAGAGAAGAGTGCACACATCAAACTCAACCGTTTGCGGCTAAGACTTATCAACAAGAAGGACAAGTAGTTGGCGAAGCTTCCCCCATGTGAAGCAAGTTTCGAGGAACATGCAAGGCGGGCACAGTGGCAAACGAAGACTTGGATGTCTTCACATGTGGCCAAGCCAGATACAGGGTCCCCACTGCCGCATGAATGGGTGAGAAAGAATGGCAAACTTGTACCTGTCTTCTTCAAAGGTCCAATGGCGTCAGAGCTCCTGGAAGGACTCATCTGTTCCTGCTCAAGTAGAGGTTGCTGCACAATCAATTGTTCGTGCAGTCAGAACAGTTTGTGTTGCACAGAGCTGTGCACATGTCATGGGAATAAAAACTGTGAAAAACCTACATTCGACTGGCGACCAAGACGTCCTACGTGACGATGACGACGATGACAGTGAATAGCGCCATGTCAAACCGCATTTTAATGGGGAGAAATTGTCCTTTCATACAGTGTATGACTTGTCCGTAGTCGTGAAGTAGAAACACAGTCAGTGTAACTTTATGATGTTCGCGGCATTGTAAACTTTCGAATATTCGTCATTTGATGGGTGACCTTGTTTGACCTTGTCGTCACTCTCATCATTACAGGATACAGCATCATATCGTACATTGTCTTGAACGTGCGACAATACGCTTTCCAACAATATATGACTTGGGCATTTTGTAGTTAAATAAAGTAGCTAGATCGCCATTGTAATATTAATAACTTTTCGGAAGCGCCCAATTTCTAAAATTGATCGTTTGATGGTGACCTTGTTTGACATCGGATTCACGCTTACTGCCCCACTTGGCAACTCTACGATGGGCCTAATCGTGACGGGGAGATGCAGGGATTTCCAATAATTTGGGTGTGTGTAGGGGGGCCATTTAAACTCCTAAAATAAATCATTTTTTTGGGGGATTTGCCGCTCGCCTAATATGCTCGGAACGCTGGAACCTGTGCTCCGATTTGGATGGTCTTAGTGTCGTTTCTATGGATTTTGGGGGTGCTGAAGTGACTGGTGAAGTTTTTGAATCGATTTAGGGTCAAGGTCACACGCTAGAGGTCAATGATAGGGTCAAATAGTCACTAATACACGAGTAAACACCCAGCTGTGTGTCCTCACTACCAGTTCATAGGTAATTGGTGTCCAGTGTGGTGTTTACATACACCCTGGGTGGATTGATAAAGATTTGTTTTCAATTGGGCGTTATGGTCACACATTTTGAGGGTCAATATCAATGTGCAATGACCCCCTTGTATCCATTGGCATGGCGATCGTGATAGTGAGGGACATTAAAGTAATATATGTTCACATCGGGACAAAAGCATGAAATTTGACACAGATGACCTTGATACCATACTTTTCAGAATTATGATGGAAGCAACCTGAAATGTTGATGCTTCTGCCATTTTGTGGAAAATTCAAAATGGCGGCAACCCGAAATCGAAATTTGCTAGATATCTGGAACCTGTGCTCCGATTTGGATGATCTTAGTGTCGTTTCTAGTGTTTTTGAGAATGCTGAAGTGATTGGTGAAGTTTTTGAATCAATTTGGGGTCAATGTCAATGAATTTCCGCTAAAGCACTACTTTCTTAATATTTTCTCTTATGAATCTCTGGTATCCTCCAGTACGATTATTATTATATTGATGTAGTTCATGGGGTCTTCATGTATCCTTAGTCCATCGATGAGATCGTTCCATCTATATTGGGGTCAAGGTCCCATGTTCGGGATCAAAGTCAGTATGGTTTCATAACTTTGCTGTTTATCAAAGCTACGTGTATGTGGCATTGGGTCTTTCACTGAATATGATATAGGCAGTGGATATCACAGCATGATATTGGCTGTGGAAAATATAAAGTTTAAATATAAATATATTGTAGTGGAAAACATAAAGTTTATTTCAAATCAGTAAAAGGATTACCCTTAAGACCATGACATAGGGCTTAGGCATCACAAGAGACTAGGGTCGTCGGAAAGAGCAAGTAGTGTTTCAGTAAGGTCTGGGTATGCCTGCCATGCTGCCCAGGCAGTTTTCTTACCGATGCCAAGGAAAGATGACGTCGTATCACACCCGGTGAAGGAATGGAACAGTGGAAGCATGAGCATTCTCAGGACCAAGTCTTTGGGTGATTGCATGTACGGGGATGTGCTGAAAGGCTTTTCCAGTTCCAAAGCATATCCACAACTCCATCAAACCAAGGCTGCCAAAGTGGCCAACAGCAATGATGACAATATCGCTGTCGACTATGCGGATGAAAGCCTTTGAATGACTACGTTGTGCGGCGTGAGAGATATGCAGAAATATCTTGCTATCGGCCTCCAGGTGATTTCATGGCATGATCGTGTCCAAGTCAGCTGCCTATTGGCTGTGAGAGGTATTCACCAGGTCGAGATCGTCATACGTGGAGCAAACCATAACATTGGTGAGCTGAGACGATGCCTCATTAACAGCTTTTGAAAGGAACCTAAACAGCTGGACCTTGGGACTAGAAAAGCCTTTCAGCACATCCCCGTTCATGCAATCACCCAAAGCTTCCACTGTTCCATTCCTTCACCGTCGTCTTTCCTTGGCATCGGTAAGAAAACTGCCTGGGCAGCATGGCAGGCATACCCAGACCTTACTGAAACACTACTTGCTCTTTCCAACGTCCGTAGACTTCTGACACTCGACTCCATCCATACGGCACGTCTTGAAAGCTGGGCTGTTGTCATATACAGTAAGAGCAGTGGATGCTTAAGGGTGAATGATGCCAAATGTCAACTCTTCACTTATGGAACTCGGACGTTCGACCACATCCCCCACACAGGAAGCCCTGCTCCAGCATACAAGACGAGCTCTGCACCAGGCGGGTTATATCTGGAGACAAGCAAGGCAACGACACCAAGATGTTCCAGATGCTTCAGTGTGGGTTTGGGTGCAAAACGTGAAAACGAAAGTCTGGGCACCATTCTGGACAGTGCAAGCCGACGCAAGCAAAGCGTGTGCCCTCCTTCACCACTGTAGGTGTGGGAAAGCCTGCAGAGGAAACTGCAAATGTGCCAGGGCAGGTAATGTATGCAAAACGTCTTGCTGGCGAGAAGGATTTTGATGCGATCCTGCAAGTTAATTGCCTATAAATAGTACGTAAATGTGTAACTGGTGATGCCTTAGCCCTATGTCATGGTCTTAAGGGTAATCCTTTTACTGATTTGAAATAAACTTTATGTACTACAATATATTTATATTTAAACTTTATATTTTCCACAGCCAATATCATGCTGTGATATTCACTGCCTATATTATATTCCGTGAAAGACCCATTGCCACATACACGTAGCTTTAATAAACATCAAAGTTATGAAACCATACTGACCTTGATCCCGAACATGGGACCTTGACCCCAATATAGATGGAACGATCTCATCCATGGACTAAGGATACATGAAAGACATCAAGATAATAACAATCGTACTGGAGGATACCAGAGATAAATTAGAGAAAATATTAAGAAAGTAGTGTTTTAGCGGAAATTTGACCTTCATATTGACCCATAGCATGTGACCTTGACCCTAAAATTATTCAAAAACTTCACAAATCACGTCAGCACTCCCCAAAACCCTAGAAACGACACCAAGATCATTCAAATCGGAGCACAGGTTCCAGAGATCTAGCAGTTTTCGATTTCGAGTTGCGGCCATTTTGAATTTTTCACAAAATGGCAAAAGCATCATAATCTCAGGTTGCTTCCATCAAAATTCTGAAAAGTATGGTATCAAGGTCATCTGTACAAAATTTCATGCTTTTGTTCAGATGTGAAAATGTATTACTTTAGCGTCCCTCACTAATATCATTACCAGAAATACCAAGCTTTCGTAGACGCTATGTTCGTGCCAATCGCCCGCATTAAATGACAGATCTAATTGTTTTTGTCGCAGCGCTACGCGCTATTTTTTTTGGCAACACGTAGCCAATTAAAGCATCGCCTGTACATCGTACGATCAATACACGCGTAAAAGTACATTTAAGTCATATATTCATCACACTCGCTTACAGTAAGCTTTTATCAGAATTCACTACTATATCAGACATGAATAATATAATCCATACTGTTGCTTTGGTATATTGGAATTAGTGGAATATGTTATGCTTTTAGTATTTAGATTTTTATCTTGAGTCCAAAATGAATTAGTTGATAATATAATAAAACTTTCTATTTCACAGCCATGTACTATCCATATTTTTCTCTAAATATCTTGTGAAAATAGCAGAGTAAATTACATAGTAACACAAATAAAGATATTTCCTTTTCCTAATTTAGGAATTTGTTTAGTTATGTGCTTTGAAGAGGAAACATTTCTTTATAAAGATTATTAAAATGTCATAATCAAAAGTGGACACAAAACTAATGTATATTATGAAAATCAATGTAATTTGAATGTGAATATCTTTTTATAAATTTGCTGTGATTAATATTCTCCATTTATAATTTCAATAATTAAATACACTAATACAACTACTTATATATTTAAAATGAATTCCCATGATTTTATAAACTATATAGTAGTCATTTTGTAGAGAAAAAATTAAGCTCCAATGTTGTAGCATAAGTGAGAGTTGAAATATTGATTAACTCAGTCTTTGAAGCACCCGAACATATAAAGGAACGTCGTATATCTGTTACCCAGGATCAGTTACCGCTTAATAGTTATTACAATATGTACTTATAAGCAATATTTGTCATTTCATGTATGTAAGGACCGTAGGAACCAAACACATCAATGGTTGGGACGTCTGGCTCTGCAAGGTCTGTCCCGTCGTGTGTGTAAAGACCGTGGGTACCAAACACATCAACGGTAGGGACGTCTGGCTGTTCAATAAACGATAATCAGAGGCAACAGCGGGTATTATTTTACTATATATATCTGACTGTTGACAGATATTTGGAATATTTCGTGGGGTGAAATACAAATTGCGTACAATGTTTCGGGCTATTAAACGACAATTGACAGAGAGCAAACCGTCAACGTATTTATTCTAGTAACAGCAAGTAATTGCATAGAAGTCGGAACGAGTTGTATATCGGGGTCTGAGCCTGAACGTCAACACCCGTTGTTGTCGGGCATTACTTTCGAAGCGTGGAGATATTTTCAAATTCTCAAAATACTGAAGGTGGTGCTTAACCACCCACTCGAAATATTGGTGGGTTTAGCCCCCATAATCCCTTCCGACTCCTATGCAATGTATGAATGAGTAACATATATCATACCTTTACAATAATTTCAGCCTAACTTCCAGACCACCATGAAACCAACATTTTACTTCCAATTGCCTTGAAACTTCATGTGTTGGTGCTACATTGTGCTGGCAGCTAATGTGCGTGTCGATAACTGACTGGTGTATGCCAGCATTTCATATCGGTGTTTGAAAATGCTGGTTACTGAAGTTATCTAATCTATTACTACTATTTATGGTCAACACTACCAACATAGGACTAATCCTTCAAGCACAAATTCTCCAATTCGGATGATATTTTCACATTTTATGCTGAAGATGCCGAAGATATCTAAGGATCGTAAAAAATGTAATTCTTCTTATGCTGTAATTGTGAGGTCTCATAAAACAATTATCTTCTGTTATCAGACACATACTGGTTTTGTGTAATTTGTATCACGTGTATAGTTTCTAAAATAAATTGCCCTACACCTTAAAGGGTCTCTGATTTTATTTGAGGAATATAATTGTCTGAAATTATATAATCGGTTACTGCTATTTAGAGCCTACACTAACAACATAGGACTAATCATTCAAGCAGGTTAACCACATCATTTCTCCGATTTAGACTATATTTTTACAATAAATATGTCACAGGTACCTACAGATTGATTGCCGGGTCGGCAAATGACCAGTCTGCAGCAGCATGTCATTGATAGGCTTTTGAACGTGTCATTTCCTAGATATCCGATCTTTTGCTGCCACTTACATTGCAAACATAGGACTAATCATTCAAATATAGGGCGTTACCATAAAAAATTTCTCCTATTTCGATGATATTTTCACAGTTTATTTTTCAGCTTTTTTTCCAAAATACTAGAAAAGGTTGTAGCAAGTCGTCTATGGTCTCACATTAGCACAAATGTCTTAACTAATGTGTCACAATCGCCATTTAGATAGTTTCATTCAACAGAGACTGCCCTATTAATGGTTCATAATGACATTAACTTGAACATTAATAATGGCAAAGTGACTGCACTTACCTTACTAGATCGATCTCTCTTCCGCTTTTGACACGATAGATCACAACATTCTCATTGAACGCCTATTAAAGTGGTACGGCACATCTGGCACAGCTCTATGCTGGTTTTCTTCATATCTAACTGACATATACCACATAATATACCTATAAAGATTGGGAACTGCTTTTCAGCTGCACTGCCGGCATTATTTGGTGTTCCCCAGGGTTTTGTTCTTGGGCCTTTGCTTTTTACTCTTCATACCACGTCACTAAGCTCTGTTATACAAACACATAACTTGGATCATCATCTTTATGCTGATGATACTCAGATTATATTATACACTCCATTATATTATCGCTAGCAAAGATATCACAAAACTTCAGCGTGTCCAAAACTGTCTAGCAAGAGTAGTTACAAGATGTCCTCGTTTCTCCCGCTCTGTACCACTTTTGAAGTCTTTGCATTGGCTTCCAGTACGATATCGTATAATATTTAAGATCTGTACCATTACATACCAGACACTGTCCAGTAAGCAACCATCTTATTTGCATTCACTGCTTACTCCTGTAAGAAAACCTATCCAGCTTCGATCATCTAATTCTGACCTACTGTTTGTTCCTAGAGTAAACGCTAACATTGGAACTAGTTTTTTTTCTGTTGCTGCACCAACTCTTTGGAGTATGCTCCCTCTTAGTGTTAGATCAGTAGAAAATATTTCAAAATACTGTCGTCATTTAAAAACGTATCTTTACAACCTTGCTTATCCACCTTAGCTCCCTAGCGCCTTGACCCATCTGTTGACAACTGGAATACTACTTATGGATTTTGAGAATGACCAATCCTGTTGTTGTGATGCGTCTCTGAGCTTGGTTTCCAAGGTTTTAGGCGCAATAGAAGTTATCTTATTATTAGCATATGTTGAAGATACCTACGGATCAGATGTGGAGTCGGCAAGTGATCGGTTTGCGCAAACATTTCATATATAGGCTTTTGAACGTGCTATTTCTTCTATTTGTGGACGTGGAACGTAAGGAATGACGTCAGTGGTGTACAATTCGTGGTGGAAAGGGCCATTCTAACAGAAGTGTGAACTAGAATACAGAAGAGCAAACATTTGTCAACGAAACAAACGCTGTGTTGTGTTTTATGGGTGACACCGACGTTTTAATATAGCATCGGGTATCATACCACGCAGGCAAGCAAGACGGTGAACACCTATAAAATACGACATTGTGCACGTCTTGTATTTTTGGCTGCATCACATTGACCGAGTTAACGCCCCCCTCCATACTCGCACTAGTTGAATGGGATTAACATTTCACCAATAATGAATAGAACCTGTTGTATTACACACTACTTTGTTAATTGTGATATGGTGCAAAATTTACAATATGGCTGTGCAGCACCACAGCGTAAGATTTCAAATGTTATTACACAAGCGTGCAATATGTGCTCTGCTACGATTACGTGTGCTACAACGCCACCATTACGAACAACTACAGCAGCATGCAATTTGTAAAGGTGCAATCCAATATCAGGACATAAATGCAATGGCTGACGTCTAACCTTATAGCACTTCCGGGTATTGTCGCTAGTATAAACGGAACAGTGTCATGTATCAACCAAACATTCATACGAGTTTGGTCTACGACGAACGAAACAGTGACATGTACCACCGACTGTGGGCACACATATCGAGTTTGTTACTGCCATACACGTCTAGCACATGAATGTATCAATCGAATGCTACATCGTGCGTCATCTAGCAGTGTAACGGTGATATCTGGTTGCAGGATTCGCCCTCTACCGAATCACAAAGGTGCAGCTAACAGTGCTATCTTGTTGGAGGATTCGCCCTCTACCGAATCACAAAGGTGCAGCTAACATCGCTATCTTGTTGGAGGTGCAGCCGTGAAGGTGCAGCCGTGCAGCGGTGACCATCAAGCACTGTAGGCCATCTTTGACGACGGGGAGGAGCTGAAGAAGGTACTCATCGCCGGTGCGGCCAACAAAGACCTGCTGCGAGAGATGTCGAACGCCTACCTGAAGCTCAGCGAAGATGGCCAGAAGATTATCGGCATCATCACCGAAGACGACTGTCTTCACTTCAACGGCAAATAGACCGCCTTCCCATTCGTTAGAGGGTGCTGTATCGCCATTGATGTCGATATCATTTAAACGGCCTCTGGAATTGCTCCGGTCGGTTGCTTCTTACAGCGCGGTTCGGCGGCTACAACGATTGAGAGATGCGGAGAAATCTCACCCAGTTATATAGTGTTCCGAGGTGGCGCTGATGCTTTGCAATATACCTAATGTCGATCTCTTAACTTCCGCCACCGTCGTTTAACGTAAGTGCAATCGTACCCAAAGTGGACGCAAAAGTTTACGACTAAAAGCTTTCCATGAAGCTGTTGGGAAAGTAGTAGTATCGGTACTAAGATGAACACGTTTTTGATGCGGTGTGTGGATGCTATCGAAAGGTCCCGGTTTTAAGATGTGATGTATCTTTCTTGTGTATTTAAGTTAACTTATTTGTTCTGTTTTGTGTTAAATTAACGTACATCTATTGTGTGTTGTGTGCACTGTGTATATCTTCTTCACCCTATATATATATATATATATTTCCAGTTTCCTATATGATTCGTACGTAATCACGTATACATTAACGTCTGTGTTTGCTCGAATACACTATCAGCGACATGTCTTATTTGTGTTTTGTAGTAAAACGACTTGAAACTAAAGTTCTGTTGTTATTGACGTATTTCGTAAGCCCCCTGAATCATCGCCACAGAGACTTCGTTTGTAATACCGCCACGGTCATTGGTCAGTGGGGTGGACAACGGACTGACGTCATCGTCGAGGTCACCAAATTCACACACAGATGTTATCTACGACATGACGTCACTAAAACTAATTATATCTACACACTTGCAGTAATCACAGTTTAGTAATGCCGACATTTTCTTCATCGAAGCTACACAACTTTGTTGAATTTTCGCGCTTTTCCCCAATTTCTGGTTGTCCTCTACTTGCATTTTTGTCCTCCTGTTCGAGTCTACGACTTGGAGATGTATCGTTCTCATCTTTCTTCCTCGTGTGTTTACCTCTGTAAACCACACAAAACACATGCCAAAGCTTGATCATATTATATTGAATTGATGTCTAATCTATAATACCGAATATACATGTTGACAATACACCAGCCATACTGTCTAATATATAATGACATATACATATGTTGCCAATACACCAGCCATAATGTATAATATATGATACCATATACACATGTTGCCAACACACCAGCCACACAAACACACACACACACACACACACACACACACACACACACACACACACACACACACACACACACACACACACACACACACACACACACACACACACACACACACTCGAACATGCACACGTACACGCACGAACACGCATGCGCACGCGCACACGCACATGCACACGGACATATACACACACACGTACATGCACTCGCACACGCACACGAACTCTCGATTTAAGATGGTTATACAAACTTTTACACCCAATACTAACAGAGACATAATTTAAATGCTTGACCAAATTGTTCATTAACAGCTGACACTCACCCAACGAAAGCTTCAGCTTCGGCGACTGTATCGCACAGCTCTTGATTGAGTGTCTCCGGCAGCACCAGCGCCAGAGACCCGGCCAGTGATGCCATGCAACCAAATATCACATAAGGCAACGGCTTCCATATGTTTGTCTGAAACATATATACCGCCAATTATTACATCCTGATTGAGACTTTGTTCTCCGACTTCTGCGTAGTGGTTAGCAACATTGCACGGATACACACAGAGTCGACATAGGCAGCTGCATCGATGAAGCTTGCTAGAACGTCTTTGTATTGATCCAAAGTTTTTTTCACTAGAAATATATATGTGCCATTGATGCAATTAATCAGAACTACAGACTTACCAGATTTATCTAGGAAGGCTTACAAGATTTTACACGGTTGAGGATCCGCTTCAGATTCAGCTTTCCAGAACGTTCTTATCTTTACTTACCATGGTTGACTTATCACATTTAACAATACATACATACTACGGTTCCGCTATTGAACGTTGCTGACATGCCACTGATTCAGCGTGCCTGATCTGCCTCGGCTTGACACAAAGCCTTACCAAACTTACAATGGCTGATTTACCATGCTTAACGCGGCGACTTACCATGGGTCCTCCGACGAAGGGCGCCACCATGCCACTGATGCGGGCAATGGTGGACGAGGAGCCGATGCCGGCGTTACGCACTTCCGTCGGGAAGATCTCCGTCGTGAAGACGTAGATTCCCGAGTAGCCGACGGTAATGAAGGCTTTCCCAAACATTGCCATCACCGTGGCTGGAGTGTCCATATCTGAAGGTAAAGTGGAAAATTATACGTACAGGAGAGAGGTGGGATAGAAGTGGAGAGTGGTGTATTGCATCGAACGGCAACCTACCTTTTCTACTTCACCTTAGGTACCGGCTAAAAATAAACTACATTTTGCTAATAGTATGGTCGTTCTATGTCCAAATAATCTGCTACCGGGTATTTGTTTACGTAATCATATTTGGTATCAATCAAAGCGCATTCTTTAACATGCTGAAAACTCCTCTTCAATCCTCCTTGGAGAAAAAAGTTATAGTCGTTTTTAGTGAAGGACCTCTTTTCAGTCAAATTTCAATGACTTCCCATGTCGGAAACCATAGACACGATATAAGCATACACGATCTGTGCTTAGATGCACTGTATAATTTCTTTAATCTTGTCATGTCAAAGTTCTTTAAAGCTGTTTCGCGGATATATTATATCAAATGTATTATGTTCTGAACTTAGGTGTGTTTTATTGTGCCAATCGTTTTCAAACCTTCATTTCCTTTAATTGACAGTCTAGATCCCACTGGCATATTAAATAATGTTCCTGATTCACCTTCATATCATGCTATTAAATTGTGGATCCTGGGGTCCTATTAGAGACTGCAGGCCATAACACCGGTGTGACGTGGCACCGCCAACCGGATGAGATAACATTAGGTTACAACCGGTTTAACCCCAACTGAGGTTTAATCTGCAGTCACACCAGTTTTGTCGCCTGCTGTCATACGGT
This sequence comes from Paraescarpia echinospica, assembly GCA_020002185.1. Classification (NCBI taxonomy): domain Eukaryota; kingdom Metazoa; phylum Annelida; class Polychaeta; order Sabellida; family Siboglinidae; genus Paraescarpia; species Paraescarpia echinospica. Next base: position 36,083,913 of record CM034533.1, read on the forward strand.
CTGAATCGGCGAACTGACGCACTCTGAACCATAAAACCAACATGTCAACAGGTCCTAGGTAACATGTGGCGATGATTTGTGTCAACATACGCCTTTAGACTGTGCATTCCAGTTAAATCCAGTTAAATTCGGTTAAATTCGGTTACATTCCGTTACATTTGGTCTCTAGTAAGACCGGGATCGTGCGCTGTGTGTGTGCTTCTGTACGTATGTGCGTCTGTGCGTCTGTGCGTCTGTGCGTCTGTGGGTCTGTGCGTCTGTGCGTCTGTGCGTCTGTGCGTCGGTCCTTTGGGGGCACCTTTTTGTCCTATTTCAGGACGAAAATGGTCCGCAAACCTGTTATCTCCACTCTTAATGAAAATATACTGTATTTTTGTCCTACCACCCATTTCATGAGCTCATTTCCGCGGTACTTCACTGAAAATATGTGTTTTGATATTGAAGCGAGTGCCATAATCTGGAAAATGAAAATTGGTATGTCGTAGCGCTTTAATGAGGCCTGTTTTTTGACGAATACGCATAATGCACAAGCGCGCCGGTGGTTAGTTCGTCAGCTATTTAAAATGATTCAACGTTCACGTTTAAATTATGTTGGCAGGCAGTTGTTCCGTGTGTTGCGAGTTATTAGATACGTTTATAATGTTTGTATTCCCTTTCTAGGTGACAAAATGGACACTGCTCTCAGCGATGAAAGCATTGTCTTCAAGAAAAACAGTTGTGTTATATGATGAACAGGCTTCTAGGCACCCGGTGATGCGACGAAAGGCACTTGAGGTCTGCCGAATCTGATCGTTTTCAGTGAGGTACTTAGCCAACTTGATCTTCGCGATTATCTTCGCCAGCGAAGTAGCACTACACCTTGTGGAAACGTTCTTGTTCATGGGGAATGAAGACGCACCTTCGTTGACAAGTAGAGGTTGAAGCGTCCGAGTGAGGAAAAGGAAACATTGAGTCCAAAGAAACAGAACTTGCAATCTGGCAGAGAACCATTCCACTAGAGGTAAAACTGTTTCTTTTGCAACCGTGAAGTGAACGTTGATAAACAAAACCCAGACCGCGGTGACTCTAGAGTTGTACGTACGAATCCTTTTCGCGATGAAATGCTTGCAAAATGTAAGAAAAGGCAAGACATTTGGGCTTAGGAAGTGTTCATGCGCCTTTAGAACAGCATTGACCTTGTCGCAGCTGAGACAGTGTATCATGAATCTTGCTATTCTCGATGTTGCTCTGACAAAGACCTAGCCTCTCCCAAAGGAGCGTGAAAAGCTGCTGGCCGCCCTGAAAGCCGCCAATACGTGTATGAGAAATTCAACAAGTTGTATGAATGGCTTGAGAGAGAAGCTGAACTGTATACGCTTACAGAACTGCATTAAAAATATCGAGATTGCTGGCTGCAATGTATTCTGTTAGGAGGCTCACACAGAAATTGAAGGGTCAATACATCTTCTTTGCTGAAGTTGATGAAAAAAACGTTGTGTGCTTCCGGAATATGGCCAACTTTATCACTAACGAGAAGTAGTACGAAGAAAAACTACCGAAGTTTGAGGACGAAGTAGACAGGATCGTTCTCACTGCAGCAAAGATAATCAAGGCCCAAATTCGGGAAATGTTGTATTTCAAGGTTAAGTATCCAACCACTGACGATATTCGAAACGACCTAGAATGGCTGCCACACAGGGTGGGGATTTTGATGGACAACATCGTTTCTTCCGACACTAAGCAAGCTTCAATAGGACAGTGTATCACCCAATAGGCAAGATCTCGCTCTGTCATCCCCGTTTGGTATTTGCCTTGGGTGTTGAGCTTGACCTTGCATACCGTTCCAAATGGCTCATCAATGAACTAGCCAGATTAGGGTATTCAATATCCTATGATGAACTGACGAGGTTCGAGCAGTCAGTGGTTCATAATGAGAACTTCGATGATCTAACTCTTATCCTGGAAGTTTTACCCCGTGGGTTGGTGATGACGTTGACCACAACGTTGCATATCTAAACGATCGAGGGACATTTCATGGAATTGGTGTGATTGCAGTGTCGACGTTTGGCAGACCTGTTCTTCAATTGACACATCAGGCTATCGAGCGACGCAAGACTATGCAAGTTAAGACAGTTGTGGCAAACAAGGGACTTCCCATCCAATCGTATGACGAGCCAAACCCGCCTAGTCTCTACTGTTACTGAAAGTTTTTCAAGATAGTTCGTTTTCAAATCAGAAACTTTCATTTTTCATATCCAAGTTGTATTTAATTTACCTGGTAGAGGCTTTCGTTAACGTATCCCGTCGACTTCGGTTAAAGAAGGATCCGACCAAGAAATATAAGGCAGAACTCATCAGAATGGTAAATTCCTTGGAGAAGGAGGGGAAGCTCACCAAAGATCTGTACTGGTACTTGTATCCTACGTTACAAAAAGTAGCACTGATGTATGGATCACCAAAAATCCACAAGGAGAGGGTGCCAATCAGATCAATTGTCGACTACACACAGACAATAGCATAAAGAGTATTCGGGGAATTGACGAACATACTACAACTACTTGATGAAAAAACAGAACACCAGACGGAAAATTCACAAGAACTGGTGAAAGAAATGACAAAGGTGAGAGTGGAAGTAGGAGAATTGTTTGTATCATATGATGTGGTGTCGCTGTTCACGAATACCCCGATCAGAGAAACTTGCGAAATCATCACAAAAAGACTAGAGAATGACAAGACACTACAGAAATGAACAAACCTAAACGTAAACGTCATCAAGGAGTTGATGAAGTTTACCTCGGAGACGACATACTTCAGATTTGGAGGAGAAAGCACCAGCAGAAGTGTAGCGTAGCTATAGTCCGGTACCCACCCATTGTTGTGAACCTGTACATGGAGGACCTGAAGCAGAAAATAATAGCCACAGCACCAGTCGATTGCCAACCGAGAAATTGGAAGAGATATGTGGACGATGTAATTTGCCTGGTACACACAGGAAAGGCAAAGAAATTACAGCAACACATGAACACAGTAGATCCCACAGGTAGCATCATTTTCACGCGGAAAGACGAAGAGAACAACAGCATGCCCTTCTTGGATACAAATTTCACCCGAAAGGAAGATGGCAGTGTGAAGTCTACAGTGTACAGGAAGAAGACACACACTGACCAATGCCTGAACTTTGCGTCCTACCACATCAGAAGCTGGGAGTTGTCAGAAACCTCATGAACAGGTGTGAAACGATAACTTCAGAGGAGGGTGACAAAAAGGAAGAGGTGGAACACTTGAGAGGAGCTCTAAGAGTATGTGGCTATCCGTGCTGTGCCTTGAAAAAGGAAATACACAAGGTGCTGGAAAAAAAGCTTGATGTTTACAGACCATGCGACAACTGAAAATCACACCATTGACTGGGAGGGAGAGAAAATTGTAGACACGGAACGTAACAGAAGAATCCGGGATATCAAGGAAGCCATCTGGATGAGGAAAACCAGAACATCCATCAGCAGAGACGAAGGCAATTACGAACTGCCTCACGTGTACGATGACGTCATTCAGCGTTATCGGTACTGATGAAGTCGATGTGATACGTTCACGAAAGCCTCTACCAGGTAAATTAAATACATCTCGGTTATGAAAAAAAAGTTTCTGATTTTATTTACGCCTTGTCTCTCTTCAAAGGTCTACAAACCTCTCATTGCGCTGCCATTCCCTTACGTTCTGGAACTTTAGCATCTCCACACAAGCCTAATTGGTCGGGATTCATGCAGGACGTCTCAAATGGAACCCACCCACCACAATCTCGTTGCAGATGTTGCCAATCAACGACTTAAACCCTGTTGTTGAAACTTGCATCTACTCTACCATGCTGTACATTCAGAGTCAGTTCGACTCTTGTCTTCTTTAACTTCCTCACTAACAATCTGTACTTCTGTACTATCCCAGTTGTTCCCTCCCTGTCTGCATTATTTGTCCGTACGTGTACTAGTGTAGACTCTCCCTTGCCGTGCCCCAATAGCTTCTCTACCCTTTCAGTCACATGTTGTATCCTAGCCCCCGACAAACAAAAAAAGACGTCCTCCCCTTCGCTTATCTGTCTTTCTCAGAATAGAGTCGTCCATGAACACCCTCTCTTTTTTCAATGCCCCCTCAATCACTGCCTCAGAGTGGTTGTAGTCTTTTCCCCTGTCTTCTGCTTTCCTGTCACAATCTCTTCCGTTCCATTCTGTCCTGACGATGTTTCTCTTGTCACCTTTCCTCCTGCCATTGTCCCTCCCAACTTCTCTTCTGTCACATTTACCCTCATTTCCTTTCTCCCGTCATCTTTCATCTCATTGCATTTCCTTCTCTCCTCTCCCGTTTCGTTTCCCTCCTACCCCTTTCTCTACGGTCACTTTATCCACTGTCACCTTCACGCCTGTCACATTTCCTACCGTCGATCCTCCAATTTCGTCCCCTCCGATCACCTTCCCTCCTCTCTGTCTCCTTTTCTTAGTCTTCTTGCCACTATTCTGCTCCTTCAGTCTCACAGTATTCCCAACGCTCTCCCTGTCGTCTCTCTCCATTCCACCTGTCTCCTTGCTGATTCTTATCTCCATCCGCTTCGTGATATCTTCCAACCTAACTACCTAATCTCCAGACATTCCACCTTCCAACACCCACGCACTGAAAGGTCCATACCTCTTCCTTGGTTTCTGCCCATGACTTCCCACAGCCGGTATAGGGCAAAATCCACACAAATTTGGCAGTCGTCGCACACCAAATGTCGCTTTGCCTTGACTTGCCGTTTACAAGGCGCCATATCAGAATTTATTTAATAATAATAATCTAATTAGCTATTTAAAATAGTTCAGTCAACTATGTTTACACTACTCACTGTCTATATCTTTAAGAAGACTGTTTACTATGCACAAATGTCACACTTTACGTAAGATTACCATGTTTATTTCGGTTACGGGTTTTGGTTAGAGTCACAGCTGAATATCTATTCTATCAGAAATGCTAACGTTACCGGTAGTGACCTAATTTAAATACAATCAATTTTTTTACGCTAGACTGCCTTATTGATTTAGGTTACCCCGCGCCCTAGCGAATACATGAGACACTAACTACATAAACGAAACATAGTTCGCCCGGTTATCGCAAATGCTTAATTTTAACAACAATGCTTGTTTACAAACTTATCGCTAGCTATCTTACCCTATTATCACTCAGTAGATTAAAGTGTTCTAAAATACTTTATCTAACTAACTTTAAGCACAACTGCTACTCACTATATGTTTACTGCTACTCTGTTAATTAAACTGAGGAAAGAATAATACTTATCAATCAGTAATTCCACTTGTTTATCAACTTTTCTGCACCACCAATTTCTACGATCTACCTCCGCCAAACAAAGCCACAAACAGCTTAAATATACAAGTCGGATTATATTCTTAGGAATCTGCCTCACTCTGCTTACTTAAACTATATGCAAATATTTGTTTTAAACAATATCCGCATACAATTATTTGTTTACTATATATTCGATTATTTGATAGTTCCTTAGCTATCCTTGAACTATCTGGGTTGGAGCAGACGATAACACTGGAACTGGTTCAAATTTTTGGCCTGTTGCATACACGATTCATGATCGGGACAAAAACGATCGTACTAGTCGTGTTTTAAGGATATTTTAAAAAGACTGGCCAGGGAAGATTGGCAGAATTCTCGTATTAGCGGCATCACCACATATTTTATATTTTATAAATGCACCCCCAAATCAAATCAAGTAGCTAACTGAATGTAAATGCATCCTATGCACATCACACGCGAGTAACCGGTGTGTAGTCTGGTGAACCTTTAGACTTTCTGTTTGTAAAAGCTGTTTTAAGCACATATGTCAAGATAAGAAGATAGTCTATGGATTGGGCACATCACGTGTTTAGATATAGACAACACACATTTGACTGAACTAACATTGACACATGTACAGACAGACAGTGGCTGTTCAATGACAACGTAAAAAAAGCTTTAAAAACTACAACAAAAAAGAATCACGAAATGTGTGGTGGAAAGCTGGGCATCAAGTCAAACAAATAGCCGAAGTCAGCGTTACCTGAAAAAGGATCACTGCAGCTTTGTGGGTCTCTAGGATCGAAGATGATAGATAGATAGGAGACCTACATCGATGAACTATGGCCTCGATAGTTGTGTAAATAAATGAGTTTTTGCCATCGCATTCTTTTGTGGTATGTGTTTGCACGGCGTGTGAAGGAAACGAACGATCAGTCTCGCACGTGTAAGGTATCCAGAAGCACTCAGATACACCTATTAACATTATTACCACAGACGTACACCAATGCATATGCAACTTAAATAAATAAAAATAAACTATGGTCACTAAATCTAGACCTATGTTTCCCATAGTATGGATGACAACTCGGTGTGACGTCGCTACCTACCGGTAAGGATGAACGGGATGCAGATGAAGCTGGAGAGTCCGGCTGCGAGCAGGGAGAGGCTGCAGGTGAGTCGACGTCCCATGGCCGGCCAGTTGAGCAAGACGACACACAGCAGGTTGGCGGGCACCTCGACCGCCCCGGACAGGAACGAGTTGAAGAACACGTTTCCAGACAGGTCGGCCATGTTTAGTGACAACCCGTAGTACATGAGGCAGTCGACGAACCTGGGTAACGCAAGTACGTGATCTGTCATGTAGGAATTTGTTCACACCTTATTCTAGATGGTGGTCGCGGTCCCCTCTCTTCCATCATTCGTTTTTTTGGTGGGCCAGCATTCCACCTACAATTGATCTATTTGCCAGGTTTCCACCGATCTAATCCGTCAATCTCTCACTTATATTTACAACCAACCTCCCACCTCCTGTCATTCGCCATTCTGGTCATTATCACAGAAAATTAGCCACAGCAAACCAAATATTTACTGACAAAACATTTTATATATATAAGCCCTTATTTTACAATATTTATAGCCTCCCTTTGTACTATACATTGGCGTATCATCAAATACTTCCCAATCAGTCAAACACATGACACTATTATTGTATTACAATGTACTGTTTATGTTATGCTGTGCTGTCTAATGCAACAACAAGTCTGATATTAAATGTCTACCTATGTACAACACGCTAGAGGCAAGAGCACGTACTCACCAGTGAAGGTAGACAACAAGCGTACGTTTGCGCATACGAGGAGTTCGGAACAGGTCTATGACTGTGCCCTTCTGTTCTACGTCAGGACCCTACAAATAGTGCACTGCGTATATTTGGATAATTCTGTTACATGTTTTTTATTCCCACAAAACACACATAATAATTCCATAACGCATTATGACTGTAAAATACTTATTTGAGTAAAATTAATAACACGTGTCCTAAAATCGTGAATACTTGGATGTTTATTTTAAAATGTTTGTTTAAATGATATTCTAACAAAACTACCATCAAATTCATATGTAAATGTCAAAGAAAAAAAGAAAGATTAGTTCTTATTAAAAAGTTGTTCTAGTAGACATTAGAAGCTATGAATATTGCTATTTGAATACAAGGATGATTCACCATTCAACCATAATAATAAGTTATGATAGTTAAACACATTAAAGGGCGGATGAAACGCTTGAACAGCCATAGCCCAAACATAAGAACATGTCACGTACAGTGCATGTCTCCATGATTTGATGAGCGCAGCGCCGCGGTATATTTTAAATAATTTGTGAAACTTAGGCATTATCGGCACTGGCCGTTATTGCGCTTCAGCGCGCAGACTCGGAATTCCAGGCACTGTTGCACAATGTAATTCAATAGGCGACGGAGCACAGCTCACAGAAAAAAACCAACGAATCGCATACAAAATATAACAATAGAAAAATCGAATGCACTGAATGGCTACTGGATATACTACAAGTGTTACTAAGCAACTTTTCACATACACCCACGGAAGAATTCCTACAGAAAAAAGTAGGTTGAGGCTAGCGGCCTGTCAGATACCATTAATACGATGCGTAGATTTGCATGTGCTCCGTCGGCAACGAAACGGTCATTATCTCGTAGGGAGATGCGTAAGTGGGCAATTCCCTACCAAACCCAAATATACGCGTATACAGTCACTTCATTATAAAATCATTCAGTTACGTGCTTGTTCACTTTAATATTAAAATATGTTTTGTAATTTAACTGTAGTATTAAAACAAGGGACCAGGGCCGATCTTGAGGTGGGTCCAGGGTGGTTGGATACCACTTTCGGCATAAACATGGGTACACAACTGAAATTATATTGAATGGCTGAAAACCAGGTTCTATGTACACTTTGCACATTTTCAAGCTGCACCTTCCCTGCTTACTGGTTGGTGCTTCCTTTTTGGCCAAAAATTTAATTATGTACATGATTTTCAAATAAAATATTTTAGGTTAAACATCAGAATCTAAGACTCGATATGTTGCATGTTGTCAACTGTTCAGTTCGAAATATTTCCAATATTTAGGGAAGGTGCCTTATTTCGTGCCTTTAATGCTTTATATTTAATTAGGACATAACAATAAACAAAGCTGAATTTGTTCATGTATTAGTTTTATGTAGAAGTATATTGTAAGCTCTAGTTATTATCTACTGTTGACTGACATGTTGCTGACGTTCTAGTCAAAATTAACTTACTTGCTGTCAGATCACTGGTTACAGCAATGGTTTGTGTGTTTTGTCGCCCAAACGGTCAGTACCAGATCATTGTACTTACTTATCACTAACCGAATATGTAAATATAATGGTTTCAGCCGCATGATAAAATAATATGCACAGAACATTCGAAATGCAATCAATTGTTTCTAATATTGATTTTTGACACATAGAACACTATACTCTTCTGATAATTTGAAATAAAATTGCATGAAGAATAAGATTTACAGTTTTATAAAATAATAATAGAGTGGCTCAACGGTTATACAGAAGAAACACAAACGCAAGGAACAATTTACCTACCATCATGACAAATTTATTAAATTTATTATATAATTTGGAATGTTGGCACACGTAGCATAAATTAGCAGATAACATTTTCAAATACGTCTATACCGGAGTGAGTGATGTTGTTTTGAGAAGGATGTCCATGAGCATGTTGTTAATAGTTAATACCTGGTTGGAACTGTTGAAAACATCAAACAAAATACTACATTTTAACTGGAAACACACTTTAACATAACGACATCATGCATGCAAGTAAACAATGACTTTGAAAAATATGTAGCATATTATGATATGTAGTAAGGGTGCTATCATTTGAAATTATTTCAATATGAGACTTAAGTTTACGACTTACTAAGTAATTAATTACAAATTCATATTACACAATGATGTTAACATATAACATATATTTCAATCACGATTATGTCTTCTGCACCTGCAATCTGTTTTTTTTTCTCAATACTATGATATATATATTTACATTGAAATATTCGACGGGGAGTATAACATCATATAATGTTCTTCCCGTGTTGTTCTCATTACGCTATTATATATGATTTGTCTTAATGTGATTTATATCTGTATGTACTGTAAATAGTTCAATAAATTTGACTTCAGTGTTTTATTTTGGTTCGAAAATGCCCATCCATATATCTCCCTGCAAAAAAGCCACCTCTTCTTTGATGATGGAGCGCGTGCAAATTTACACGTCATTACTTCAAGAATATAAATGAGGGACGGAAGTGTGGCGTTTTTTTTATTTCTAACAAACATACATATGATTTGTTGACATATATAAGGCACACCATGTATAATAAGTCACCATATTTTTGTTTTCGCGCAGAAATGTATGTTAATGAAATAAATCGAAAATAATGGAACAGTTACATTGATTATATAGGAACGACTCAAACCAACTTCCATACAACAAATGTGGCGATACGCAGTGCCCTACCTTGCTGATTTAGGAATCGAACAAAATTGGTTTTTCTGTTTGTCTTATAAATGAGTAGGTTTATGTCACCATTAATGTATAGTTAGATAGTATAATATTATATTGAAATGTATAGCGTACAACAGCTGTGTTTCGGTTCTCCTTTAATACACGTCAAAAAGTGAGCACGCACTGTTTTAATGTTCTCCATACTGATGTCTTCTGGCAGTTTCTTGTGGTTGATTCTGGCGACTGTCTCCAGCACTGACCGCGCTTCCTCGTAGCGGCCTTTCACAATGAGCCAGCGTGGAGACTCCGGCAATAGGCTGCAAGAACAATCTATACTTTCTGAACGCTAGTACTTGCATGTCCGTTGTGTATCTACAATTGCCTACACTTAGTTAGATAGAGGAGCAACAGGTTATGTAGGAGGATATGTGCAAAGGGGACCATCACCCATCTGCCCCCAAATACGCCACTGTGTAAACCGTTACTTTCAACCTAGTGAGTGCGACCTTGGGGTTTATTTTGATTGCAGGTACGTTTCAGTTGATCGACCTACACAGCCGTGCACATACTAAATAAAAGCCTACATTCCTTAGTTTTTCATGTGCCCCCATTTCCTGGGAGGACGTTTATGTTTAGTGTATAGGGGATTGTTGATGATAATGGGATTGCATAATGTTTTGTTGATTAATCAATTAATCAGAAAAATGGAAAACAGAAGAGGATGGTAGAAGGAGAATTATAAAACCAAAATTAAGAAGGCGAGACACTGTGAAGGTATTTCTCAAAGAAAGCAATGCCGCGCAGCCGGGAGTAAAACACAAATTGCAAAAATCAGGATATGGGGCGATATTTGTGGGGACAGACCAGATGGCATGGTTCTTATACCACAAGAGGAAAAAGGAAATATGACGACATGCAGCAGATTACCACAATGTTCGTGAGGTAAGGATGCGACGACTTACAACCAGTAGGCGAAGAAGACGAGGTGAGGCGCGGCGAAGATGATCTGCAGCGAGCGGTCGTTGCGGACGATGTAGGCGATGCCGGGGATGATCATCATCCCGAGGCTGAAAGCCAGCTGGTAGCCCACCCCGATGTGTGTCCGGTAGTGGGGCTCTATCATCTCCATCACTGCAAACACCAACACCTCACTAGACACACCGGCGCGACACTTATACGGTCAACCACCTTGACACAACCATAACTGTGTAACAGTTATCACAGCAGTACTATGACGAACACGTTGTTACAGTACTTTGGTCTCGTTCGTTTTAACGTTGTCAGTCATATGAATATATTAAAGTTGCATTCTGGGATCGTCCATATTTTATATAATTTGTTTCAGTGAATCAGCATGATCCACACACTATATATCACTTTCCTAAACACCATTTAAATTTCTTTCCATATTTTAAGGTAAAACGACAAAAAAAAACTATATATATATATATATATATATATACGCGTTTCATATGTCTATTATTCCCCTTGTCGACGACCAATATGATTTAGCAAAAGCTTAATTTATTGAATAATATATAAAATACTAAAGTAACATATTGTTTAACCCAGAATGCAACATTAAGGAGATAGGTCACATTCATTACGGTTTATTTTAACTGTGCTCACTTTAATGCGCCAGAGTTTTGCTAGAATCTATCAGTTTTTTACTTTTAAACTGTAAACTGGCATAAACTGTTTATCCCAGATTATATGACCAGCTCCGTTAGAATGTGGACGGCATGTTGGCGGAGGTTGTTAGTTGTAAGGGTTGGTTTGCAATTGTTCGTACTTCCGTTGCAATCATACATGTGGCGCCACTCAGTGTTAATTCTAATAACAATATATACTTTATTGAGACTCTCAAATCGAGAGGAAACTCTGTTCAAGGGTTTTTATAATTTTTCTGAAACGTTATGTGTAAATAATAATTAGTATGGCGAAGCTACCAAACATAAGCTCAGAGAAGCAATAAAATATACTTATAAAATACATAGTAAACGAACGTTGTCGACAGTTTCATTAACATAGAAAATAATATAAAACTTTGATAAATAAGTAGATAGACAATTAAAAAATATACTAGCAGTATTGACACTGAAACAATAGTAATAATAAGTGTTATGATATGAGGAGTGAAATGTTGCCTTCTACAGGTGTATAAACTGTAATATGGTTGTTTTCACTACATACTTTATTAACAGACGATTCTTTACATCGTGAAATATATAATGAAATACTATGACCACTGAATGAGGATAACGTCCCAGTACTATCATCCAGACTTAGTCATCGCTGTCGCACTCTGCTGTATTGGTTTTCCGTTTCTTGTAGATATTATCTTTGCTAATCAACGACAATCATCAGGGACACACCTGGGGGTAACATTAGACCAGATCGCGTGTTAGCCAATTGTAAGCCTACACATAAACACATGTGTAAATGTATTCCATATGTAAGGAAACCGCATGCGGAGGCGGTGTACGGCATAACAATTACTAGAATAATTAACGTAAATAATGCCATATGTACGTACTCAGTAGGCGGATGCGTTTTTTCACGCGAAACGGATGCGGAAATTGAAATGCTCAATGTACCGACTCGAATCACTTCCGTACAGGAATTGGACAGGAAATTCCCTGAAGTCATTTCACTCTACAGGTATTCTCCATTCCACATGCTGTTTCAGTACATATGGAATCCTAGCGTTATTCGGGGACATAACTACGGCGCAGACTTAGCACAATCGTTGAAACACACACATTACGTTGCGTTGCGAACAACTCTGTCTAATCACTTCGCTTGACAAGTAGACCCTATCTTGTTATCATCGAATGCATTAGTACTATATATGATGCTATCATTCACCCTCATATTAAATATGGCTTACTTTTAGGGGTCATCAAGCATATCGGATTTCCAAACTACAGAAAAAAGCAATTCGAATAATATCATTAAGTAAATATAATGCTCCCACAAGTCAAATTAATACAAAAATTCATTTACTAACGTTGGATGACATTCATAAACTCCAAAAACTACAATTTTTTTAACAAATTAATTAACAATCATTTAACGATTACTTCAATGTTATCCCCAACACACACATCTAAGACATTCATCAGCACTACACGCGTGAAAGAAATAATCTGTATATGTCCAGAGTCAAACATGAATATGCCAAAATGCATTATGCATAACCTAGTAAAGACAGTAAACAATGCACCGAGTATTACCATTAGTAAAATTGACACCCACAGTCTACTTGGTTTTTCGAAATTCACAAAAATTACTTTATTTCAAATTATAAATCCTGTTGTAGAATTCACAATTGTTATATTTGTAGATCATAATACATATTGAAATGTACACATATGTATATATATGTACGTCAGTACACGAGCACAAATAATATGTAATTGTATATGTGGATGTATGTTGATATGTTGAGTAATCCTCAACTATCTGTTTAAGTCATATATTATTCTGATCGTTTCATGTAAATTTTGTTGTTGTTTACATTGATGGAATGGCTGCTGTGCTAGCGACATAATATATCTTAATAGGATTATTCCGTCCTTACGTATTACTTAGGTTATTCGTTGTGTATGTATTATATAAATACGTCAAATGAATTGATCCTAAGTTCTGTGATTTCAAATTATCGCGCGGACATACCTCATGTCCGTGCAATTATGCGACGTAACTTCAACGTGGTCACGTTGACATTACATAGGTTGGAAGTGACAGTAAAATCCGTTGGTTCTTTCAATCTGATGTTTACATGTGAAGACGAAAAATATCCAGCATAGGGGAGAAAACGGTTAACCTGCCGTAGACTCACGGAGTGGAGGTCTAAATATTTACCCTGGTCATGCTGGCAGGGGCCGGAGCTGCTGCCCAGTGGGACGTGAGTGAAGCGCCGAGGAGACGTAGTGTCGTCACTCACTCCCTACAGGCCTCTATAACAGTGTAGATCTACCGATGGGATACACCAATGCATTGCATTAAAACACCGGGGATTTGTACCGATATACCCCAGAGAACGCCGGATAACCCCACTAGTCTACTGTATACAGGCCTAGATATCAGTTTGAGCCTCTCTGTTCTCCTTTCTGCCTGTTTGTTTTAGGCCTATTCATACACGGCCGCACTTATTGGCCGATCTGAACGAAACGTTGCCCCGTTATCCGGGACATTACAACGGACATTGGCTGGTTGGATGTAGAGTCTGTAATATCGTTTTAATCAGACACACCAGACTTATCTGAACACGCACATTTCATTACCCTCTCGTACACCGCGTACAACACAACTCCTCCTGGTACCAACTGGAGTTACTCAAACACTATATTCCCTTCCTCTTTTAAAATTACATTTTCAACATGTATCTCAACAGCTTAAACTACTAGCATGTATTACTAAGCTAATTTAACAAGTGTAATCGTAATTACTGTGTCTTCAGCTTCCAGGCCAATGTCACTTGTTGTCTAATTAAAGTCCAACACCAACACATTTCTTATTAGAATGCCAAACATGTTTTCTAATTAAAGCCAAAACATGTTTGCTAATTAAAGTCCAAACATGACTACTAGGCTTTCACAGCCTTTACATGAGGGCGCTAGACTCAACTCAGTATCTGACATGCATGCATTATTTCATTACATAGTCTCGGTACTTCACAGGTAACTTCACCAAACGTTTTGGCCTCGTTCGATGCGGCGACCCCAAGTTGGGTGTCTTCATCGGAGTACTCATGCTTGGTGACTTCATTGGTGTATTGGCCGGCGACCCTCCTGTTTCTGCTCAACTGGGTACAGTAAACTCTTGGTTCACCGTTGATGATGATGTTCCGTCTGTACTCAACACCGTCCGGAGATCTCACTGTCAGTTCTGTACCTTCTTTATTTTCGATTGTGAACGGAGTCTGCTCACTGTTGGTCGACAGTTTTCCGGATGTCTTTGTTTTCTTTAGTAAAACTTTGTCTCCAGGCAACACTCTGTTTAACACGGCTCCACGTCTGCTATCCGCATATGCTTTGGCGGTAAGTTTGGCGGTTAGTTTGTGATTCCAGTCAAGGTCTCGAACATTATCGTCCTGAATGTTTTGATCACTTCGAAGTTCCGGCAACTCTATTTTCAGCTCTCTACCGAACATGAGGAATGCTGGAGTCACATATGTACTGGCTTGTGGTCTTCTCCCCATATGAACTTCTGATCCTTTCTGGTGAGTTTGGCAGGAACTTGATGTAGTTATTGCAGAAGTCCGAGAACTTATCTCACTTCTGATGCATTTTTGGGGCGCTGGGCATTTACAATCGCCGACATCATCTCTTCTCTTGGCGTGATCCCCTGCTTTCCTAGGTTATGGCCATAGAATGTCAGTCGAGGTAATAAGAACTTGCATTTTTGCCGTTCAGTGTCAAGCCACACTCCTTGAGACGATGTAGCACGGCAAACAAGTTATCGTCGTGTTCCTTGACGCCTCGTCCATGTACGATCACACCGTCCGCTATGTTTGCTGCTTCCTTGCAGTCTCCAAGTACATCCTTCACGATCTTCTGATAGTTCTCAGGTGCCGAGGCAATGCCAAACATTAGCCTGCGATACCTGTACAACCCTCGGTGTGTCAAGAATGTAGTTATTTCCCGTGACTCCTCTGCCAGCTCCTCTTGGTGAAATCCTCATTTGAGATCAAGCTAGCTGAACACAGTCGACCCACTTAAGTCTTGGAGAACTTCCTCAGTGGTGGGAATAGGATGTCTCTCTCACAATTGCGTCGTTGTCTCTTCGCATGTCTACACAGATGCGTATGTCGTCATCTGCTTTGGGCACAACTACAGGAGGTGATGACCACGTCGCTGGTGTGTTGGAAACTTCCTCGATGATTTCTTTCTCCAGTATCTCATCCAGTTTCTCCCCTACTGTCTTTAGTAGACCGAATGGCAAACTTCGCACTGGTTGCTCGATTAGTGGTATGGTTTCATCGACGTGAAACTTCAGTTGGTAATTATCCAGTTTTCCCACGCCCGTAAATACCTCTGCGAATTCTCGGCGTATGTCAGCATCAGCCCCTTCTCTTGTGACGGAGTAGGTATGTGGGTGTTCGAGGGGCGAAACCCACAAAACATCTAGCTTTTCAGCTCTAAGCTCAGTTTTCACACTCTAACTCTGCTATAAATGTCCCTAGGCCTTCATTGCGTTTCTGCTGTCCATGTGCGAACAGTTTCTTGTTTTTTCTGTGTGACTCGCGTTTGACACCATCCTTCTTGAGCATCTCCCATGTGGCTTTGTCCATAGTGTTACAGGTTGCCCCTGAGTCGATGAGTATTAATGTAATAGCCACCCCTCCAACCTTCAGGTTCACAACCCCCGACTCATTTTCAGCGTTATCCACTGTAACAGCGTAGTCGTCTCTGTTTTCACCCTGACTGTTTCCGGTCACCTTGTAGCAGGTTTTCACTCTTAGGTTGGTGTCACCATGGGTCTTCCATTTCGGCTTTCCAGACCGCTGTGTTTAACAACGCACTGCGTAGTGGCCACACTTCCCACACTGCTTACGTACCTGGTCGCGTGCAGGGCACTGTGCATCACGCGGACAATGTCCAGGTCGATTGCAATGGTAGCATCTCTGTTCCGTTTGCCTGTTAGATGTTGTTCTTCCAGTCGCACTGTCTTTTCCCTTTCCTTTCCATTTTGGCTTGTTTCTGTTGACAGCATTCACGTGCGCGTCAGTTGATGGATTTCCATTGCTTTCATTTGAAGGTCTGCTGCTTCGAATGCTCTGGCGACATTTTGTAAGTCTTTCAACAGTATGTTTCTCCGTAGGTGCATGCTTCTACTTTTTTCTGTTACCTGATCTCTGATAGTTTCATCAACATTGTCAAACCCACATGATATTTCTTTCTGTCGTAAGCGAGACGCAAACTGGTCTACAGTTTAGTCGAATGTTAATTGGGCATTTTCGGGTACGATTTGGTAGATTTCCTGTAGCTCCATTCACTCATGTGTAGTAGTAACGCCACCTTCTGGCCATCACTGTCCACTCCCTTTGCCGGAAGTTGAATGTCCTTATCCATCATATCCAATTCACCCAGAGGGTACATGGTTAGTTTGTAGTAGTAAATGGTGGTAGTCCAACTACCGTGATCTCCATCACATGATGTGTTGCCGCAATCACAACGTCTGGCCCCCGGCCTCGCCTTCGTCTGCAGCTTCTGTTTTTTTGTTTTCGCTTGGCATGACGAACGATTTATCTTATACTTCGAATTCAATGAAGTTCATTTCACGCTCATTACCTACATACTTTAATCTTTTTTGCTACCGAATTTAATCCCCGTCGCCATTATAATATCGTTGTAATCAGACACACCTGGCCTAACTGAACACGCATATTCTATTACCATCTCGTACACCGCGCACAACACAACTCCCCCTGGTATCAACTCGAGTTACTCAAACACTACAGAGTCTCTATATTACACTTCGTATGTATTTGTCGCTACGGCCGAACAATCGTAGAAACACACGTATTACGTTGCCAACAATTGTACGTAATCACAACGTAGAACAACTAGACCCATTTCTACGAGTTGAAATGATCACGCGAATACACCACACGCCCGGGTCATCTTGCGGCGTAACTGATGTATTCGGTGCATCGTGGTTTGCGTTCAACAAAATAAAAATTACTTACTTTCATGTTTTAAATATTCTACGTTTTAGAAGGCCGTTTTTACTAATTGAGATAATTATTTTGAGTTTGACCAACCCTTCTAGTTTGTTTCGCATCTGAGCTAGGTTTCCAACGACTTAGGCAAAAAAGTAGCTACGTTGTTGTTACTGTTATTATTATTATTATTATTTATTACAATACCGTCAATGTTGGTGTGTTTCGTTGGACTCATTTAACCTTGTCATAATTACTTAAATAGTCGCCGTCTTGTTTCATACAACTACCGTTTCGTCAAAAACGAATTCACTCCCGTTTAACTACATCCCCCGGTTTTTTTTGTACGAGCGAGCCACTTTACATTCGTACCTAGGATGTAGGTGCAGGTGTAGGTGCCAGCGCCTCCTAACCCAACCAGTAGGCGACCAACCCCGAATGTTGCGTAGTTGGTGGCCAACAACGAGACGAAGCAACCGAGGACCTTCACAGCGAGGAATATCAGCATCGCCTTCTTCCGGCCAATCCTGCAACACACACGGATATCGTAGCAACATTATCGCACGTCTGATAATAATTGGATGGGAGAAACTGTATAACTGGTGTTCACATTCAAATTATTTTGTCATTAAATCGATTCTTGCAATAACACGCATCAACGCCGCACTCACGCACACACAGAAACATATATACAAACACTCACACGCACACATATACACATACACACGCACAAACGCGCGCGCGCACACAAACACACACACACGCAAACACACACACACGTATATACAGTATATGAGATGTTACAGACAACGATTACGCACGATTACTCGACAACGCACGGTTACAGCATAAGTGAGATGAGGTGATAGTAATTGTGCGTGTGCGAGCATAATTGTGTGCGTGCGTGTGTGTTGTTGTTGTTGTTGTTGCGTGTGTGTACGTGTGTCTACGTGTGTGTGTATACGTGAAGAGAAGATGTACTTGTCTGAGATGATCCCGGAGGTGACAGCGCCGAGCAGTGTGCCAGCGACTACAAGCGTCGACGCGAACTGGACCAACCACGATCGGGAACACACGAGTCCAAACTGCAATAAATCGTCGGCATAAAGATAACTTTTAAATAATAGTAATGCAATACCGTAGCATCTCCTCCCAATGAGAAGTCTCGACTTTGAACAGTGCCATATGTTTCAAGGCTGATGTTCAGTAATGACACGGTGACGCACACTATGCACGTGTTTCAAATTGGCAAATCCCCTGAATATTCCGCGCCGCGTTTCGGCAAAACGCTGACACCGTGGCGCACAAGGTATAAGACGGGTAATATCCATAACATGCAAACCCGTAAGATTAATTACTTCCGGTAGTTTGCTGCAGGGTAGCACACCGAGGAAACTGTGATTTTTAGTTTTTGTATACATGTTATATGAATGCCATTTGAGAAATCGCTGTATCATGTGTCAATTGAAAATAGGTTCAGCGATCTTGTTCTACGAAAGTGTTCTATTTATGTTTGTGGTCTTACTAACAATGTTTGTATATATGCGAATCGCATTACTAGGTCGGCATGGCATTTGCCAGTAAACAGTACTTGCTAAATCAACTTTACTCTGTGTTTTTGCTACAACAACAAACATTTGGAGCTAGGAAGTCAGCAAGGTATATGACGGAATACATCAGATAGCTTCATATATACTGGGGCCATTTTGTAAACGCGACGGACATTGTTGCAAGTCAAGTCACGTGAGAGATCTATCAATTGTACGCTACTGTCTGAAAATCGGCGCTAGTACGTCATACCACTGAAGTAAAACAAACACAAACATTGAGTGTTTTTACAGTGTATACAGTTGAAAGTGGGAAACGACACACATGAATTACAATAGCAATGAGGAAATGTTCAGTTAGTTTAAAATAGCCATAGCCGATAACTGAGCTATTTCAGTAAGATAAACAGTAGTAATTGAAGCCAGCTAGTACCTTGGACATATTAGGAGCCAATGGTTTCCCGTCGGCAATAACTGTTAATGTGTGGCAACCTCGTTAAATGCATTCTCTTATGCCTAAGCAATAGGAAAACTAGTGTTCCCTTTTTGTTGACCTCGGATGACCTTGAAAAAGGGTCAAATGTGTTTTATTCGCGTAAAATCATCCTTCTAGCGAGTAAAGGCGATTGTTTGAAATGTTGTATCATTGTGGCAAACAGGCATTATTCCTGGTCATAATGAGACATTTGGCATACTTAAATGGGTGCATGGGTTGATTTTTCTGGCTAAAATAGTACGCCATCCTCTAAGGGTGCGGGTGCTTAATCTTCTTAAATGGGTACACAAAATCAAGTACATCGTTACATTGTAACCCTTCACCAAATTAAATTTGTTTATGTCATTAACCCTACTCCTGGTCATTTTAAGCCATTCTCACATCTTTATTAAAACATTGGTTTTCTGGCAAAAACATGTCACCACCCAGTAGGTTCGAGAGCACCTTTTTATCCTTAAAATACTAATTAAGACACCATTGTAAAGATGTAACCAAACTAATTTGTTATTTTGCTAATGTGACACCGGTAGACATTGCCATGGTCATTTAGAAGGATTTTTACACCTCTTTGTGTATGCTGCATACACAAAGAGGTATAAAATAAAGGTTTTGTTGAACTGGCAGCTATATCGGTCAGTAAACTTGGTTGTCATGTCGTCATTCAGTTTAAACGAGTTGGGTTTGAGAAACCAATATATATATATATATATATATAATTGCTCATTGCTTGCTTGGATGCCGGATGGCCCCCTCCAATACAAAATCCTGCCTACGCCACTGCGTATGCAGATGTTTATTTCCTAACAAAAACATGACGTCACCCTGTAAAGTCGTGAATGCCGTTATCGTTCCCAAAATGAGCATTTAGGTATGATTGTAAAGTCTTAGTCTAGTTAAATTGGTGTTTCTAAACTGACACCCATGTACATTACTACTGGTCGTCCTGGAATAGTTTGTGCCTATCATCTCTGGGTCAAACCTGCAACCCCGCACATACTGTAACGTCAATTGCGTATACACATTTTGTCAAATAAATACAGTAAGATACATTATTAATACGTGGTGCACGATAAATTAGTTGTTGCTAGTGCATCATCCACGTAAAATACTTCGGGTCGTTTTGAACTGTTGTAATCTTTCTGTTGGTTGCATGTGTTGATTTCCTGAACTAAAATATACACCATCTTTGACAAAAAAGATATTTGTGACATTACAAGGTGGAGGACGTTTTTGGCCATTATGTGAAAACGTATAATCACCGCAGTGGCGTAATGAGTGTTGTCGGCGCCTTGATACAAAACGTAATGTGGCGCCCTCTCCTCCGCCGACACATATTTTGTATGTTTCCTATCCTAGCAAACGTAACTGGTAATGCAGCCGTACAAGTTGACAATTACTTGCATATAGAATCTATACTGGTACAGTTAAACTTAGTGTTATTGCAAATACGCTTACTTAGCCTATGTGAATTTAAAAAAATGTATCGATATGAACTGTGAACAGGTCATGGTAAAATCATAGTTGAATCACGAGTAACAAACAATGAACGCATTTAGAAACACATCTAGGTACGTGCATCAAGAAGGAAATTCACACCAAGACCGCTTTTCAAGCTTTAATTGTTGTAATCTGATCAACCACTTGCTGACCGAAGTTTATTTCTTCCTACTTTTGCCCTCTCTATGCTGAAGAGGGCTAAATCACTGAGTCGATCTTGTTTTACAGACGCTTGTAGATACGATGGATTAACATCATCATTATTACTGACTGAATGGGTGTTCACATCTGGCCGCGGTTGGGATAATATTTTTTATTGTGACGGGAAGAATCGGGAATTACATCTTCATCTTATCATCATCTTTTGATATATGAAAGCGACTGTCGTGGACTGTCTTCATACACATTCTACCTTCAGTCGCATATATCTGAATGGAGTTCGGTTCCATCCGAATCAGAATGTTATATTCTTTCAAGATTAGTAGAGTTTTGATGGAGTGGGAATCAGTCGAATCTTGGTGGTCAACGTCCAAGATATATCTTTTCCGTGTGTCTTTGGTATTCAGTTCCTGTTCGAGAGACCGTCGTCTCATGCTAATATACCGGACATTCTTTTCGATCGTCATACCCTTCTCTGAAATCTGTATTCCCCAGTCCAAACCACTGCTCGTTGCCTTTCTCTACAAATACTTTGTCGCACCCGGTTTTTGTTGATTTATTCAGATTCTCGGACAGCCTCTCAAGCAGCCCCATAATGTAATCTAAACAGTCATTAGTAGCTGCGAATCTCCACCCTGGTACCCAAGGTCCTCCGCCTGGTTTGGAACTCACGTTTAACTTTGCTGGCCTGGACTCTGCCTTAATTTCTCCAATCGCACAGTTGAACTTGCGAAAAAGAAATAGGGCCTACTGTTTCAGTTGCTCCTAATAATATGACAGCAAATGGTTCCTGACTGGCCGAGTGAACACCAGCCAAGTTTAAACTGTCAAAAGTGAAGCAGAATCACGTATGTTACACGATGTTATACGCTTGGTAGACGACTAGGCGCGTACCCCGTCCCGGTCACAATGATTGATTACTTCAAACACTTTCATTCCATAGACGTCAGTGGAAAGAATTTAGGCGAACAAATACATGTGGCCTTTCTTCAAGGCCATTAAAGAACAATAGTAGAACTGACAACAACAGTTTTCGTATTTTAGATTGCATTGATAAAGGCTGCCATAAATTAACATTCGATGCCTACGGGAGCCTAACCCTAATACATTGGTCCTCACTAATACGGTTCTGCTGCCTTGATGCCTTGATAAATGTAATGTTGTGAATAACTGCAAAGGATGTTGTATTAATATTGAATCTATGATGTAGCGTGCGAACATTAGTAGCGTGACTCGCTTACGAAGCTTGGCAATGTTCCAACACCAGAGAGATACTTATGTCATACGAAATACCAACGGCAATTCAAGGTCCACTAGATTATGTTGACGTATGCATCAGACAAGTGTGAGATTATAGATAGCGTATTCAGAATGTCTGCGCAGGTGACGTACATAGTCAAGTGTGTAGTGGTCACCGAGTTGTAGCAGCCTAATCGAAATAATAATGAGAATTTGTCAACATAATTTGAGTGTTTAACGATGGCGGCAACCGTAGACTATAGTAAACACACGTCAGCGTACTTTAGTGTCACTATTTCCCAATAACGTGTGTCGATGGCTGTGTTTTACGGTAACTTTTAAATAATTCGGACCAAACAGAGAGATTGCGTTTGACTATTGCTCTATTGCTGTTGGCATGGTGTGCCCACGTAACCAAATATCAAAATCGTCTACCGTTGTCATAATTCGGCCAACAAATGATAACAAATAGCATCATATACTGTACACACACACACACACACACACACACACACACACACACACACACACACACACACACACACACACACACACACACACACACACACACACACACACATACACACACACACACACACACACACGCACACACATATAGTGTATATACATATATACATACACACACGTATACATGCATACATACATACATACGTATATATATATATATATATACATTTATATTATTACGTATATATATATATATATATGTTGACTATTGCTCTATAATATATATATATATTTATTTATTTATTTACTTATATATGTATATATGAGAATGTTGTAAGACCTATGTGTATTATTGTTCTTAAAGCCGTTGGCAGCTGTGCTAAAAGACTTGAATTATCCGTAACTGAGAAAAGTACAACCGGTCGTGGACACACGTCACTAGCTTGTGATGACCATTGAAATCACACAGTAAATATGTATAGGCGTCGGGACTAGGGAGAGGACATGTGAGTGGGAGGAGGTGGATATAAGCTTAGCCCCCGAATGTTTCGGCAGGGGTTGCAGTTGTAGGTGTTTTGGTGAGCCTCAAGGGGTTGTTGTTGAAGGGTTTTGGTGAAGGTCAGCCACCCCAATATTCAACACGTTCCGATGCATATGAAAATATTATGTCATCGTGAATTAACTACTTGGTAAATTTGACTGCAATTGTGATTGACGTTTGATATGATTGGGTTAATTTCTGGGGTAACGGCTATTTCTAGGGATGCAATTTGACTACTATAAAAACTTACGCAGCAACTGGTCATAACTTTCCGGGATCTCTAACGAAATGTCACTAAGAATGGGATATTAAAATTGAAGTATCTTTCAACAATTAATAATGTTAAAGCGACCTCGTGTGATCCGTAATACCAAGAATCATGACGTCAACTTCGTCAAGAAAGGGCAGTTACTTATTACCAGGAACTTTTTGAATTAGTTTTACTTCCTCCCACTGGCAGTCTTTTTGTGTAAACCAGACCGGTCGCTCCCGTCTCCAAAGACCGATTCCTTGACCGTGCGGTTAACCGGTCTAACTACGCTGCTACGCTCTTTACTATTTGAATGTTTTGTACATAATTTAAATGTTTCACGGGCTCAACATTCAATTAGCGAACAATGTTTCGGACTTATTTAACGCAGTCATATTCAAATTATTTATTCTATTATTAAGAACATTATTTTTAAAACGACGACGACGAGTTCTAACAGTGACTCGCGAGCCTTTCTCTCACCCGATTCACGGAGGTCGACTCGTAGCTGCTGAAGTCATACGTCCAGCCGGCATCACAGGCTCTGTAACCGACATCACCGCCTCCCACTCTCGCCGTTCTGTTCCACGCATCGATCTCCCCATCGCTGAAGACGGTGTAGTTGAAGTCGAACCTACGACACTGTTCGTAGACCTCGTCGTGGCTCGGTATGGCGACGTACTTCTGGCGGTCTGGCGACAACCGCTGAAGCGATGGCACGCAACACCAATGGTTCAACCGGGCGGCGATGAAGGTCGTCGTGAGCACCTCGACTGACCACACGGACAGAAGGCCGCCGAGCAGGGACAGGTAGACCTGATACCGGCCCATACCGCCGATGACGGTGAACAGTTCATCGAAGTGCATCTTCGCCGATTGTGTCGTTGGTCGGTGTCGTACACACACTGAAACAATCTCTACCTCCGCGCCGGTCTACAGCGGATCAACGCGTGGACTTTGCTCTCCGATGCCAACGAAGATTGTTTGAATATCCCGTTTGTCTACGTAGTTATCACCATAAAGTGACTTCTAGTTTGTTAATATTGGACTGATCGCTACAATCGAGCCTCTTCACTCGGATACACTGTTTGTTTGTGCTCTTTTTAATATGTGGACAGTCGTTTTATAAAGTTGGCGTTTTTTAATCAAAGATGATGACTTGACGTGTTTTTGATGGTTGGGTCAACTTACATATTATACGATATCAATCTTACTGCCCACATATCCGTATTCAGTTACGACTGCGTTTATCCTGGATATATGCTTCTCATTTAAAAGCGTATCGTTCGTTACACTGAAGAACATAAGTCACAATTTGAATAATTTTATCGAGAAATGTTCAAGCTGTAAACAAGACATTCAGATTATGAACACGCTCAATTTATTTTTCACCCAAAATAATTCACTACATAAGTTTGATCATAATGGGTAGTATGTATATGTAAACCGACATGGGACACCATTTTTGTTAACATTGTTGATCCTAAATATACA
The DNA here is from genome assembly GCA_020002185.1 of Paraescarpia echinospica. Taxonomy (NCBI): domain Eukaryota; kingdom Metazoa; phylum Annelida; class Polychaeta; order Sabellida; family Siboglinidae; genus Paraescarpia; species Paraescarpia echinospica. Next base: position 36,109,143 of record CM034533.1, read on the forward strand.
ATTAATCAATCAATCAATCAATCAGTCAATTGGAAATATTCGCTGCGAGATAATTGCATACTCGGCGCGCTCGCGAAGTTACCATGTCAAGAGAACTGATTCTTTACTTCGTCCTAGTGCAGATGTCGACTTATGCACTGCCATTGTATGCTAATATCCACACGAACCCTGGCGCCCCAGATAACACGTCGTGTAACCACGCTAGGCTTCAGCTACAGTAAACATGTGCCGTGGGAACGCGTCACCCTTCGTGGATATGAAATATGCATGTATGCAGACGACGGATTCAAAGTACGATCTTTAACAGTGATCTCGCTGCGCAATGTGGGAGCCAGAAAGCTGAAGCAGACGACTCCGTGTGGGATTAGGTTACACTCGCACTGTATCAGGTTGTATCAATATCATTAATACCAAGCATGCACCAAGATGTGTTCGTTAGATGTTTTTGATGTTGGTGTGACACGGTGTTCTAAAGCAAGTAACACGAGTGTAACATGATCATTATCGCCGTAGTCTATAAACGAGGCCTTATACTTTCTCCCACCAGCCGTTTGATCCAGTCGGAAATACACGCCAACGTCCAAGGCTACTGTTTACGGTCACACGTGCCTGGAACGCAACGATGCTTGCCGTTAACAAATGACAGAGCTATCAACATCACGTTGTTGATATACGGACCAAGTTTCGTTAAGGTCACATGCCTCTAAATATTTTAAGACGCACGCATGCACGATTCCTATCAATGTGTATACATATAGCCATACGCCCTCCAGTGGTATGGGAAGAAAAATGCACAAAATCACTCCGCTAATTTCTTCACAAAACTGCATTAATTCATTGCCAATACAGTCTACAAGTAAAATAGCTCAAATTTCAAATAGCCGTATTGTCTAGGTCAAGACTACGTTTTAAAAATGAAATGAAAAATCCCCGGTAGTATTTCACATCCATGATTAGCCTCGACACCATGGTGTGGCGCCACTGTTTCTCGCACACAAAAGAGCCTGAACCATTTTCGGAGGGAGCTTCGTGCTACCACTCCACGTACACCATTAATGCTCTTTTATGGTTGGTTTGACTTGCAAAAAAGGTTAGGTTTAGCGGTAGTGTGTGTGTGTGTGTGTGTGTGTGTGTGTGTGTGTGTGTGTGTGTGTGTGTGTGTGTGTGTGTGTGTGTGTGTGTGTGTGTGTGTGTGTGTGTGTGTGTGTGTGTGTGTGTGTGTGTGTGTGTGAGTGTGTGTGTGTGAGTGTGTGTGTGTGTGTGTGTGTGTGTGTGTGTGTGTGTGTGTGTGTGTGTGTGTGTGTGTGTGTGTGTGTGTGTGTGTGTGAGTGTGTGTGTGTGTGTGTGTGTGTGTGTGTGTGTGTGTGTGTGTGTGTGTGTGTGTGTGTGTGTGTGTGTGTGTGTGTGTGTGTGTGTGTGTGTGTGTGTGTGTGTGTGTGTGTGTGTGTGTGGTTTGCGGGCATGCGAGCGTGCGTGTGCGGGCGTTCGCGCGCGCGCTTGTGTGTATTTTGTGGTTATAACCAATGGAATTAAATCTCAACCTAACTAATAACACATTTTAAATATCACACGAATCATGCAACCCAAATTTAAATTTCCATTATATTGATGCAATTCATACAATTACATCAAACGTAGTTGCAAACACTAACCTTTTGGTCGAGAATTCTAATTCAATAATAGAATAGATTTTCATATTCGTTTATTTCAGGATACCAGTTTATTTTGTATAGACCCTGTATTTGTTATCCAAAACATGTCACATTGAATTATCTCGACCAGTGATGCCATCTGACGGTGACAGTGAAACTACGTCTCAGCGGCCTGGCGCTCCTCCCGGCGAGTCCATGGAGGTGCGAGGGAATCGGATGAACGAGATTAATGCATGACACTTTGAATTTGTATATATCTGATTCATCCCGTATGTATTGGCTATAAGTAGTTTATTTAATCTGGAGCCAACGTCTAATAATCTGTCGTTCTTGGTACGCATAAGCTGCTAGTGATTGTACATATACCCTTGATTACCCAGACACCGTAATGAGGCGCCACTCGTTTGCCGCTCACCGTGACGTAAACGATTGTTTCCCTGAACCAGGGTAGCCAATTACATTGACTCTTTTGTTAAATATGCGCACTTTTTCAGTGTATATGAAACATTCGAACAAACTCTTTTCTTCGAAGTTAATAAAACTTAATTGCAAATTATAACATTTCGATCGCAAGTTCATATCCCATACTAGTCAACGTTTCCGAAAATGTTAAATATTTGATCATTTTTATTTTCTGTAAACTATTAGAGCTGTTGTAAAGCCATAAGAAATGTATTTGTATCGCCTGAAACACTGATAATATCGTATTAAATATACTGTATGCATACATGCAGGGTCTATCGCCGAAATGAAGTGATGCCTTCTGACGTTAACAATCATACACTCTTTCTTGGTGACGTCGAAATCACGCAGCCCGACGAGAGTCGGTTAAGCAAGACAAGTGATTTAAAAACGAATACTATCCGGTGTATCCGCCAGGGAGTGGTGTTTACACAATCTGCTGGTGGTACGTAGGTACGTAGTAATAAAACAATATGTTGCAAAATTAGTTTTAACATGTTGTTTTGTTTTGTTTCATCCAAATAAACAGTCAGTAATTCAAAACTACTCAGTTTGTTCACCGTTATTTTTTTATATTTATTAATATAATTCTCTAAAACTCTTAGCATAAATATGTTGGAGATATAAGCCTGAACAATGGTCACACTTTGTATGTTTCACTAACGAAATGTTCAAATGGTACACACCTTCCGCTAGTAAACACCAGCCATTGCGGTGGCAGACCTCATAGTCAAGTAGATTTTGTATTGAAAACGAGTTCGCGACGAACAGTTTGTAAGGAAAACCACGCTGTAATCTGGTATCATGTAACGGCATCGGCTCATGCAAACCAGGCTTCTAGGCTCGTCTATACAATCAAAAATGCAACGTATGTCAATCATGGCAGCGACTATTTGGATCCTGCTTCAAACTATCGTATACCGCTATTTCGGACTTATTATGTATACCTTTGTAATTGCAGAACGTCATGACAATGTTTCTAACGAGAAGCATGCTGATAAAATGCCTCCTATTTTAAAAAGTATGTTTTGTGCTACCTTGAACCACATCGAAATCCCAAATATATCAAACTATTTAAGTGACATGTAAAGCATCTAAACAAAACGACGCTGACTATTCTTTTACAAACTACCCTACGTGGGCCATACAATTGCACGGAGAAAGCAGGAAGATGACATGTCGCAAAAGAGCCTTCAAGCCATATCGTTGGTGTTCTTTGTGCGATTCGTCGTTGGGAATTTGGATATCGCTCAGTCAAATGCTTCCGAAAAGTACTAGCCATTTCTGCGCTGCCTCAAGCAAAACATCGGCACTTTTACCGTTCATCAAAGCACGAAGTTGTTGTTCAGGTGAAACATTCTTCTTCCAAATCTTTATCGTTTTGCAGTCTCAGAGATTCGTCTGCAGAGCGGCTCTGTCATCTCGAAATGATTGCGACAACTTCGATAACGGCAGACTCAGTGGTAAACATGCAAAGAATCTACAAAGTGGGTCAATCGAACAGTGAAGACGGTCTGCAGGTTGTCCGGGTTGGCATCTTCCATACGCAAATCGGTTTCGCCGCAAAATTACCCTATGAATTTGAAATGACGAAGTTGTCGTTTTCGGCGTACATTTTTAAGAGCGATTGCTTTAAGTTGAAACGTTCACCGCTTCGTACACGTTGATAATAAGCTTTTGTCTATCCGGAAGCAGCGTATACATACAATGTGTTCAAATGTCCAACAATGAATGTCAGCCAACTGAACTCCGTGTGTGATAGAACACGACCATTTTTTGTTGTTCTTAACAATTTCTAACTTGACAATAAATGTATCGCGGGCCAGCTGGAAACCGTTTGCGGGCCAAGGTTTGTGGATAGCTGCCGTAGAACTTTGATCCCTGTTGACAAGCTCGAGTGGTGACGATCGAGTCACAACATGCTCCGTTGCGTTGCTGTGTTCTGGCCTCGCTTTACCGACTGGGTTGTAGTGATTGGACGACTGTCAAGTCGGTCTTGGTACAAACTAGACCCTACTGTAATTGTTTCCGGTGTATTTGCACCATACAATGCCTTTCTGCGCGAAATTAAGACTACGTTTTTGTAATAATACAAATTACCTGCTGTAGGTTTTTTTTCAGATGAAATACGCATACCGGGGTCCGTCAAATATTGATACGTGGCCAACCAACCAACCAACCAACCAACCAATCAACCAACCAACCAACAAACCAATAAACCAACAAACCAACAAACCAACAAACCAACAAACCAACCAATCATCCATCCATCCATCAACCCAACCAACCAACCAACCAACCAACCAACCAATCAATCAATCAATCAATCAACCACCCAACCCACCAACCAACCAACCAAACAACCAACCAACCAACCAACAAACCAAACCAACCAACCAATCAACCAATCAACCGACCAACCAATCAACCAACCAAACAAACAACCGAACAAACAACCAACTAACCAAACAACCAGCCAACCAACTAACCAACCAACAATTTGAAATGTTATCCTGTGCGCAGCCGTAATGTCGTAATCCGTGAAATGTGCCCTTATCCCTTTATTTGCCGTTTTGCCACCATCGACCCGGAAATGAAACAATTATGAATCCGGTGAAGCGGTTAAAAGGCGGTTCGTTTGTCAGCGGCTCGGTATAATGTAGCCATTTGTTTTTGTTGTTTCCAACTGAGAACGAGTATTTCACCCCCAGCAGTAATGCATTGCACACTAAGTGACCCCACATGGTATTATGTTTAAATTACTAGTTACAGAGTAAATCGCAATTTCTAGGCGTTCTTATTTCCGGCAGAAAACATAAACAAATACTTTAAGTCAATATATTTAGATCTGCACTACCCGCTTATGTACGCTATTACTATGGATTGTGGAAAAATCTTCAAAAGTAAAAAGGACATATTACTAGAGTGTGAGTACTGTGAACAGCATTACTGTATCAGGTATTTAAAATTCAAAGCAGGAGAGTATGAGGCCATCGGAAAACCAGGATGCATGTGGTTTTGTATCGGATGCAAACCAAAAATAGAAAAAACATACTAAACGAGAAATTAATCCATGAAAGAATACAATAAATGCTTGACTAGATGCTGTAGACAAACATTACATGACAAATGCGACAAACAAGAATTGATTGCAAATCAACCAACCGAGAATGCCATCCATACTCATACCACCGACAGCGTTAATAACGAAGTGTTACAGGACACAGTTAAAGAAATAGCTGAAAGACAACCAAAGAGAAGCAAACGTCATTATCTTCAATGCACCAGAACCAGAAAACAAACTAAAAGATCAAAGGATCATGTTAGACATGGAGTTAGTTGAGGGGCTATTCAATGAGGTATGCCATAAGTATCAGAAAGTGATCAGGTTAGGGGAAAACAACTGGAGAGAATGACAACAAACCAAGACCACTTAAGGTAATTATGAAAGGCACAGACAAAAAGATGAAGTTATTCCGAAACCTTTCAAACCTTTAGGAGGCTGACCCAAAATATAAATGCCTCAGCATTCAACGATACCTTACGCAAAAAGAGAGTAAGAGAGGAAGGAAGCCGCACCATGGGCCAGGAAAATTTAAAAAATCAAGCCCACAAAGGGCAAGGAGGAAAGGCACCAAGAACGACAAAACAGAAAACCAATATAAACAACACACATTATACATATAAACAACTAAAATACCTTTACACAAATGCAGATAGTTTAAGAATAAACTCACAGAGTTCAAAACTAGAGTTCAAGAAAACAAATGCATGATAATAGGGATCACAGATGTAAAGCCAAAAAAACAGAAATATTTATTAAATCCAGCAGAACTGGCATTAAAAGAATACGATTTATTCCATCATACAGTACACAAACAAGGAAGATGAGTAGTCCTGTACACACACAAATAGCTTAAAGCAACACCTTTTCTGTCTTTGGTGACTCGTTTTCAGGAGTCTGTATGGGTGGAAATAAAATAAAATAAAAGATAAACTTTTAATAGGATGTGTTTATAGAAGCCCAGGAAGTTCGAGCATCAGTGATGGATATCTGAATAAAGTGATTAGCTTAGCAAAGCAATGGGCTATCACCACTCACACTTTCTTCTGCTTGGAGACTTCAATTATCCAAATATAGACTGGCATACTTGGTGTACAGCCTCAGATAATGTTTATAATTCAGAATAAAAATTTATAGAAAGTATATAATTGTCTCTTTCAGCATGTTACGCTGCCCACAAGAGGGCGACTAGGAAATAAATCAAAAGTCATTGACTTAGTCATACAAATGAAAACGGTATGATTGATGATATGGTATATGAGAGAGTCTTCTCTGGAAAAGTGACCACTCTGTTCTCAATATAACATTCCGGTGTTATACTGATATAGCAAGTCGAAAATGGATAACATACTACTATGAAAAAGGAGATTATAAAGGTATCAAGGAAAATATTGCATAATACTGATTGGGAAGAAGTAATTGGCAATTGTATATTAAATGACCAAGGGACAAAGTTGACGGAACATATTAAAAAATAGAGGATGATTTTATACGTCGTAGAGTAGTTAAAAATACAAAAATACACAAAGGGAAAGTACCCCTAGACAATAAATCAGTAAAGACATTAACAAGAAACACACCCTATGGAAGTGTTACATGGAAACAAAAGGAGGGAAATACTATAATGAATAGGCCTATTGTAGTGTTAGAAATCTTGTCCATAAATGAACAAGTAAGCTCCAAAAGGAATTTGAAACAAAATTAGCATCAGAAGTTAAGTTAACCCCAAAAGCAGTATGGAAATACATGAATTCCAAAGCAAAAGTAGGGAAGGTGTTTAAGATTTGAATATAGAGCCTAATGACCCGAAATCGAAACTGTCAAATTCTGACAGAGAAAAGGCAGATGTCTTAGGTCACTTTTCTCTCAATCAAGTGTTTTCAAGGTAGAACCAGCTGGTATACACCCTAGATTCCGAAAATGATTATCGACTCAATTTGTATACCATTAGCTAGACTTTTTAATAATTATCCAGCTATGGGTGAGCTACAAAAGGAATGGAAACAGGGAAGGATCTCAACAATATATAAAAAAGGAAGCTGTAAAACGGCATGAAATTACCGACCTGTAAGTATAACAAGTATACTATGTAGACCACATCGTTAATCACATTACAAGTAGTAACCTTTTTAGTAAACAACAATACGTTTTACTTCAACAGTACTACAACTGTTAAATGTTATGGAATCGTGGACCAGAGCATTAGATAGAGAGATGAGACTCTATAGACACAGTGTATTTATATTTCATGAAGGCTTTTGATACCGTCCCCCACAGAAGATTGATATCACATGGAATAAAAGGCGCTCAACATTAAGATGAAGTGAAGCACTCTTGTCTGATCGTAACAACAGGTCAGCATAAACGGAACAAACTCTGAGTGGACAAGTGTAACCAGTGGCATTCCCCAAGGGAGTGTCCTACGACCAATCGTATTTAATCTGTTTATAAACGATCCACCAAGTAATATAGTTTCAAACTTATATATGTTTGCAGACGACACCAAAGTTTTTGGAACAGTTAATAGCGCAGATGACCATAACACACTACAAGAAGATTTAGATAAACTTACATCATGGTCTAACCAATGGTTCTTAAACTTTCATCCAGACAAATGTAAACTGATGCACACAGGAACAAGATTAACATATACTTACAATAAAAAAATCAATAATATGGTTCATGAGTTAGGTCTTATAGAAGAACACAAACATGTTGGGGTTATTATTGACTCAAAGCTAGAATTTGATAAGCATATTGGCCAAAAGATTAATAAAGCAAACAGTATTATGTCAATTATTAGAAGGTCATTTAAATTACGCAGTAAGTATATGGCCCCTTATAAAAAATAAGGATGCAATAGAAAATGTGCAGAGAAGTGCAACTAAGCAACTCTCAGGAATTAAGGATATTCCTTACCTGGAAAGACTTAAGAGGTTGAAACTCCCTACATCTGCATATAGAAGAACACGCGGATAAAAGTTACAAACTGTTAAAAGAAGGCAAGTATGACATTAATGTATCTTCTAACACTGTCATGTTATGCAAATACTTTGAAATAAAGGAAGGAACAAGGGGTCATAGTTAGAAATTATTTTAAGAACGTTCACACGTAAACACAAGAAAGGAGAGCTTTTCAATCAGAATTACAAAAGTATGGAACAATTTACCAGAAAAGGTAATAAATGCACCTAGTATCACCTCATTTAAAAACCGCCTAGATAACCACTGGAGAACGGAATAATTTCTCTACGACTACAAAGCCGCCTTACCAGGAGGCCGTAGAGCTTTAACAGAAACAGACGTAGATCGGAACAACCTAAGAGTCAGGCCGCTTGGCATCATGTTTTTGGAGTATCGGAACAGACCCGATAAAAGAACCAAATGCTTTCCACAGCTTCTCTGAGTTAGTTGCTTTCATTTTTTGATAGGAGTCAGCAATTTGTTTGGGTGGGTGCATTGTTTTTACCCCCCAAACAACCAACATCTGTCGTTTTACTACATTTCCTAATTGGCTATGGACACTGACTGGATAACTTCATAAACCGTTTTGTTTTGCTTCCATATGTTAGTAGCTTTCACTTTTTGATCAGAGTCAACAATTATATTTGGGTGGGTCCATTATATTTCACTCCCAATCAACCGAAATATGCCGTTTTACTACATTTCTCCATTGGATATGAATACAGTCCAGTTAACGTCATCAAACTTTTTTGTTTCCTTAGATTAGAAGCTTTTACTTTTTGATAGGGGTCACCAATTATTTTGAGTGGGTCCATTATTTTTGACCCCCATTTAAAAGAGATCTGAAGTTTTACCACATTTCTCAATTGGACATGGATACAGATCTAACAGAAACATATTTATTTGGTAGACCTAAACAATTTGATTAATTTGTCATGCAATTCTGCTTTCTATCATACATGTTTGTGAAGTAATGGCTTTTACAGCAATTACAACAGTATCCAATCCGAAGTGTTATTTTACACAGTTCCACACCATTAGTATATTTTAACAATGTCAACTCAATATGTCACTGGTGAGCTACAAGGCACATTCATTATGGAAATCATATTTGACATAATTGAATGTACTTTGCATTGTCCAGTGCACATAAGTCTAATTTTACAACATCGTCTATTGAAGTGCTTGACTGTCAGTTAAATTCTGGGGCATCACTTTTCACAGTTACATCGACAAAGTTCTGTGCATCTAAAATGAGCTTTCTTGCACGCACTCCTGGCACTGCATCTATTCTTTCTTTGACAGCCACATTTCACCATTTCACTGCATGCCTTTGATGCCATAGGCAAAGTGGTCCAGATGGGGTGCCAATGCTGGCTCTTCTCATACCATGTCCATCCCCAGACATCTGGAGTGGGTGTCTGTTGTTGGACCAGTAGACTGGTCGACCAGATAGCAGCTTGGTATGCCAAACGCTTTACGTGCTGCAGCAATGCATCTTGGGTTTGCGGAATACTTTCCACGGTCTTATTCCTTTGACAGAATAGCTCTCTCCTTGCCTCGTCAACGGAGCCCAGGCTGCTGCTTTTGTTGTAGATGATAACGGTGTAGCGTTTCATGAGTTGGAAGTATCGCGAATCCATATCCATACGGATTTATTGATCCATTGCCATGTAGATGAATGCTTCTGTTACTTCTGGGAATGCATTCCAGGTTTCCCTTGCCAATCTCTTTCCCTTGCCGAAGAATGCAGACGTCATGTTGCAGCCTGTAATGCATTGGAACACTGGCAAGGACATGATTTTTTCTTTTCCCAGGGCTTGACAGATGACATTAACATGGAGACGAGAAAAGTTCTTGCCGACACCAAAGGCTACCCATATGTCTGCAGCTGGATACAACGTTACAAGCTCATAAAACTTGCCGATCAGAAGCACTAGGACATCCGTATCTACAGTGCGTATCAAGTATCTTGTTGCTCCCCTTTCAAAGGCATTCTGCATATGGATCAGCAGTCGCGTGTCTGCTTCCTCGTGGACACGCTGCAGCATGTCATAGTTGGACCCGCTGGCGACCACTGGTGTGCCAGATGTGGCAAACACTTCCTTCCCATATGGGCACTCATGTGTGTTGGTATCATAGCGAAGGAAATCTTTCCAGTTTCTTGGCAGAGCTACCTTCCAACAAGTCCCGTTGCCAAGCTTCTCTCGTGTGGACTGTTTGACACTGCAGGCACGATACGTATCCCAGACGATGTCAACCCTTTTGGAGTTCGCTAACGTCAGCATACTCATCAAATGTGGTGACGTTGGTTGTGGGAAGCAGGTGAACCACAACAGCGCCGTCGAGAACTTTTGTATCAAAGGATGTAGGGAGTTCTTTCTGACCTTTTCCCATCAGGATACTAAGAAGATCAGGTTTCTTTCTGATGCGTAGTTGTCCGCAATCACACAAGAGGGGAGGGTATGGATTGTTTTCATGTTTGAAAAATATACTCATGTTGGGGTCTCTGTGCTGCATGACGATGAGAGAAGAGGGCCACACCATTCTTCAGCATTTCTATATTTCCAACCTGCTTGGTCTTGGACTGTGGTGCTGGACGTCTGAAAAGAGCAAGTGAGTTCTTCTTTATTGGAACATGGATGGAGCGTGTGCGATCAACGAACACAGACTTGTGGTAGTTGTTGTACTGATCTTTTCCCAGTGCTTCGATAGTACGGACGGTCTTCACCACAGACTCAGCCATAACATTGCCTGAATGGGTTTCCCATATCATTTATGGTTTGAACTAGATTCAGTAGAACTCTTCCTCGTGGTGCTGGCTCTCATCAACCCCGGGAAGGTATTCTTTCTCAAACTCTCTGATAATTCTGGCTTGCTCAGGTCCTGCGATCATCCATTTCTTGAAAGCTGACGGATTTTCAGTGAGCCCTACCGCGCCACTAGAACCCTTGATAAGGTCGTTGTTTTGTTCGTGTGCTTGGAACAACCCAATGTCCTTGCCCTTCAAATTCCTTGAGAATAGAAGGGTGGAGGTTTGCCATGTCATGGATATGAACAAGGATCCGACGAGTGTAGTTCTGGTGATCGAGGGCAAAGAATGACGGCGCCAAGGCCTTCAGAGACTCAATGTAGAGTGTCAACTCCCGATACTGGAATGTTGGGCTCTTTGCAATCATCGCCTGCCGCCATGTGTCTTTTGCTTCCTCGTCGTGGGACTCCTCGGTGTCTAGAAAGGCATCCTCTCGAAGTTTAGCCAATGCCAACACACTGACCTGATGAGCTTGTCTGGTTCGGGTGAGATAGGTGGACTTGAGGAACGAGTCACCTGTGCCAGAGGAAGCGATATCTGCCTGGGTCTGAGCATCTGTCCACCCGGAACCCACCAAGTAGTCACCACATGTATTCAAGATCGCCATCTCAATATGGAGACCACCAAACATAGCAACGTATGTGTCTTCATCGTGTATTTCAGTGAAACTACACTGCTTAGAGTTTGCTAGTGCAAAGGGCGGTGCATCAAAAGCACACACCGGAATCTGTCTTGATTTGAGGTATTCTGTTGCTTTGCGCAGGACATCCATCCCATGCTTGATCATGGTCATTGTAGCATTGGTAAGAGAGCCACTTCAAAGTCATCCGCTGAGATTCGTGATAGGATGCCCATGCCTCAGTATCACAGTTTTCCATTTCCTGTTTCTTAATTAGTCTGAGAGCCTTGTCTAGCCAATATTTCTCTTGTCGTTTTGCTCAATACAGATGTCCGTATATATGCTTGCTAGTGTGGGATGGTTTGGGTAAAGATGCATGTGCCGTATTGAGTATTATAGCTGGCACAGTGGTGAAATTTTCTGGTACCAGGTGAATAGTTTTAGATTCTGGTGACGGCAAACTGATGGCATCCTGGCATTGATCCAAATCGCCTTTCGTGCGGAGTTGGAAAAAGGCTGATACCATAGATAGAACCCTTGGCTGTTGTGCTTGAGGGATTGTGGTCAATATTGTATAATGCCCCCCATAGCGAAAAGTCGGGCACACCACACCTTCCTTTGCGACGTATTCGCAGCTGCCAGCTGGCTCTCCAGTTGAATAATTCGGTCATAGCTTATGCTTAGGCCCACATTGTAGAGCTGTGGTACCAGTTTTCTTGATCTAGTTTGCGTGTGAACATTCAGATCAATGTACATGGGCATTGGTGGTTAATTCTCCAGATAATGCCTGGATTTAGCAGCAGATGACGATCATTTTGTACAGTTTAATATGATGGTCTCCGAAATGGTGAGGCAAGTCTGGGAATATGTTGCATCGAGACAAGTGACTTGAGAGTTGTTGGTGCTAACTCTTGCTGCCAGTCAGGAGGGAAGGATCCGTTGAATTGAAAGCCATAACAGTTGGCATTGGCAAGAACTAGGGCATCACAATCGTAGTCAATGCGTAAGGCTTGCTTCAGCATCTGCTGCATTATCTGCTGGAAAACCAGAATAACGTGTTTCCATCACTCTTCTCTTGGGCTGTGGTACTACAAAAGTTGTTCCTTGAACCGAATCTTGTTCATTTCTTTCTTTATGCCAAGATTGCACAACCGATCTTCATACATTTGACGCAACTCTGAAACCTTGAAGTAGAAATTGCCCTCTTCTACTGAATTTTCTACAAACGTGGCAAGCTCTCGTTTGATTCTTCTTGTCTTCTGTACGACTAGTACAAGACTCGTGGACATGCCTCGAGAGGGCCAGATGTCGATTTCTGAGAGCAGAAAAACAGGATAAATGATACTTGGCATCCAGTGCAATAACGCCGCCCCCTTCCATCCTGGCCAGCAGTGATGTATATTGTAAGTCTAGGGTCATTATTCTAACAGTTTCGTCTGCACGAAGTGTCCTGAAATCGTGCAGCGACCATCCGTTTAGCAGAATATGCAAATGGTCTTATCTCGGGGTTAGCGTTGTCGAAATCTGTTCTCGTTTGCAGAGCTATTCTTTTCTGTATCTTCTCTTTCACGCTTCCTCTAGCTCTTTCCAAGCGGAATGTGCTGAATTTCACGCGATAACATTTCTGCCACTGTGCTCGGTTCTCAGTTAAATCGTTCACAGTTATGTCATCACTAAAATGCACTGGCACTGGCATTCTTTCGAGTTTTCTGAATGCATTAGCATTATTCAGGATGGATCTGTATGGTTCCAAAGAGAATCGTAGAGTTTCACTGGTGACTTCCTCGCATATTACTCATAATTTCCACACCATGGCATCCATTCAATTCTGAGACAGACAAAACACATTGGATATTACAAAATAACGGAAAAGCAAAATTATTATAGGGCACAGTATCCAGTCATGAGAACCTCTCAAAAGGCGTTGCACATCATCCATTTCCATACCATTCCCTCATATATCAATCAGACTTCTCGTAAGCCAAGGCGCGTAATAATTTAACCAACACTAGTAGCTATATAACAGCCGAGTGAACAGAGGCAACGTGATGTGAATTAATTTGAAGCATGCACTTGCGTTACGGGGTCTTTTGTCATATTTATACTCAAATTGTTGGAAATGTGGCTACTAGTGGATCCCCACTTAGTATATGTAGTATAATTTTCCTTGGGATGCCACGAACAACATTTATTTATAAAACATTATACGTTTTGGCGCAACAACTTACACTTGCACATGGCGGACGACCGGAATAACACTCCCAGCTACCTCCAGTCTAGTCCTAGTCTTGGTTAGCGTAGACACACACACACACACACACACACACACACACACACACACACACACACACACACACACACACACACACACACACACACACACACACACACACACACACACACACACACACACACACACACACACAAACACACACACACACACATAAACACACGCACAAACACATACACAAATATATATATTCAAGGGGGAATGCTTATGGACCCACTTAACAAAATAATTTAATTAAGTAAAACGGCGTACAGTGATCCAATGGGGGATGAAAAATAATGGACTCGCCCAAAAAAGTTCTTGATTCCGATTAAAAAGTGAAATTTATTGATCAAGGATGCAGTCAAAACAAATTGGTTCATTTTTTCGGTATATTCCGTATATCATGGGGACATTTAGTAAAACACTAAATTTTGGTTTTATGGGGGGTGTGACCAAATATGGACCCACCCAACATTTTTGGTGACTCCTATCAAAAACTGAAATCTTATTGTTCAGCAAAAACATTGGGGCTGTTATCCGGTCTGTCAAATTGCTAAGCCACCTGACTATAAGTAAACCTAAGTAAATATCCCAGCTGAAATCCTGCTTGCGGCCAGACATCGTCCCCTATACTGTCCTCACAGAAGTCACCTGTTCACGGATTCCCCTGTTTTCCCATCACACTGATCGCAATGTTCAGTTGCTTTCGTAGGTTCATGAATGCGACTGCAGAACTCGACTCGTTCAGTTACAAGGCGCGGAATAGTCGTCCAGCCGTAGGTCTCCGGAGCGTCATCTGGTACCCATCGCACAATTGCACTCACGTACGCACGCACGCACTCACGCACAAATGAAACTGAACTACAAACCTTTACGATTAGGGCTAGATTCAAATATCGTATAGTATACTAAACTTTTTGAATTTTTTTTGGTACCTTTTATTTTAGTAAAAACTATTAGAATGCAATTGCATCATCTAAGCCACTTATAACAGTGCTCTAAAACTGTAGGTGTTGGGTTTATTTAAGTACATTTGTATACTGAAGTGTTGTTTGCCTTTAAACATCAAGTTGTTATTATATAACTCCATCATATTGGCATATCTCAACTACACCTGCGGAACATGACATAGGGATATTATACAATAAATGTGACATAATTAATAACCAAACTTTAAAAGAAGGCAGAATGCATTAAGCTTACTCACAATGTGTACACAAATCAATTGTTCAAGATAAATATTGGTTAAAGTTTCTGAAGGTTTTTAAAAAAAAAATTACACATAACAGTGAGTTGGGCGCAAGCAACGTGATATATATATATATATATATATATATAATACTTTTAGCTAGAACACATCACGAATATTTTCTTACACAACAGGTATTCGGCATAATATATCACGTACAATGAACTACACCCCAGCATTGTTCGGTATCATGAGAGGAAACTAGACCTAGAACAACTGGCAAATGGCAACGCACAATAAAACAGTGTCGAAAGGATTAGTGCGGTCGCGAAAACGTTGATTTCTCTAATATAACGTTTGAAGCGACTTTCTGTCACCAGCAGCAGCGCTGACTTTTTATCTTCTGGGCAGCGTTTCCCTTGCAAATTAGTGCTATTAAGTTACCTCGAAGGTAAATGACGCGGGTAGGTTTTACTTGGACCCGTGCATACCGTATGCCTATTTGTGCGTTAACCTCTAGGTAGGAGCTACATTGAAGTTAGCGTGCCTACCTAGAACTCATGAATATCGGGCCTAGAAAGCTGAGCTTATGAGACGCTACGACGTAATTTTCACGTAACTAAACAAACGTATTGTGAAAATGTTCAACGCGCGAAATCAACGAACAGTTGCCTAGCAACGTGTGTAAACATGTGTTCTCGCACTTAACGAGAGTTAGGGAGAGAGAGAGAGAGTTCGAAAGTTCAAAATGGCGACAGATAAACAAACTGAAAAGACTTCTTCTTCTTCGTGTTTAAACTGAACAACGTCATTAAGTTGACGGCTGTTGTCAGTGTAGGAGGGTGCAATTTTTTGTTTTTGTTTTTTTGTTTGTTTTTGTTTTATGCAGTGCAGGTTTACGAGGCTTCTTCGTCTTATTCTTTCTCGGCCACTAGCCTCCTCCGGAACGTGTCCAGTAATTGGGCGGTGACGGTTGATTCTGGGAGGGCATTGCATTGTCTCACTGTTCTTTGGAAAAAAGGAGAAACGGTGGTAGTCGGCAGTAGAATGTGGCACAATATAAGCCTGAGTACGATTATGCCGGGTTGGTCGGTGTACGGGGGTCAGGTATGGCTGCTGTCTACTGCTACCAGCCCGTTCCTCATCTTATATAGCATCGTTAGTCTAACTAACAGCGAAGACGGCGCCGTGCGACGATAACAACATTGATCTGACGGGCACGCAGCTAAAAAAATGGGTGGTGAACATATCAAAGTACAAACAAAATAACGACCAAACGAGAGTGCTCGGTAAGGGACTAAACTATGCAGTGACACCAGACAAACTTCTAGTGGAAGAATTTGTCTTAACCACTGAACAGGCATGTCGTTCGCTGCCCATAAACAAAGCAGACCAAATGAGAGCGCAGGTGGCTGGCATTCTGAAGTCGGCAAAATTACCGAAGCCGAACATCACTAAGAAAGAAAGGCAAGCACTAGAAGAACTGAGGAAAGAAAAGAGCATAATGATTCTGCCAGCAGACAAGGGAAAAGCCACAGTAGTAGTGGACACTGACGAATATGAACAGAAAGTCACAACCATGTTATCAGATGACAAGACATATGAAAAACTGAAGAACGACCCTGCTCCCAAATACAAGAGAAAGTT
>CM034533.1:36126823-36212081 GCA_020002185.1 Paraescarpia echinospica
ATTTGGATCCTGCTTCAAACTATCGTATACCGCTATTTCGGACTTATTATGTATACCTTTGTAATTGCAGAACGTCATGACAATGTTTCTAACGAGAAGCATGCTGATAAAATGCCTCCTATTTTAAAAAGTATGTTTTGTGCTACCTTGAACCACATCGAAATCCCAAATATATCAAACTATTTAAGTGACATGTAAAGCATCTAAACAAAACGACGCTGACTATTCTTTTACAAACTACCCTACGTGGGCCATACAATTGCACGGAGAAAGCAGGAAGATGACATGTCGCAAAAGAGCCTTCAAGCCATATCGTTGGTGTTCTTTGTGCGATTCGTCGTTGGGAATTTGGATATCGCTCAGTCAAATGCTTCCGAAAAGTACTAGCCATTTCTGCGCTGCCTCAAGCAAAACATCGGCACTTTTACCGTTCATCAAAGCACGAAGTTGTTGTTCAGGTGAAACATTCTTCTTCCAAATCTTTATCGTTTTGCAGTCTCAGAGATTCGTCTGCAGAGCGGCTCTGTCATCTCGAAATGATTGCGACAACTTCGATAACGGCAGACTCAGTGGTAAACATGCAAAGAATCTACAAAGTGGGTCAATCGAACAGTGAAGACGGTCTGCAGGTTGTCATGCACACCGACAAACACCGGGTTGGCATCTTCCATACGCAAATCGGTTTCGCCGCAAAATTACCCTATGAATTTGAAATGACGAAGTTGTCGTTTTCGGCGTACATTTTTAAGAGCGATTGCTTTAAGTTGAAACGTTCACCGCTTCGTACACGTTGATAATAAGCTTTTGTCTATCCGGAAGCAGCGTATACATACAATGTGTTCAAATGTCCAACAATGAATGTCAGCCAACTGAACTCCGTGTGTGATAGAACACGACCATTTTTTGTTGTTCTTAACAATTTCTAACTTGACAATAAATGTATCGCGGGCCAGCTGGAAACCGTTTGCGGGCCAAGGTTTGTGGATAGCTGCCGTAGAACTTTGATCCCTGTTGACAAGCTCGAGTGGTGACGATCGAGTCACAACATGCTCCGTTGCGTTGCTGTGTTCTGGCCTCGCTTTACCGACTGGGTTGTAGTGATTGGACGACTGTCAAGTCGGTCTTGGTACAAACTAGACCCTACTGTAATTGTTTCCGGTGTATTTGCACCATACAATGCCTTTCTGCGCGAAATTAAGACTACGTTTTTGTAATAATACAAATTACCTGCTGTAGGTTTTTTTTCAGATGAAATACGCATACCGGGGTCCGTCAAATATTGATACGTGGCCAACCAACCAACCAACCAACCAACCAACCAACCAACCAACAAACCAACAAACCAACAAACCAACAAACCAACAAACCAACAAACCAACAAACCAACCAATCATCCATCCATCCATCAACCCAACCAACCAACCAACCAACCAACCAATCAATCAATCAATCAATCAATCAACCACCCAACCAACCAACCAACCAACCAACCAACCAACCAAACAACCAACCAACCAACCAACAAACCAAACCAACCAACCAATCAACCAATCAACCGACCAACCAATCAACCAACCAAACAAACAACCGAACAAACAACCAACTAACCAAACAACCAGCCAACCAACTAACCAACCAACAATTTGAAATGTTATCCTGTGCGCAGCCGTAATGTCGTAATCCGTGAAATGTGCCCTTATCCCTTTATTTGCCGTTTTGCCACCATCGACCCGGAAATGAAACAATTATGAATCCGGTGAAGCGGTTAAACGGCGGTTCGTTTGTCAGCGGCTCGGTATAATGAAGCCATTTGTCTTTGTTGTTTCCAACTGAGAACGAGTATTTCACCCCCAGCAGTAATGCATTGCACACTAGGTGACCCCACATGGTATTATGTTTAAATTACTAGTTACAGAGTAAATCGCAATTTCTAGGCGTTCTTATTTCCGGCAGAAAACATAAACAAATACTTTAAGTCAAAATATTTAGATCTGCACTACCCGCTTATGTACGCTATTACTATGGATTGTGGAAAAATCTTCAAAAGTAAAAAGGACATATTACTAGAGTGTGAGTACTGTGAACAGCATTACTGTATCAGGTATTTAAAATTCAAAGCAGGAGAGTATGAGGCCATCGGAAAACCAGGATGCATGTGGTTTTGTATCGGATGCAAACCAAAAATAGAAAAAACATACTAAACGAGAAATTAATCCATGAAAGAATACAATAAATGCTTGACTAGATGCTGTAGACAAACATTACATGACAAATGCGACAAACAAGAATTGATTGCAAATCAACCAACCGAGAATGCCATCCATACTCATACCACCGACAGCGTTAATAACGAAGTGTTACAGGACACAGTTAAAGAAATAGTTGAAAGACAACCAAAGAGAAGCAAACGTCATTATCTTCAATGCTCCAGAACCAGAAAACAAACTAAAAGATCAAAGGATCATGTTAGACATGGAGTTAGTTGAGGGGCTATTCAATGAGGTATGCCACCAAAATCTACATGTGCATACATAGGTAGAGAAAGTGATCAGGTTAGGGGAAAACAACTGGAGAGAATGACAACAAACCAAGACCACTTAAGGTAATTATGAAAGGCACAGACAAAAAGATGAAGTTATTCCGAAACCTTTCAAACCTTTAGGAGGCTGACCCAAAATATAAATGCCTCAGCATTCAACGATACCTTACGCAAAAAGAGAGTAAGAGAGGAAGGAAGCCGCACCATGGGCCAGGAAAATTTTAAAAATCAAGCCCACAAAGGGCAAGGAGGAAAGGCACCAAGAACGACAAAACAGAAAACCAATATAAACAACACACATTATACATATAAACAACTAAAATACCTTTACACAAATGCAGATAGTTTAAGAATAAACTCACAGAGTTCAAAACTAGAGTTCAAGAAAACAAATGCATGGTAATAGGGATCACAGATGTAAAGCCAAAAAAACAGAAATATTTATTAAATCCAGCAGAACTGGCATTAAAAGAATACGATTTATTCCATCATACAGTACACAAACAAGGAAGATGAGTAGTCCTGTACACACACAAATAGCTTAAAGCAACACCTTTTCTGTCTTTGGTGACTCGTTTTCAGGAGTCTGTATGGGTGGAAATAAAATAAAATAAAAGATAAACTTTTAATAGGATGTGTTTATAGAAGCCCAGGAAGTTCGAGCATCAGTGATGGATATCTGAATAAAGTGATTAGCTTAGCAAGGCAATGGGCTATCACCACTCACACTTTCTTCTGCTTGGAGACTTCAATTATCCAAATATAGACTGGCATACTTGGTGTACAGCCTCAGATAATGTTTATAATTCAGAATTAAAATTTATAGAAAGTATATAATTGTCTCTTTCAGCATGTTACGCTGCCCACAAGAGGGCGACTAGGAAATAAATCAAAAGTCATTGACTTAGTCGTAAAAATGAAAACGGTATGATTGATGATATGGTATATGAGAGAGTCTTCTCTGGAAAAGTGACCACTCTGTTCTCAATATAACATTTCGGTGTTATACTGATATAGCAAGTCGAAAATGGATAACATACTACTATGAAAAAGGAGATTATAAAGGTATCAAGGAAAATATTGCATAATACTGATTGGGAAGAAGTAATTGGCAATTGTATATTAAATGACCAAGGGACAAAGTTGACGGAACATATTAAAAAATAGAGGATGATTTTATACGCCGTAGAGTAGTTAAAAATACAAAAATACACAAAGGGAAAGTACCCCTAGACAATAAATCAGTAAAGACATTAACAAGAAACACACCCTATGGAAGTGTTACATGGAAACAAAAGGAGGGAAATACTATAATGAATAGGTCTATTGTAGTGTTAGAAATCTTGTCCATAAATGAACAAGTAAGCTCCAAAAGGAATTTGAAACAAAATTAGCATCAGAAGTTAAGTTAACCCCAAAAGCAGTATGGAAATACATGAATTCCAAAGCAAAAGTAGGGAAGGTGTTTAAGATTTGAATATAGAGCCTAATGACCCGAAATCGAAACTGTCAAATTCTGACAGAGAAAAGGCAGATGTCTTAGGTCACTTTTCTCTCAATCAAGTGTTTTCAAGGTAGAACCAGCTGGTATACACCCTAGATTCCGAAAATGATTATCGACTCAATTTGTATACCATTAGCTAGACTTTTTAATAATTATCCAGCTATGGGTGAGCTACAAAAGGAATGGAAACAGGGAAGGATCTCAACAATATATAAAAAAGGAAGCTGTAAAACGGCATGAAATTACCGACCTGTAAGTATAACAAGTATACTATGTAGACCACATCGTTAATCACATTACAAGTAGTAACCTTTTTAGTAAACAACAATACGTTTTACTTCAACAGTACTACAACTGTTAAATGTTATGGAATCGTGGACCAGAGCATTAGATAGAGAGATGAGACTCTATAGACACAGTGTATTTATATTTCATGAAGGCTTTTGATACCGTCCCCCACAGAAGATTGATATCACATGGAATAAAAGGCGCTCAACATTAAGATGAAGTGAAGCACTCTTGTCTGATCGTAACAACAGGTCAGCATAAACGGAACAAACTCTGAGTGGACAAGTGTAACCAGTGGCATTCCCCAAGGGAGTGTCCTACGACCAATCGTATTTAATCTGTTTATAAACGATCCACCAAGTAATATAGTTTCAAACTTATATATGTTTGCAGACGACACCAAAGTTTTTGGAACAGTTAATAGCGCAGATTTAACAAGATTTAACAAGATTGCCATCCAGAAAATTACTCTGGATGGCAGGTGGACAAGGAAGCCTTTTGGCTTATCGAGAGTCCAATACATTTTATGTACATGTATCCCGCCTTTTTAAGGTGTGTGTCGATTTTATTTTTAAACATATTCACGCTACTAGCACCAACACAATCAGGAGATAATCTGTTCCATTCATTTACAGTCCTTTGTGAGAATGAGAACTTTCTTATATCTAATCTACACTGCTCCTTTACTAATGTAGCTTCATGTCCTCTGGTCCTTCTATTTTTCTTAACTGAGAAAAAAATGTTTCTATCAATATTTTCATAACCATTCAATATTTTAAACACTTCTATGTGATCTCCTCTCAATCTCCTGGTCTCTAATGTTGTTAAACCACATTCTTTTAGGCGTATTTCGTAACTAAGATCCCTCAGATTTGGTATCATTTTAGTCGCTCTCCTCTGTACTCTTTCCAGCATATCTATGTCCTTCTTGCGATATGGCCTCCATGCTTGTATACAATATTCTAAATGAGGCCTCACTATTGTTTTATACAGCGGTACTATTAATTCTTTTTTCTTATACGCTATATTTCGCCTAATTAATCCAAGGATTTGATTTCCCTTTGACGCTGCAATTCCGCACTGCTCTGAAACCTTCATATCAGCACTAATAGTTAACCCCAAGTCCTTTTCTTTTACAGTAGTACTTAGAACAGTACCCCCCATTTTATATTTTACCTCTTCATTCCCATGACCTGTGTGGAGGCATTTACATTTCCCAAAATTGAACAGCATTTGCCACTTTTCAGACCATTTGATCAACCTATCAAGATCATCTTGTAAATGCTGTCTGTCTCCATCAGTTTTAATCCTTCTAAACACTTTTGTATCATCCGCAAATTTTAACACCTTGCTTGTTATATCATCGTCCAAATCGTTGATATATATTAAGAATAATATAGGTCCTAGTACTGATCCCTGTGGTACCCCACTCAATACCGATTTCCAGTTTGAAGCCTCCCCATCAACTACTACACGTTGTCTTCTGTCATTCAGCCATTTTCTATCCAGTTTATTATACCATTTCCTATGCCATGGGCCTTTAGCTTAAGGAGTAATCTTTGATGTGGTACTTTGTCGAAAGCTTTTTGAAAATCTAAATAGATGATATCTACTGGTGATCCCTCATCTACCCACCTAGTGATGTCTTCCAAAAAACATAACATATTTGTTAAGCATGACCTCGCTTTTAAAAACCCATGTTGAGATGGGTTTATCAAGTTATGTTTAACAAGAAAATCCACCATGTGATCTTTAATTAGTCTTTCTAATAATTTGCAAATCACTGATGTTAAACTCACTGGTCTATAGTTCTCCGACTTGTTTCTCGAACCTTTTTTAAATAACGGTATAATGTTTGCCTCTTTCCATTCTAAAGGAACCACTCCCTCTTCTAATGACAAATTGAAAACTGTTGCAAGCGGTACGCTAATTTGTTCTACAATTTCCAATAGTAGTTTGGGCGGAATCCCGTCCACTCCAGGTGATTTATTATCCTTCCATATTTATAGATGACCATAACACACTACAAGAAGATTTAGATAAACTTACATCATGGTCTAACCAATGGTTCTTAAACTTTCATCCAGACAAATGTAAACTGATGCACACAGGAACAAGATTAACATATACTTACAATAAAAAAATCAATAATATGGTTCATGAGTTAGGTCTTATAGAAGAACACAAACATGTTGGGGTTATTATTGACTCAAAGCTAGAATTTGATAAGCATATTGGCCAAAAGATTAATAAAGCAAACAGTATTATGTCAATTATTAGAAGGTCATTTAAATTACGCAGTAAGTATATGGCCCCTTATAAAAAATAAGGATGCAATAGAAAATGTGCAGAGAAGTGCAACTAAGCAACTCTCAAGAATTAAGGATATTCCTTACCTGGAAAGACTTAAGAGGTTGAAACTCCCTACATCTGCATATAGAAGAACACGCGGATAAAAGTTACAAACTGTTAAAAGAAGGCAAGTATGACATTAATGTATCTTCTAACACTGTCATGTTATGCAAATACTTTGAAATAAAGGAAGGAACAAGGGGTCATAGTTAGAAATTATTTTAAGAACGTTCACACGTAAACACAAGAAAGGAGAGCTTTTCAATCAGAATTACAAAAGTATGGAACAATTTACCAGAAAAGGTAATAAATGCACCTAGTATCACCTCATTTAAAAACCGCCTAGATAACCACTGGAGAACGGAATAATTTCTCTACGACTACAAAGCCGCCTTACCAGGAGGCCGTAGAGCTTTAACAGAAACAGACGTAGATCGGAACAACCTAAGAGTCAGGCCGCTTGGCATCATGTTTTTGGAGTATCGGAACAGACCCGATAAAAGAACCAAATGCTTTCCACAGCTTCTCTGAGTTAGTTGCTTTCATTTTTTGATAGGAGTCAGCAATTTGTTTGGGTGGGTGCATTGTTTTTACCCCCCAAACAACCAACATCTTTCGTTTTACTACATTTCCTAATTGGCTATGGACACTGACTGGATAACTTCATAAACCGTTTTGTTCTGCTTCCATATGTTAGTAGCTTTCACTTTTTGATCAGAGTCAACAATTATATTTGGGTCCATTATATTTCACTCCCAATCAACCGAAATATGCCGTTTTACTACATTTCTCCATTGGATATGAATACAGTCCAGTTAACGTCATCAAACTTTTTTGTTTCCTTAGATTAGAAGCTTTTACTTTTTGATAGGGGTCACCAATTATTTTGAGTGGGTCCATTATTTTTGACCCCCATTTAAAAGAGATCTGAAGTTTTACCACATTTCTCAATTGGACATGGATACAGATCTAACAGAAACATATTTATTTGGTAGACCTAAACAATTTGATTAATTTGTCATGCAATTCTGCTTTCTATCATACATGTTTGTGAAGTAATGGCTTTTACAGCAATTACAACAGTATCCAATCCGAAGTGTTATTTTACACAGTTCCACACCATTAGTATATTTTAACAATGTCAACTCAATATGTCACTGGTGAGCTACAAGGCACATTCATTATGGAAATCATATTTGACATAATTGAATGTACTTTGCATTGTCCAGTGCACATAAGTCTAATTTTACAACATCGTCTATTGAAGTGCTTGACTGTCAGTTAAATTCTGGGGCATCACTTTTCACAGTTACATCGACAAAGTTCTGTGCATCTAAAATGAGCTTTCTTGCACGCACTCCTGGCACTGCATCTATTCTTTCTTTGACAGCCACATTTCACCATTTCACTGCATGCCTTTGATGCCATAGGCAAAGTGGTCCAGATGGGGTGCCAATGCTGGCTCTTCTCATACCATGTCCATCCCCAGACATCTGGAGTGGGTGTCTGTTGTTGGACCAGTAGACTGGTCGACCAGATAGCAGCTTGGTATGCCAAACGCTTTACGTGCTGCAGCAATGCATCTTGGGTTTGCGGAATACTTTCCACGGTCTTATTCCTTTGACAGAATAGCTCTCTCCTTGCCTCGTCAACGGAGCCCAGGCTGCTGCTTTTGTTGTAGATGATAACGGTGTAGCGTTTCATGAGTTGGAAGTATCGCGAATCCATATCCATACGGATTTATTGATCCATTGCCATGTAGATGAATGCTTCTGTTACTTCTGGGAATGCATTCCAGGTTTCCCTTGCCAATCTCTTTCCCTTGCCGAAGAATGCAGACGTCATGTTGCAGCCTGTAATGCATTGGAACACTGGCAAGGACATGATTTTTTCTTTTCCCAGGGCTTGACAGATGACATTAACATGGAGACGAGAAAAGTTCTTGCCGACACCAAAGGCTACCCATATGTCTGCAGCTGGATACAACGTTACAAGCTCATAAAACTTGCCGATCAGAAGCACTAGGACATCCGTATCTACAGTGCGTATCAAGTATCTTGTTGCTCCCCTTTCAAAGGCATTCTGCATATGGATCAGCAGTCGCGTGTCTGCTTCCTCGTGGACACGCTGCAGCATGTCATAGTTGGACCCGCTGGCGACCACTGGTGTGCCAGATGTGGCAAACCCTTCCTTCCCATATGGGCACTCATGTGTGTTGGTATCATAGCGAAGGAAATCTTTCCAGTTTCTTGGCAGAGCTACCTTCCAACAAGTCCCGTTGCCAAGCTTCTCTCGTGTGGACTGTTTGACACTGCAGGCACGATACGTATCCCAGACGATGTCAACCCTTTTGGAGTTCGCTAACGTCAGCATACTCATCAAATGTGGTGACGTTGGTTGTGGGAAGCAGGTGAACCACAACAGCGCCGTCGAGAACTTTTGTATCAAAGGATGTAGGGAGTTCTTTCTGATCTTTTCCCATCAGGATACTAAGAAGATCAGGTTTCTTTCTGATGCGTAGTTGTCCGCAATCACACAAGAGGGGAGGGTATGGATTGTTTTCATGTTTGAAAAATATACTCATGTTGGGGTCTCTGTGCTGCATGACGATGAGAGAAGAGGGCCACACCATTCTTCAGCATTTCTATATTTCCAACCTGCTTGGTCTTGGACTGTGGTGCTGGACGTCTGAAAAGAGCAAGTGAGTTCTTCTTTATTGGAACATGGATGGAGCGTGTGCGATCAACGAACACAGACTTGTGGTAGTTGTTGTACTGATCTTTTCCCAGTGCTTCGATAGTACGGACGGTCTTCACCACAGACTCAGCCATAACATTGCCTGAATGGGTTTCCCATATCATTTATGGTTTGAACTAGATTCAGTAGAACTCTTCCTCGTGGTGCTGGCTCTCATCAACCCCGGGAAGGTATTCTTTCTCAAACTCTCTGATAATTCTGGCTTGCTCAGGTCCTGCGATCATCCATTTCTTGAAAGCTGACGGATTTTCAGTGAGCCCTACCGCGCCACTAGAACCCTTGATAAGGTCGTTGTTTTGTTCGTGTGCTTGGAACAACCCAATGTCCTTGCCCTTCAAATTCCTTGAGAATAGAAGGGTGGAGGTTTGCCATGTCATGGATATGAACAAGGATCCGACGAGTGTAGTTCTGGTGATCGAGGGCAAAGAATGACGGCGCCAAGGCCTTCAGAGACTCAATGTAGAGTGTCAACTCCCGATACTGGAATGTTGGGCTCTTTGCAATCATCGCCTGCCGCCATGTGTCTTTTGCTTCCTCGTCGTGGGACTCCTCGGTGTCTAGAAAGGCATCCTCTCGAAGTTTAGCCAATGCCAACACACTGACCTGATGAGCTTGTCTGGTTCGGGTGAGATGGGTGGACTTGAGGAACGAGTCACCTGTGCCAGAGGAAGCGATATCTGCCTGGGTCTGAGCATCTGTCCACCCGGAACCCACCAAGTAGTCACCACATGTATTCAAGATCGCCATCTCAATATGGAGACCACCAAACATAGCAACGTATGTGTCTTCATCGTGTATTTCAGTGAAACTACACTGCTTAGAGTTTGCTAGTGCAAAGGGCGGTGCATCAAAAGCACACACCGGAATCTGTCTTGATTTGAGGTATTCTGTTGCTTTGCGCAGGACATCCATCCCATGCTTGATCATGGTCATTGTAGCATTGGTAAGAGAGCCACTTCAAAGTCATCCGCTGAGATTCGTGATAGGATGCCCATGCCTCAGTATCACAGTTTTCCATTTCCTGTTTCTTAATTAGTCTGAGAGCCTTGTCTAGCCAATATTTCTCTTGTCGTTTTGCTCAATACAGATGTCCGTAGATATGCTTGCTAGTGTGGGATGGTTTGGGTAAAGATGCATGTGCCGTATTGAGTATTATAGCTGGCACAATGGTGAAATTTTCTGGTACCAGGTGAATAGTTTTAGATTCTGGTGACGGCAAACTGATGGCATCCTGGCATTGATCCAAATCGCCTTTCGTGCGGAGTTGGAAAAAGGCTGATACCATAGATAGAACCCTTGGCTGTTGTGCTTGAGGGATTGTGGTCAATATTGTATAATGCCCCCCATAGCGAAAAGTCGGGCACACCACACCTTCCTTTGCGACGTATTCGCAGCTGCCAGCTGGCTCTCCAGTTGAATAATTCGGTCATAGCTTATGCTTAGGCCCACATTGTAGAGCTGTGGTACCAGTTTTCTTGATCTAGTTTGCGTGTGAACATTCAGATCAATGTACATGGGCATTGGTGGTTAATTCTCCAGATAATGCCTGGATTTAGCAGCAGATGACGATCATTTTGTACAGTTTAATATGATGGTCTCCGAAATGGTGAGGCAAGTCTGGGAATATGTTGCATCGAGACAAGTGACTTGAGAGTTGTTGGTGCTAACTCTTGCTGCCAGTCAGGAGGGAAGGATCCGTTGAATTGAAAGCCATAACAGTTGGCATTGGCAAGAACTAGGGCATCACAATCGTAGTCAATGCGTAAGGCTTGCTTCAGCATCTGCTGCATTATCTGCTGGAAAACCAGAATAACGTGTTTCCATCACTCTTCTCTTGGGCTGTGGTACTACAAAAGTTGTTCCTTGAACCGAATCTTGTTCATTTCTTTCTTTATGCCAAGATTGCACAACCGATCTTCATACATTTGACGCAACTCTGAAACCTTGAAGTAGAAATTGCCCTCTTCTACTGAATTTTCTACAAACGTGGCAAGCTCTCGTTTGATTCTTCTTGTCTTCTGTACGACTAGTACAAGACTCGTGGACATGCCTCGAGAGGGCCAGATGTCGATTTCTGAGAGCAGAAAAACAGGATAAATGATACTTGGCATCCAGTGCAATAACGCCGCCCCCTTCCATCCTGGCCAGCAGTGATGTATATTGTAAGTCTAGGGTCATTATTCTAACAGTTTCGTCTGCACGAAGTGTCCTGAAATCGTGCAGCGACCATCCGTTTAGCAGAATATGCAAATGGTCTTATCTCGGGGTTAGCGTTGTCGAAATCTGTTCTCGTTTGCAGAGCTATTCTTTTCTGTATCTTCTCTTTCACGCTTCCTCTAGCTCTTTCCAAGCGGAATGTGCTGAATTTCACGCGATAACATTTCTGCCACTGTGCTCGGTTCTCAGTTAAATCGTTCACAGTTATGTCATCACTAAAATGCACTGGCACTGGCATTCTTTCGAGTTTTCTGAATGCATTAGCATTATTCAGGATGGATCTGTATGGTTCCAAAGAGAATCGTAGAGTTTCACTGGTGACTTCCTCGCATATTACTCATAATTTCCACACCATGGCATCCATTCAATTCTGAGACAGACAAAACACATTGGATATTACAAAATAACGGAAAAGCAAAATTATTATAGGGCACAGTATCCAGTCATGAGAACCTCTCAAAAGGCGTTGCACATCATCCATTTCCATACCATTCCCTCATATATCAATCAGACTTCTCGTAAGCCAAGGCGCGTAATAATTTAACCAACACTAGTAGCTATATAACAGCCGAGTGAACAGAGGCAACGTGATGTGAATTAATTTGAAGCATGCACTTGCGTTACGGGGTCTTTTGTCATATTTATACTCAAATTGTTGGAAATGTGGCTACTAGTGGATCCCCACTTAGTATATGTAGTATAATTTTCCTTGGGATGCCACGAACAACATTTATTTATAAAACATTATACGTTTTGGCGCAACAACTTACACTTGCACATGGCGGACGACCGGAATAACACTCCCAGCTACCTCCAGTCTAGTCCTAGTCTTGGTTAGCGTAGACACACACACACACACACACACACACACACACACACACACACACACACACACACACACACACACACACACACACACACACACACACACACACACACACACACACACACACACACACACACACACAAACACACACACACACACATAAACACACGCACAAACACATACACAAATATATATATTCAAGGGGGAATGCTTATGGACCCACTTAACAAAATAATTTAATTAAGTAAAACGGCGTACAGTGATCCAATGGGGGGTGAAAAATAATGGACTCGCCCAAAAAAGTTCTTGATTCCGATTAAAAAGTGAAATTTATTGATCAAGGATGCAGTCAAAACAAATTGGTTCATTTTTTCGGTATATTCCGTATATCATGGGGACATTTAGTAAAACACTAAATTTTGGTTTTATGGGGGGTGTGACCAAATATGGACCCACCCAACATTTCTGGTGACTCCTATCAAAAACTGAAATCTTATTGTTCAGCAAAAACATTGGGGCTGTTATCCGGTCTGTCAAATTGCTAAGCCACCTGACTATAAGTAAACCTAAGTAAATATCCCAGCTGAAATCCTGCTTGCGGCCAGACATCGTCCCCTATACTGTCCTCACAGAAGTCACCTGTTCACGGATTCCCCTGTTTTCCCATCACACTGATCGCAATGTTCAGTTGCTTTCGTAGGTTCATGAATGCGACTGCAGAACTCGACTCGTTCAGTTACAAGGCGCGGAATAGTCGTCCAGCCGTAGGTCTCCGGAGCGTCATCTGGTACCCATCGCACAATTGCACTCACGTACGCACGAACGCACTCACGCACAAATGAAACTGAACTACAAACCTTTACGATTAGGGCTAGATTCAAATATCGTATAGTATACTAAACTTTTTGAATTTTTTTTGGTACCTTTTATTTTAGTAAAAACTATTAGAATGCAATTGCATCATCTAAGCCACTTATAACAGTGCTCTAAAACTGTAGGTGTTGGGTTTATTTAAGTACATTTGTATACTGAAGTGTTGTTTGCCTTTAAACATCAAGTTGTTATTATATAACTCCATCATATTGGCATATCTCAACTACACCTGCGGAACATGACATAGGGATATTATACAATAAATGTGACATAATTAATAACCAAACTTTAAAAGAAGGCAGAATGCATTAAGCTTACTCACAATGTGTACACAAATCAATTGTTCAAGATAAATATTGGTTAAAGTTTCTGAAGGTTTTTAAAAAAAAAATTACACATAACAGTGAGTTGGGCGCAAGCAACGTGATATATATATATATATATATATATATAATACTTTTAGCTAGAACACATCACGAATATTTTCTTACACAACAGGTATTCGGCATAATATATCACGTACAATGAACTACACCCCAGCATTGTTCGGTATCATGAGAGGAAACTAGACCTAGAACAACTGGCAAATGGCAACGCACAATAAAACAGTGTCGAAAGGATTAGTGCGGTCGCGAAAACGTTGATTTCTCTAATATAACGTTTGAAGCGACTTTCTGTCACCAGCAGCAGCGCTGACTTTTTATCTTCTGGGCAGCGTTTCCCTTGCAAATTAGTGCTATTAAGTTACCTCGAAGGTAAATGACGCGGGTAGGTTTTACTTGGACCCGTGCATACCGTATGCCTATTTGTGCGTTAACCTCTAGGTAGGAGCTACATTGAAGTTAGCGTGCCTACCTAGAACTCATGAATATCGGGCCTAGAAAGCTGAGCTTATGAGACGCTACGACGTAATTTTCACGTAACTAAACAAACGTATTGTGAAAATGTTCAACGCGCGAAATCAACGAACAGTTGCCTAGCAACGTGTGTAAACATGTGTTCTCGCACTTAACGAGAGTTAGGGAGAGAGAGAGAGAGTTCGAAAGTTCAAAATGGCGACAGATAAACAAACTGAAAAGACTTCTTCTTCTTCGTGTTTAAACTGAACAACGTCATTAAGTTGACGGCTGTTGTCAGTGTAGGAGGGTGCAATTTTTTGTTTTTGTTTTTTTGTTTGTTTTTGTTTTATGCAGTGCAGGTTTACGAGGCTTCTTCGTCTTATTCTTTCTCGGCCACTAGCCTCCTCCGGAACGTGTCCAGTAATTGGGCGGTGACGGTTGATTCTGGGAGGGCATTGCATTGTCTCACTGTTCTTTGGAAAAAAGGAGAAACGGTGGTAGTCGGCAGTAGAATGTGGCACAATATAAGCCTGAGTACGATTATGCCGGGTTGGTCGGTGTACGGGGGTCAGGTATGGCTGCTGTCTACTGCTACCAGCCCGTTCCTCATCTTATATAGCATCGTTAGTCTAACTAACAGCGAAGACGGCGCCGTGCGACGATAACAACATTGATCTGACGGGCACGCAGCTAAAAAAATGGGTGGTGAACATATCAAAGTACAAACAAAATAACGACCAAACGAGAGTGCTCGGTAAGGGACTAAACTATGCAGTGACACCAGACAAACTTCTAGTGGAAGAATTTGTCTTAACCACTGAACAGGCATGTCGTTCGCTGCCCATAAACAAAGCAGACCAAATGAGAGCGCAGGTGGCTGGCATTCTGAAGTCGGCAAAATTACCGAAGCCGAACATCACTAAGAAAGAAAGGCAAGCACTAGAAGAACTGAGGAAAGAAAAGAGCATAATGATTCTGCCAGCAGACAAGGGAAAAGCCACAGTAGTAGTGGACACTGACGAATATGAACAGAAAGTCACAACCATGTTATCAGATGACAAGACATATGAAAAACTGAAGAACGACCCTGCTCCCAAATACAAGAGAAAGTTAGTATCCATCAAAAACTGAAAGAGGAGGATAAGATCACAGGTGAAGAGTACAAATACCTATACACTGCAGCAGAGAATGTACCAAGAACGTACTGTACTCCCAAAATCCACAAGCCAGGCAACCCACTTTAGTCCATGAGCCAAGCCTGCAAATTTTGAAGTTGATTCTCAAATTGAGGGACTAATTCCCACTATGATTTTCAGTTACACCAATAACTGAGGAGTCCAAAAATGGGTGATGGACATTTCAGAAGCGTAGATTATTATCTTTTTGTTCGCCATTTTTAAACATGGCTGCCATTTTCAAGCGGAAATCGAGCTATACAAAACTCATGTCCTACAACCAAATCTACTGATTGGGTCTTAAAGTTGTTCGTAATGAAATGCTGAGTAAGGCAATACTCAAATAATATTTATGTTATAATCACTGGCAAAAACATACGGGGAAATGTCAAGGAAAAGGCAAATAAAATAATTTGTTTCCACAATATTTGTTTTACTTAAGTTTTGGTAATGTTGTAAGACATAGATAATTTTTTTTTACTTTCTTATGAAACTACATGCAATTTGCTACATTTATGTCATTTCAAATAGCTTCTGTATTGCTTCTATATGTTGTAGGCACATCAAAACATAAACTTATCCGATCTGGTGTCTGAAAACGGGAACAATACCACAATGACTTCATTTCCCCCTTACGGCAAAACGGCGTGGCAGATTTGCATGAAATTTTGTGTGAATACGTAAACGTATGTGTGTTACGCACTTATGATGTCAGACGCATTCTACATAAGTTATGCATACGATTTATTAACCTAATAATTACTTCAGAAACCATGCCATTCATTAGCCTATAAATATTATGTATAAACTTCTGCCTTCGAATATATATACTCAATAAAATATGTAAATCAAGTTATATGATCGGCAGTTACGTTCTGCTATGCACAAAATCTCTGTTTCCAAATGTGTGGTCCTAAACCATGGCACAATAATACCTTTAATGGTAACTTTATCTTCTTAGACGGCTTGAACTTCGAGCGCCAAACTGTCTAAGATTAATTTACGACTCGTAGAATATGACGCAAGACCTATGTATTTTTCAAAATATATGTCAAAATGCTCACCTTATATGGAATAAATCAGTTGTGCGGAATATAAAACGTAATGGGCACGTAATACTTAATAATCGTACGAACAACGCGCACGCGGCAAATACTTCTGGAAAATGGTCCCTGCATGAGGGATTTGGCATCATAAAGCACACCCTGGCATAATATGCTTATGCATACCCTAGCATAGCAATACGAACATTATTTGACAATAATAATAATAATAATGTATTTATTTCAGACAATCATGATGTCCATATATACAAATACATCAATAAAAGTATGTAAATAATAAAAAAATACATAGATAAGAACAATATGTTTAAAAATTATATAAATCCCGGACCCACTGGTGCCGCAGTTTCGAAGTACAATACACGTCGTTAGTTTTAATGCTATAAATAATGGGATTCAAAGACATGTCAATCCTATTCATTAAGCTAAAAATAGCCTTTCTGATTACACATTTACCCGAGCTGACATTAGCTGTAGCAAACATGTGGCTAGCGCTACATCTCATGGGCAAATTGTTCAATATCCTGAAAGAGTTGTTATATGCAACAATGAATTGATGAAAATTAACTTTTCTAAAGTTCACCCATAACGCACACATATAGATATTACCAAAATACGCTGTAAATAGCTTATTTTTTACAGCAGTTGAACAAAAGTGAAACTTTTGACGTAACATGTTACTCTTGGCATACAAAAGTCTCACTTTGGCTTGCATGTCAGACTCATCAGACAAGTTATTAGAAATGACATGTCCAAGATATTTACAAGAGGTGGCAAAGTTTAACTTCTTTCCTCCTAATGTCATTTCTTTAGACAGATTTGACTTTCTAGATTCAAAGTACATGACCAGGGATTTACTCGCATTGTATTGCACATCGTGCTCACATCCATATGAGTAACACATGTCTAGAATTGTTTGTAGTCCTTTAGCAGAAGGTGCAAACAGAAGTAGATCATCGGCGTATATAAGGTGATTAACAACCATGTTACCAGACTACAACCGATTTGTTTTTTGTGCAGTTGTATACTCAGATTATCCATATAAATGTTAAAAAGCAAAGGGGATAACTTCCCACCTTGCTTAACACCATTGCCTACCGAGAAGAAGTCCGAGTAGGTATTTCCCCATCGTATGCATACACATTGATTATTGAATTCATTGCTGAGTATTCTTAAGATATAGTTCGGTACATTTCGTTGTTCTAGTTTCGTTATAAGTTTATTTCGGTTGACACGATCAAACGCCTTTGATGCATCTAAAAATGCGACGTGCATAGCTGAACCATGTTCAGTGTAGAACCTTAATAATTCCTTAAATGCAAACACGCATAACTCCGTTCCATGTTTAGGCTTAAAGCCAAATTGATTAGGAGTGGTTTCCAAGTACATTTTCATTCTGTTAAAAAGAACAGTGTCTATTATCTTCGAAAATATATTCGATAGACATATTGGCCTATAATTCCCTTTGTCGTTTACTCGTCTATTTTTGTCTTTAATAATACTACACTATCACGAGTAAATACTAACAATACTACACTATCACGAGTAAATAAAAGTAAAGGTAAGTTCTTATATAGCGCAGTACCCAATCCTCAGGACTGCTCAAAGCTCTTTACACTTTACTCCCTGTTCAATCGAACACCATCTCGACTTCTCTGGGAAGCATTCAGCCACGCTGCAATTAATGCGCGAAGACTATTCGTACACACATATACACCACTGTCTATAGCCAGGTACTCATTCATACAGCTGAGTGAACTGAAGCAATGTAGAGTAAACGAATTTGCCCAAGGTACGAGACCGCCGCACGGGATTCGAAACCGCGTTCACTCAGTCGAGAGTCCGGAGGTCTTACCGCTGAGCTAGTGCACTCCACAAATGGACGTGAACGCACAATTCTCTCCGATTTTTGTCAGTTCAAACACACAACGAATATACACTTATCTACGAACGCGTTATGTTTTTATGTAACGATGCATTGTGGTTTCTAACATTTGGTCAATATTAGTATCACTACTGTAAACTACTAAGGCATCCCGTCAGGTGACGAGCATTTTCGCTAGTTAATTTTAAACGCCCTTTGCTTTAGTATGTGCTTCCGTCCAGCTGTTACACCAAGTAACTAAGCGTAACTTCTTGCTATCTAAAATATATTCCAAACATCTTGTATGAAAAATACAGAGAGAATGTCTTGAATTACCTTGAGGCTGAGCTGACTAACAAACAACTAATTATTGAACTGACAAACTAATGACGTTACTGTTCTGCCATCTCTACATACATTTCTTCGGGTCTTCCTCGGTGCAAGTGAAGGCGGTTCTGCACGTGTTAACAGGTTAGCATGGTCAGTAACTCAGGATGTTATCACTGCTGACTTTTAATGTTGCTAAAACAGAGAAGAAGCAATCGAACTAGCTATCCGAGAAATTGCTCCCAGTGTACAGCGTTGGGAAAAGAGAAGGCTCACCTACAGTCTAACCAGCTAATTTATCTGGACCTCAAACAGATGCAGCATCAACAGCTGAACGGAGCAGCCACGTGTGAGTGTTCACTCATTTGCTGTAACCGTCCGATCAGAAAATCAGCTCTTGGACTGCACTCAGCATAATCTAAGAACATGTTGACATGAAAAATGTTGTGGGCTACTTGCACAATGCAACACTGTGCACTGTCCAAGAAATGTTAGGAAGAATCTGACATTATTGCCGAGGGCTCTGTCAACAAGGGTTTGCTAGGCAAACAATACAACTGCATCGTTCGTCTCCACTAATGTACATATAAAGCTTTGATGTAGCTCGCTTGGAAAGGATTCCTTGAATAGGAATGGGCAGAGTTGGATCATCCTGACGATTGTGTCAAGTTTAACAATTCCCCCACATATGGCAGACTATTCATACGAAAACTTGTCAGAAAATTGTTGTTGCTGCCGTGATGGGTGTTTCATGTACAAAGATCCTGCCTGTCTGGATGTTCTGCGTCAATATCGTGGCCATCTGGCATAGTTCTGGATGACGTACATCGACATGGTGAGCAACCTGCTTGGGTTGTAGTGAGGTGACAGGGAGGGCAACTCGACTCTTCACTTGGCACGCATCCAACAAGTGATTCCCTGGTGCCTCGCTTTGGGCAAGGTGAACTAGGCAAGGAACTTACATGTGTATGTCCAACAGTATACCAACAATTCATATGAGGATACATTTCATTCAGACAAGGTAACCCATTTGGCCATGTCACATTGGGCAAAAACGAAATATTCAACAAGAATGTACAATTGCAGGAGGAACAAAAGGTTGATAATTCACTGCAACATATAGAAGCAAGCGGACCTTGACTCCGTGGTTCACATGCTCAGCGGATTGATCGACTGGTCCCAAATATCACACCAATGCGATCACGTCCTTAATCAGCGACCAACGATGATTACAAGATCTGGTTATATAACTCATCAAAACTGTGAATTTCTCCGTTTAGCCGCTGTGTGAGAGCCGTTGCATCAATCGGTGTAGCACGTGGTTCGGGACCATTATCTGGTAGGTCCACCATACTTTCTAGGTGCAATGTAAGAGCAGCTCGCTAGTTTTCTTCATGATTCCGTCAATGTTTGCAACTGACCATAGATACGGCCCACGAGGATGGGAAAACACAGTGTGCATCCTATATTTGCAATCAGTTCCACAATGCAGAAAAACCTCCTGTCAGTCTGAAAGATTATTTCGTTATTTGAGCCAATCACTCATTTCTTCTAGCATTCGTTTTCAAGTTCATTTTCTTGATAGGGTTGTATAAAGCTATGCCTTCCTGAACTCGCTGTTCCTGAAACACCTAGTACACTTGTTCCCACTTTGCAGTGCTTGCAGGGATCACCAAAGAAGTCAGCAGCTGCACTGTTGAGATGACAAAATTGGAAGGGCCTGCCAAAATACATTTGCCTAGTCGTTCTTAGGTGGATCAACAACTGATTCTACCGGTGTTGGGTCCTGGACAAAGAATGTCTCACGCAGTTGCTTCACGGCGAAGCACTGCGTTCTATTGTAAAGTTGTAGCGCAACTCTACCCCAGGCCAGAAGCTGAAGCATGTTTCCTCCTCCTTGTTGAACATTTCTTCTGTAATATTCGTACAATGTGTTGCGCAACATTTCTTCGACAGTCGACATTCATGTCGCATGTTGACAGTGGGCAAACCTCAAAATGATGGTTCCAGCAAACGAGTCACACCCACACGTGGTTACTCCGTTGTGCTGTTAATGCTGCATCTGCAAGAGGTCCAGATAAATCAGGTGGTTTGACTTAGGTGGACCTTCTCTTTTACCAACGCTGTACACTGGAAGCAATTTCTCGGATAGCTAGATTGATCGCATCTTTTCTGTTTTAGCCACATTAAAAATTATCAGATGCTGCTTGCACTTCAACAACTTTGGTTGGAGAACGATGCCATCGATGTGGTATTCCTCTCCCTGTCAGCGATTTATCTTGTCTAATGATATTGTCGTATGCTAACACTGTTGGGATGGAGTGACATTTATTGGAAGGAAGTAGAACATAATCATTGTCAACAGTTGATAGATTAACAATGCGCAGCGCTGTGTCAAGTTCTTTCAGAACCAAATAAGCGCATGCACCCACGCCCGAGAGGTTTCTTAATTTTGATTACCTCAACCTTTCCTGAGACAGTTTTTTTTATAAGTCACAGAAGTAGGACGTGCTTGGATGTCTTCACATCATCAACACTAAAAGCATTTATAACACGCTGGGTTATAAATGCCAATCTGTTAACGCGTGCAGAACCGCCCTCACTTGCATCGAGTAAGACCCGAAGAAATGTATGTAGAGATGGCAGAACAGTAACATCATTAATTTGTCAGTTCAAAATTAAAAGGTAATTCCAGGCATTCTCTATGTGTTTGACATGCAAGATTTTTTGGAATACATTTTAGTTAACTAGACGCTGCGACTAGTTACCTAATGTAACAGCTGGACGGAATCACATGCTAATGCAAAAGGCGGTTAAAATGTAATATTACGGTGTCACCTCTAAGAGTATTATTGGGCTATATTTTAGCCACACGTTTGAAAACAGATAATGTGCATAGCAATATTTAATTGATGATCCTACAACTTGATTTACATATTTTATTGAGTTTATATATTCGAAGGCAGAAGTTTATACATCAGATTTATAGGCTGATGGTTGGCATGGTTTCAGAAGTAGTTATTAGGTTAATAAATCGTATGCACAACTTGTATTATGTGTCTGATATTATAAGTGCGTAATACACGTTTACGTATTCACACAAAATTTCATGCAAATCTACCATGCCGTTTTGCCGTAAGAGGGAAATAAAGTATGTATGGTAATGTTCCCGTTTTCAGACACCAGATCGGGTACGTTTATGTTTGGATGCGCCTACAACATATAGAAGCAGCACAGAAGATATCTAAAATGGCAGAAATGTAGCAAATTGCAAGTACATAAGATAGTAAAAAAGAATTATCTATATTATTAAAACATTACCAAAACTGAAGTAACAAAAAATATATTGTGGAAAAAATGCATTTTATTTGCGTTTTCCATGACATGTCCCCCTATGTTTTAGCCAATGATGATAACAGAAATATTATTTGAGGATTGCCGTACTCAGCATTTTATTACGAACAACTTCGCTTTTACATCTTTAAGGTCCAATCAGTAGATTTGGCTGTAGGACACGAGGTACTAAGATAGTAAAATAGACTACACGGGGCCCATAGGGTACAATGTATCAAGATCACTGGCAGATCTTTTAGGACCCATCGTAGGGAAGACCACAAACAACATCAAGAACTCCAAGCACTTAGCTAATGAAATGGCATGTGCACGTGTGATATTCGAACAAGATGAAATGTCCCTGTCACACGATGTAGTGTCTTTGTTTACCAACACTCCAACTGATGATACAATGTACATCATCAGAAAACGACTAGAGGAGGACTCAACACTGAAACCAAGGACAAATCTACACGTGGATGACATTATGGAGCTGTTGAAGTTTGTTGTAACAACAACATACTTCAGTTTCATGGGCGCAATCTACCAACAGACGTTCGGCACAGCGATGGGAAGCCCGGTGTCACCGGTAATAGCCAATCTAATTATGGAATGTCATCGAGACAGTTCCAGTAACATGTCAGCCCATATTTTGGAAGCGATATGTTACTTCTAAATACAATTCCTACACTATCTCATATTATTACAGATTATTTATGTGGTTTACTTTTTTTTTATAAAACGGGGAGATCGGACGAATCACCGACCCCTCCAACGGCAACGGGCTTGGAAAACGCAATTTAATGGCCTAGTGATATGTGATATGAACCAACTTGTTGCGTAACACGCTATCGATGTAATTACTTAGTCGCAACATGTGATGCTTGGCTTTTAGTAATGGAAACCTCTATCTCACGCTCTGCGGCTTCGATGGCCTGGTGTCTAGTGCAGCTGTGTCCGGAGTCAATCAATTGGAAACTGCAACTACACGAAGGCATGAAACACAACTGCCAATCAAAGGTATACTTTGATGAAACATTCACATACCTCTTAGACTGACCTTCACGGAACGAATCACATATAGCTGCCCTATGTTTACTTCATTGTGGAGGCCAGTCATATCGAAACTAGAGTATGTATGTGATGCAAGAAGATAAAATCACCGGACGAATACGACCACCACGCTGGGGGATTTAATAAAGAGAATAGCCGTGCGGCCAGGGGGATGAATAGTGACTTCCGATTGCAATTTTTGTTACAACCAGTAAACCATATTAGATGTTCTCTATATACGTTACTGATTAAGGTATGGGTTGTTGGACTGTCCGATTTTTTATTTTTAGGTCACAAAACGGGTTTTTATGAAAAATGTGACATAAATGTTATCAAAACCGTATTATGGCTCTGTAAGACATACTTACAATGGATATATACTACCAAATAAGTTTTTCTACATACACCATACATTACAGAATCGGAGTTTGTGTCGGTCGGTTTTGGGGCTTTTGGCCAGATTCGGGTTAATTGTCTCGACATATGCAAAATTTAACCAAAATGCAGTTAGGCAGCTATGTTAACCAATAGTTTTCAGAATGTAATCAGTGGACTACAACCTTCCAATCATTTTGTGTTGTATCCACATATATCATCGGTTATAGTACGACGTTTTGGCAAGACACAATTTGGATTTGTGGTTAATTACGGGTCATCATTGTTAACATAAAATTTAACAAAAAATTGCAGTGTTACAGGATGGACGATGTACTTGACACCTACACCAAGCAGACAGTTAAACAAACAAGCAGAGAGAAACCAGTTGCCAAGAACAGGATAATAAAAGGTAAATTCTTAAGTTGTTATATAGCGCAGTATCCAGTCCTCAGGACTGCTCAAAGCGCTTTACAATTTACTCCCTGGCAGACCTGTTTGGCAAGCATCCAGCCACTCTGCAATTAATGCGCGAAGACTATTCGTACACAACTGTCTATAGCCATTCATACAGCTTAGTGAACAGGAGCAACGTAGAGTGAGCGAACTTGCCCAAGGTTCAACACCGCTGTACAGGATTCAAACCTGGGTTCTCTCAGTCGAGAGTCCGAAGCTCTCACCACTGCGCAACTGCGCAAAGTATCACAGCATTCAAAATTTTAAAAACATGTGCACAAACACGCAATCAACTGCAATGATGTCATCTACGCCCAATTACTATACAATATGTTTTCACCTACTCACTTCACCACACAGTATGATTATACACCCCAGCTGCATACTAAAACACAACAATTATTTTTAGTGACTATGGATATTACTACATTTTAACGTTTAAGTTTTGTTTAATATATATTATATATTATTATTTTTTTAACAGAAACTGAACTAAAATATCACGAGTGATGGCTCCAGTGGTAGCGACGTTTAACAAGTCTTAGTAGGAGCCACCATGATCCTCTATGTACACCGTAACGTTATGAAAATGTATATTATTATTGAATGCCTGTATAATTTGGATAAACAAATCCATTTCTGTTCTGTTCTGTTCTGTTCTGTTCTGTACTGTTCTGTACTGTTCTGTTATTTTCTGTTCTGTTCTGTTCTGTTCTGTTCTGTACTGTTCTGTTCTGTTCTGTTCTGTTCTGTTCTGTTCTGTTCTGTTCTGTTCTGTACTGTTCTGTTATTTTCTGTTCTGTTCTGTTCTGTTCTGTTCTGTTCTGTTCTGTCCTGTTCTGTTCTGTTCTGTTCTGTTCTGTACTGTTCTGTTATTTTCTGTTCTGTTCTGTTCTGTACTGTTCTGTTCTGTACTGTTCTGTTATTTTCTGTTCTGTTCTGTTCTGTTCTGTTCTGTTCTGTTCTGTTCTGTTCTGTTCTGTTCATAATAAAATACCGTAGTATGATAAGATTAATATAAACCCAAATTTCACCTAAGTGTTTTCAGTCAAAGTTGACTAAGGTGTTAATTGATAATTTTTTTATAAGAATAACATAACAAATGACGGGCAAAATTATATTTAACTATAACTTGCAATGCCACTCCCTCAGGCTCGTCAAACATCTTCTACTGGCGGCCGGACCAAATGAACATTGGGTGAATTGAGCCGGGGCTTCGGCACGAGTCCGCTACAATAGTAGGCCTGATGTTGGCGAAATGTAGGCGAAATTTGTGATTAAGTTTGTGTCAAACTTAATGTTAAGCCAAAATTACCCCTAATTAAACATCAAATTGTGTACACAAACGCCTTTTACTAGTATAACCGATGGTATATGTGGACAAATATAAAATGGTTGTGAACTTGTAACCTTTTGATTGCATTCTGGAACAGAATGGTTAACATAGTTGGTTAACTACATGTTGGTCAAATTTTGTATGTTTTGGGGAATAAATTACCTATATCTGGTTAAAAACCCCAAATCTGACCCGCAAAACCTACGATTCTGCATAATGTGTGGCCTGTGTAGAGAAACTTTAAACTGATTTGAGAAAAATGTAACATTGCTATTACGCCTTCTAGAGCCATAATACGGTTTTGATCAAATGTACGTAAATTTAGTTTCATAAAAACTTGTTTTCTGACCTAAAATCCTAAACCAGAAAGTCCAACAACTCATATCATAATCAGTAATGAATATAGGAAACATCTAAAACGGATGACTGCTTTAACAAAAAAGCGATCGAAACATTTTCTGAACACTTTTCTTGTCCTTGGCCGCAAGTCTATAAGCAAAAAGGTTAATTTATATTTTGACTGTGAAACATAAAAAATGGCGTTATGCAAATACATTGCATAATAATGTTTATGCGAGGCAATCAAGTCAACACTTAAGTCATGCTAGGTAAACAGGGGACACGGTACCGAAGAGATCAAGAGTCTAACATTTGAATAGTAACAGGTTTTCCCGTGCTTTAGCGTATGAATACAGTGAAAAGAAGTCCTGCCGTGCAGGATATAAAAGGCCAGAGCGGTCCCGGCGGCGGCCATATTCGAATTTCTCGGTTGTACGAACTTGTCAAAATTCGGCGTCAATTTTAGTCCACCTCCTTCCCCTCTTACCAGTAATTAGCGTGGGATTCCTTGTTCTTGGTCATGATTTGTATGTAAATACATGTGTGTGATATGGTATATGTAGTTTTTCTGTGACGCTTTTCCCTGCTCTATTGTACACGAGATTTTGCCTGAAGGCTTTTCTCCTCCTTACTGATAATACAGTAACAGTGTACGCAGGGTTTTAGGGCGGTAAATAAAGTAGGATAGATATATTACACGTGGGGCGGAATGGCCCCACCTCTCTTTAGTATGTTTTAATAAGTAGTAGTTTTAGTTTTCAACATGTTTGAGATACATCTTTTTGAGAGGTTTTTATATATTATCTACCACTATTTTAATGTAGTGCTTTATAATGTGGGCCTTTATTTAGAATGTATAGGCTAAGTAAACGGGGCAATGTTTAAGACCTCAAATGGCCGACATTTGTTTGTAAATATTTGCATGTTATAACTCATCCAATAATCTGGTGAGTAATAAATAACTGTCAGAAGGTTATTCTGGCCATATTTTACCAT
Source organism: Paraescarpia echinospica (assembly GCA_020002185.1). Taxonomy (NCBI): domain Eukaryota; kingdom Metazoa; phylum Annelida; class Polychaeta; order Sabellida; family Siboglinidae; genus Paraescarpia; species Paraescarpia echinospica. The sequence continues at coordinate 36,153,337 of CM034533.1, forward strand.
ATCTGTTGTTGACTTGTTGCATTGCGTAAAATAATTTGTGATACATTTTTTCATTATGACTTTATAAGCTGACATATTAAGCTGCCGCGTACGTGGTTATAACTCGACCAAGAACTAGTAGCCACACCGCGGCCACACTTTCATTTCATCTTCATTTGCCATTAATCATGTTTTTGTTTGTTTCTTGGGATACCTTCTACGACGTCATTTGCACAAAAAAGTACGCCATATTAACGAGTACTACGTCAATTGTGGTACAATTGACAGCCAAGCATAGGCACATACACGAGTGAGATACGACCTGTCGCTGGCGGACAACCCGAGAGAAAAATATGACTTAATGCTGTGCGGTCGCACCAGACTTTCAAATGTAAGTAGGTCTTGTATCCCAGCTGGACAAAGACTAGGCAAACGATCTGGAAAACGCAGCAGGAGTCTCTACATGTTATACGATTTATTGATGACCATAGTCGGGATATCACTTTCTATTGTGATTATTTAACAAATGGTGATCTGATTTACGAAAGTTGTTCTCGGGTCGTTTGATAGATTTGGCAAGTGTGGCCGCGGTGTGGCTACTAGTTCTTGGCCGAGATATAACCACGCACGCGGCAGCATAATATGTCATGCTTATAAAGACATAATGAAAACAATGTATCACACGCACACACGCACACACGCACACACGCACACACGCACACACGCACACACGCACACACGCACACACGCACACACGCACACACGCACACACGCACACGCACACACACGCACACACTCACGCAGACACACGCTCGTTCGCGCGTGTTTCATTGCTGTCAGAAACTAAAAATCTGTAGTGAAACTACAATTACCAATACTGATATTAAAATACAACTTGATATTAAAGATAACCGATACTATGACAACTTTCATTCGTATATACCAATCAGTTCAATCCCCCAGTCCACTCACATGGTGACAGAGAACTGGACAATATTAAAATGTAAAAACTAAATACAATTCCAGCCCAATAATTTTACCATTTGTATAGGTAGGTATGCGAAGGACATGTATAATTAACTGGTATGAATCTTCCTCATTGTAGTTGGCTTGCAGCATATATGATCACTTCATTTGCACCTGTGCACCTTAACCGCGTTCATCTGCAGGTGGATCTATCTTGTAGTTGCGCAGTTTTTCAATTTGCAGCACCAGTATTTGTGGAGTGTCGTGGAAGGTCATCGTCTGCTCTCAGCTGCAGAGCTGTTTACCAAAGGTGGGATGCTGACATCAGCAGCCATTGTTGATGAAGCGTGGTCAGAGGAAAGGTTACTGGATAAATATAAAACCTGGCTCTGGCGAGGCACGCTAGTTGTGTTTGGTAACATCCACATCGTCTGACAGAATGCTTTCTTGACATATGGTATCTTTCTGAAATAGTCTTCGTTGATTATTAAATCTGCAAATGAAATCCTCCTTTTTATGTGGTTTCACGTCCAAAATTAGCCAACAGAGCTGTTTGCTTTCGGAATGTCGTCCAGGTTGACTTGTTACTATATCCATTCTGCCAATGGATATCCGTCTAGGGAATAGGACATAACTGAATGTAATAAAACAAATATATGGAAAGAGGCACCATTCACGCAAAATACCGGTCGAAAAGTGAAGCCAGGGCACTTAGTGGCGTCACCCGGCAATCTAGAAGAATTACCCAGCGGAGCTATTTTTTCAATGCTATAGCATACCGACTTCACTGATACAGCGCATAAATAATTATATCTGTGCGATCATATGTATACAAGCATACGGTATTTTGAAGGCAATTATTTATTCTTCAAGTGGGTACTCGTATTTATCATTCTAAAATAAAAGATATTGGACGCAATATATTGGACGCAGGTGCCCGCCGTATGCTCATGTCACCGTATGTTACGCCTACTTACCTGTTTACATATCCGACAACTTCAGGACTTTCCTATTTCTCATTCTTGAAGTTGTGAAGTTGTTGTTATTCATCTTCAAGGTTCTCTAAGCAATCTTGATTTAGCCGGCTAGTTGGGAGAGACTTTGCCTGAAAATTGAGGGGCAAATCGTCCCACAGCGACAGAAGACTACGAATTGTCATCAACCATCCGGACAGACATGGCAGTTTATGCGTGATTCCAGACTCAAGTGACAAAAGCCACTCTATGGTGGACAGGGGAGACTCCTTGTACCTGGTTGTGTTTGACAAAGCAGGTCTCATCCGTTGTTTGTGCTTGAATGTCTTGCTGTTGAAACAGTTGAACAGACGGTCCATACGTACCAAGAACAGTGCTATTTCTTCTGCATCCTCGATGAGTTAATTCAATGTAACCATTGTAGTAATACCAGCAGCCACAGAGTGAGAAGAGACTTGGGTCGCATATTTAACTCGCAAAGCCGAAAACCGGGGCAAGTCAGTGTCTGCTTGTGTGTCAGTTTAGGAGCTATACGCACAGCATTTCTGGAATCGATCAGGAAAAACTGACGAATATAGCTCCACTCAATGCTTCCCCCTTCTCTTTTGAGGCCTGTTTTCCTGAGGTTGTTCCTCGTTTAGCAGATGAAGTGGGTCGTACATGACATAGATCTTTTTTGTTGTGGAGGAGGAAAGGTTTAGCCGCACTGACTCCTAGACGTGCCTCAAGTGTCTTTCGATTATTCGACCCTTGGTCACGTATGCCCACTTTGATGTCCAAACCAATGCTGGTCAAACTGTCGACACACCTTTCTAGAAGTGATTTCAGTGTATCGCCAAGGATTGGTCCGCTGGATATAAAGCTTGTTTCTAAGGTGTTTATGGTTCGAACCATAAACACCGTTGCGTGGTATGCTACGAACTGACTTTTCCCGAGATGTTTAAAATCCTTCAATCTTTCTACGTAGTCCTTTTCACAATTATAAAATAAATTTTCTTTCAGGCACATCTCGTCACAAACCAAGGAACAGACATGGCTGTTTGGGGAGGGCAGATATATTTGTCTTCAACGCCTCCAGAATATTGTTGTTGAAGCCACAGAAAATCTCGATATTTTGCATGACTTTTTGGAGTATTGTAACAGATAGCAAACTGAATACTTCGCGAAGAATCTTGTACGCCGCATGGAGCAGTGACAGGGCCAACGATTTGTTAGTTGTCGTCCATCGTGCTCCTCTCGGCTTCCAGGACCCCATCCGAATTTAAGTTGAAATAAAATTCAGAGCAGAACCAGAAACAAATGTTGCCAATTCATCGATCAGATGCTGCTGTTTTTCTGCAAGATTGTATTTCCTTTTCTTGTTTGAGTTCTTTATCTGTGGGCACTTTCGCGCTTTCAGACGACGGTACTTCTGCCACACTGACGTTTCCAAATCAACAAATGCTGAAGGTGAACTTGATGGCAAACAACTTCCAGTCACATTTAAAAGTACAAGCACAAAGAAGAATACACAACTCGCATTTAATAAAACACAAACACATATAAGACTATCAAACAAAGGTAAGGTAAATGACGTGGAGGCTGTTGTTCCTACCGAACAATGAAAATATACAAAAACGTTATTTCGTTTGTCTATCTTTCCCCTTCCTTCTCTGGACCCACAAGCTTATCCTTTTTTCACAGCCTCTTTCTCCCTGCTCCCCCATCCCATCCACTCTCTCTTTCTCCCTCCCTTCCCTCGTCCCCACTCGCTCTATCGGGCTCTCTCACTTTTCCTCCCTCCCTTCCCCCCCTCTCTATGTGCTTGACTAAGACATTAGGCCATGTCTACTAATCAAAATAAGCGTCTAACAATATACCTGCTATCATTTTGAGTCGCTCATATGTAAGCGGCTGCCTCCGTCGCTTGCTCGGTGACGGTCTGGTGGATGCAATCTCGGGTGGCTTATTTGGCATATCAAAGACGGTGGGGACAGCACACCAGATTAACCACTTCTTTTGCTGGATATTCATAAATTGTGAACCTTCAAAATGATCTTGGCGGATGAAGCAATTCTTGTATATGTATTCTGATTGCTTGCCAAGAAATTACGCTCGTCTACTAAACTGCACAACTTTTCGGCATCTGAACACAGAAAATATTATTGGATTATTTTATATTCCAAATAGTAACGGATTTTTGTCCGGCATCATTGTCAATACCCTTCTGTTTGAATGTAAGAACGAGCAGACAGAAACATCTCCAAGACGTTAGCTTACTACAAAAGTTATTATAAAATATCTATATGAACAAAACGGATGTGTTTGACAAAGCGCGTCACATCTGTTAAATGCAAGTTAAAAATCACCTTATTCATAGTCGTAACGGATTCTCGTCCATTTCCAATAACGGCACTTTTTGTTGAAGTACACAATTATCTAGATTATAGCTTATCACAAACGCCCTAAATAGTGTACGTAAACTATAAAAAAATTGCTGGTCTCTCTCTTCCTCCACCAATTGTTACATACAGGTGAACATTCATTTCTTCTGTAGTCTAGTGTACGCGTGTAGTTCTCCTAGATCGCTGTCTGAGAGCGCTGTTGCATGCTGGGCTTCACTGAAACAGAGGATTGGTGCCTCTTTCTGTCTATTTTTTTTGATGCCATGAAGAGCAAACAAATCTTCGCTGTTATACAATATATGTTCTCTCCAGAGTTCTAACTATACGACCCGCATTGCGGTATTTGTATAATCGTTTTAGAGGAACTATTTATTTGTACCACATTATACACCTGTAAAGTAAGGTCTAAGAAGATACTATTTGATAATCATGTGTCCTTTAACAAAAAAATTGCACCCATTTGGGTTGATTATATTGCACCCTTCGGATTAGCAATCAAGAAAACTCGGGTTTAAATCCTGTGCTGCCGTGCCTTGGACAAGTTCGTTCACTCTACGTTGCTCCAATTCATTCAGCTATATGAACGAGTACCTGGTTATAGACAGTGGTGGATATTTGTATACGAATAGTCTTCGCGCATTAATTGCAAAGGGGCTGAATGCTTCCCAGAGAAATCGAGATGGTGTTCAGTTGAATAGATCTGCCAGGAAGTCATTCATAAAGCGTTTTGAGTAGACATAAGGACTGAATACTGCGCTGTATAAGAACTTACCTTTACTAATTTATCCGTGCACATGGGATATAACAGTCAGGTGTCAGTCAACTGAATTGAATTGCAATAACAATTGAACTGAATTGAATTGCAACAACATGACCTTTCCCGTCACATTAACTCTCACGAACAGGATCATGTTTTCGAGGTATTCTATTCTAACACTAGATTTGCCAGAAATGCGTAGCGCTTCAAAGGTGATTTGTGCTGGTAATACATTTAAGTTAAACATTTCAACTGTTAAAAAATATAGTGTAAACGTAAACAATAATAACTTGTACATGTATTTGCAGAAAAGCCTAATAAAAAAAACAGCAAAAAGAAGAAAAACACAATTTTAACACGGCAGCTGCAAATGTCACATCAAATGTCAAACGTGCAGGTCAAATTGTTCAAAGCGTTTGCGTGCGCACGCCCTGTGCAAAGAGGTCAACTTTCAGACAGCTGCAGGATTTGTAGCCCATGCAGATATATACCCTCCGCTCGTGATAGGACACGAAGCGTCTTCAGCTGTAGCAACATTGCATGTCCTGTCTCAATGTTTACATGGTCGATCATTGAACACAATCGGCCTTGTGCAGTCCTGATTAATTTAGTATTCATGGGTAGCGATGCAATGACTGTCTGACTTATCGATTCGCTGTTTGTTTCAGGCCTTTCTCAAGACGCTTATTTATCACCTCTGCAAATGTTTCTTTAGCGCGATCTGCTCTGCTCAATCGTGTCCAGCACAAACCTTCAAATGTCGCAACTTGACACCAATTATTATGTTTATGTGTCAGCCACAAGAAACAATTACCTGCTTGATGAACTATAAGCACGATCCAGCACAGTCACCCAGCATTGCATCGATGATGGTACATTTGTCTTATACACCACACGAATGTTATTAATATAAATTGTCGACATGACAGATTATCCTTTCTACCACTTGGTTGTCGGTTACTGGACTCCACTAAGTCCAAATATGAGTGAGATCGTGACACACTGGGTCGAAGCATCAAATTTGGCACAATTATACCTTAGGACCACACACAAATTTTGAGAGGAGGCTGACTCATTTGAAGGGTCAAGCTAAACGTACGTTCAGTGTCAATGACTAATAATGTTATAATTCCATTTCTACATACCTTGTCACTTATGCAATCATTTTGTGTGTATATGTAATGTTTAGGAAAGATAGAATAGGAAGAAGGGGAGTTGGAGTTATTTTATATATTAAAGAATCTATCCAGGCTTATGAAATGAAATTAGACAGAGAAGCAGATTGCGAAGAAGCTGTTTGGTGTAACATAGTTACAGGAAACTCAACGTTAACGGTTGGATTAGTTTATCGAAGTCCAAACATAAGCATAGAAGAGAATGAAAAAATACAAAACGCTATAAGGGAAGTGAGCAAACGGGACTGTGTTATTATGGGGGATTTTAACCATGGGCATATAAAATGGAAATCTCTACAGAATATGGGTAGTGTGGACCACAAGTTTTTAGTTTTAGTACAAGATAGTTTCCTTTCTCAACATGTGCTAGAACCAACCAGGGGAGAGAATGTGTTAGACATAGTTTTGTCCTCACAGAATGAATTAGTTGACAATGTCAGGATATGTGAGCCACTGGGGAATAGTGATCACAACCAGATACATTTTACCATCAAAGTAAAATCAGAAAGGAATAGTAAAAAGCAGAACAGGAAAATATAAGAACATAAGGAAATATTTAGCAAAGATAGACTGGAATAACACACTGAAGAATAAGACAGCAACAGAATGCTGGAATATCTTAAAGAGTGAAATTAAATGCATCATCGTCACATTTGTTCCCTTAAAAAACACGGGAAACGGACCAAAAAGAAACACTTACCGAAAGAAGCCATTAGAAAAATGAAGTATAAACAATAGATGTGGAAGTCATATAGACGAACTGGAAATGACGAAGACTACAACATTTATAAAGAAGCACTAAACCAAGCTCGCGCTGTGGGTACATGGCGTAGAGGCGCGTCCCCTGGGTGGCGGATTGGGGAGCCCTCCTTTGGGGGGTTGCACGTGAATAATACGGAATAGCGTGCCGCTGACCAACGTACCATAGGAGAATGGAAAACTCTGACTCCAAACCCGGGTAGATTGAGCTCGTCAGCCTTGGAAGGCAGTCCACCTAGGAGAAGGAAATCTCTGATTCAAAACCCGGGTAGCTGGAACTCGTCAGCCTTGGATGGCAGTCCAGCTAGGAGAAGGAAAACTCTGACTCCAAACCTCCGCTGCCTTGCGGCTATACCGGATCTCGTGAAAGGCTTCGGGAGTAAACCCCGAGGAGAAATCCGGAGCTGGAGTCCCTAAGGCAGTTCGTCGTTGACTTCAACATCGTTCTGGCAACTCCTGCGACGGCACCGGTGCTAAGCCGTATGGGCTCTTGCTCTTCCCTTGGATTACATCAGTGACATGGAGAGGGGGGACCTGCTGCATGGGCAACAGCTTGTCTTCCATATCACCCTTGCCCAGGCCTGCGCCCTGGAGAGGACACTCCAGCGCCGCTGCAAAGCGACGACACAACACGAGAAGTGGCAGTTACCGGTGATAAGTCTCAGTACTCCATTGGCGTAGAGTTGAGGCGCCAGGGGTCACTTCTGACAATGGGAGAGGTCATCGTGCCTCACTGGATAGCTACAGCCCCCTCTTTAAACTGGGCAGCCCCCGGTCAATAAGGTGCTATCCCGCCACAGTTCGCCTGCCTTTCTGGGTGCGTGGGGCTTAGGGCTGCGAAAAGCCTGACAAGTGGACTGTAAAACCCAAGCACCAGGCAAGTTTCCTCGTGAGCCGCGATGGCCTCTTCAAAGTCCTCGCAAGGATTGGATGTCCACTAAAGCTTCTGAGCGTGATTCAGTCATTCCACAGAGGTATGAGAGGAGTCGTCCAGGTCGACGGGTCATCATCAACTCCATTCGACGTGAAAAGCGGAGTCAAGCAGTGCTTGCCCCCACCCTCTTTGGCATCTACTTTGCAGTCATGCTAAAGCATGCCTTCAGAACATCAACTGACGGAATCTACCTCCACACTAGGTCAAATGGCAAACTTTACAGCTTGTCTAGATTGAAAGCAAAGACCAAAATCCGTGAGGTTCTCATCAGAGACATGCTGTTCGCAGATGATGCTGCCTTGACAGCTCACGAGGAGCAACATCTTCAAAATCTTATGGATTGCTTCTCCCAAGCCTGCGAGGACTTCAGACTGACAATCAGTCTAAAGAAGACAAATATCATGAGCCAGGACACCGAAAGCCTGCCAACCATCACCATAAACAACTACCAGCTGGATGTGGTGAAGGAATTCACATATCTCGGCTCAACAATGACCGACAACCTCTCCATGGACTCCAGCAGACGGATTGGCCGTGCCACATCAACGCTTGCCAGGTTCTCAAAGAGGGTCTGGGACAACGCCAAACTGACCCTGAACACCAAGATGACTGTCTACAGAACCTGTGTCCTCAGTGCCCTCTTATATGGCAGCGAGTCATGGACTCTGTACTCGCGGCAAGAAAGGAGGCTCAACACTTTCCACATGCGCAGCCTGAGGCGGATCCTGGGCATCAAATGGTCGGACCGCATAACAAATAACGAGGTCTTCCGACGTGCTGCCACACCCAGCATCTATACTCTGCTACAACAACGTCGCCTTCGCTGGCTGGGACACGTCCGCAGGACCTACTGTATGGCGAGCTCGCAACAGGCAAGAGAGCTCGAGGCCGCCCCCAACTCCGATTCAAAGATGTCTGTAAAAGAGACATGAAGGCCCTTGACATGGACGTTGACGGATGGGAAGACCTTGCCCAGGATCGCTCCCGCTGGAGACAGGAACTGAATCGCAGCCTGCGCAGAGGGGAAAAGAAGTTGCAACTTGCGTCAGACGAACGGAGAGTGAGACGCAAAAACGGCCAGCAAGCTCCACCTGCAGACACCGCTTTCAAGTGCAACCGCTGCGACAGGGACTGTCACTCCCGCATCGGCCTGCACAGCCACAACAGGCGCTGTTCCAGTGCCAAATGACTTTTCGGGGCGCAGAACCATGGCCACTTGTGACCGACGGATGCCACTAAGAAACCAAGCTACAGCTGAAATTAGAAATTCAAAGAGAAGCTATGAACATAAATTAGCTTGTAATATAAAACATGACAGCAAGAGTTTTTATCCGTCTATTCGAAGCAAACAGAAAGTTCAGGATCAGGTCGGTCCTCTAGAAGATAGTGCTGGAAATATAATATCAGAAGGATTCTTAATGGCAGAAGACCTGAATGAGTATTTTAGTTCAGTGTTTACCAGAGAAGACACTAGTTCACTGCCAGTACCAGAGGCTAAGTTCAATGGGGCAGAATCAGACTATTTAAGACAGTTAATTGTAACCCCAGAAATGGTAGCTAAGAAAATTAGGGCTATGAAGGATAATAAATCACCTGGAGTCGATGGTATTCCACCCAAACTACTATTGGAAATTGTAGAACAAATTAGCATACCGCTTGCAACAGTTTTCAACTTGTCATTAGAAGAGGGAGTGGTTCCTTTAGAATGGAAAGAAGCAAACATTATACCGTTATTTAAAAAAGGTTCGAGAAACAAGTCAAATAATTATAGACCAGTTAGTTTAACATCGGTGATTTGTAAATTATTAGAAAGACTAATTAAAGATCACATGGTGGATTTTCTTGTTAAACATAACTTGATAAACCCATCTCAACATAGGTTTCTAAAAGAGAGTCATGCTTAACAAATATGTTATGTTTTTTGGAAGATATCACTAAGTGGGTAGATGATGGATCACCAGTAGATATCATCTACTTAGATTTTTAAAAGGCTTTCGACAAAGTGCCACATCAAAGATTACTGCTTAAACTAAAGGCCCATGGCATAGGAAATGGTATAATTAACTGGATAGAAAAATGGCTGATTGACAGAAGACAACGGATAGTTGTTGATGGGGAGGCTTCAAACTGGAAATCAGTTTTGAGTGGGGTACCACAGGGATCAGTACTGGGACCTATATTATTCTTAATATATATAAACGACTTGGACGATGATATAGCTAGCAAGGTGTTGAAATTTGCAGATGATACAAAAGTGTTTAGAAGGATTAAAAGTGATGGAGAGAGACAGCATTTACAAGATGATCTTGACAGGTTGATCAAATGGTCTGAAAAGTGGCAAATGTTGTTCAATTTTGGGAAATGTAAATGCCTTCACACAGGACATGGGAACAAATATGTAAAATACACAATGGGGGGAACTGTACTAAGTACTACTGTAAAAGAAAAATACTTAGGGCTGACAATTAGTGCTGACATGAAGGTTTCAGAGCAGTGTGGAATTGCAGCTTCAAAAGGAAATCAAATCCTTGGATTGATTAGGCGAAATATACCATATAAAGAAAAAGAACTAATAATACCGCTGTACAAAACAATAGTGAGGCCTCATTTAGAATATTGTATACAAGCGTGGAGGCCATATCACAAGAAGGACATAGATATGCTAGAAAGAGTACAGAGGAGAGCGACTAAAATGATACCAAAACTGAGGGATCTTAGTTATGAAAAACGCCTTAAAGAATGTGGTTTAACAACACTAGAGACCAGGAGATTGAGAGGAGATCAGATAGAAGTGTTTAAAATATTGAATGGTTATGAAAATATTGATAGAAATATGTTTTTTTCAGTTAAGAAAGATAGAAAGACTAGAGGACATGAAGTTACATTAGTAAAGGAGCAGTGTAGATTAGACGTGAGAAAGTTCTCATTTTCACAAAGGACTGTGAATGAATGGAACAGATTATCTGATGATTGTGTGGGAGCTAGTAGTGTGAATATGTTTAAAAATAAAATCGACACATACCTCAGAAGAGCCGGATATATGTAGATAAGCCAAAGGGCTTCCTTGTTCACCTGCCATCTAGAGTTAATTCTCTGGATGGCAATCTTGCTAAATCAGATCCATTGATAATAATCGAGTGCCCAGTTCGTAACAATGTTATGGTACCCTTTTCGAAATAACTTGCCTACCCTAAATGTAATACCAGCAACTCAATTATTCCGAGAGCAAACATGAATGGTGAATAAGTGCAGGCGAAGTCATTTAAGACACGTCTGCCAGAAGTAGGTCAAGGTCAACAACGACATCAATCATGATGCTGCTTTAATATTGCCCGTTTTGTTGAAGCGATGGAGATACTATCACTGTGTTCACCGAGCGTAAAGGTATTTTCTTGCAACAGGGCAAACATCGTGGCAGCATATTTTGGCTTCAAAAGGACACAGTGTTCTGGTTGGACAAAGGTCGGCGGCCATTGGTGGCTTTCAAGGATCTAATTAACCTTTTCAGTTTACTGTTATTGATTTGTGTATCGATAAATAGCTAACTGTAGATTGCAGTCACTTTTATTTGTTTCAATTGTGAGTTCGAAATGTTTGTTTTCTTGACCATGAGTACTGAGTCCCGTCTTTCAATCAGCACATTCTTAATGTACTTGCAATACAGTTCATTACCCAGCGTTAGCTTTGTGTGCAGTGCTTTCATGAACAACCACATAATGCATTATGTCACGCGTAACCAGGGCCATGAGTCCTTTTCATGTTTCCATGAATTAATTCCGAATTATCACCATGGCATCGCACATATTGTACACCTGTTTTAGAACATGTCCTGCGTCGAATGTCCGTGCCCGTTTCTTTGTGCGGGTTTATCATGGGAATTATATAATTCATTAAATTCAATTACTTTAAGTGGCAGGTCCTGACTTGCTCAGAACCTGCCACTTTATATTGCTGATTTGGAAGGGCCTTCGTGTCCCTTACGTGGACTGGTTGCCAACGGGAGTAGTTCTTGTGGTCCGGCACAAACAAATAAAAAGCTAGTTTTTCCAGCATGTCCATGTAGACGGCGACGTTCCTTCGCATGATCTGTTGTCTTACTAACAATATTAGTATGCATTGAATGTAATCGGTTAATGTTGCATAACATACCTACAGTTGAATAGCTATGTAAGAATTGACCTGATATTAAACAAAGTACCTAAAGTACAACTATGCCAAATTTAGTACTTTGCCCTTGATGTAAATTACTCTGATATTAATAATACGGAATATGTACTTTTCATTAGGCACTAAATTGTTGAATTACACGATTAATGATTAAAACAATAATAATTATTTAATACCAATAAACAGTGCATGGATGTATGTCTAAGATAGATGTTAAACACATTGTGCAAGTAAAATATGTAGGCTTGTGTTAATCTGTTATTGCAAATTATATGTTAAAATTACAAAAAAAGTACATTGTAATTAATATCATTGTTTTCTAAATTGTAGCGACCATTTTTGATTTATGCGTTTTCAAAATAATGTAACCTATCAAAACTATTTAAATATCGAGATATGGTAGTAATGGAATTATGACATTATTTGATCCTTGACATTGGCCTGACCTTCCCTTTGACCTTCAAAATCGGACAGCCCCGACTCAAGAATTGTGTATCGTCCTGTGCCAAATTTGATGTCACCACCACTCCCTTAAAGGATTCCACCTGATGTGACAAAATTAAATATCGCTGAGAAAAGTCGTATCGGTCTGTCTCTCTGCTGGCATTCCATGCATAGAAACCAATTACACCAATCCTGTGTACAGCTGTTGAAATTAATCATATCAATATTCCAGTTGGCCAATTTCTGTGTCAGCATTATTACTTTTTGGGTGTGCAACCATTTAATATCGTGGCAGTTTTAACTTCATTGCCATTTCACATCGCATATGTGATTACGAATCAATGTGACACAGTACCTCCAGAATAGCAAGGCTTAGATTTATGTTGAAATGTTATAATACGAAGAGTGTTATAAATAGCTATATCAGTTGCCACAGATGCAAAATACAACTATCTTAAGTGGTACCGAGCTATATTTGACATTGATACTTTTGGTATTGATCAACGAGTTTCCGGTAGATGTCTAATTGGTTGATGTCTTGCTTCTGATCCTGCTTCTGTGGAGGTAAGCATAGTTACATGACCGGTGGACCATGACCGGTGAATCGTGGTCGGCGGACCATGGTCTTGTACTTAACGTATAAACAAACAGTGATTTAGGTAATCGGCAATACAACGGCAGTCGTTGCAATATTCCTTATTTTTACAATATACTTAATTATGGAACGTGTAAAGGCAAACCTGAAAATAGGCTTGCAGAGAACATAACTCATCTTTATGCATTCACAGAAACAGTCCGTACGCACATTTATATTTTTAGAGACATATTAAACAGTAACTAAAGGTGGACAAGGACTACTCGGTGTTTATTATCTTACTTGTAAGAAAACGTTCGTCTATAATAAACTATAAATACAATTAAAGGTAACATAATAAAGATGGATAATAAACTATAAATACCATTAAAGGTAACATAATAAAGTTGGATAATAAATTATAAATACAATTAAAGGTAACATAATAAAGTTGGATAATAAATTATGAATACAATTCACAATGCGCCTGATTATGACAAACATACATGTGTTCTGCGAATAGTGCGACGATTGTTGTTGTCCTGGTGTAAGTTTGGAAATTCATTACACGGTTCACATTTGTATGCTTAATTATATAATTGTAATTGAAATGAAAAATACTAAACAATAGTGATATAATTATAATTGAGTTAGTTGATGTGTTAAGACATAATCCTGGTTGTGATTGATGTATGTTCAAAGCATGAAGTCAATCAATAAAATCAATTATAGTCTATCTACGATATTTTGATCTCCTAAGATGCATGCGGCAATGTATTCTATCTATACATATATCTATATATCGGCTGCCTCCACGAATTGCCGCATGATTCAGCCCCATATCAGCCTCATTCTTGCACAAACAACTTGTGGCGATAATAGACTAATAAAAAACAATCCAGTTGTTTTGACGGAAAGCACGAAAGGCCCGTCTTGCGAAGCTTTACCAGGAAAGCAAACAGCTTTTTGTTCACATCGATTCTTACGGCTATGCGCCGATTGATAAGACCAGAATTGTAATTCACCAATTTGTTATGAATTCAACCCAAATAAAACATATCGAAGGCCTAGTACAGAACAATGTCGTGGTATCCATTTTGAAATAACATGCCTACCAAAATGTATTACAAATAACCAAATGATCGTATGATTTATAGAACGAACATGAATGGTGAATATGTAGCGAAGACGCCATTTAAGATCACGTCGTGGTAAAATGCAGTTCGTTTGCAATGCGTCCTGCTCCGGCACGGGGAGAGATAACGCTGTAGTTCAGTATATACCAAACCGTGTAATCGTTGTCCATTGATTTTGTTTAGTGCTAGAGAAAATTACAATATGATTGATGATTGGTGATAACAGTCGTAGAATCACACAATACAAAAATAAAGCAGTTTGTCCAATACACATCAAAATATTGTATGACAAAACATGTTACGTAATTTCACATATTTACGTTCACATTTGCATACGAACTGGATTGGAGCACATTTATCCAAAACGACACTTTGAGACCACACCTAGCCTTGGGTTGATACGTAATTTTATTGACAAATGATAGATACATTTAGGAGCTATCGGTGAATGTATGTGCACACACATAAGTGGATTTGGCTGGCGCCTTTGTCGCGTGCAGATCGCCATAGAACTGCTGTTATGCGTTGGCACTTCGCTCAATGTGTCCATCACTGTTCTTTTCTTTGGCATATTTTTGCAGCCTGATCTTCTGATACTGCTTCTGTTATGCATGTTTTGTCTTACAACACATTCCTTGACAGATCAGTTCGCTATATGATTCTCTTGTCATACAGATGTATACACATCCCTGACACAAATGTGACTTTTGACGTACAAGCGTGTCATTTTGCACAGTTGTAGACATCGTCCAAATAATATTGTAAGAATGTCACCAACCACGAAAAAGTTATATGTGACTCTATGCCCTAGGTAAGATTCGAACCCGGACTCTATTGACTAAGAACCGATGCTCTAACACTGCGCCACTGCCCTCCACGAGATGTGATTTAAAACGCTTTTGTCGAGTTTTTGACAAGTTCGAAATGTACCAAAATGACCAATGGCACACGGAGCAGAACTTGTAGATCACTCGATGTCTAGGGAAATCTGACGAAGTGGTGTTTAACAAGATTTAACAAGATTATCACCCAGATAATTAAATCTAGATGGCAGGTGGACAAGGAAGCCTTTTGGCTTATCGAGAGTCCAGCCCTTTTCATCTACGTGTATTGTATCCCGTCCTAAGGTACGTGTCAATTTTATTTTAAAACATATTCGCGCTACTAGCACCTACACAATCAACAGATACGCTGTATGTTCCAATCATTTACGATACTGTGTGAAAATGAGAATTTTCTTATATCTAATCTACACAGCTCCTTTACTAATGTAATTTAATGTCCTTAACTCCTTCTGTCTTTCTTAATTGACAAAACAATATTTCTATCAATAATCAACCATTCAATATTTTTAAAACTTCTACCTGATCTCCTCTCAATCTCCTGCTCTCTAGTGTTATCAAACCACATTCTTTTAGGCGTATTTCGTAACTAAGATCTCTCAATTTTGGTATCATTTAGTCGCTCTCCTCTGTACTCTTTCTAGCATATCTATGTCTTTCTTGCGATATGGCCTCCACGCTTGTATACACTATTCTAAATGAGGCCTAACTATTGTTTTGCACAGCGGTATTATTAGTTCTTTTTCCTTATACGCTATATTTCGCCTAATTAATCCAAGTACCTAATTTCCCTTTGAAGCTGCAATTCCGCACTACTCTAAAACATTCATATGAGCACTACTTGTTAACCCTAAGTCCTTTTCTTTTACAGTAATACTTAGTACAGTACCACCCCCATTGTATATTGTACATCTTCGTTCTCATATCCTGTGTGGAGGTATTTACATTTCCCAATATTGAACAACAAATGTTACCTTATAAATGAACGAATGGCAAGAGTTCCACCTAAAACGGAGCCACCGGGAGATAGTCTGAAAACTATGTAACTATCATTGGGTGTCCATCTCTCATTTACCCGGTCACCGGAGAGCCAATTCTACGGATTACAGGGACAGTTATGTCAACATTTGTCTTCGTGCTACGCCGTCATTGTCAAATCACTGTATTAAATGGAATAGCTGCTCTTTCGTACATACTAACGCGTCGTTGCTGCCATTTCATTATATTAAATGGAGTCGTACATCTTCCAACAAGAAATCCGACACGATTCATAGCCACTTTATTAGAAGAAACATCAATCGCCATAAATACAGGTAAGTTTTGTTGCCACTGAAGTGTTTCATGTTATTCAACTTCCAGTCCGTCATACTGCGCATCCAAAATATTGCGCATCCATAACACGCGTTGCGTGACAACATATCAGAGAACATTAGAGCCATTCTGAAAAAATAACCGATCAGTAAAAATGGCGGCCATTTAGAAAGAGATACAGGTAAGACGATCACTAACGGTGACAAAATTCAATACGAACGATCTTAAACGACATCTGTAACACATATACCACGACAATGTCTGTGTGCGACTGTTTTCGTGAAATATTTCGAAAATATTCATTCACCTTATTCTAAACGAAATTATAAACCAACATTTTTCACATTTCGTACTATGCGATGTGTGATCTTGTTCGATTAAGATGTTTTGTGATTATTTTGGTGATTGTTTGATTGTCTTGGTATAAACGCGTTTGACTGGTTGCAAAAATAAGAACACCAAACTTTGATTTTGTTTACAAAACTATATATTAACGATTTACACAGAAACACGGTTAGATAGTGTAACAACAGTTGCTACGAACAGTAATAGTCAGGTTATGGTAATAATTGTCAAACAATTTACATAATAATCAATCAATTCAAGGAATTTACTCGTTGTGTGTATTTCGTGCAGTTAACATCAACCCAGTTGTGTCTAATCGACGTCAATCTGATGAACCCATTCAAACGTTTACACACTTTGCGTTGAATGTTGATTTTCCGTTACATTATTCGGTGCAACCGACAACTATACATTCAGGTCATATGCTATTTTGACAACAACATACATTTATAACAATATGCAAACGATATTTCAGGTCAATTTATATACATATACTCTAGTTTTACCACTTCACAATGTGACAATGTGGCATTATTGTTATGTTACTGGCGTGTGATTGTGAACATTTCATGTTTATGACGTCACGATGCCACTACGTGACATCAGTGTTTCATCACAGATATGTGGTGTTCACAATGTGTCGGGTGACACGATCATGTGTTTTGTGGGCGTTAATCCGACAATCTGTTGCCAGAACAGAACATCTGTGCGACTCGCGTATCATTGAGCAGTCGGCGGAAAACGTCAAACAAAGCTATTGCACATTGCGTTATCGGCCCACGGTGATTATTTCAATGTGTATAATTCACACCACCAACGCACGACAATCACACGACCATTTCAGTCGAGCGCGACTCTCTTCAGTGCAGCGTGGTCTGGTGCTGTCGTCACCGTGACGTCACACGTATTGTTCATAGAATTCCTTACGAACTGGGCGGCTCTATGGAACCTCCGGTTGCGTGTTGACAATCAGCATAACGCAGCATAAGCTGGATTAGGAAGATTGCAATTTCGTTCTGTCAATACGACCTGCCTGCGGTGCGTGCCTACACGCACACATGCCCAAAACATGCGCGTTCAGCTCACATCAGAGGATTAATCGCCGACCAGACGTCACGATGACGGGGATATATGTGTGTGACCGGCACCGGGTCGCTACATGTACGACATCTCCTTATTCTGCGACACCAGACTCGTGCTTGTCGAGTGTTGCCGCAGCATCAGCAGCTTGGAGGCTTTGGAGCTGCCGCGACGGAGGAACACCCGCGAGATGGCGCTGCGGTAGTACGATCCCGTCAAACAGTACAGGAAGAAGTTGATACCGTAGTTGATGTTGAAGATCGTACGCGTCACGTACAGTCTGTTGCTTATGCGCATGGCAGCAACCGGGTCCTGCAAGCAACGATAGACAATGTGAAATACTTAAATGAACTAAGTACAAATGGATGCAGCCTCGACTTTGAGGGATGCTCTCACAAGTGCGCAAAGTCTAAAACACGCGTAGTGTTCCGTACTGGTTTAGACCACCACCACCCATCCCCACCACCACCCACCCCCACTTTCACCCACCCTCACTACCACCCACCCCTACCGTCATCCACCCCCACCTTCACCCACCCTCATCCACCCCACCCTCACCCACCACCATTTACCCCCATCCACCCACTCACCCACCCCCACCCACCCTCACCCATCCCCACCCTCACCCACCACCATCCACCCCGACCCACTCACCCACCACCACCCCCCACCCACCACCACCCGACCCCACCCGACTCCAACCCCAACCCACCATGTGTGCGCATGTGCATGAGTGTAAGTGTGACGGTTGTGAAGTTGGTTGTAGTGTTATGTGCATGAGTACGTGCGTGCATGGGTGTATTTGGTGGTGGTGATGTGCATGCGTGCATGCGTACCTGCGGGTGCACGCTCTGCACGAACTGCTCGCACCAGACGACGAAGTAGGGTATGTTGAGGCACACGAAGCACGTGGACACGGCGAGAAGCGTCAGCGTGAACTCTAACCTCAGCCGGCTCTCCTGCAGCACGAACGTAACGTGACCGCTCACCTTGTCCCGCGTGACGAGCTTGTGCGTGATGAGGCAGTTGAAGACGGTGATAACGACGAGGGGGACGGCCGTTATAGCGAGGCCGTACACAAGCTCAAGAAGGAAGACGATGCCGCCGAGGTGCGGGTCCCGCGTGCACACCTTGGCCGGGGCCACGAGGTCCACACCGCTGTCGCTGTTGTCGCGGCCAACAAACCTCAGGTTGGCCGGATATGTCGACACGTTGTACAATCCACTGATAAGCGGCTTGTAGAGGCTGATGAGAGTCGCTGTGCCCGCGACGGCGACGATGGTTCGGCGGGCGATGGTGCGGGTACAGATGGCACGGCGCTGCAGCGGACGGCACACGGCGATGTAGCGTTCGACCGTGAAGGCGACGACAAGCCATACAGACACGAAGCGGAACGTGTAGGCAGCATACAAGAAGGTGCGACACACGCCCGGCGCATTGATCCACGCCAGGCGGCGGTGGGCGGGTGGCCAGCGGGGCAGGCCGTTGTTGAGCCAGTCCAGCCACACGTAGCTGACCAGCACGAGAGAGTCAGACACGGACAGCGCGGCCAGGTAGAGACTCGCGGACAACTTATACACGGTCGGCGAGAGGAAGACGCGCAGGGAGATGAGGTTGCCGATGAGGCCTACGACGATGATGACTGGAGTGACGAAGGCGTAGAAGTCCTTGCCGCCTTCCGATGGGTACACGGCCGAGTCGAGGTAGAGCGCGGGGGGCGGCGAGGCTGTCGAGCCGTTCGTACACAGCCAGCTGCTCCACGCCGAGTCGTTCGACGAGAAGTATGACATGAGTAGACGGATGAGGTGCTCGTTCTTGCAGTCCGTCGCCATCTACAGCAATGATCAGCGATGTTCAACAACGTCGACGGCGACGATGACAACAAACAATAATAAATAGCAACAACAACAACAACAGCAACAAACAACAATAAAAGTAGCAGCAAAAACAACAACACCACAACAGCAACGAAAATAACAGCAACAACAACAAACAACAACAACAACTACAATAACAACAACAACAACAATATCACCTCCATCAACAACAACAACAACAACAACGACGATGACGACGAAAACGACAACAACAACAACAAGAGCAACAAGAGCAACAACAACAGAGTAACATATATGTAATGATACGTTAATTTAGGATAATTGTAAGTGCATCTCATCCGATGCGCCGAGACTCCACCGGGTCTTTCTAGGTTCTACCTAGTCGCTTCATTGGTCCGTACGCCTCTGATATAATAACTGGCGGTGTATTTCAGAAAGTACATCAGTGGTTATCTACAGTTATTTCCACGCGTATTTTTGATATGCTAGGCTTTGCCCGAGAGCCTTTCCTCGACCTGAGAGAATTGAGTGGCAATCAATTAACGAGATGGCGCCAGTGTAAACGAGTGGAGTGTTTCGCCATGGGTGTGTTTGGTCTATAAGCTAGTGGGTAGGTGGAATGTTATAATTATACATCGACCCGTGTCCACGTGCGCGCGCGCGTGTGTATATGCATGTGTGTGTGTGTGTGTGTGTGTGTGTGTGTGGGTGGGTGGGTGCACGTGCGTGCGTGCATGTGCGTGTGTATTTTTTGTATTTGTGTATAAGTGCGTGCGTGTGTATGTGTGGTGCGTGTGTGCGTGCGTGCGTGCGCGCGTGTTGTGTGCGTATGTATGTGGGTGGGGTTGCGCGCAAACACTATGAGACATTGACATATTGTTCTGCAAATGATGCGCAACTCTCTGGAACTGAATTGTCAACCACTGAAGCCTGTACTGGTGCTAAATGAACATGAACACGTTACACCTGAATCACGAACATTGGGGACTGATTGTGTTTTCGTCTAATCCATCAAAGACAAACGACGTGTGTGCTCCTGGTTGTTAGATAGCAAAACGAACGCGCTGTGCAATATGTGAGGAATCTTGTGTCATACCGGACAGCCATCTGACTAATGAGACACAAGTGAAGCAATATGAGTTCCTGTTTCTACCACATCCGAAACATCGGCCAAGTCAGGAAATACATCACTGACAACACCTGCAAGCTTCTAGTGCAGGCTCTGGTAACATCTGGCTGCATCTTGGAGATGCGGGAGTTGTTCCGTGTACCCGTGGGACATCGACGGCGTGTGTGCCTGATAACCATAACACGCAAGAACAAACACATAACGCGTAATGTCAGTGTGTCGTGAACTGCAATGGCTTCCAATAAAATAATAAAATGCCGGATCCGCGTTACGGTCAACTCGTGTCCGTTAAATGGATAGCACTGACGTACCTGAGTGGCATTGTAGAGAAACAACAGCACACTCCCTCTGTATGATCCAGTAGGAGCAGTCACACGACCCGACAGAGCACAATAAAAGACGCAACACTCGCGGTATATTTTATATGCATTTAAGGACACTTCCGTTTTTACTAACGTATGAGGGTTAATGTGAATGTATCACTACCATGTCCGTTTGCCTTAGTTATTATTAATGATTGTAGGGTTTCCATCAAATGTTCATACGCATACCCAAACGCACACATACATACGCACGCATGCAAGCACACAACACACGCAAACACACACACACACACGCACATGCAAGCACGCGCGCGCACGCACGCACACACGCACACACATCATTATGTGACCTAAATATTTCTAATACAATTGCGATGCAGATGACATCAGTCTTTTCGGGTGCCTTTTACATGTGTCTTAAACGACAGCGAAGCAACAAGTGTACGTCCAGTACAAGGCATTGGCATACACACAGTATGCAATGTGATCCATCAGACACGCTCTGACTCTACACAATCTAAGAACCATCCAAAGGAAATCGCTTGACTCACTCACCAGTCGCTATCTCTTACACTGGGTGGAAATGCCACAACATGGTGCCGCATCTCGCATCATATGTAGCCTAACAATATCATCAATATTCAATTAACGTCACATCTCTATTCCTATTCCCACCTGTCCCTATAAACAGAACACTTGGGAAGGCTGATATAAGATCAACCCAGTCTCTTCACACCAAACCGCAGTAGATAACTACGCGACGTGAGAAAATACCTAGGTAACATTGAAGCTCGCCAATATGTCAAATAAGCTGTAGCCTTATAGGGTATAAGTAGTGGAACAACATATATATTCTAAAGTGAACCATCTAATGAACACAATATGTCTAATAAGCAGTGACCTGGATTATTTGACTGCGTAAGACAGTTGATTTAAATCGCATAAAACAGTGAACTCCAATTAATATAATATCTTCGCGACAGCGAACGCGATTCTACTAAGCGACTGATTCACTCAAGCGTCGATGTTCTATACAGGGGGAATAGAAAATGATTCCATCTGTACAAATAGCTTAATCCTTGTTAATGGCTGCTTTTGGTACTGACGTTTCTATTAAAAGGAATCCACGGTGCAATGAAACTGTCCCGTGAGTCTCACTATAAATTCTCGTCGAGGTGACAAATCAACCACACAGAGCCCGCGTACAGTGTTTGCTCGATCACTTCTTACTGCGTGGTTCAATGTCTAGCAATCAAGTGTCACTTATCGATTAAAGGGACATTCGTGTGGAGACCGCACACTGCACCAACCAAGTACAAAACAGTGTCATCTTGCGTTAACGTCTACAGCAGACGATGTTGTCAAGCTCAAGACATGTCCATCAATGTTTTCGCTGTTCACTCTAAACGGACTTTAAATGGCTTCAGTATTTTATTATTCTGCCTAATTCCTGTTTACTTGTTCTCTCTTTTCTAAGTGCGTGTTAACTGTTCGTGTGTTTGGGCAATTAACATTCGACGTAGCACGCAACATTCTGGTTATACCGTTCATCTGGGGAGGAGTACATCTGTGAGCGCTGCACACCCGTGGCATTAGACATATAGTTTCAATGTAAGATGCCCTCACCGGCCAGCGAAAGATATGCTCTTCGTGTGTGATGCTGTTCACCGTAAAACACAGTCCCATACTCTTCACCGTACCATGCCGTAGACTCGGCTTACATAACAGAATCACTCCGGGCTAGAACAATAATCACATTAAGCGGTTGATTTGCTTATGCGAATTTCCAGGAAAAATTGACTCAGAATAGTGCGAGTGTTTAATCAAACAATTTAATTGCTGGTCTTTCCTGCGTAGTAGCTGCAAATGTGTATAGTCTCAAACCGCGCATTTGTTTTATGATGACCTTATACAAGAAAAAAGTGTCTTTATATAGGCAACATTAGTTACGTAAATTTCGAGCAAGGACACACCCTAGTTGCAAAGACCAAAGTTGATACTAGTTCGTGTTATGTAATATTTTATTGTTTTGCATAGCAGGTATCGTTTAGTTGCATCAATAACACCGATTTATTGTCAAAAAGCTTTACTTTTTCCAAAAAAATGTGTTATTTGCGTTACAATGTGTACCTGATTCTACACACTGGCGGGTGAGATTGTACTAAGCGGCATTTAGACACAGCTTATATGGCAATTATTAAAACCGATCATTTGGATGCTACTAATCGGTTGATTCTGCCTTTGCGATTATGTCAAACGTAATTCGCGGTACCTTCATATCATATTATGTTCACCGTAAAACTTATCGTTGTGATGCTATACCGGTAACAGTAAAACACACGTTTGGTGATCAAGATACTTCAACTAGATAGTTCCAGGCTGGTCGCCTACCTATAATACCAGTTATAACTCTCCCTCCCCTTCCACCCCACCCTTCCCACCCTTCTGCTGCCTACTACCCCTACCTGCTTTACCCAACCACCACCCCTCCCACTTTCAAAGATCTTCAAAACCGCGCCATCATCGATACCTCCCCATATGTACGACATAATCATCAGCAACATGCTGTTGGCCGTCAAAAGGAAATCGAAGTTCAACGTAAAATATACCATGCAAATTCAGTTCAATGGAATGCATTCTATTTGTATACCTTGAGAGTAATCAAACTATTATCTGACTGTAACATTCCGACAGTTTCTTTTTTCGTGGTTACTTATCGCAAAACATACCATTCACTGCATATACCGTTCCGCGCCCACACCCACACACGGCAACAAATTCCCAACGCAATGTTCATTCCTAGTATTGTTCGGCGAGAAAGTATTCCTTCTGTGACGTCTAACATCCAGTGCTACACTCTGTATGGTTTCGCTTCGATCATCGCTGCCTCAGCGCAGATATATATTATGCTGCACGTTAACGTCTCAGTAGAGCTTTGGGGAGTAGTCTTTCTGCAGAAACGATTGTGGGCGTTCGCAAATACAGGGGCAGTCGGCGGAATCGTTGATTTCGTTACAATTACTCGCCGAGTTAGTAGCAATAATGGTGAAATGTGCGTCATTCCTATGTCTGAGACGTCACTTCCGAGTAAAATCGACGATACATTCTACGAGGGAGTGCGTAAGAGCGTGCGTGCGTATGTGTGCGTGCGTGAATGTATGCGCTTGTGCGTGTCGTGGTCACGCGTGTATTTGTTTGATATCCCTGTATTAAAATATGTTATATTTGTTGTGCGTGTTAGGCATCAATACACCTGACAACAAACATAACCTATAAACATGTCGTGTACTACTTTTACGCACCTTTGCCATGAAGCAGTACATGAACTAGCCTGGTACAGTATTGTCGGCTAAATAGTTTCTTCAAAACTGAGCAATATCCAAAACGGCCACCTCTCTATAGCTCATCTACTGTTGTAGAACGACAGAAAGAAGACGCCAAGAAACACACCTGATGAATGGCGGCAATCTATCCTGCTGTTCATGATATTGTCATTCTGTTACGAATGCGAAATTCCTTGGCCCTAGTGATATAAATAATTACTCTCCTGGGTGATTCACCACATTAACTGGCCACTGTGAATGCGCACGTAAACGCGTTGCGTAGCACAGGGATTAACGTCATATCCGTATGTCCACCCCCGTTCATCTTTAAGTGGAGCTAGGTATGTGGCGTAGCAACGATGCTTCATGTTGTGTATAACGTTATAACTACGACCGTGGAGCACTGTGCGCACATCATGAATGAACAAGTACTGATTTACTGGGTCATTCGAATTCTATTTTGTCTCAAACCGAAACTGGTTGAAGACTTGCCAATCATAAAACTATATATGTTGTTGGATAAGCATTTCATACCCACTTCACGAACTAAATGGGAACAATGTGAGCCAGAAATGTCAAATAACACACAATATGCAAGTTGCAACATGATGGAGCCTAGCTTATCAATCAACTATTTCCCCAGAAACTGCCCTGATCACTAAAATGAACATAGCAAAACTGTTCTGTTTTGTCTGCAACTCTACAGGGAAGAAACACCGATTGACGAGACGTGACGGTTAAGACAACGTTTGTTATACAATAGAAATACAAAATAAAAATATGCGGATTCTAATAGATGTAACCGGACACAACAAGATTGGCATACACTGCAGAAACCCAATATAACACTTGGACAAGGAAGCCTTTGGCTTATCGAGAATCCAACACTTCTTGTATCTATGTGAAGTCTGCCCTTTTAAGGTATTAGTCGGTAAGGTTGGCCTAGTCTGCTTACTGACCATTTCTGGTGGCTAGCGACGTGTTAACCCAACGAATAAGGCAATCTGTAAATCGTTGTACAATAAATGAGATTTATTTATTCCGATCATTTCAAGGTTTGTGGAAGGACAAGCCTCGTGATGCGTTACACGTGTAGAGTAGATCAGACACATGCGAAGGACATGTAGACATAGTTTAATACGCCACAGCTCATGCTGTGTAACCACCTATACATTCGTTTACGTCACACGTAGGAATTTCATAACAAAATCGGCTGATGCATTTGTTACAACGATGCTGAAATGGCATTGGCTGTATTTACAATGAAATAGTTTTGAGCACTCCACTTCGACTTCCAATTAACTGTTTATCAATTAGTTGATATTGATAACTGCCTAACACCAATCCGTTCCTAGAAGAGTTTCAGCTGCGAGACGTGAATTGCCTCGCTTCTGTTTTGTGCGTTCTATGCTCCGTAATTGCTTCCTCGAACGTCTTTGTTACAAACCCCGACGTGCCTTAAAAGCGACATTAATCACAACGTTAGTTGCTGATTGAAGTATTCAATATTGGCTGCCTATGACAGTATTAATTTTTGACTGCGTAGTATAAGTATTGATGGTTCTTCATTATGCTATGTTGCTGATATAAAGCCAGACATTCTGCCATAGGAGACGCAGCCTTCTCTCATCGCGTTGTACATTACATGCATATGATATAAAAAAGTGGCGAAGATTTCTTACTCCAGCGCCGATGTAGAACATATTAGTATGTCTGTCGTCAAAGCTACATGCTAGCGTCATGAGACATTCCTATAAGGATGTCAATTATTAGTAGGATGTAGGTTTTTATTATCGCAACATGGCAATTTTCAGACAGTCTCATTTGCACTTGCGCTAGATGATTGTTGTGCAACGTGGGCGGGTGACGGAGGAATGGGTCTGTCTGTCTGTCTCTCTCTCTCTCTCTCTTCCCCCCTCTCCCTCTCTCTCTCTCTCTCTCTCTCTCTCTCTCTCTCTCACTCTCTCTCTCTCACTCTTACACACACACTTTCACACTTTTTTCGCTCACGCACGTGTCCATATTCGACCCAAATGCAGATACCATCCTCTACAACCCGCAAATCCCTGTTGTTGCATATTGATTCAATACAACACAATCCTGAGGTTTTTCATTAATGAAACACAGGAATCCACTCGGTAGCAGGAACATATAATGACATTATACGCAGTATCAAAGTGAGAGATAAAACTAAACCGACTCGAGGTACATCTGGCGAATCATGGATGACGTCACACAACCGAGCGACCTCGAGCGTCGCCGCCGAATGCATGCAGTAGCGACTTTGAGGAAATGATTTGAGCGGCGAACTACGTGTTGATTACAGGAGGACGTCGCGGTCGTTAGGAGCCTCGGTCCGTGCTCTTTGACTGAACCAGACGCGAGACGTAACGAGCTGCGTGGCGCACGAAGCGTTCCTCATAAAACCTTCTGTGGAGTTTCCTCAAGGCGGCGTTAGTTACTACTCAAGCGCAGTCGATCACGTCCCTGGATCGCAGGCAATTATTTTGCTAGCTGTTTTTTTTCCCGGAGACGACCTTACAGGCGAATTAAATCTTGTCTGAAGGCGGTCTTGGTTCTGACGCATTAATCAAATGTTTTCACATGATTGCATATGCATTAAGTGGTTACGCGTCTAACCTTGAAACTCATATCACTTTAAATCGCATCTATGATACATTTAATGTCATATATCTTATCATATCTATCAACATCGAATCGAACCGACATATTTAAGGCATTTGCCGTTATGGTTTTACGTTTCCTTCCATTAATTACCAGTAAGGTGTGATCCAATATGTCGGGGTTGTGATCAGGTTAGAAGTTTAAAGAAGGAAGTAACGATTTAAAGGATATAACTAGGGTGTTGATGGGAAACACAAACGAGGAAGGGAATTCAGGTGATATGACAGTGGAAATGAACGAGCCAGGTGGTGTGGTGAGAGATGCTATGAAGACCATTGGTAAGACGATGAAACAGAAGGAACAAGGGAAGAAGAAGAAGACAGAGGGACTGATAAAGTGAGGACAGATCACCATGTGGGACAGATCATGAAGATACAGGCACAGTTGAGTATTTAAACTAGATGCGCAGAGGGGATGCGCAGAGCCACATCAAAGAGATGGTACAAGCAAATCTACAAGGAAAGGTTCACCAACTATCCATAGAAATGAACTTATATGCACACAAAGCCATGGTTGATGCTGAACTAGCTCTATCAGGTTATGTCATGTTTGGAAAGGACAGAGAAAAGAGAACGGGAGGCGGGGTCATACGATATATTAAATAATATATACAGGCATATGAATTACGACTGAAAAGTGAAGCAGATTACGAGGAAACTATTTAGTTCTAGCATACGACAAGAGGATGATGTAAGGCAGCACAATGCTATAAAGGAGATGAGTAAAGGGGAATGTGTTATAACGGGTGATTTTAATAACGGACATATTCAGTGGCAATCATTAAAAGGTGCTGGAGATGATGTCCAACAGTTTCTATTTCTAATACAGCACAGTTTTCTTACTCAACATGTTTTGGAACGAACCAGAGGTGGGAATCTGTTGGATTTTGCGTTCTCTTCTCAAAAATAATTAGTTCATAATGTTAAAATACACGAACCTTTGGGATCTAGTGACATTAACCAGAACCATTTTAATATAAAAATATGATAAGGGAGTAATGGTTAAAAGCAACGGGGGAGAAACTTCAACAAAGGCAAATATAAACGATGAGAACATATTTTGTACACATAGACTGGACTACCTTAATGAAGAACAAGGCAGCAACATAATGTTGGACCGTTTTGAGAGATGAGACTGAGGGCATTATTGAAAGGTTTGTTCCCCTGTAAAAGCAATGACAACGATCCAGGAAGACACACCAAGATTGCTTACAAAAATTATGTGGAGAGTTTATAGAGATTTTGGAAATATAGAAGACTACAACAACTACAAAGAGGCCCGTAACATACCAACAGCCGAAATTAGAAAATCTAAACGAACTTTTGAGCAACAAATCGCGAATTATATAAAATGACAGCAAGGGTTTATACGCTTATGTAAGGCGTAAACAGAAGGTTCGAGATAAAATGGGACCACTTAAAACCAGCGCAGGAAACGTAATATCTGATGGGTTTTGGATGGCAGAAGCCCTGAATGAATATTTCAGCTCAGTGTTTACCACAGAACATATCAGTTCTCTGTCAATACCAGTTACTAAATTTGAGGGGGATGAATCAGATAATTTAGGTCAGTTGTCTGTTACTCCTGAAATTATAACAAGGAAAATTAAGAAGATGAAAGAAAACAAATCACCTGGAGTTGACGGGATACCACCGAAACTGCTTAAGGAAATTGCAGAACAAATCGGTACACCACTTGGTATATTCTTTAACTTGTCACTTAAGGAGGGAATCTTTAACACATTACGCCATTATTTAAAATGGGATCGAAGTGCAAGATAGATAATTGCAGACCAGTTAGTTTAACATCAGTGTTATGCAAATTACTAGAAACTGGGGTGTAGGATAGATCCTGGAGGGATAATCCTTTTGGTGATGAGCAGCCGCTCCACTTCTGTGGAGGCTCTAACCACTGGTTCCCACAGTCTATCTAGCTCATGTATGGATTCTAGGAACTGTTAGTGTACGGCAGTGGCCACACCCCGGGCAATGGTCTCGGCTGACCAACAAAACTACATGACTGAGGATTGAATGTATTGAGTCGATGGACGTCTGCCCTCAGTACACAAATATTGTTTTGGAGGAGTAGGCGGCCCAGCCGATTGGCTCAATCCCGGCTACAAATGCGAAAAAGCAACTGCCTTTCACCAGAGCAACAGCCTTTCACCAGGCTGCAAGGTACCTACCAAGACGCATGTGGAAGGACCGGTGACCCGCTGTCCTGCGGTGTGAGATTTTTTAGTCAAGGAATAATGGAGTTAACCATACACAAACCAGCGGAAAGCGATGGGCAACTACCGCTGTATTAGCCCAAGAAACCTTGATGGACAACACACACAGTAAGAGAGGTCCTAGTAGTGAGCCCCCCAGGCTATAAATAGGACGACACATACTGGGGAAGAGCTTGGGGTGTTGGAAGTAACGCCAGAGCTGATGATGGCAGTAAGCCCGACTGTGCGGGAGGTAAAACCAGCAGCAAAAAGCTAAAAGGGAAAATCCGTGTGGCAATATGGAACATCAGAAAAATGAGTCAAAGGACACTACAAATGGTAAGGTATGTGGTAGATATATTAGGGATTGCGGAACACAGGTTGGCCGGACAAGAACATTTTCGCCCGGATTTAGGAGGAAAGTTTGTATATTCAGGAGCAACTAAACCAGGGGTGAGTGGTGTTGCGTTCTATCTGCAAAGAAAACTGAAAATGCACTATTAGGGTACAATCCGGCCAAACAACAACATTATGACCATACCAATACGAGCAAAACCCACGAATATAACATGTATTCAAATTTATGGACCAAAGACCACCGCAGATGATGACGTAATAGAAACGTTTTATGATACACTGCAACGAACAGTTGACGAGGTAAACAGGAGAGACATGGTAGTAATGATGGGCGATTTCATTGCAAACGTGGGCAGTTGTTAAAACGAAGAAGAGAATGGAAATATCGGGACATATGAACTAGGCGAGAGAAATGGGAGAGGAGATAGACTTGTTGAGTTTTTCATATAGAATGACCTGATGATCACTAATGCGTTCTTCAAACAACACCAAAGAAGATTGTACACTTGGACAACACCAGATGGTCAGAACAGAAATCAAATAAATCGACTTTACACTAATACCAAAACGATGGAGCACGTTTGTGTTTAATGCAAAGACATTACCGGAAGCCGATTGTGGCTCTGACCATGACTTGCTAAGCGCCAAGATTGCGATAAAATTAAGAAAGATGAAGAGAGGGAAAGAGATAGTGAGGTATGACGTCAGTGATATTACAAAAGGATACTGAGTAGAGGTTACGAACCGTTTCGATGTATTACAGACAGTGGCTGACGAGATGGAACCGGAGGAGTTGGGAGTAGAAATTAGGTACATCATTATTGAATCAGCTGACAAACACATCTCTAAAACGAGGAGGCAGAATCAACCATGGATACGCAAAGACACACTGAAGATGATTGAAGAAAGGAAAGAGTTTAAGAAAAACAAAGAAAAGAATGAGAATTATCATGAGAAATACAGAGAGAAGTGCAAAATGATTAAACGAATGTGTAAGGAAGACAAGAAGAAATATATAGAGAAGAAATGTGAAAAGATAGAACTATGTATGAGAAGGAACAATAGTCGCAGTGTGTTTGAGGAAATCAAGTCTATGACACAGTCGTTCAAACCTAGACTTAACCAAGACTTGGCATTATTAAAGATGAAACGGGAATGACTCTGACAGAAAGCGATGACATACATGACAAATAAATCCTTAGCCTTACAAGGCCATCAAATAAGAAAGCACCTTACATTGGGACAATACTACATACAAGAATATGAAGTAGATAGACCCCACGGGAAGGACATGCCGCAGGGATTTATAGACGGAGGATGATAAGTACGCGTTGTGTGGCATTCAATGAGAACTCCAGGGAATTAAATATGGATCGGTAGAGCTGATGTATTGACGCGTCGTCGAAACACCAACCAAGGGCGCTAAGAAGGCAGTTTATAACAATCCCAAAAGAACGAAACAATGTGATGGATATCGTTTGACATTCGTCGTTAACTTAAACGAAAGTGTCTGGTAAACAACGATCGCCGTCCATTGAGGGCACACGACCGTTTCATCTCCGCTCAAACAATAATTAATAATGAAGAAATATTGTTTTTGTAGGAGCACTCTCTGGATTTCCTACTCGCGGCTTATTAACATGTGCTGCGGTTGAATAATTGGAAATTGCATAAAAAAGGGATCACGCCGTCTGCTGGTCGTTAGTGGTAGAACGAAGCCGACTCTCCATGTTTGAACAGGAAGGATGTGGACTGATGGAGCCTTCAGGAAAACCTGACATCATTTAATGCACAGCCTAATTCGTTGATGTGAAAACTTGTTTTAATTCGTTTTTATCCATCACAGGAATTAACACATATTCTAAAGCAAAGCTGTTTATCCATTACGTTTGATTTATTAATTTCACCAGCTTGGTTTTATAAATGTTTTTTTATTATGTATCTAAGTTGAAAAGATGGTGAAGTTGGTTGGTGCAAACAGCAAACCTTCCTTGTTATGATTTGTCTTACCAAGAAAATACCAAAAGGAAGTGTTAATGTTACTGTAGAACACTATCATTTCTACGTCGTGTGGTGATAGTCATTTTAGAGTGAATTGTTACTATGGCATCATCGTGAGCACATCACTAGAACTCCTCAACCGTCAGTAACAATGTGTCTTCACCGTCACTATTATCATGTTATTGATATGCTGATCAAATTTCGTCAAAATCTCAGATCTCCACCTTTTTTAAAACGAATGCATGCACTGTGCCCATCAATATTTACCAAAATAGCTATACTTTTGCAACCACGTGTGCTATGTGAATACAAATGGCAAAAAATCACCCCGCAAACCACACTCGTCCAACTGTCTGTCATATCACAGCCAATACATTCTAGCACTAAACCTGACAATATGCCTGATCTATTGCACCCAGTTCAAATAAAACGTTTTTTAAATTTTAAATAGCACCACTTTCTAGATGCTATGTGTTTCCTTTAACACAACATAAATATTAGCTGAGCTCTGCGGTACGCTGGCCGGTGTCCCTGGATGCATACATGTACAATTGCTATCTGTCTCTGCGCTCCTATTACCTGGCTTCAATAGGTTGTGTGCTATATAGGTCGACTCCCTTCCACTACGTGGTGGACTATTTCATTCGTCCTCTCGCTACACTTTTAGTTATCGGCGCAAACAGTATCTTTCTGCTTTCTTTCTGTCGTTTCAATATTTCTAGGTTGGGGCAGTTTGAATTGTTCTTCTTTTCGTTCTGTTCTAAATTACATTTCTAGCGTCCTGTGTTCAGAAGCATGAATCGGAATAATATCAATCATTCCGGTGTACATTCAGTCAATTCCCCATCAACCGTTAGCCGTACACGTGTTAAATAAATGATTTTGTCGTCTTAGTGATGATGCTTTGCAAGCTGAAGCAGCTTTGCAAGAGCAATGATCCAAAATGACTACTTTCATTGTAACTAAGCACGTGCATTATTGTTAATATCAGATAACGTTCCTTTCAGCAGTAAAAGGCAACTTACTGGAGGCGAAGTGGCACGTTAAGGGGACAATGACACGAGCACACACATTGACGATGAGAAAGAGCTTACTTTGTCGTATATGGAAAACTTACTTAGTTATTCGTTCGACTATAAATGGGTATACACGTTTGGAGGTACCTTCCAGTTCGGGTGTCTCGTGGGCGCGTGCGTGCGTGCTCTTGTGTGTGTGCGTGTGCATGTGCGTGTGCGTGTGCGTGTGCGTGTGCGTATATGTGTGTGCGTGTGTGTATGTAAGTGCATGTGTGCATATGTGCGGCGTGAATGTGTGCGTGTGTGTATTTGTGTGTGTGTGTGTGTGTGTATGTGTGTGTGTATGTGTGTGTGTGTGTGTGTGTGTGTGTGTGTGTGTGTGTGTGTGTGTGTGTGTGTGTGTGTGTGTGTGTGTGTGTGTGTGTGTGTGTGTGTGTGTGTGTGTGTGTGTGTGTGTGTGTTTAAAACTAAAACCAGAGCCATTTATTACATACATTATCTCCATAAGTAACAATACATAACATGATGCTCCCTCTCCCTCTCCCTCTCCCTCTCCCTCTCCCTCTCCCTCTCCCTCTCCCTCTCCCTCTCCCTCTCTCCCTCTCTCTCCCTCTCCCTCTCCCTCTCCTCTCTCTCTCTCTCTCTCTCTCTCTCTATGTATATATATATGTAATTTAATTTTGTTAACGTGTCAAAACTGCGCTGTGTTGACAATTCTGGACATTCTTCTTCAACGAGAATATAACTAATATAAAACGTCCTGACTGGTCATTCACGACATCCATCATCCACCTCGATAATATCTGCATCCCTGGTCGTCAACATCCCTTTGTGCCAATTGTACAGGACCGTCTACCTGTCAACGGATTTCCGGCACCGTCAACATGGCGGAGTTATGTAAGTCAGTTTACACCGATCAGGTATCAATGCAATAACATGTTGCAAACACGGTTTGTCCTCTTTTTTTGTCTTCTGGTTTGGCGAGACCCCTCCGCGAGCGTGTAGTATGTTCACACTATCAGTGGATAGGGGTGACGGTACCAAAACAATAGGTTGTCGACTTTGAAAGATTACGCAATATCGCGAACTTAAGCTCGGTGCTTAATTGCGGTTCGTATCCGTTTGCTACTGTTTAATGAACGACAGCTGTTATACATAAAACTCCATCATTCGGGATATTGACGTTATGATTGGAGGCGTACCCAGAGCAAGGCACTGGAACAGTGTGTCCCATAACGTATCCGCTTAACGTTAGATTAGTGACGCAGTAACATTTGCACACATTTGTGATATTTTGCAGTACTGACTACACGTTGTTGATGTGAGCAATGCATTTGGTATGAGGTGTTCGATGTTAATATGCGCAGTGTGTTTAAGTTATCTATATCGTTCCAGCGGGCTAATGTCGTTATTCCATCTGACTAAATTAACATGTTTCTGTTTGGCTCACATCTTAGTGCGAACGTTTAATTAAGTTAAGAACAAATGGCGTTGGAACGCTTTATACTAGAGCAACGCCAATCATTTTTGAAGTGACCAACCTTTGTTATGAAATTACCTATTTTCTCCACACAAATACTGGCAAATATTTAGTAACCACTGATTGGAAAATAACAGCAGTAATTCCTCAAAATGCTAGTCGAATTCTTGACGATGACGTAAGCCCTTAAAACACAGCTAATATAACAACCGGGCTGTGTCAGTGATTAGTTTAGAATCACGCGTAACTCTGAGGATGTTCAGCTAAGCCAACGATGTATAACGCTTCACCTAACTTACACTAGACAGCATGTGTATAGCACCTAGCGTAGTTCCTAAATTTGAATGATTTAGTTTGTGGCCTTGTCTATATGTGTTGTGATTGTGTACACTAGCAGTATTTATATACATATTATTGAGGTTAATGTTACACTCTAAAATTATCTGGTACCGTGTGAAAGCAGGCGATATTTTGCGACTATTTGGCAACATTTGTGCCCCGTTGAACTTTGTGTGTAGCAACAGCTGTTGATTCAAACACACGTTATCTAATGTTTTCTCAAAAAGCACAGTGCGTGTTGTCTCATCCTAGGGGCAACTGCAGGACTTCGAACTAGCGGAAATGCAATATTCCAAGTCGAATCGTTGGTGTGCCATTCATTTATACCCAAACAAGGATTAGTATTGCTTAGAACTAAACGTCGTGTAGACGGGGCTATCAGCACGTCTACACGTCTACGTTTTTAACCCGGGATACGAGTCTACACGGTAACAAAATGCCGTGCTAAAATGCCGCGCTAAAAGTTAGCCCGGGCTAAGTTAGTCCCGCAATTGTAGGGCGCGGGTCAGGGCTCAGCACACCGTTAGGTTTCCCATTGGCGATCATCTTAACGTTTCGTGTGATTATAAGAAAACGTGACCTACAAAGTTTCTTAAACTTCTCACCTGCTGTTATAATCATCTCATTGACATGCTGATCGAGTTTAGTCAAAATATAATATTTCTAGCTCTCGTAAAATAGCTGAATGTGTGACACCCGTCAATATTTACGAATGGATGCAGGCAGTAATCCGGCTAAAGGGTCAACTAGCCAAATTGCTGCCAAATACCCTTCAGCTACCAATGCACCATTTTACTATCAAC
The DNA here is from genome assembly GCA_020002185.1 of Paraescarpia echinospica. Lineage (NCBI taxonomy): Eukaryota > Metazoa > Annelida > Polychaeta > Sabellida > Siboglinidae > Paraescarpia > Paraescarpia echinospica. Next base: position 36,188,667 of record CM034533.1, read on the forward strand.
GGCTTCTACAATCACACCGGAAAATCTGACTACTCAAATGCACTTATGTCAGAGTTGGTGAATTTTGTAAAAAGTCATTTCTCAAAAATAAATTGCATTTTTGTTTTAACCAAGCAGGAAGTCCAACAGTGTCCTGACCCCGCCAGGCTCAACAGCGCTCGTGTAGATGGATAACCCGGGTTATCTCGTAGTGTCTTGGCTCCACTGCATATGTCGCAGTGGTCGTTAATCCACTTCCGCTTTTACTTTACCGCGCCAAACACGAATAATCATTACAAATTCTATCCAAATTGAAAAATGAGTGGGAGAGAACTGAACCGGAGCAGCGATGAGAGCAAGTGCTTTTTTGGACATTTGGGGAGGGCGGATATTCAGGCTTGTCTCGATGAAAGTTACGCCATTGCCGCCGTCTGAATGATTCAATTGCCGCAGTCGCGCTTTGTTTTGTAGTTCACACAGCTGCCGCCTACAATTCATCACTCGCGGGTGTGTTGTTAGACAATTTGTATTCCAGAAGGAGAATAAGTAACGCATCCTAGTGGCATTACAAAGCACAACTCACGTCGTACTGACCCCACTGCACCGAGATGCTTCGTGTGGACGCTACAGATTTAACGTGGGTTAAATTACGCTTCGTGTAGACGCTACATAGGTTTAACCCGGGCTAAAATAGCCCGGGTTATCTTTAACCCCGGGTTAAATCGCCGTCCGTATAGACGCAGCTGATTAAATATACAAAAAGTAACATTAAGTGAGATTAGTGAAACACAAAAGAAATGTTTACGTGATTTTCAGTTGTGTGTATTGGTAGTACCCAGTACATTGTAAAAGCGAGGTTGTCTGTCCCCTTACAGGAATAATTCTCTCGCGTCAGGGGTGGTAATTATTGGCAGGAAGTTCGCTGCAATTGGTCTTGATAGTGAGGGAATTAAGTGAACGCGCCGAATATCAGAGAGAAATTGCGGTTAACCCCACATATCGCGGGTGCAACAGTCAAACTGCGAACACTGTTCGGGCTAATTAAAAGCAATTTAGCGGGCAGTGTACCTGTCAACATACTTATTTTACTATTAAGGACATTACATTAAAAATTATGAAAAGACAGCCTCTGTTTAAATTATCAGTGCATGATCAGACACGAACTTTTATTTTTATTAGCATCGCATCCACTGTATGTAAATAACACAGTGGAATTGATACTGACAGAAGTGTAGACTCGGTCGTAGGGTTGACTCGTGTCGCACTCGCGTTGCCAGAGTTGTGATTTAATTAACATGGACTTAGTGAGTTATTACGTGGAACTTGAATCGAGCCTTTGATTTTGCGACACGATTGTGTTATTCGAGTTTGACACAGTCAGTGTGACAATTCTGTAGCACGTTTATCTGTTCAGCCGTCAACGGACATGATACATTCTTTGGGTTGAAATTAATAGTTTTGACTTGAAAGTCAATATTAATTCATCTGAATGTGTGTAACATTTCACTTTGGTTAATCGGTCAGTAGGACTCGCAGAGTTGTAAGCGGTACAAAACGTGGTCCGGCTCAACTAGTTGTGAAGCATCGAATGAGGCGTTTAGCTTTGAGCGGGTGTGGGAGGCGAGTCTCCCTCATCCCCGACTCCAGATATGTTATCTACAAAACTGGTGCATTTTGGTTCATTTGATACCCGCCTAACACGACTAGCGGCCGGCGTTTCAGACCATTTTGTCCTTTTGCAAAGGCCACGTGGCGATAAAAAACCGCTGTTTAGACAACATGGAGGTGCTTGTTATACACGCGGGCTACGCGGCATGGCTGTTTCGCGGCCGTATTAAATTTCTGTTATGCGATGTTAATAAGTTTTACGTATGGGCAACAGGGTTTCCGTGTCAATACATTCATATAAAATAATATAGTTTGCATATGATATCCTGTGGAAGGTAGGAAGTTAACCATGTCCCCCTGCATAGCGGGCACCCCTCGTACACGGCCAAAGGACCTTTGCAGAATGGGTTGCAGCTCAGATGGAGACTACTGTTATATCCAAACGGTGTTTGGATTCACGTACAAACTCATTGACACGATATAGAGAGAGTTCTGGTAATGTTTGTACTTTGTAGCTGCCATGATGAGATTTAATTTGGCTAATTTGATATTGTTTTTGGCATTGCTCAAACATATAAGAAGAAATGCATTATTGTCAAACACGTCATTTGACTTAATGAAGAGGGCCATCTATAATCTGTTATGCTCTTTAAAGACTAAATACTGGCATTTGCATCAACGATGAAATAATGTATTGTATCTGATTAGTAATGACTTGAAGTCATGCAGTGCTGAAAGTATACCCTCATGTACACTTTGCCCCCTCTCCCCACCTGTCACAAAGTGTACCCACATGTACACTTTGCCCCCTCTCCCCACCTATCACAAAGTATACCCATATGCACACTTTGCCCCCTCTCCCCACCTGTCACAAAGTGTACCCACATGTACAGTTTGCCCCCTCTCCCCACCTGTCACAAAGTGTACCCACGTGTACAGTTTGCCCCCCACCTCACCTGTCACAAAGAGTACCCATGTACAGTTTGCCCCCCACCCCACCTGTCACAAAGTGTACCCACATGTACAGTTTCCCCCTCTCCCCACCTGTCACAAAGTATACCCACATGTACAGTTTGCCCCCTCTCCCCACCTGTCGCAAAGTGTACCCATGTACAGTTTGCCCCCTCTCCCCACCTGTCACAAAGTGTACCCAAAAAATTGCTAAGTGCGTTTTTCAGGCAAAGTATTAATATTTCAATCGATTTAATACGCGAAAGCAATGTACCCAAGCGACAAAGCTATCATTGATACGATGTAGGCCTAATGTCTTCATCGCATCAACATTGGATGGTTTGCTGGCCTGATGTAATGTTGTCCACTTTTGTCCCGCTGTGCGTTTTGCACTTCATTTGTCACTACGCAATGACAGTTATGGGGATGAGTCAAAACCTTCGTGTTTCAACTTTAATTTGCTGCAGAGTTGTATCACGTTTGGGGATTTCTTAACCCGTTTTGTTATTTCATATGTGGTACTCGGTGCTTAATTAATAATCTTTACTCTCGTGCTACAATCCACACAAGCCAGATTCAAAGAATGTCCGTAGCAGTCGGCCTAACAACACAAGCGGTGTGGGCCTAGTAATAGCTGAACGAATTGTCGGCTTACGGTCATCTGTAATAGTTTGTAATTCAAGTCACTGCAAATGATGGGAATCACATAAAACGGCCTGTTTTGTGGTGAGCCATTGTTTCTTTTCTAAGTCATCGAGGCCGGTTACCAGGGCATCGCGGCAAATGGTCGCGTGGTCGTTGCCAAATAAGAGCCCTGGGAATAACTGTTCCAGCCATAGCCAATGCGGCCGGTGCGGTTACTACGTTCCAGTGACATTCCTATTGCGATCGAGTGCCACAGTGTACCAGGCTAAAAAACATGTCTACATCAAACGAAATCAGCTAAATCGTGTTGATAATCTGCCTAGCTTCAAGCGTACATGTTCTTTTCGATCAATATAAGTGTGCCGTTCGATGTCATGCTTGCGTGGTGAACACAAAATGTTGTACTGCAGTCGCAGACACGGTTTTTCTATTTGAAGCAGATCCATGTTAAAACTGGATACATTCGATCCGAAACCCAAAGGAATCCGTCTTGTATTATTAGTATACGGGATATCTGGACGACGCTGCGTGTTTTTGCTGACTGCATAGGTCTGTACAGCTACAGTTGCTGGACATGACATTGTACACAAACGAGACCGTGTCGTTGTGGCAGGCCGCGGCGAATTCAATAATTACTAAATTACGTATGATGATTGGGTTGTTTTGTGGCGGTGCAGCCATCGCATAACATAACAGCATTCTCACAGCAGACGCCCTGCAGATGTGTTGACTCGAGTGGTTTGGTCTGACCCGAGTCGCCAATGTTAAAAATATTATGTCAGTTCCTCATTTATTAAAATATATTTATATATTGTTTTAGTACTAGAATAAAAACTGTGCATGTCTATTTAAAGCCAACCAAAATGCGTTTCATAATCCCTAAACAGTGTTCACAATTTGAAGGTTAGGCCCGTGAAATGTTCCAACTATAAACAAAACATTCAGTTTGTAAACACCCGCTATTAGAATTTATTGCTTTGAAATTGGCTAACGCTCCTAAGAATCTGATTAGGTGAACTTCCGGCTAATAATGACCCAACACACTAATTATCATGGAACATCTCATGAAGTATATAATTCTTTGGGAATGTATAAAGCCACAACTCGCTTACAGTGCACACACAGATAACCCATTATAGGTATTGTTATCGCACATACCAGCCAACTACAAAATACCAAGTTGCACAAGGAATCCACGGAATGATAAGGGAAGGCTTCATATCCTGGCACATCCGCCGGTACTACGCCCTTCCGCCAATGGCATTCTACAATACATCTGTCGACGCATTAGGCAATTACACATAATCCGTTTCTGCGGCATTCACGCGAATTACGGGAATCGAAGCACGGCAATCTCCGTTCTACCACGGATGAATAATGAGGTCATCAGCAAACAGAGCAGACTCAACCTCAACAGTATCAACATACACACCATCAACCTACAGAGTATCAACCGATACTTCATCAACAAGATTCAACCTACAGAGTATCAATCTAGCAAGCATCAACATAGCCTATATCAACCGAGACACCATCAACTTATCAAACATCAACCTAGCGAGCATAAACCCAGCTAGCATCAACCGAACCAACATCAACCTAGCCAGCATCAATCTAATAAACATCAACCTAGCCAGCATCAACCTAGCTAGCATCAACATAACCAGCATCAACCTAGCCAACATCAACCTAGCCAGCATCAACCTAACAAACATCAACCTAGCCAGTACCAACCTAACTAGCATCAATCTAGTCAGCGTCAACCAATATATCGTCAACCGAGAGAATATCAACTGAGTCAGCATCAACCTAGCCATCAATCAACCAAGCAAACATCAACCTAGCGAGCCTCAACCTAGCCAGCATCAACCAAACAAACATCAACCTAGCCAGCATCAACCTAGCTAGCATCAACTTATAGCTAGCATCAAACTATAACCAGCATCAACCTTGCCAGCATCAACCTAGTAAGCACTAACCTTGCCAGTATCAACCTTGCCAGCACCAAGCTTGCCAGCATCACCCCAGCCAGCACAACCCTAGCCTGCATCAACCTTGCCAGCATCAATCTTTCCCGCATCAATCTAGCCAGCATCAACTTTGCCAGCATTAACCTTGCCAGCATCACCCTAGCCAGCATCAACTTAGCCAGCATCACTCTAGCATGCAGCAAACACATCGTTGATTCGTGAAGACTGTCTGTATCTTTAAGCCAAGCCACAAGTATAAGGAGTAGATTGATATACGAATATCACAAGATATTTAACTGCCAAGTCGCTGTTTGTGCAGCAGCTCAGCAGCAACAGCTGGAGTAGTAGCAGCAGCTCAGCAGCAACAGCTGGAGTAGTAGCAGCAGTAACAGCTGGAGTAGTAGCAGCAGTAACAGCTGGAGTAGTAGCAGCAGCAACAGCTGGAGTAGTAGCAGCAGCAACAGCTGGAGTAGTAGCAGCAGTAACAGCTGGAGTAGTAGCAGCAGCAACAGCTGGAGTAGTAGCAGCAGTAACAGCTGGAGTAGTAGCAGCAGTAACAGCTGGAGTAGTAGCAGCAGTAACAGCTGGAGTAGTAGCAGCAGTAACAGCTGGAGTAGTAGCAGCAGCAACAGCTGGAGTAGTAGCAGCAGTAACAGCTGGAGTAGTAGCAGCAGTAACAGCTGGAGTAGTAGCAGCAGTAACAGCTGGAGTAGTAGCAGCAGTAACAGCTGGAGTAGTAGCAGCAGTAACAGCTGGAGTAGTAGCAGCAGTAACAGCTGGAGTAGTAGCAGCAGTAACAATTGATACCGGCAACAATACTAAAACAGCTAGAAAAATAAACATACCAACAATAACTGGCAATAATAATAATAGTAATGATAATAACAATACAGATATTAATAAACAACAGTTACAACAAAATCGTAAGCGTACCGTTTTACAATGATTGCACTGGGAGCACAGTAAATCAGGCAGGTATACGCCAACCCAAAACCACATACGAATGATTTAAGTAGTACTGTGCGGTGAGATGAAAAACAAGAGAGGATGAATGGAAATTAAAGGGCCTCGGTTGCTATAAAACCGTCCTGAAAACAACGTAATCTCGCAATAACGCACACACCGCCAGTGACATCAACAACAAGAATAGATGGTTTACTTAAGAGTACGTAAATACCTTGTTTATGACGCGCTAGCTGTGACAGGACATTGCTCTAATCCTGGTTATTCTCGATGCGAGAGACTAGCACGACTACGGACGTAGTTAGGACGCCACAGCCGATCATCGAGGCCGCGTTGTCCCGATGGGGACACGTTAGTATAATTCCAACCATTAATGCGGCCACCGATATATGTCTACTGACTGCGGCGATACAGGGCGACTGCCCTCACCTCGCCGCCCAGACAACGTGTAACAGATTACAACAGCTGCCCCGAGAGACGGCCTTCCGATAACACGGGATAGCTCGCAGGAGCAACCAGTGACCGCTTTCGTGTTCCCCCTTGACCCGCCTCAGCTGCGCCCACGAATCGCCACAAGAATAGTCGGACCATCTCTGTCGGGCCATGTCAAAAGATGGTACTTAAGATACAACGCGTGCCTGTTTTTATCGTCTGTCGCATTTCTGGCGTAGCTAATGTCGTTCGACAGACATCGCGTAAATCCCGCGAAAACGCTGATTATTTAAATTGCAATTAATCAACAACCATTCTAGACGAATCAATACATGGTATTTTGTTACTGACGTTGTTGGGTCTTTTGGCTTAGGAGCAAATCTTGATTACGTTATAACTGTCATGATACTGTGTCCGGGGTTCAATAAATCGTCCATGGTGATGGTGAGTGCATATCTAACCGTAGCCGATTTATACATTTATACTTACGGGTTCGTTATCACCTTTCATAGATCGACTGAGAACTGTCAAGGGACGCACTTACGAACGCAGAACCACGGACCTCTTCAAGAATACAGACGCTAGTGTCGTAATTTCCGAATCATAGACGCCATTAGGGCGTACCAACTGTTGAGAGATTGCTATAAATAAGAGAGAGGTCAAACTGGACGCGTCAGAAAGGTCTGTCTATAGTGGGGTGTGTGTATCTGGCCGGTGAGCAAGTATATATATATATATATATATATATATACAAATATATATATATATATATATATATATATATACACTACAGTAGAACTCGCTTTACGGTCACCTCAGTAATTCAGCCACTTCACAATTAAAGTCTCCCTTGGGCAGTCCCAAATTACTTTCGTAACAGAAAATTAGCCCCGCTCATACGGTCACCTCGCTATTCCGGTCACTTTTGCCCAGTTCCGAGGGTGACCTTAAAAGTGAGGTTTCATTGTACTATAAAGGGCGTTTAAAACTAATATTTTTAACACGATTTACCACCCAGAGCAAACATCTCCGATTGCAAGTGGCTTATTGAGGGTCCAACATTGTTTATGTCTATGTGTACCACGCCCTTCTGAGGTTGTTGTACCCCGCCCATCTGAGGTTGTTGTACCCCGCCCTTCTGAGGTTGTTGTACCCCGCCCTTCTGAGGTTGTTGTACCCCGCCCTTCTGAGGTTGTTGTACCCCGCCCTTCTGAGGCTGTTGTACCCCGCCCTTCTGAGGTTGTTGTACCCCGCCCTTCTGAGGTTGTTGTACCCCGCCCTTCTGAGGTTGTTGTACCCCGCCCTTCTGAGGCTGTTGTACCCCGCCCTTCTGAGGTTGTTGTTTTACGTACATGTCCAGATGTTGTTACGAAGTGTGTTCGAATGTAAAGAATCAACATCGCTGTCTTGACTACCTCTACCACCACCACCACCATCACCACCACCATCGTCATTGCCACCACCACCACCGCCGCCATCGACATCGCCATCACCACCGCTACCACCGCCACCGCCATCACTGCCGCCATCGCCGCCGCCGCCGCCACCGCCGCCACCGCCACCGCCACCGCCACCACCGCCACCGCCACCGCCGCCGCCGCCACCGCCACCGCCGCCATCGCTATCATCACCACCACCACCGCCACCACCGTTACTACCACCGCCGCCACCGCCGCCACCGCCACCGCCGCCGCCGCCACCGCCGCCACCGCCGCCAAAGCCGCCACCGCCGCCATCGCCGCCACCGCCACCGCCGCCACCGCCACTTCCACCACCACTGCCGCTTTGGAGCAAAACACCTGTGTGGCCTGTTGAGAGTTACATAACAAACATCACTGCTCAGCACACGCCAGATGTACTAGCAATAAAACATATAGGATGATTAGCTTGGATCCCAAAAGATCCGTATAGATCCTGAGTCTCCGCCAAGCTTAAGAAACAGCCGTCAAATCAGAAGCTTCAATGCAATATACAACGAGATTGCGCTGGTGTCAACGTTCAGTCCATGTCAATGCGTTCCTGCGGTGCTTCGCTGTGACGTTTAGTAAACAGTCGGCTCTCTTCGCCAAAGGTTCTTGTTAGGAATCTGTTTGGTTCTATTTTGTCCTTGAATGAAAACACAACAAAAATAGGTTACTGAAAAAATCTGACGTCCCAGTCAAGAGCACAGTAGATGGCAGTTATTTATACCTCGAGAAACATAATTGTTTAAAAATATAATATTCTTAATACTAGAATAATTATGTTGCAGATATGGTTCCCGCTAAAGTATGTTTAACAAGCCAACGATAGTGTTGGTAGTTCGAACATTTCGACGCGAATTGTTGAAATTATAAACGAAACATTCAGATATAAACAATCTGCGGATTGAATAATCACTAGGATCGTTGACGTTCGATGCGCTCGCAATGTTCCTAAAGTCAACTGGTAACTGATTCAGCTAACGTCTTGGTAATACTTACCATCACTGCTGCATCAAAGTAACGGAACTAACTTTTAACTTCCCTTTAACAAGATACTGAGAAGATGCATTCGTACTAAAGACATTTGCAAATAATGAACAAAAACAGTTGTCCTCCGGCAATCCATGTTGTTCCTTTGATATAACCACAATATTTTATATTTGTCTATATACACATACATACATACATACATACATGCATTTACAACATTGCGAACAAAATTAACTTTATTAATACAAAATAAGCTTGATTAATTAAACACGATATTGAGATAATTCTAGACTAGACATTATACATTATGTTGTCTAATTATGCCCACATTTTATTAAGGTTAAACTTCGTCAACGTTCAATGTCATTATCTACACACTTTCGTATATGTGTTTCACCCGGAAGTAAAGAAGTTACCAAAAAGTATTTCCAATAATCTATTTTCGCTTGTCTCGTCTTAGAACCATTTCGAAAAAACTAATCTATTTAGTATTTAACATAACTCGCTTGCTAAAAGCAATTTCCGTAGCGATAGTCAAAACGGAAGGAAAGCGAACAACAAACTCCGTGTGGTTTGTATGTTGTCACGCAACAGAATGCTGTAATATATTAAATAAGAGTGAAATTAAGTGCATAGTCGATAAATTTGTACCCTTCAAAAACAAGAAAAACGGTCAAAAAAGAAACACTTATCGAAAGAAGCCATTAGAAAAATTAAGTATAAACAAATGATGTGGAAGTCATATAGATGTACTGGAAATGATGAAGACTGCAACAGTTATAAAGAAGCACTTAACCAAGCTACAGCTGAAATTAGAAATTCAAAGAGAAGCTATGAACAACAATTAGCTAGTAATATAAAACATGACAGCAAGAGTTTTTATGTGTATGTTTGAAGCAAACAGAAAGTTCAAGATAAGGTCGGTCCTCTAGAAGATAGTGCTGGAAATATAATATCAGAGGGATTCTTAATGGTAGAACACCTGAATGAGTACTTTAGTTCGGTGTTTACCAGAGAAGATATTAGTTCACTGCCAGAGTACCAGAGGCCAAGTTCAAGGGGGCAGATTCAGACTATTTAGGACAATTAATTGTAACCCCGGAAATGGTAGCTAAGAAAATAAGGGCTATGAAGGATAATAAATCACCTGGAGTGGATGGGATTCCACCCAAACTACTATTGGAAATTGTAGAACAAATTAGCGTACCGCTTGCAACAGTTTTCAATGTGTCATTAGAAGAGGGAGTGGTTCCTTTAGAATGGAAAGAGGCAAACGTTATTTAAAAAAGGTTCAAGAAACAAGTCAGAGAACTATAGACCAGTGAGTTTAACATCAGTGATTTGCAAATGATTAGAAATACTAATTAAAGATCACATGGTGGATTTTCGTCTTTAACATATCTTGATAAACCCATCTCAATATGGTTTTTTTAAAGCGAGGTCATGCTTAACAAATATGTTATGTTTTTTGGAAGACATCACTAAGTAGGTAGATGAGGGATCACCAGTAGATATCGTCTACTTAGATTTTCAAAAAGCTTACAACAAAGTACCACATCAAAGATTACTGCTTAAACTAAAGGCCCATGGCATAGGAAATGGTACAATAAACTGGATAAAAAATGGCTGATTGACAGAAGACAATGTGTAGTAGTTGATGGGAGGCTTCAAACTGGAAATCGGTATTGAGTGGGGTACCATAGGGATCAGTACTAGGACCTGTATTATTCTTAATATATATCAACGATTTGGATGATGAAATAACAAGCAAGGTGTTGAAATTTGCGGATGATACAAAAGTGTTTTGAAGGATTAAAAGTGATGGAGATAGACAACATTTACAAGATGATCTTGACAAGTCGATTAAATAGTCTGAAAAGTGGCAAATGCTGTTCAATTTTGGGAAATGTAAATGCCCCCACGCAGGACATGGGAACGAAGAGGTAGAATATACAATGGGGGTGGGGGTACTATACTAAGTACTACTGTAAAAGAAAAGGACTTAGGGTTAACCATTAGTGCTGATATGAAGGTTTCAGAGCAGTGCGGAATTGCAGCTTCAAAGGGAAATCAAATCCTTGGATTAATTAGGCGAAACATAACGTGTAAGGAAAAAGAGCTAATAATACCGCTGTACAAAGCAATAGTTAGGCCTCATTTAGAATATTGTATTCAAGCGTGGAGGCCATACCGCAAGAAGGACATAGATATGCTAGAAAGAGTGCAGAGGAGAGCAACTAAAATGATACAAAAACTGAGGGATCTTATTTACGAAATACGCCTAAAAAAATGCGGCTTAACAACACTAGAAACCAGGAGATTGAGAGGAGATCAGATAGAAGTGTTTAAAATAATGAATGGTTATGAAAATATTGATAGAAATATGTTTTTCTCAGTTAAGAAAGACAGAAGGACTAGAGGACATGGAGTTACATTAGCAAAGGAGCAGTGTAGATTAAATATAAGAAAGTTCTCGTTTTCACAAAGGACTGTAAATGAATGGAACATATTATCTGGTGATTGTGTGGGTGCTAGTAGCGTGAATATGTTTTAAAATAAAATCGACACATACCTCAGAAAAGCGGGATACACATAAATAAAAGGGTTGGATTCTCGATAAGCCAAAGGGCTTCCTTGTCCACCTGCCACCTAGAGTTAATTCTCTGGGTGGCAATCTTGTTAAATCTTGTTAAATCTTATTTATCCATTTTGCACGAGGGGATCATTTAATTAATATTTGGCTAATAAGCCAGATTTTAATATTTAAAATCGATTCCACTCCGTAACAGTGATCGTGTACACTGAAAACTATCAACACCAGGGCACGGTGGTGGCCTTAATACCATAGGACTTTTCGCCCGACTAGACCCGACTAGACCAGACTAGACCAGACTTACCCATACTGGCTAGGTCGGTCCGTACGCTCGACTCACCACGACTGCAGTATATACACTACACCGATTGAAACCGACTGAGTCAGCGTGCCGTCACAATATGTAAACCGACCGACCGACCGACCGACCGACCGACCGACCGACCGACCGACCGACCGACCGACCGACCGACCGACCGACCGACCGACCGACCGACCGACCGACCGACCGACCGACCGACCGACCGACCGACATTCGATTACGTCTGACTGACACCAACTAGGACGTGTGAATACACTAGCCGACTGGCACCGCCCTGCCTCCGACTAATCCAACACTGACTGGTCGGATCAGGTCGGGCAAAAAACGCAACCCGTGCTTAACCCTACTCCAAATGACAACTGGGATTCTCAGTTGGAGGAATACTACATTAATGCGAGATTACATACCTTGGTTTGGCATTCAGAAATAAAATAAACAACACTATGCCAGTATTTATCGCATTCACTGTCTGTAAACACGTTTAGTGCGTCTGTAGATGTTTTTTCTCATTCGCTCCGCAACGAGTGCAGAAGCAGGTACGGTAGGTTCGTATACTAGTATTTCACGCAGCCAATCTACATGTATATTAATACGTTAATTTGGGGGGCAGCGGCAGTATCTCCTCCCAGAACCGCTCGACTCAGTTTAGGTCTATTCGCTGCTTTTATTCATTGTTTGATCTAGCGCTTGGCAATGTATTAAAATAAACCCGCAAGCGTGGTTAATTCGTGTTATTTACTAACGTGTGTCCGATAGACAATGGATGGATTGAGCGAATTGAGTGACGGACAACTCTCCAGATGGCGCCACTGTGAACACGTTTAAGGTACAAAATACTGTATATATGTATATATATATATATTTATAGTTATATATACATGTATATATATATATATATATATATATTTATTTATGTACGTATGTATGTATGTATGTATGTATGCATGCATGCAATAAATGTGCATTAGACTAGGTATGATAAAATAAATCGTTCGACTGCGCGAATGATTATCCAGGTTGGCGGCGTGATGGTCGCTCACGACTGTCACTTGTCCGTTTGCACTCTCTAACGAAAAATGAAAACCGAAGCGTTTCTGGTCAAGTGTCACGCAACCAGAGCAACGCAACAGTGCCCTTTATAGGAAGTGCGTCTTGTCAGTGACGTCATGCGTATTGCAGTAACCATGAAGACGACCAATACAACATTCGCCGTAGAACTGCTGGAGAAGACCGGGCAAGTAGGACCACGCGGTTAGCTGTAACTTCCAGATTTTGAATCAAATTGAACTACTTTTGGTATCACACAAAATGGCAATCATTTGGTCATAAAACCCACAACGGTACATTAAAAATAATCAATTTATGTGCTTTTTTGGATACATAATAGGTATAATATAGGAACGGTTCTTTTTGTCCAATCCATCTCACAACACATGATTCAACTGTGAGTACTCTTTATAATGTCACCATTGTAATCCCTGGCATTTCAAACATCGGTGCCAATATCATAAAATTATGGTCTGCGAGGTCTTGTTTAGTGGTGAAGATATTGATGACAATACTGTCCAAACAAAAATGGTCGCTACATCTAAAAATCGTCAGAACTGCAAACTCTAATTGTGTGCCAAATGGCATGCTTTTTATGACTAAATGCACACATCGTCGATATTACTGCACGCATCGTCTGCACTAGACATAACTTGTGCTGAAACGAAATATGTTATGTGTTGAATGAATGTGTACGCGAGATATGGCCTGTGTCCGAATTATTCAAGATGGTTTCATTTACCTCGTGGTTCCATTTGACAGGTTTTCCACTACATATTCTACATAATGGAACCAAATACATTTAAATAGATATTAACACATTGTACAATAGTGTTATGTATCTATAAGAATTAGTAGAAACGTAGAAACAAACCATCTGCAACTACAATAAAAATGTTCACGTCAGTGGTTTACTCAGAATTTGGTCTCAAATTACGAGTTTCTAATAAAATTTCCGATGTTCTGAAGACTGATATATTGCGTACGACACGAAGGCTAGACCAATAAACGACTAATAAACGAATAGCATTGTTTCCCATGAAATTGCCGTGACGTCGTGTGTTCAAAGATCTGGTTAGGTGGTAACAGATGACATGGCATATGGTTGGATTGGATTTTACAAGGTTGATTTGCAATAAAATGTGATTTTGCAATATGAAGGACTGCCTACCATTATATATTTTCCGTCACAATTACGGAAATTGACCGCAGATTACGGACACTGCTACTGTATTAGGGAAATAAAATATCGAACTACCAACATTAGGCAGGAATGTATGACGTAGATCTACCGGCAAAATGGCGCAGTCCATATAATAGATGTTTGTTCATCAAGCTTTTCCTAATAAACTGCTGGCATTATAATATGATCATTACTGTTACAAATGGTTTGTTTGTAGTAGCTCTTTTAGGTGCAAAACTCCCATCTATAATATATATATATATATATATTATATGTTATTTCCTTTTGTATTCCCACTTCTGTTAATTGATGCAGTGAAGTGGCTACTCAGTCGTAGTAGTGTTACAACATTACGAACGACTTGGATAGCAATGGGTTACCCGAACATTTCAGGGTTTTCTGTAGATTTACGTTTTGTCAAAGGAAAGCCTTTTCATTTATATAACGTTGATTTGTCAAACTAATCTCTGGCAATGGGCTGATGTGGATAACAGGCACTGCTTCATATTCACAACACAACAACGCATCCACATCATCTTAGCTGCTGCGTAGATAAAAACAATGGAGTTTGCTTCGTGTTTTGCTACTTTTGCATGGTTTCATTGAGCAGGTATTTTTTCAATGCTGCCACGGGACAGGATGTTGCAACAGGGAGTATGCGTATAAAAACGGAACTTTGAATGTACTAAATTTATTATAGTCGAAACCTTTCATAAAATAACTGCCGAAACAACCAAAATTCACTCATTTAGGTCGCGTCGGGAATTATATTATTTCGGCGGCAATACCACTTCGGCGAATCCCCCCCCCCCAAAAAAAAAAAGCAGACGCAATCACATTCACCACCGATGACACGAGTATGCCGCCAAGGCAACCATATCTTCCCGCCTAGAAGAGGTAACGCAACTGAAGCGTCCTATATGCCATTTTTTGGTAAAACGAAAATCAAAAAACGAGTAGCACTACAATCGTTTTCGTTCTATTGTAGTGAAAACTTATTATTTTCGTTTTGTTACTTGTATTAGAATTATCACGTATAGTAGATTGCAACTTGGTCCTAATCGTTTTTGTAGTTTCGTTATTTCAAATTTTACAATGAAAAACGAACACTGTTTGCTTTTTTATTTTTTAATTTGCGAAAAAAAAAGGAATGGACGGTATAAACACGGAGCTTCAACAATATCATGTTCGTTCTAAAAGACAATTAAAACATCATATTGTCAATTGATCGTAATGAAGATCTCGACAACGTTTATCTAAAATCTGTCTGGTTAAGCAGTAGTCGTAGATTTGCAGGAAACGGCGTCATTTTTTCGACGCGACAATAATTATATATATTCGATTTCTGTAATTGCGTATATTGTTAATCATATTTGGATTCGAAACTTTAGTGTAGTTCATACTCATAGCCGCTTGCACAATAGCAAGTCTCTGGTGTTATGTAGCGTAGTCAGCAACTTTAGTTACTTGAATACTTAGTGTTCTTGAAAGTATTACACCGCGTCAATACAATAGGCAAATATGCAATTTGCGTTTTTTTGCGTTAATCTTAACTCATTTCGAAACGCCAGATAAATGTAATGTCTAACGGTCTTCCAATATTTTACTGTTTTACATTCTCTATATGGCTGATGTTTGGAATCACCACATGTCTATCTATCTATCTATCTATCTATCTATCTATCTATCTATCTATCTATCTATCTATCTATCTATCTATCTATCTGTCTATATGTCTGTTTGTCTGTCTGTCTGTCTGTCTGTCTGTCTGTCTGTATGTCTGTTTGTCTGTCTGTCTGTCTGTCTGTCTGTCTGTTTGTCTGTCTGTATGTCTGTCTGTCTGTCTGTCTGTATGTATATATGTATGTCTGTCTGTCTGTCTGTATGTCTGTCTGTCTGTCTGTCTGTCTGTCTGTCTGTCTGTCTCTATGTCTGTCTGTCTGTTTGTCTGTCTATATATATCTATCTGTCTGTCTGTCTGTCTGTCTGTCTAGCTGTCTGTCTGTCTGTCTGTCTGTCTGTCTGTCTGTCTGTCTGTCTGTCTGTCTGTATGTCTGTCTGCCTGTCTGTCTGTCTGTATGTCTGTCTATCTATCTATCTATCTACTTATCTATCTATCTATCTATCTATCTATATATCTATCTATCTATCTATCTATCTATCCATCCATCCATCTATCTATATATCTCTCTCTATCTGTCTGTCTATCTATACATCTGTCTGACTATCTGTCTATATATCTATCATCTATCTATCTACGTTGTTGTGTTTGAATCCACGTGTTGGTAGTAATACTATATTACAACTTAGCGTTGTTACAACTGGATCACCCTTCCCGCGATCACTGGCTACAACTGGATCACCCTTCCCGCGATCACTGGCTACAACTGGGTCACCCTTCCCGCGATCACTGGCTACAACTGGATCACCCTTCCCGCGATCACTGGCTACAACTGGATCACCCTTCCCGCGATCACTGGCTACAACTGGATCACCCTTCCCGCGATCACTGGCTACAACTGGATCACCCTTCCCGCGATCACTGGCTACAACTGGATCACCCTTCCCGCGATCACTGGCTACAACTTGCTACTGTTACACACAACAATCAGTATCAGATGATCGTGGTACAACAAGCTATTGTCAGAACTAATTAACACTGGTCGCCCCATATACCACGTCATGTCATCAAATGCAATTATTACAATTAACACGGATCTCCCCAAATTGGCAATGACGACTTGTTAAAACTTATCATTGTGACAACTAACAACCCTAGCTCGTTTCCAATTGGCGCTTGTCGACGAAACGTTTACTTTTAGATGTAACTGTAAAACCTATCAGCGTTCATATCGGTTGTATGCAGTGAATAGTGACCTAACATCCAAACACAGCCAACATTATCCATCGGAGATTGTAGAGGGAGAACTTTCTTGTGATACGCCGATGATTTTTACATCCCGATTTTTCATTTCATGAGATGTGACATAAATAAACCATTTATACGCTTCGCTAGTTCTGGTTCTTTGTGACACATGTGTGTTCTCGAAATATATGCAGGTACCAAGAAATAGAAAATTGCTGCAAACTAATGCGATTCTGTTGCCGTTTGACCAAATGACAGGAGGCGAAGCGAAGTGTTGTCGCGGGAGATCCTGCTGCATCGAAGCTTAATACAGATTCAGTGATATATATAACACCGAAATGACGTCACTGCGTTGGCACCGAGGTGGATAACGAATGGGCGTAGATGTAGATACGGAACGGAGTGTTTGTATCTGCAGATGTAAGACGGATCGCTGCTGTAGAGCAACTGACTTCGTGTTAATGTGACGTCTCAAGAACCGACGAACATAAAATGCGATTTAGTACTCGTCGGGACCACATAAAACGATATAAAATAAAAAGCAGCACCACTGATCATCAGGCTTTAAAAACCTTGGACACGTCATCATCTTTCATGCTGTTGCTATCATAGGCCGCTCATATTTGGCGTTCATAACGCCACACTGCATGAGCTCGAAACCAGTATTCTTATAATAATAATAATATAACTACAATCGAATTCGCGTATGCCTATATATGAGTATTGTAACGTGTTCCTCATGGACGGCTCGGACCTTGGGCACAAAGCTTTCAGGCATTAACATGCGACTACTAATACTAGTTTCTCTAACACCACATGTCCCCAGAAACCTGACCACAGAGGGACAACAAACGAAGATCATTAAGCAATATAATAAAAAGGGACGAATAAGAGTCATAATTAAACATTAGTATAGAACACGTGTATAAACATCATAGATCAGTTATACGTGGAACCTCTGCTAACTTTCCACCATTGAAATAGTTTTCGTTCCGTATCAAATATTAATATTTTAGATTACAGGAGTGACATTTTCTAATGCCATAATTCCAAATGCAAATCAGTCATGTGTTAATCAGATAATCTCCTGTACACACAAAGTCACGTTGTATTTACTTGACCAAGAATAATATATGTTTATAATCAGCGGTGATGCATTCGGTGATAACATATCTATGCTGATAGCTAGACAATATTATGCACCAAACACATGACACGTGGTGGCGGATGTTAAGCCATTCATGAGAACAAAAACTGCAGATAAGAAGCCGGAGAGAGTGGCAATTAATAGGACGTATTAATCTTCTTTGTCTCGTGGAGCAAACATATAAAACCTCAACTGCGTTGCAACGCAATCATGTCGTTGCTGGCAACTGTAATACATGGATATGAATGAGTTCTTTGAATCCGTATCCGTGTTAATAATGGAAACTTCACGTTATATATATATATATATATATTATATACACAAATAGATATATATATATATATATATATTATACACTCTAATATATATATATATATAAATGTATAATATATATATATAAATGTATAATATATATACATATATATATATATATACACGTATATATATATATATATGTGTGTGTGTGTGTTAGTTAATATTTAACATATATTAAGTAAATCGATTGCTCCTCACGTTACGCAAGGAGCGCCGAACGGTTGGGAACGTTTTAAAGTTGTGTAGACGCAAAAACTTTTTTCAAATTTACTTCTTGGGAAACGTCAGTTACAAATA
Organism: Paraescarpia echinospica; assembly: GCA_020002185.1. Taxonomy (NCBI): domain Eukaryota; kingdom Metazoa; phylum Annelida; class Polychaeta; order Sabellida; family Siboglinidae; genus Paraescarpia; species Paraescarpia echinospica. Next base: position 36,207,438 of record CM034533.1, read on the forward strand.
CACCGGACAACCGTCTTCTGCGTCTATGTGTAAGTAACGCCATACACATTGTTTGCATTTATTGCTTGTACATAAAACTGGGTGACTGTCGGGTGTTGTTTTCTCGGCAAACAACATAACTTGCGGGGTTCTTTTCCTCGTATCGCCCCTGGCCTTGTTTGCAGCAAGTGCCACAAAGACGGAAACAACAGGACGTGCTCGCTGCCCATGGCGATCTCGTTTGCTTGTCGTGAAGAGAACGCTTTGTTGTCCATTACATTTCTCATTGATGTACAATGAAGTCCATTTTGCACGTTCTGTAGTGTGCTTCTTATATCATGGATGTATGAATGGCTAGGTATGTACAATACGTCGCACTTGTGAAGGAATGTAGTCATATGGAGTATAACATAACGACGGGGGTCGTCCGAACTCACCTTTCCCGGGTAGTCGGTCCCCGCCATCTTGTCGCGACCAGTCACGCGTGTCAATCGCGCATCAATGGCGTCGATATCTTTTTTTCGGTAGCGCCGTTAGAGCGAGCCGTCCGTCAATGAGAGACGGCGATCTGTGCGGACTGCGCGGCGTGATGGCAGCGTGCTGTTCACTGGCCTCGCTATGACGAGTGCCCGCCTCGGCTTGTCACTCAACACTGCCGCGTCTCGTTTCACCAAGACAAATAGTCCGTACAGCAACGTCGACTGACGTGCGCGGGCGACCAGAGAACCCCAGTTTCTGTTGTGTTGGTTCGTCGTTTTATTGTCACAAACCTGGTAAATTGTCATATTATACTGACCTCGGTTAATTATTACTCTAGGCGCAAAATCTCAAAGCTCATGTCACCCGCGCCAGGATCTATGTGTGACCTCTACCAAAAGCCCGGCTGACATTTTCTATTGTGATTTTTACTACGTAGTGAGGTATTTTGTGAAAATGGTGGCAGAGTTTTTTGAAGGTGTACATAATCGGCTATATATATACTACTTCTTCGAGTAGGTCTGCAATATTGGCATTCATATTAATTACAAATTCGTATCTTACCTTTCCAAACATTTTGAAATAAAAATTAGTTATGTAGCTCTGCAAATAGTAGATATTATAGTCGATTGTGTTTGAAGACGGTGGTTATGAAAAATAAGGGGGTAGGGTTAGCATTTCGGTTTTGTATGCAAAATATTACATTGTTTGTCAGAACCTCTAGTGTTATTTTATTTGGAAATGAACTGGGATTGTTGGAAGATAAAACATGATTATCATGCACCAGATGTGTAAATAATGATTTTAACTAATTCCCACCCTTCACGAAACCAAACTAAATTGTTAATATATCTTAGCATATGTTGTGTTTTTCTTTCAACTTCGTCTACAATATTGAAATACGCATTAACTACAAATAAGTATATCACCATTGGAAACATCTTTATACCAAAATTAACTATGTAATCTTGTAATTGCGGATTATGTTCTTGGGCGGCGGTTATGAAAAAAAATGGGTAAGGTTTCCATTTTAGTTGTGTATGCAATATATTACATCGTTTGTCAAACTCTCTAGTGTTGTTTTATTTGGAAATAAATTGGGAAGGTTTTGATGTAAATATGGTTGTCATGTGCCACGTATATAAGTAATGATTTGAACTATTGTACACCTCCGGTCACGAAACATAACTAAATTGTCAATTTAATTTGGTATGTGTTGTGCTTTCATTTCAATTATATATATTGTGTTGGTTTAAAATTTGCTGCACATACGTGACTTATTTTCCACACATGTCGGCACAAAATGTTATCATGTCCCCTATAATTATTATATATATAGCCGATTGTGTACATGTTGAAAATCCTTCAAAAGCCCTGTCTTCATTTTCACAAAATAGCTCACTACGCAGTAAAAACATCAAATTAGAAAGTGTCATCCGGGCTGGTTATAACCGGTCAAGGTCAGATATTAATCCTGGCATGGATGTCAGCTTGTAACATACTTAGGAACCTCTGATGTCATTTGTTGAGATTATGGGCCTAGACTACATCACGTGATCAGTGAACATGGTCTTACATTGCGACAATAGATGTTATACATGCACCATGAACACGTGCGAGACACGTGCGGGTTGTCGGTCAGTTCATCCATCGTCCATTGTGATATGAGGCGAGATTCGACCACCCAACGAACCGGAGCTACTTTGGCGACTAGACGCTGAACTAAACAAAAGACGTCGTCGCCGTCGCTCGAGGGACGCCGTGAACACGACCGCAGTCTATGCAGCATTGAAATCACAGGCAGTTAAACGCGGCCGAGAACTGCCGTGTTATTTGTAACATAAATGGAGCATATTTGATTAGTAGTATATGCATACAAGTTTATATACAGCATATGTGCCACATCATTAACATCATCAGCATCATCAGCATTGGACACTCGATATGCCAAAGACTCCCTTGTCCACATACCATCTGGCGCTTGTAGGTATGAATGACAGTTATAAAAAAAATTAAATTGTGTTAAATCTTGTTAAAACTCACCACCATAATCAGTAGCATCATCATCACCATTCTAATAATAATCATCATTGTCATCAATACCATCATCATTATCATCATCATCATCATTAGCTTTGTCGTCATCGTTATCATCACCATAATCACATCATCACCAACATCATCATCACCAGTTGCAGCGACTATTGGAGGCGTAGGCGATCATGTCCTACTTTCCTCGATCGTAGATGTCATGCAATAATTTAGTTGTGTTCCTTCCTTGCCTGGATATGTGCTACCGTTCACCTTAAACGTATGTTTATGATCACTATATCACGTACGTAAAGCTCCCGCCAGAGTGAAACCAAGACAGAGTATGCGGTGTGTATAGGCTTTTGTTATGTAATTTATATGTAGCATATTCAAACACTAAGTCTGCTCCCAATTGGAACACTCAATTTTTTTAACATATTCATTAACTCGCCCCGTCAGTCAGTCAATCAATCAATTGATCAATCAATCAATCAACCAATCAATCAATCAGTCAATTAGTCATTCAGCCAATCAATCAGTAGTTTATATTCCACACCAGCCACCATTATTTATTACGAAATACAGCACCAATGCAAGACGATAGTTTCCACGCTGCTTTTCTTCAACCTCATCACCAACGCTGATACACTGTCGAGTTAAACTATCTGGCCATGCTAATGAATTTGTACTTATCCAGTTGGTGGATAGTAGGACTGGACCTAGAAATAAAAACGAAATCGACAATCTCCGCATACCTGATAATACAAACAATATTAAGCGTCGACGATTTAAACGCAGATTTGATTTTATGTGATTCGCCCCGTATCTTGTACTTCGCTAGGAACGCAGTTGTGCATAAATATGCACCATGCAATGTAGCAATGTACAGACTAGTGCTTAGGGACGTTTATTGTAGCTAAGCACTGCGCCAACAATCCTACAAATATACAACACATTATACGAATTATATGTCATTAGCGATACTAAAGACAACTATTCGTTACTCTTCAGGAATCCGTATTATTCATATCATGTTCCACGGCAAGCTCAGGTCATCATGACCGATGCGATACGCCTCCACGCTCATTAAAGTGTCTGTGTCTTAGCCGCATGCGTGTCTTGCATTTTTTGAAGTTCATATTTCTCAACATCTTCGATCTGCCGAACGTGCGTGCTGCCAGACCGAGTGGCAATGAACGTAGCGTGATTGAAGTGTAATACAGACTGCATCTATTTCAAGATTGTTGCGTGGATACGTATAACAATTGCTCTGCCCCTTTGGCTGAAAACAATGTTAAAGTTAGGCAATGTCATCCTGTGCACAACGTTACACTTTAGACAAAACTGCATTTTGATGTTTGTCATGATAACGACCTGCACTAGGTGTTTCATTAAATCTTATAATTTTGTTTTCCAAAACAAGATTGTGATGATGATGACGATGATAATGTGTGTGTGTGTGTGTGTGTGTGTGTGTGTGTGTGTGTGTGTGTGTGTGTGTGTGTGTGTGTGTGTGTGTGTGTATGTGTGTGTGTGTGTGTGTGGGTGTGTGTGTGTGTGGGTGTGGGTGTATGTGAGTGAGTGTGTGTGAGTGTATGTTTGGGTGTATGAGTGTGTGTGTGTATGATTGCGCGTGTGTGTCTGTGTGGGTGTGTGAGTGTGTGTGTGCGCGTGCGTGTGTGAGTGAGTGTGTCTGCTTGGGTGTGTGAATGTGTGTGGGTGTGTGTGTGTATGCGTGTCTTTGTGTCTTTGTGTCTGCGTGTGTGCGAGTGTGTGCTGTGTGTGTTGTGTGTGTTGTGTGTGTTGTGTGTGTTGTGTGTGTTGTGTGTGTTGTGTGTGTTGTATGAGTTGTGTGTGTTGTGTGTGTGTTGTGTGTGTTGTGTGTTGTGTGTATGTTGTGTGTGTTGTGTGTGTTGTGTGTGTTGTCTGAGTTGTGTGTGTTGTGTGTGTTGTGTGTGTTGTGTTTTTTGTGTGTGTTGTGTGTGTTGTGTGTGTTGTGTGTGTTGTGTGTGTTGTGTGTGTTGTGTGTGTTGTGTGTGTTGTGTGTGTTGTGTGAGTTGTGTGTGCTGTGTGTGTTGTGTGTGTTGTGTGTGTTGTGTGTGTTGTGTGTGTGTGTTGTGTGTGTTGTGTGTGTTGTGTGTGTTGTGTGTGTTGTGT
>CM034533.1:36213081-36218081 GCA_020002185.1 Paraescarpia echinospica
TGTGTTGTGTGTGTTGTGTGTGTTGTGTGTGTTGTGTGTGCTGTGTGTGCTGTGTGTGCTGTGTGTGCTGTGTGTGCTGTGTGTGCTGTGATTGCTGTGTGTGCTGTGTGTGCTGTTTGTGCTGTGTGTGCTGTGTGTGTGCTGTGTGTGTGCTGTGTTTGCTGTGTTTGCTGTGTTTGCTGTGTGTGCTGTGTATGCTGTGTGCGCTGTGTGAGCTGTGTGTGCTGTGTTTGCTGTGTTTGCTGTGTGTGCTGTGTGTGCTGTGTGTGCTGTGTGTGCTGTGTGTGCTGTGTGTGCTGTGTGTGCTGTGTGTGTGCTGTGTGTGCTGTGTGTGCTGTGTGTGCTGTGTTTGTTGTGTGTGCTGTGTGTGCTGTGTGTGCTGTGTGTGCTGTGTGTGCTGTGTGTGCTGTGTGTGCTGTGTGTGTTTGTGTGTGAGGGTGTGTGTGAGTATGTGTGTGAGTATGTGTGTGTTGTGTGTGTTTGTGTGAGTGAGTGGGTGTGTGTGATTGTGTGAGTGAGTGGGTGTGTGTGTGAGTGTGTGTGTTGTGTGTGTCTGTTTCGAAACTTCAACAAGATGATTCGAACCTAAGGCAAGTTCTTTAACTCTACGTGGGGTAGTTAACTTGAAACGTTGTTGTTGCTCTCCTCCTTCCCTGCTGTACGGGGGTGAGATCAGGTACAATATTGCCGAACCATTCGTAGTGTTTTATCTTTCCAAAATTTTCTCTCCACAGCTTCCTCACTCCATCCTTTATACTCCCCCAATCATCTCATGTGATGGTACACGTAACTCGAAAATATAATTAATTTAATTACAGTTAACTCCGAAATGTCATAATTAAATTAAATTAAAATCACATATTTACAAGGTCAATTAAAAAAAATGAAACTAAATATTAAATTAGCAATTAATTTCAATTAAAATAACAATTGAATTAACAATTTATTTTTTAATACAAGAAACAGTAAGCCGCTATTTGCTAAGGAGGTTATCTGATGTCCCCGTCAGCAATATAACAAGCAGGTTATTGAAACATAATTACATTGTAAGATGTCTTTAAAACTTGAAAGCATTCTTCGATAATTAACATAAATACTGTGTCGCAAATTTCGTAGACTTTTCGTATTCATCTCTTGGTATTTTTATCGTGAGGGATTATATCCAGAAACACTTCAACTCCGAATAAACGTTGTTTTGCATGTCCTTGGGTGGGTGCTAAAAGCCATAAAAGGATCCTTGTCAATGCTCTTGCATGATCTTAATCACTTAAACACAGTTCATCCAGTCCAATCTCTTACTGACATTAGCGGAACACTGAGACTGTTCAATCAATGGCCTGAAACCTGATAATAGTTCCCATTGATATTGATTTGGTCATTGGCTATGTCTGGAGTACTATGATCATCAAAGCTATTTCTAACTACTGACAGCAGGACAATAACAACTGTCACAGGAATGACTAAAATAATACCCAATAAAACTTAATTTAATGTTAATTGAGATGTGTTCAATGTAATTAAATTAACCCCTTCCAGAAATTTTTATTAATTAAATTAAATTGACATTGGCAGCAACCACCTTCCCAGCGGATGACTATGACAGCGATCATGTGCCTGTGCGAGGGACGTTCCGATTGAAACTGAAAAGGGAAAACACAACAAGTAATATAAAACTGGACATAAATCTACTAAAATCTGATTCAGGGATCAAAGAGAAATTCAACATAAGAGTTAAAAGCAGATTCAATGCTCTGAATGTCATGAAAATGTGGATGAACAATATAGAAAAATTGAAAGAACCATTTGCAGAATATGCTGAAGAAACTATTCCTAAGCAAAGCAGAAAAGCAACGAAAAATAAAATGGATGATTGATGAAATTCTAAATTTGATGGATGAAACGAAGAAAGAAAATTAAGCAATATCATGATACGCGTGTAACAACGAACAGATATGTAATGGTCAAATGCAATGTAGCGGAAGAGGAATGGCTTAACGAACAGTGTGACGAAACTTTGCAAAAGCGTAAACACGACATAAAATCCAAGCATACGACAATAAATGAATAACATCTGACGATCAATGCAACGATGCGACCAATAAACGAATTGTTCAGGCCAAAACAGCTTTCCACAACATGGAAATAATGGTAACAAATGAAAGAATATCACTGTATGTGAAAAAACATATAATAAAGTGCTACATTGAGCCTATACTGCTACATGGGCGTGAATCATGAACAGTAACTAATATATCAAACACAAACAAAAGAAGCCACTATGGTGTGGTTCTTGAGGAGAATGTTGAGAGTACCATGGGCAGAAAAGTAACGACGACATGCTTAGAACTGCCAAATCAAAAGGATTGAACTTGAGCAACATTAGAAAATAATAAGCTTGATTATTAGACCATATAATAATGATGAGAAAGTTAGAACATTTAATAACAACATGAAACGTTGAAAGGGGAAATGCAGAGGACGTCAAATTTTTTTTTTATACTCTGGCAACATAGATTTGTAAGGAACAAAACATAATTGCTACAAAATACGAACAACCGAACGGTTTAGATTTATGTTAAAACGTACAGGTAAGTTCACATATAGCGCGATACTCAGTTTTTAGTACTGTTCAAAGTGTTACTCTTCACTCCATGGCTTCTCTGGGAAGAATTCAACCACGCTGCAATATACCGCGCGAAGGATATTCATACACACATATCTACCACAGTCTATGATGTTCGTAGACCTGAGTGTGTGAGGTGGACCAACGTCGAGTGAAAGAAGCGGCAGGAAGAGAATTCAAACCCGGTATCTCTAGCTCCATCTGGTATTATGTATCTCCCTTAACAAATACATATTAAGAATTCTGAAGAGAACTATGGAAATCTATCCAATTTCTGTAGGATTCTAAAATAATTCAAATGACATTAAACATTCTATAGAATTCTACAGAATATGTTATAGACTTCCATAGAATATTTATGGCAAATTGAAATGCCATGGCCACATACGTTTTTACAGACGTCTTAAGAAATTCGATACAATTACACAATACAACAAATTCTATCGAATATCGTCAGCAACAATCCTATAGAATATATTCGATATATATTCTATATTATTTTTGCTAAGGGTTGGCACAGCTATGAGCTATGGTTTTCGACATACTTGATAGATACCAGAGAGGAAATACGGAGAACTATCTTCCACCTGCATTCTTTACCTTTCACTTTACTTGACACAAGAATCTATAGTTGCAACATGAGTGAGCACCTTACAGTAGACGATCCATATAGTTGCATTTCTTTGGCTAACCACGATAGTTTTTGTGTCATAATTCAATTGTCTTCATGTCACTGTCGGTGAGGAGCGGTGGTTCGATTCTACCTGCTGCCGTTTCAAAACTAACTAGTGGTACTAGTGGTACGCAGAAGAAGAACGACAAAAGTTATTTTAATACATTTATTCTACGCTGATGTGTCGTCTCAGTAGTCACAGCACGGGATAAAATAGTTTCAATTTTGTCGCTATTATTAGTATGTTCGTCGGTATCTGCAAGTTTTTTTGTGGCAAAAACGATTGCAATTGCATTTTATATTAACACACTTTAATATAGCTATACACTTTTTCACACAGTTGCTCTTAAACCTATCAACAAATGTATGCGTGTGCAAACTTGTTTAGCAAGGACAAAGTGTCGGCCTCTTCGTGTTTTCAATCAACGCCATTTCTGAAATCTCTGGATATATTTCGTGTTCAATAATATATCATTATAAACAGTTGTTCAGTTACTTATCAGGCCATTTCATATAAATAACGGTTTACTGAAACGGTCCTCAGTTATATCATCTAGTTCCACAGCGGAACTACTGCAATAGGTGAAAAAGGTCTTTTTCGTTTGCCACGCGAATTCTTTAGAATTTGCTTAATCTTATGACATTGTCACGTTCGTGACAATGTTCATCAAGTTGGAAGAATCATTAAATTACGAAACTTTCTTATTACACAACTATGAAATTCGACTCACATCGACGTTTCGACGCCTCATTACGAACAGTTACTATTCTTCCTGTCCTAGCCAGATGGTGTGGTGAGCAGGCTGTTCCACATGTCACTCAGTCGGTATCCACCCTCGTCTCAATTAATCGTTGTTGTTGTCTTTCCGATACAGATGGCTTCCTTAATCAATCGCGCACACCTGTTTGTCTCTCTATCCACCACTCTGGCTCCCTCCCAGTCTATAATACAGTTATTTCTATCCCAAAGGTCAGTTATCGCAGACTTGTGTTCAATAGTTTTCGAGCATTTCCTTTTTTCTCGAATGAAACTTCTCGTTGTTTCAACGTCTTCCTTGTGTGCTTCTAGTTTCGGATCAAATCTTCTCCCCGTTTCTCCAATGTATGTGTTGTTGCAAGTCTTATGATTATTCGATATACTGTCTTCCATTTAGTTCTTTGAGTGTACTGAGGTGTAAGTGTGGTCTAACAGCTGACGCTATATCATGATGTTTTAGTATGCGCTGCACCGGTTCTGTCACTCCTTGGACATACGGTACAGTGACCATGCTCCTGCAATTGTTCGTGCTCTTCTTATCCTGCGCGCCACACCATCTGGCGAGCAGAGGTAGAACAGTTCCTGTTGAAGGCCGCCAGAGGCGGCCGAAACCTCGATATGAGTCGAATTTCATAGTTGTGTAATACGAAAGAAGCGGTATCGTTAAACTAATGGAAATATCTAATACAGCACGGTAACTATTCCTCTCATAAAGTACAAATGTAGACACTCAACACACTTGCTACAACTCATGCCATTTAAAATTCAGAAGAAATAATGTTAGTGAAACTAATTTTTTTGTTAACTTTGATTAAATTGCTCTACTTCTGATATACTTACTAAAATCATAATTGTTATGCCACACACTCACACACATACACACACACACACACACACCATTTTAAAGTACCAACGTGATTATTAAAATATCAAGGTGTTTAGAAGCT
>CM034533.1:36225581-36235581 GCA_020002185.1 Paraescarpia echinospica
AGTGTCCACACGGATTTTGATCCCAACTTTTTATGAACAAATAAATCTGCAATAAATTGCAATTTTAAAGAATGATTTGAAAGTACCCTTTCAGGACTGCCCTTTGGGTAATGGTGCAAGTTTTTTAATTTAAAGAAGATTTTAGGGACAAGTTGGACTGATTGAGAAGGAGGCAAGTAAAAAGCCCCGAATCACGATATTATAGTCCATTCAAAAGCAACAAATAACACTCCAAGTTGTGCATTATTGGCCTGTTAACACTTCGCGGAATGAATAAGCGTAAGTTATAGGGATGCATTTGTGAAGAATGTACACCTGCAAGTGACTGTAGACATCCTACTACTGTCCCAGTTGGATGTGCAGCTAGGCCTACCCCAACTCACCCATGAAGGCGCAGTCACAACGTTTGCGGATCCGTTGACACATTTATTATTTAGTGAAAGTTTTGTAGAACTATAATGCCAGAAACTCATCATCAAGCACTTTTGTATCCGCTTTATGTAAATGCCATCTGGCAGGACAGTCTCCATTCGTCGCCATTCTGCAACACTACTCGTCACCACGTTTCGTTTGCAAATGTTATATTTTACATATAGCTATGTGTGAATTGCTTTCCTTTATTAGAAGAGTAACATGACTGTTCCTGACACTATAGCACATGAAAGATGATGCCGTTGCCAATTACAACACCTTGTTGTACTTATAACGACCAGCGTTACTCAACGGCTCCAACATCTGGGTTTATCCCTGATCCGTTTACTCGCAGATAAACTTCATTATTATTATCATTACATATTGATATGTCCACATATGACATAAAATAATTGTATCATTATAAATAACACTGGTGTTTTATTTACCATATTAAATTTATTTTCTGGTACCATTTTTTAAAGGTACTCAACCAATTCGATTGTTTTGCTCCTGGCGTTTCTTATTAATTTCACAAAAAACAGAGGTATCAAGTACTCCCCAATGCTATCCTAGTTCGTTGATGCATACGTGTTAGTTCGTTTTTAAAAATTAATAGAAAAACTGCGAACTCTTTCGTTTTTGATAAAAACCGGATCCGTTTTTTTTAGACACGGCAAAATGGGCTAAATTAGACGGACAAAGACAGTACCCACGCATACAGGTGTATTTATATTTGGAAAGACTATGGAACGAAACAAAGTAAACAGAACGAGTTGGGGAAAGTGCCAGTGGACTGTGGCCGTGGTCCGTGCCGTTGGGTCAGTCACAACGTCAACAGATGCAGCGTTCGCAAAGGTTCTTCCAGACAGGTTAGTAATTTCGAATTATTCAGCTATAATCACGTATATTTAGGCGTATGAGTGAGTATACATATTAATATTGCTTGAACTAAATTTATTTGATTGTTTACCTTTTAGTCATAGCCAATGGCACTGGCGGTATGGGCTGCCTGGCTGGGCCCTGTTTACTATAGACTATAGTATCAGCTAACGGTACGACGCTATGGTATACACCTATGTCAATGATAATATGACTATATTATGTCTATGTCGTATATGGTAGTAAGCTAAACCAATGTTACTTGTCATTTCGCACCCGCACGTCATCTACTCTCTATAATGTATTGTCGCAATAACATCGCTTACTAACAAGATTAACAACCAAATACAACGGAACCTCTGGCAGATATGCCATGATACGGTGACTGGCTTAGCCTTAGTTAGAAGTTAGAATCAGCCTCGAGTCGAGTGTAGACGTTCGCAAGTTGTGTAGACGTTCTCGTTGAATAAATACACGGCTACGCGTTCTTGTTGCTAACTGCGACAGTGTAATACGTACCTTCGTACAACCACTTTGGAATCTTCATCTTGAGTTGATACACCAAGGCACGTGTATGTTGTTATTGTTTTCGAATGCGTGGGATGCCGATCTCGCGTAAAGCACGTAACCGAAATGACGCAGAATGTCGACAGCGCAATTGGCTTTCGCCAGCTTTACCCGGTGTAACGACACATCCTTTTTTGTCCCGATTAAAAAACAAGTATGCAGTTTTTTATTAAACCGACTGTGCACACTAGTTAAACTATTCCCACTTTACACATATGGACCTAAAAGAACCGGATTGGCGATGGGAAAACGAATTGGTTGAGGACCTTTAATCTAAATTGAGTAAACGTCGGTCCATTGCTCGCAAAATATGTCTGGTAAGAATCAAAAAAAGCTTTCGTCTGCATGGAGACATCAGGTTCTGATGCCGTGAACAATTAAAAGTTTCATTACGTGTCTCAATACCCTACGATACCAATAATAAATTGATGTAGTTGATCAATACAAACTGGTGACGCTGGACACGGAAAAAGGGGTCATTCCAGATAGCGCACTTCCATTTGTTTTTCTCACAGTTTATACATGATTGTTACTGTACACCCCTACATATCTCAATCGAATTTAAAAAAACATAAATTAAGAATACGATACTGACTATGTATGGTAATGCCTCCATGTGTGGACACTTCAATTGGACATGCTATTTTGGCCGTTTATGGATATTTACGCCACATTTTTGCAATTTTAAGAATAAATAACACGGGCAAACAATAAATGTCCTGAAAGTTCTTAGTGCGAGCAATCCATGGTGAAATAAATTTGCGTTAGCCTGACTTTATAATTTGACTGTTTGAAAAAAAAAAAAACCCGCGTTTTACACACGGACACATACATCCATGCCCGCTCTCACTATCTCACGGACGCACACACGTACGCACGCACACTCATACACGCACACACGCGCACACGCGCACACGCGCACACGCGCACACGCGCACACGCACACACGCACACACGCACACACGCACAAACACACACACACACACACACGCACACACAAACATACACGCACACACTCATGCATGCGCAAACGCAACCACGCGTACACAAACACACACAAACAGCATGTAACACCTTCTTGTTTCATGTCGCTTTTGTAAATAATATAAAACGTAATTAATATAATCGCAAAAACAAACATTTCGCCCGAGAAACGATAGCTGTTTTTTATCTGTACTACTGAAAAAAATGTGTTCTACAATATAAATAATTTAAGCACCATATATAATTGTCGAGGTATACGTAATAAGAATAACAAACGTATACAGTTACCCTACTCCAACTGTTCTTTGAACAAGAAATGTGATTGCATTTATACGAATTATATATGATAACCCATACTGCCAACAGTGGTAATAACAGCAAAGTCATGCATACGGTTTGTGTGTCACTGGTGGAAAGACACGAACAAGTATATTCTCTTTGTATACTTTTGAAGCATTCTCGGGGTCATAATAGCAAACACGGATTCTCTCCACGACGCTTGTTTGCGTCTGAATATTCTGCGTATCGATAACTTGTAACTCGGAAGAATGACAGGACTATCTCGTGGACACTTTGTTGCTAAACACTCACAACCTTCTTTTACACTTGACATATGGCAAACACGGCTTTCTTATCGATAACCACGTGTACACGTCAAACACCTGTCACGAGTCCAGATACCACTACTCCATCTGGTGGATTATTTCGAATTACGGTGCTTGTAGAGCGCAGTGGTTCTCTTGTTAGAGCTTCGGACTTTCGGCCGAGAGAACCCGTGTTGGAATCGTGTGCTGCGGTGTCGGACCTTTAGCAAGGTCGTTCATTCTACGGTGCTCCAGTTCACTCAGCTGTATGAATAAGTATATGTCCATAGCCAGTGGTGAATATGTGTGTAGGAATAGTCTTCGCGCATTAATTGTAGCGTGGCTGGATGATTTCAAGAGAAGTTGAAATGTTGATCGATTGAACACATCTGCCAGGGAGTAAAGTATAAAAGCGCCCTTTGCGTCCTGAGGACTTGATACTGCGCTATATGAGGCCGTACCTTTACTTTTACTTGTTATCACAAGAACGTACCCATTTATGTCGCGTCTAATGCGTCTACTTGTTGTTGACGTCAACGAGAGATAATATGTAAACACAGCAGTTATTTTTCAAAATGTCTAGGTGCTTGAACTATATATATAAGTCAATGACATCGTATTTGAGTATTTACCCCTTTCAAACACTATGTATTTTTACCACTTATATTATATCGAAACTCTGATTGTTGAGTTTATTTCACTACAACGCATTCTGTTTTTGTTGCTTATACTAACTTAGTTAAATCCAGGCAAGAGCCGCCTCTAGTAGTTTTTCAAGCGAGGTGGTAGTGCAACGACTTTTAGCGTGGATCAACGAAATTGACCGACGTAACTATAATTTCGATTATGTCGGCTGTAGGATGTTTTTTTTGGTAGTAATGACAATACTTGCGGATACGCTTACTTTTTTTTTGATGAGTAGATTGTCCAGAAAGCAATGGCAAAATACTGGAATGTACACAGATGAAATCATGATTGCAAGGAGAAACGATATGGGACTCGGTGGTGAGTCCCCCAAGCCAGAAGAGTACCCAACGGCTATTGGGGAAGAGCCAGAAGCAACCGGGAGTACTGCTCAAGCTGATGAAGGCAATTTGTGCGTAGAAGGGAAAGAAGTTCGGTGGATGGCTAAAAACAAAACGAGAATAGTAACTTGGAATGTCCGCAGCATGGCGGCTGGAAAATGGACAATGTTATAGAAGAAGCAAAACAAAACAATATAAGTGTCCTAGGAATAGCAGAACATAGATGGGCGGGACAAGGTCATTTTACACCACACGCAGGAGGAAAATTCATATACTCCGGACAAGCAAAGGAAGGACATGGAGGCGTAGCAATATATATGAGTAAACAAATAGCAAATACAGTACTTGGATAAAAACCAGTAAATGACAGAATTCTGAGCATAAGGTTACAAGGAAAATTGAAGAATATCAAAATAATACAAGTCTATGCGCCGACATCAACAGCAAAAGAGGAAGAAATAGAAGCTTGTTATACTAATTTGCAAGGTGAAATAGACGAATCCAAGAAATCGGACATCACCATTGTCATGGGTGATTTTAACGCCAAAGTAGGACAAAGACAAGACGAGATAGAACGAGGAGCAATTGGGAAATTTGGATTAGGAGAGAGAAACGAAAGGGGAGAACGACTTGTTGAGTTCGCCATCGCTAATAACATCACAATCGTAAATACCAATTTCTCAAATCACCCTAGAAGAATCTACACGTGGACATCGCCAGATGGAAAGACTAGAAATCAGATAGACTACATCATGATACAAAAGAGATGGACATCAGCAATAAGAGGTGCAAGAACACTACCAGGAGCAGACTGTGGATCTGATCATGAACTACTGATGGCAGAGATGAAACTTAAGTTGAAAGTGAAAAAAAGGAGTGACAACAACACAGAGATATGCTGTAGAAAATTTGACAGACGAATACACAGTTTCTGTGAAGAATCGATTTTTAACTTTACTGACAATGACAGAAGAGAAAGAACCAGAAGAAATTGCAAATGATATCAAGACAATTTTCCGAGAAGAAGCGGAAAAACACCTACGGAAGAAAAAGAGGAACACCAACCCTGGATAAGTATAGAGACCTTAAAGAAAATAGCAGAAAGGAAGAGCTTAAGAAACGCAAAAACAAGGAATCGATCAGGTTAAGGTATAATGAGATGAACAAATTAATCAAAAAACTCTGCAAATGGGACAAAAAAAGTATATAGAAGCCAAGTGTAAGAAAATAGAGGACGATCTTGAACCATTAAGAGATGAGGTGAAGTGGGCCATTAATAGTCTAAAAGATGGGAAAAGCCCTGGGTACGACAACATAAAGGCAGAAATGATAAAAGCAGCGGAAAAAGAAGGAATAGACATATACCATGCACTGTGTAAGAAAATATGGAAGAGTGGAAAATGGCCAGACGACTGGAAGAAATCAATATACATCCCATTACCAAAGAAAGGAGACCTACAGCTATGCTCCAACTACAGAACCATATCACTCATTAGTCATGCAAGCAAAATATTGCTGAAAATCATAATGAAAAGAATGCAAGATAAAGTGGAAATGGAAGTGAGCAGTACACAGGCAGGCTTCAGAAAAAACAGAGGCATAAGGGACCACATATTCAATCTGAGAATGTTGATTAAGAAATTCAGAGAGATAAATAATGATCTAAGAATATGCTTCATCGACTATTCCAAGGCTTTCGACTGCGTGAATCATCAGATGATGTGGAAAACGCTCAGTGACATGAACTTCCACCCAAAGATAATCGCCCTCTTGAAATCACTTTATAGCAACCAACAAGCAGTAGTCAGGCTGGAAAACACAACTACAGAAACTTTTACAGTGGGAAAAGGAGTAAGACAAGGGTGTATTTTATCTCCATACCTATTCAATCTCTACACAGAAGACATAATGAGAGATGTAGAATTAGATGACAGAAGTACAAGATACAATGAAGTGAATATTCATGGACATAGAATCAGAGACCTACGATACGCAGACGATACCGCACTCTTGTCCACTACAACAATCGGCCTAACAAACCTAATTATGTCTGTAAAAGAACACAGTGAGAAAAAGGGCTTGTTACTTGTAAATGTGAAGAAAACAAAGATCGTGGACACTGACAAATGCATTGACAAAACAGAAATTACAATAAACGGGGAGCAAGTTGAAAATGTGAACCACTACGAATACCTTGGAGCAAGACTACAAGGAGACGGCAAGACATCATCAGAGATCAGCAACGCAGAAACTAAATATAGGTGTAATCTAAAAAATGTATGGAAAGGACAAAACATACCAACAAAGATAAGAATGTTAAAAACTTGCGTTTTCCCAACAACTCTATACGGGAGCGAAACGTGGACACTGAACAAAGAAGACATGAGAAGAATACAAGCGTTTGAGATGAAATGACATCATCAGCATATTTGTGTAGACTCACATGACAATGGCAAAATATGTAACGTTTTGAAAAGCATGCACATTGCTGAGATATTGATGTGTCTGAATTACATCTACTTTAATTACTTTTAATAATTATGGGCAATCTTTTTAATGTAGACATGACTAACATAACCTTTTATTTTGAATAAAACATAGAATAGTATTTAAAACTGTCAATGAAATCATCATGTTACTGATTAACACAAATCAGGTAATGCCTAAAGAAAGGACATCATCGCTAAAAGGTAGAAGCCCCATTGGGATGCAGCCAACCAAATGCATTTAAATATCAACATGCATGATAACGAACACATATACTTGCCATATTAATTGACGATCTTATCTCATGTTATTAAAACTTATACAACATCGATGTCGTACTCTTTGTATGTGCCATATGTTTGACGTGTTAGGGGTCAATACACAGATGGTTTTCCCATTGGCGACCATGTTAACTTTTTGTTTGATTATAAGAAAACGTGACCAGCAAAATGTCTTAAACTTCTCACCTGCTGTTATCATTATCTCGTTGACATGCTGATATATTTTAAAAAAATTGCATACTTCCAGCTCTCGTAAAATGCCTGTATATGTGACACCCGTAATTATTTACAAATGCCGGCAAGCATTATTTTACAGTTCACACAGGCAAATTGTTGCCAAATATCCTTCCGCTTATTCAAATCATATAAAAATCCACATTTTATAGTCAACACCTTCTACAACCACACATGAAAATATGCCTACTCAAATGCACTTATCTGCTTACTGTAACCAACTCGGAAGTCTAACTAGAACATGACCCCAAGTAGGCAATTTTGGAGAAAATGTTCAAACCAACATATTTTATAGGCACCAATGTTACAATCACTGCAATTTTATTTTTGGTAAAATCGCTCCACGTGTTTGTGTTTTATGTACATTTCAAAGATGCCACCAAACTTGGCATCAGAAAAATCAGCACTTCATTGTTGGACAATTTGTAATCCAGCACAATGTTCTCAGGTGGCACTATGAACTCCTGATACAGTTTTCCGGAAAGTCCAATATGTGTTTTATAAGAAAATTCAATACAGCCAGTTGTTACGTTACATTCAAATTTTTATTTATTGTTTGACCTTGTGCCCTATTTACAAAGTTAAACATCAACAAAAAGTCACCTTAGGGTGTGAATTTCTCAAAGGCCAGACGTCTCAAGCAGTTCAATTACATAATATTACACAGCCTAATTATGCACATTTCAAAGGTGCCACCAAACTTGGCATTAGAAAAATCAGCACTTCATTGTTGGACAATTTGTAATCTAACACAACATTCTCAGGTGGCACGTATGAACTCCTACAACAGTTTTCCAGAAAGTCCAATATGTGTTTTTAAAAAAAATATTCAATACAGCCAGTTGTTATATGTTACATTCAAATTCATATTGATTTTATGACCTTGTGCCCTATTTACAAAGGTAAATATCAACAAAAAGTCACCTTAGGGTGTGCATTCTCAAAAGGCCAGAAGTCTTATATATAATAATATTACACAGCCTAATTAGCAGACATTAAGATAACAATGCCACTTGCTTGATTGGCCAGAAGGTCCAGTCGGTAAATTATATCTGATCGCAGGCTCCGGCTACAGCCGACTCCAGCTAGTCACTGTCATCAAGCTTCATTATGGTCAATGACATGATCTTCAAGTGTGTTTAACTAGCAGGAGTAAAAAAAAAAGATTTATGGATCACCCTGCTGCAATGCCATTGGTTCATGTTCATATAGATTTGCAAATTGAGGCTTAACACCCCCTTATAAGACATGTGTCTCGGCACTGTGATTTGAACATGCAGACTTATGAGAAGTCTGTAATATCCAAACACGGGTTGTCCCGTTCAACTATGGTTTTGCCATACATATATTATCAGCGATTGTTTCAAGATATTTGAAGTAAAACGCGTTCTCCATGATTGTGCAATGATAATAGCGTGCTTCCGTTGCCAGGGACTTTATTGGGGTCAATACACAGATGGTTTTCCCATTGGCGACCATGTTAACGTTTTGTCTGATTATAAGAAAATGTTACTTGCAAACTGTCTTAAACTTCTCACCTGCTGTTAGCATTATCTTATTGACAAGCTGATAGATTTTTAAAAAAATTGCTTACTTCCAGCTCACGTAAAATGCCTGTATGTGTGACACCCGTCAATATTTACAAATTCCGGCAAGCATTACTCCGCAAATAGGTCACACAGGCAAATTGCTGCCAAATATCCTTCTGCTTATTCAAATCATCTAAAAATCCACAATTTTTCAGCCAACACCTTTTGCAATCACACATGAAAATATGCCTACTCAAATGCACTTATGTCACAGCATACGTCTAACTAGAACATGACCCCGTTACCGTTAAGCACAATCAGTTGTTTCCCTTGCTACCACCAGGCTTATTGTATCCACATATTACTGGTAGGTGGCGCCAGCGATTTTCATGCCCGTAATAACTAATATGATAATCCTTCATATTTCCGTACATCATCTGCAGCACTGTTGGGCAAATTCAATTAAAGTTGATATATTATTATTGATAATCCTTCACATACTTATAATGTCACGACCAGAGGACCGCATACTTTAAAGCTACGTGCACAAACAGTTGGGTCTACGATACACCCGTACCGTGTTTTTGTGCCACCAACTAATTTCGTAATGACGACACGGATACGAAGTTATTTCCCGTGCTTCATTTGTTTGTGGTGCTGCGATTCCAGCAGTGGTCGTTGGTGGAACCATTAACATGTTTTCACATCGAAAGAAGTTTATAACAGTCTCTAATGCATGTATGAAGCATTTCATATCTCCATGAAGGTCCATACATCGCCGATACTGTGAACCAGTCGAAACAACGGTGCACTATAGAAATATGACAAACCTGAACAGTCTTAGTATTCGCTGTACTTATTTGTTAACAAAGTATGTGGTTATGAATATTCCATCAACATCTTTCTCGTCTTTGGACAAAATGTTCCTTCGCAAAATGTTCAAGACCGGTTCAACGTCAGCGTACCCATACATATACAGGTGTGAACAGGTAATTATCTGGTTATCCTAATGACTC
>CM034533.1:36238081-36275581 GCA_020002185.1 Paraescarpia echinospica
ATATTAAAAAGCCATACAAAGTTATAAGTGAGATTTCAGTGAGGTATCGCGGGGGTAGCAGATTGTTAAAAATGTGGGTCAATCAATGTAATGCAAATGGAAATGTTGTAATTTATTCAAATGCAAAAGTAAATGCAAATGCCACTATAGTGATAGCAATTAATTTAATGCAAATGCTTTGGATTGCATTCCACTGTAAATGCATTGTTTAAGAAGCTCATATATGAAGAATCTGCGTCGTGATCTCGTCGACAATTGTCACATTCGAGTCACTGGACCGTGAATCCATTCCAGGGGCAAATGTTTTCGTTATTGTTTTATTAATTGCTTGTTGTATTTCGAGGAAAACACCAATACAAGTTGACCACTGTCAGAGTGGTCAGAAACAGCTGAATGCCTTGTGTTTGGAATGATGATCGCCTCATTGTCAACACTGAATCATGTCTGACATGTGGCCTTCAGAAACCTGTGACATTTACCTTATATAGCAGGCTTGAAAGTACAGTTTGTGAACATAGATTCACAGATCGGACAATAACATAATTGTGTAAACGATATGTTATTATTACAATGAATTGTAATACGATATCGTTATCACATTAGTCGTAATATATTACTATTGCTACGATATTTATAACTATTACTTATATCGCTACCACTCAGTTACCTATTGTTATCGTCCTTATGTTTATTTAAAAGGAATACAGCTTTTCTTGCGCATCACACAGTCAGCAATACCACAATGTATTAGTTAACTTCTTCATAATCACATCCAACATCAGTACATAAAATGACAACAGATGTTATGCAACTACATCTATATTCTACCCAACAAACTGCACACGAGGTATTAGCAAGCAATTAATTATTTATTCCCGCACGTCACCATACACTGTTAACCTACTTCAGCTATTTGTCGTGTAATGTTTTAGTAAATGCTTGGTTATTATGCATGCATTATTTACAGCACCGTGATTGTAACGACGCATGAGATAACACAATGCTATTAATAATAAGGGAAAAACAAGCAAATAAATATGTTGCTCAACCTATTGTGCGTGTCTAGGTGTTTGTTGTGGAATTGGATTCATAGGTCAGATGCTGTAATGTAATTGAAGATTTTATAAACGACAACGAAATATCAAACAATTGTGCGTTTAGCACACTCCCATCATTAGGCAGCATGTGTTTATTAGCTTCATTAAGCTATACTTATTTCTTATTACCAAAGTTAATGTATTATTGGTACAACAAGGTCTAGCGGAAATCGGCGGCATGAAATGAACACGTTCTTTTGATTAAATGCCTGTTTCATAGACTCTTATGCACATGCATATATTTACAATTTATTTGCACACTCTTTAGATCATATTTATCACTGATATAATACTTCATACTCTGTTTCTTTTGCCCCTACAACTACTTGGCCTTTTTGCATTATACGTTCAATATTCAAAACATTACCATTTGCATATCGTTGTATTTTATCACAGACATCCACAACATTCACAACTATAACGATTACATAGTTGTTTTACACTTAAACTTATCGCTTTGTCTCAGGTTACTTCCCACTAAACCACTTTTGTGGTGACCATTTTTATAATTTGTAATGTTTACATTTTGATTTAAAAAATACTACTACGAGCATTTCGCTTTCTGGGACCGTATTCTAACCGAATGTTGACAACAACAAAACTGGGCGTCAGGCCTCGAGCTACTCTAGTACTTTCATCAATCATACGACTCCAGCAATGTGCTTCGGCAGCAACAGTACACCATATACTATGTTCAGTCATAATGTTGTTGTTGTCGTTGTCGTCGTCGTCGTCGTCGTTGTTATTGTCGTTGCTGTTGTTGTTGTTGTTGTTGTTGTAGTAGTAGTAATAGTAGTAGTTGTTGTTGTTTTTGCTGTTTTTTATGTTGTTGAATAAACGTTCATTCATTCACCTTTGGGAAACCTATTTATGCCGCCGCTTACGTCAAACAAGAAAACGTAAGATGCAACAGTCACTTTACAAAACAGCTCTTGTTCTTGCCATAATTTGATTAATGAAACAAGTATAATTTGAGTAACCTGATTTCTCCAAAACAAAACTGGCACTGGAGTAACTTCTGCACTTACTACATGTATATAGGACAACCACTATTATGCTTATGGCTAAATAAAGAGATGTGGCATGCGTAGACATAACATAGAAGTGGAGCATTGCATTGTATATCCGCATGCGTTCTGTTTAACCCCCGGTTAACCAAGCTCGATTAAGGGGCTGCCTGGTTCAACGTTCTCGAAAAACGGCGGAAGTCATCAGTGTAAATGTGCTCATGTGTAAGTGACCGCACAATTAACGTTTGCCGTATTGCGAACATGACATCGAAGCAGGCATTAGCCAACAAAGCCATTCATGACTCTCTTGCCGAATATCGCTGATGGCAGTCGCGTGAATAGGAAACATTTAGGTTTCTATTCCCTTCCTGACATGTCATCCAGATTGCGGACGGCGTCACGTGGGTAACAGCACGTGCTCCCTCGATTCAAGGACATGTCCACGTCTACAGCGGCAAGATAAAACAGCGAACTTAAAAAAAGAGTATAGTCGCAGCAACGAACGATTTAGGTTGGACAAATGTGTTTTCTGAAATGGGTTCGTTGGTGGTATATCTCACCACAAAAAAATTCTCCACCCGAATTCACCCATGGCAAAACCTTGTTTTCGGCTCAAATCCAAGATGGCTGACATTACACAGGGTGTAATATTCAAATGGACCTACTTTTGGAACTAAGCAACATAGAAACTCATTTTAGGTGTCATTTTCAACTAACTTCAGGATGCCCATTCGTTTGGTGATACATTTGAGGAGGTCGTTAGAAATCAAGGTCATGCATCAAGATTAAGGTCAAGGCAAATTTTGATAAAATAAGCTAAACATAAGCTGGATTCGGACCAAATTGGCATGACTTTGCAACGAAATAAAGTTAAAAAGACATGTTAAGGTGTCATTACAAACAAGTTTCCTATGCGTAATCATTTAAACCATATTTAACAGGTGATTGTAGTTCAAAGTTACGTTTCCGTACCAATCAATCCCATTATGTATGTATGCATATTGTCTATATACAATCCTGTGTGATCTTGTTCAACATCCCGATCATCATCATCATCCCAACTCTCCACTTGTGGCACATCCATATAGATGATGCCCTTGCATTGGCCACATGCTGATGTGCACTGCAGTCCATTCTTGTAGTCATGACCGGGAAGAGACCCTTCATGAAAGCTGCATGTACGTTTGGGTGAGCGCGCTAGAGGTCCAGCATTTTTATGATGAACAGCGCAAGAGATTTTCTGTGGTTATTGTACCCAACAGCTGCAAGATAAGCCTGCACATCACACAGTAAATACACAGTCCAGCTTCCTATACGCGCAGACCGGATGAAGGTCCTCAGAATTGCGACCATTCTCTGATACTGCATCCACAGCCTAGCTGTTTCATGCGTTTGCATTGAGGCAAGTATTTGACACCATTTCGACCAAATTCGGAGTCAAATTTTGGGTAAAATGTTGCCTTGACCTTGACTTTAATGCATGATCGTAACCTCTAAAGACTTCAAATGTATAACCAAACGAATGGAAAACTAAAGTTAGTTGGGAATGACACCTTAAATGTGTTTCTATGTTGCTTAGATCCAAAATTAGGTCCATTTTTAATATTAGACCCTGAATAATGTCAGCCATCTTGGATTTAAGCCGAAAACGAGATTTTGCCATGGGTGGATTCTGGTGGAGAATTTGTTGTGGTGAGATATACCACCAACGAACCCATTTAAGGCGAGAAAGCTTTGTTAACATTTGTGTTGCTGCGACTAGTATGACACATTTGGAATCTCAGTGCTATAAAACGGGAAGAACAATGGTGATTTAAACAAAATGTCCTCTATTCACCGGGTATTACGGAAAGGTAATTGCATTATCCGCATTGTCACGGCCATCTTTCTATCAATCTGCCAACCAATGCACTATCATTTTCGTGATGTAACTATATAATTAATTTTCATGTAGGAGGTTTATATGTTATCATATGTTTATTTTTCAAGTATCGTCTCTGGCAACGGAGGTTAAAAACGTTGTAATAATAATAATAACACATGTTTAACACGATTAACTAGAAAGTAAGTAACTTTATTTACAACGTAACAACGTAACGTACAGTTAACATATACATGTTATACAAACGGAAATGTGTTACATTGCATGGATGTCACTTGGCTAACAGCCGTCTTCCAGTGACACAATTTGATTATCATTACTCAATGATTATAATCATAACAATAATCAAAATCATGTTAAACGAATCACTCAAATTCATCACCTGCCCACTTACTATATAATATTAAACCGGAGTATTATTTAACATGTAGTATGTACTGTTGCTGGTGATATATGGCTACGAACTGAGAAGTTTGATCCATAGAAATATGTGTAAGTGAATAGAGATGCAATCCAACAATTTTTACTTGGTCTACAAAGTACCAATAGTGTACAAACTGTAATAGACTTACAAACAAAGGTAGAGTTTCATTTAATCAGTTTAATTACATGTACATTCTGAACATTTAAACAATTCAATTGACGAAGATATGTATTTAAGTAAAAGTCACATATGTGTCTAAAATTAACCTGTGTTTAATGTTTCTTATTTTTTTCGTCTATATTGTTCCAGATTCTTGTGAAATTATGTTTAGGCAGCTTAGACAAAATATGTGTTCTAGGTGTCTCTATAACAAGAAGGTTGCATTGTGTGGTTATTCTTATATTTTTGTCTAGAGCCTTTGTCATCGCAAAACGTGTAAATGACTGGGTAATAAATCATGTTTAAAGTCGTTCATAAATAGTGAGACCTGTAGTTTATATATGTCTGACATTTTTAGTATTTTGTCAGACTTAAATAAAGGATCAGTATGACTCATATATCCTTTTTTATTAGTTATACTTAAAGCATGTTTTTTGTAAATTTTCTATTTTCGTTGTGTTTCCATTGTCCCATGCTTATATACCATATGGTATGTGACTGTGAATTAAAGTGCAATATCATGATTTTAATGGTCTACAAGGTAAGAAATATTTCACTCTATTTATTGCAAAAATGGTTCTAGATATTTGGAACTAATTATGTTTATGTGTCCTTTCCATGTTATATGCTTATCTATATGCAATCCCACGAATTTAACAGATTCGTAATTTTAAATGTGTGTCTTTTTGACGTTCAAGCACAATTTTTAGCACACAACCAATTGTATAATTGTTTTTATTCTTGATTCGCTTTTATAAATAATTGTTCAATATCATATCCTGATTGGCAAACGGTGTTATCATCTGCAAATGATAACAAGTTTAGAGAACTAGAATTCATTATGTCGTTAATATAAATTAGAAAAAGCACAGGTCCTAGTATGGATCCTTGTGGTACTCCGTGTGTTATTTTGATCAGTGGAGATTTGCAATTATGTATTTCAATATACTATTTACGATTACACAGGTAGCTGGCAGACCATCTATTACTTATTCTTCTGATACCATAATGATTTAATTTATACAACAAAATGTCATGGTTAATTGTATCAAACGCCTTAGCTAAGTCGAGAAACACAGTCAATGTAATATCTTTGGTAGTTTTGGCATTTGCATTTGCAATGTCTTTAAGTAAGTGCAATACTGGGTGTATAGTGGATGTTTCGAGCGAAATCCATATTGTTGTTTATACAGTATATTATATTTCTCTAAATATATTACTAATCTGTTACATACTATTTGTTCTATTATTTTAGAAAGTGTTTGTAAAATAGTTATTGGTATGTAGTTATTAAACACATTAATATTTCCTGATTTATAAATTGGAATTATATTGGCGATTTTTTAATTATCGGGTACAACACCAGTAACAAAAGAATGATTTATGATGTGCCCAAGTGCGATTGCTATTCCCTCTATAGTCTGCTGTACAAGTTTTGTAGATAAACTATCGAAGCCTTCAGTGTATTTAGTTTTTAATTTTTGAATTACTCTTTTAATTTCGTTTACATCAGTAGGTTGCATGAAGAAATTTACAGGATAGTTATCTTTTAGGTACGCATGAAATGAGGCTGTAGGAGGAGGTATTAAATCACTCACTGATGTTTGCCTCTATCCTATATCAGCAAAGAAATTGTTAAACTCTTCAGCAATTAAAGCTGAATTAGATACATTTTCTCCTTTTACAATGAAAGTTTGAGGTAATTGGAAACGTTTTTTTTTATTTAATATTGCCTTCCTCAGTATGGTCCATGTTTCTGTGATGTAATGTTTACGTTCTTCAGGTAATTTCAGTATAACACTTAGTTTTTGCTGTTTTTTTGATCTTATTAAATAGTATCATGTATACCGTCGGCAGCCAAGATGCTTGAAATAACGAAACTGTGTGTGTGTTGTTACTATTGCTATGTCTATACTTCGCGTCTGTCTCACTGTTGAAAACAACAGTTCCACCAATATCCATATATCCACTAAGTATTATAAGTTAAATTTGGTATATAATCTGAACTGGTGTCGAACTAGATTGCTTTAGCTTTTCTCTTACTGAAAAAGGTGTTCGCTCACTTTTGTTTATCTTCATGGAATCTCTGTATTTATCCATGCTTGACGCAGTATTCTAAATAATACCTAACTATTGCGTTATGAAGATTACATTTATTGTATTTATGTTCTTTTTAATTACATTTAATATTACCTTGCTCTGAAATGTCATATTTACACTTGTTGTTCCGCCTGGATCTGGTATCTTTCTATGCTTGTTAAATGCCCATCCAGTGAGAATTATAAAAATGCTTTCATTTGCTTTGTGTTTAACAGCGCAATATCACACAGAAACGAAGCAATTGTAAAGCACCGACCTTCCACGGTCAAAATCAGTCAAACGCCAACTAGCAAGTGGAAGAACAACGGTGTGTTTACAAAAACTCTAGCTAAGCCGGAACTAGTTATTTATATTCTGACTGGCATCGGAACACATTAATTCCCAAAATGAACGGAAAAGTTAATTTGAGTTAACGTAATTAAGTAATTTCGGTTCACTCTGCATTTCACTAAGCCCGCTGAAATAGTGTACTAAGTACACATAGTGTGTAACATATCGTTTTGATATAATACAGGTTTGCTATGCAAAATACACCTGAAACAATAAATAATGGGTTGCCGTGTGTTAAAAGTGTTTCTTGTACACAAATGTTTTAGTTGACACTGTTGCAACACGTGAATTGCTGCAAAGATCATATTTGAATTCGTTTTATTAAAAAATAATATCAGGGAATACATAGTACAGACTAGGGCCGGCACGATATACCGGTATCTCGTACCCAACAGTATATATGCGATCGCGGAAGAGAAAAATAATCATATCACCTTTGTCAAATTGTGAAGTAGTACACGTTCAACGCGAACCACATCGGCCTGTGTACCGATAAAATATCTAAATATAGTATGTTTAACCCATATTTATGTAACATTCGTTAACCAATTATGTTGTTTTCAATGCGCGCGCACAGGACGTCTATGCATAACCCGCTTCCATTCGCCATTTCAGTTATATGCAAGCTGCACATTTGCACCCGTTGTTTGATTTATAGTCGTTTGTTAATCGGATTGTTCGTTGTTCATAACACTGATTAATTAGTTACCACAAATTAAATAGTTTTTGTTTTCTTTGCTTCACATACCCATATTTCGTGCTGGTTTTTGCAACGCCAACTTACAGGGAAACGAAGTACACGTTGTTGGAGTTATGCACCGAAAATAGTTAGTATAAGCTAACCATTTGCAACGGCAATCGACAGTGTCACATGAATGGTTAACTCAGAATGCGATCTCAAATCTTTCCTGGAGGCTGACATATTGCTGATAACGCGGCGATTATTTACGTCGTAAACCGTTGTAGCTATGGGAGTATGAAAATAAATATACATAAAACAACTTACGTAACTGAAAGTGGCATAATCAACTAAGAACATGTCATTGCAAGCGCTAACAAACGGTTGGCCGGAATATGTGGATTTGTTGAACGTCGTAAACTAGACTAGAATTACCAGTTTGGCGACTGACGAACTGGAAAGAGTAGAAACTCGTGACGTCAACGTTTCGATGAAAATGGCGCTGTCCATAAAACTTAAATTTTATGTCCTCAACAAGGTCTCAATTACTGTTGCAAATGGTTGGTTTGTATTAGTACTTTCAGATGCATAGATCCAAACAATTGCCTTTTGTATCCTTTAAATAGTACCGAAACGTTGCGAAATATTGCGAACTAGTCAACGATTCCTGAAGTCGTTTAATTTTACAGTATTTTTCATTCGGCAAATCGTGTTTGTGAACTACAAGTGACTGTATTAAATAGTTCATTAAAATAATACTTCAGCCTTGTTCAGCTAAACACCATCGTTGTGTTTATCTCATTCGAGTGTGCAGCGATTGACTGAGCAGTCAAACCTCTGTGACCGACTACAGCTACTCAATCACGATACCATCGCTACAAGCTAACGACGCGGGCTTGAGTCGTTGTTGTTCAGTATAATGAATTCGTTCCTGATAAATAAACATGTGTTTTACTGTTGTATCACTCTAGTAATACGAAAACATAAGGCGATTAACGGGCTATCAAATTAAAACAACAAATTGGAACTTGTAGCAATCTTTGCAATATTGTTATATCCGATTACACTTTGTCAATTCCCACTGCCGACCTCGGCATGCTAAAGACAAACACTTGTTATTAGTCGATGTTTTTGTGACGTAACAAGATTTAACAAGATTGCCAGCAAATCCCCACATGGGCAAAGACACAGTTTGGTTGTTGAGAGACCAAAAACCTATGCATAGAATCTGTCTGTAGCTTGCGAGATGTCTGTCAATTTAGTTTTGACACATGATTATTCATACTTGAAGCAAGTACACATTCAGTAGATTATTTTCGTTCCATTCGTTCATTGTCTTCTGGTGTTCGATGTAAGCAAAACTTGATACTGTTATTAATGTGAGTAGCTCGGCTACTTCCGGGAAGGTCACCGCCGAAGAGCAGAGTGTTCAAATGTCGGCCAGCGCCTGTCTATTTAAATTAGGTTTCTATGAAAAGTGATAGCTCGTCAATTGTTGTGTTATTTTATTAATTATTATCTAACTAATTATTGGTTTTTAATGTTTTATTGCTCACACAAATTTCTGCGCCGCCACCGCGTGGCATAAGCAGAAACGCCTACCGGAAGTAGCTACACGCTCACTAAACACAATTTTGCGGACAGTATGCCTTCTACACGCATATTGTATTATTAAAAATATATTTAAATAAATACTAATAAATAGACGAACATACACAGTACCATTAAACCCAATCTACAGTTTGTTTTGTTTTAATGGCACTGCTTCGTGCCAATCGGTTGTTCTTACACCATTATGTGTGAAAAGTACCGCTATCAACAGTATTATAAGTATTGCATTTAAACAAACAAAACAATACATATTTGATTGAATTATAATATCTCAGTCTGCAATGTTGCTAGATCACATTCTTCAGGACATTTTTCAAAATTACTATATCTCAGTTGTATAGCCTAATAATGTTGTGCGTGATATGGCCTCTAAAATGTATGATATTATTTATTCTGACTAATGCCTGAATATGTCTTACTCATAATAACTTGAATTCTTGATATGTTATATTTTATCTTAATCACCACTAAAACTGCATTAAAATTAGGATATGTCGTTGTTCTATACATTTCGAAAACGTTCCTTTGATCAACTTATATGTTTTGTTTATATCATGTTTTACCTTTTTAAAGACTTCCATGTTGTCGCACAGTCTACTACTCCCTAGAACATTGATAATCATGTCATCATCGAAGTTGTTTGATAAATAAGAATAATGAAAGTCCAAATGTTGATCCTTATCCAAAGCAGACGTTCAATTTCAACCCTTTCCATATACCCTACTACTCGGTGTATACATTTAATTAATTAAAAAGGCAAGATCATGGCATCGGTGTGCGTTTACGATAAATAGCAGTAGCAGTCTTTAATGTACGATGCTGCAGATATCCTTTTGGAAATCAACCTTCCCGTAACCCATCAACTACTTATTGAGTGATTTTGTTGTAGAAACCATGAAGAATGTTTTTTTTAATTACCTGAGCTTGATTTTAGGACTATGTGTTGAGACGGATATCTTAAGAAATTTTAACAAAGAAACCCAACTATTAGTCTTTCAAGTACTCTACATTCATGTTAAAACTCATTGGAGTAGAAATGACTTACTTGTTTTTCGAAATCTCTTGAGATATTGCATAACGTTTCCTTCTTTTCGTGCGAAAGGAATCACTCTTTTTTCAGTGACAAAGTTGTCACTGAAATGTCAATGTCATGATGCAAATGTGTTGTACAGCATCCCCGTGTATACGTCGTGGAATCTCACCCAGTCCATCTAATATACTAGTGTTCATTTTGATTGCTACCATTGTCGTGGTTATATGCCATATACGTAACCGGACCTTGTCCCTCGAATACATCATATGGTATAGGTAATGGAACTAATATTTTCGATTTATGAAAAAAGACTGAAATACCCATTTCCTGACATCATACGTTCTGAATAGTATTATGTGGTCGAACCTCATGGCCAAATGTTTGCTAATGTATGCTATAAACCTTCTTGTTTTTTTCAGAATTGTATTCTAATCTTCATTTGCTCAACGGTTTCTCATATCTAACTACCATAGAGCTAATGGAAGTTGGGCATTTTTGGTAGTGTTTCTGCTAGATATGTTCAGGTTAAATTTCTGTCAGAACCTTGACATTTTATGCCTTTTATAAATGTCGCACTTTGCAGACACATATTAATAGTATGGACACACACTTGCAAGACGTCTATCGTGCGTATTCGCGATATTTATGTTGATTAGTTAGGTAGGTATGCTTTATTTGGAATTGTATAAATCATACATACAAAAATAAACAATCGGTAAAACAATCGACAAAATTATATACAATTCCGGGTTGACAGCGGAGCCAATTAAGGCTGTAACCAGTTTGTTTTAATTATTCCAATGTAAGATGATAATGATTAAGTAAACCAGTCGCAGTCATCCCCCAAATAACTATTATCAACAATGATTTCACGTGTAGTGTGTTGGTTACGCTGCTATAATTAACAGAACATATATGTAAATGTAATAGCAGTAATAGTATATGATAAATGTTCACATAAGTAGTCTTGCAAAAAACATGTGGTTATGCCAAGCTTAAGCAATGATATAATACCTAAGTAGAATAACATTATATCAAACACATATGTCAGACGTTTCGGGGTGGAATGAAATTAAACTAGAACATCGTTAACGAAGATTGGTTTCATATTACACAAAGCACCGTACTGGAATAGGTCAAATTGGTGCAGATACCCCAATCACAGTTACTCCAAGACAATGTAGATGAGATTTGGTGTTCCAGTAGCACTACGTTTATACTCTATATACGCATACGTCTATCGGCGTCTTATGTCTGTTCGTATATGGCGTTAAGACGTAGACACCATTGACTTATCGATAATGTACAATAACAACAATACAGAGAGAGAAAGAGAGAGATGGGAGAGAGAGAGAAGAGAGAGAAGAGAGAGAGAGAAGAGAGGGAGAGAAGAGAGAGAAGAGAGAGAGAGAGAGAAGAGGAAGAGAGAGAGAGAAGAGAGAGAGAAAGAAGAGATAGAGGAGAGAGAGGGAGAGAAAGGGAGAGAGAGGGAAAGAGAGGGAGAGAGAGGGAGAGAGAGGGAGAGAGGGAGAGAGAGGTAGAGAGAGGGAGAGAGAGAGAGAGAGAGAGAGAGGGAGAGAGAGAGAGATATATATATATATATATATATATACCGATAGACTGAAAGATTAAGACCAGGCAGACAAATGGATACTCTGTTAACCTCGTTATTGAGACGTCAAGTAGTTTAAAATGCATTGCTTACGTTTGAAGAAATGTTTTCCTAGTACCACATAGGTGTATTTATTTTCATTTAGAAATGGTGATATTGATGTACAAATTATAATAAAACGTATTACTGTACACATGGGAAAAGCTACGAAACGACCCGATGTTTTAACACAAAGCAATCACACGAATGACAAGCGGTCAGTGCTTCTGTAGGAACAAAGGCGAATTGATTGCCAGCAGCATAAGCTAGTTTAATATTCTAGTTGGCCTATTTAATACATCTACACATAAATCATTACATGTCAACTTTGTTAGCTGAAAATCATTTATGAAAATCAATACTCATGCAAGCACCGAATGAACGCCACGACATCGCTTTTAAAGAGGCGGTTATCTACGAGGTAGAAAGTATTACCATAACAATGTCATTGCATGGCGGACAACCGTTAAAACGTGAACTTCCGATGGACTGTAGTGCGTTTGAATGTTGGAGTTGGATATATGGCGAAGTCCATGCAATTTCGTACAATGCAATTTTCAAAGGACATTAATGAATGGCACGCGGTTGAACGGTAGCGGCCTCTTGCATGAGTTGCTAGCAAGTGCCATGTGTTCTTGGTTAACATAAAACGATATTCGTTCATGCAGTGTTAAACTAAAACTGCAGATGTGTTTTGCGTCAGTACATTTAAAAGTATGTATATCAATTTTACGGCGTTTATGTGACCAATTTGTCGACACCTGCCACAGGCTAACAATCCTGATATCAGGGCTAGGAGTTCCTACGTTTTCTACCTATCGCTATCTCTCTAGGCGGCTGGTTTGTCCGGGTTTACTTTTTTAGTCGTCTCGCCGGCGACGCCTTGTTTCGGTGTCGCTGCTGCTTTTACAGTCGACGTCGCCGCTGGTGTTGCGTTCGCGTCGGCGGTGGGCTTGTGGGAGGGCTGCTGGAGGGCTTTGTCGAGGGGACTCGAGTATAATGTCAAGTCGGCAGCTATCATGCAGTCGTCGTCGTCAGCGACCACACTTCCGGATCCACCTGAAGAAGATCACGCGACAATTGTGCACCTGGACACCAGCAGACAACGGTGTTATATTAGAAGTGCTGCATACGCCCACAAACGATGGCAGCGCTTGTATTGTTAGCGAGGTGTTTGGGTTGTTTAGGCAAAACATGAGACATCGTCGAAGTGGAATAGATATCAAGAAAAATTGCGAAATAGTCAAACTAATGGACAGACGGACAGACGGACGGGCGGACGGACGGGACGGACGGACGGGACGGGACGGACGGACGGGACGGACGGACGGACACACGCACACGCACACGCACACCCATACGCAAACACACAGGCACACAGGCACACACGCGCATACACACACACACACACACACGTGCACGCCGCACACGCCGCAGCACCCGCAGTACAAGCAGCACACGCGCACACGCATCCACGTACGCAAGCACGCATGCACGCACGCCAACGCGCACGCGCACGCACACGCACGCGCGCCCCGCACGCGCACGCACACGAGCACGCACACACGCAGGTACGCACACACACACGCACTTCGCATCAATCACCGTGCACTTAACGGGTTAAATTAACGCTGGGAAATTCAGTTATTAAGAAATTATGTCAATGTGTCGCGGTTTTGGTGTCTCAACTAACGAGGTTTTATCTAATACAATGTCCGTGCACCTAATAATGTCCGTGACTACTGTATTGCCGCCGCGAGTTTTTTCTAAACCGTTCTTTCTTAGCCATTTGGTGGGTGGGTCACATGGCCACAGTATAGGGTTGTAGCAGAGTCCTTGGCAGCTGCTCTACTGTACAGTTAACCGTCAACCAACAACACTTATAACCGACTCAGTCCTGGCGACACTCAACCTTCGGCATCGTATCGATTACGTGAATCCGATATGCCTAATTATGAAGCGTATTGATCCTATATAGCCGCATGTCTGCAATTTATTTGGCAAGAACACGTACCAATAATAATTAGCGACGTCTTTGGAAATATATCAACAGAACTGTCTTACCAGGTCAGGGAAGCATATTAAACATAATCAGCTACAGACATGTTTTAGATTATTTTCTCCAGAGTATATATGTGACCGGAGAAGAGAGAGGCTGATAAGAACTTTCGAATACTGCAGTGGAACCGGCACCGAGTCGCACAAGCACTTAATTTGGTGATTATTTCATAGAGCTGGTCATCAGGTCATGTTAGCACTAACCTACATCACACCCTTGATATGCTGTCGAAAACTACCAATCCCAAAAGTAACGAGGGAGTCAAGTACAACCGCAGTTAAGAAAATAACGGTGAC
Organism: Paraescarpia echinospica; assembly: GCA_020002185.1. Lineage (NCBI taxonomy): Eukaryota > Metazoa > Annelida > Polychaeta > Sabellida > Siboglinidae > Paraescarpia > Paraescarpia echinospica. Next base: position 36,252,413 of record CM034533.1, read on the forward strand.
ATATGTGACTGCCTTTACCAGAGATGAATATCTTTGTTCAGTTTGTAGGGAAAATGTCTACACTTATCTCATGGTGCCAGAACGAGGGTAATCCAGTCTATAGTCCGGAAAAACCGTATACATGTTTCTATGAGCAAAACAACTATTAGAGAAAGGAAGCGAACAACATATGCCACGCCATGTGGGTTTGGTGGATCTCACATCTGTCGTTCGTTTACATAAAGTAGCTTCCGTAGCTGTCATCAAGAAGATTAGCCCCCCAACCTCATAAATCAAACAAATGCTTTCGACTACAATATGCAAGACACCATTCAATCTGACAGAATAATATATAATACAAGTAATATGACACAAATGCTAACCTTGCTAGTTCTGGGATGGGACTGATAACCTATTTTGAGTTGGAAAAGGAACTTAACATGCACGCCTAATCCAAATTGCAAGATCCTTTGGAAGACTCATAAAGAGAGTATGGTCAAACAAGAGGTTGATAATGCATATAACACTAAAAGTCTATCATGATTGTAGTCATAGATTTACCACAAACAGGAACGAAAACCAAGCAACTCTCATCTCCTTTGCATGTGCATGATCCTTGGCCTGAAATGGCAGGGCAAAGACAGCAAGTTTAAGATTCTGCAAAGCTGCATGTCAACACCAGTGAACAACGTTCTACTACGCAAACGGACGTCTACGAGTGTCTAGGCACGTGCCACAGATCCCCAGTGCCCATCTTCTACGTAAAGTTAATTGGGGATAATCACCCAATACTACAGTAGGCAGATCTAAACTAAAACATGAAACTGAAAGAATATGGCATTGATCCTTTGCACAAGCAAACAAATTGCCATCGACAGATCCACCTGGCGAGCCAGTTTATTCTGGCCATTCAGCACCGACATCGAAGAGAAGTGGAGAAGTCAGGAGATGAAGCGTGCAAAGCATTGTACTAGAAATGTGCCGAATATTAAGCAACCATGATTAACATTGTAGCACGAGACATTCGCCGCTGACCACTACTATTACTGATAGCTTGTAGTCATTAAGATGGGATGAATGATTGACTTCCCGAAATAGCAGCAGGTTCTTGGTGTTGACACGATTGCAATTAACCTCAACATCCTCAGAAACAGGCACGCGATCTATTGGCAAAGTAAGCCGTCAGGACTAACTTGATACCAGCGCATTCTACATCACTATTACGGCTACCTATTACAGCCAATATTAATGACAAAACGAGGAGGCAAACACATTTGTGTGATTCTGTCACCAGCAGGTGGGGTTGCGGTTGAAACAGGCCGAAGATGAACGATTTCCGCACGGCTCTTTGTCGCCTCTAATGGCGACAAAGAGCCTCATAAAACCCGCAATACGTATCACCCGTCTTTCATCGATACCATTAAAACTGACCATATATGTAAGTGATCACCGGTACTGGATGTAAATCGTCCTACAGTACGCAGGTCTACTTACAGAGATGTATAATCAGTACACGATGCAGGAAGACAACACGCGCTGACTAGCTCTGTGTTATGCATGCTATTTGACTGATAGGTGCAGAATAACACTAGGCATTTACAGTTAGCAATTGGGTCGTTGTTTTATTATTTATAAGTGTTATATTAGAAGTGCTGCATACGCCCACAAACGATGGCAGCGCTTGTATTGTTAGCGAGGTGTTTGGGTTGTTTAGGCAAAACATGAGACATCGTCGAAGTGGAATAGATATCAAGAAAAATTGCGAAATAGTCAAACTAATGGACAGACGGACAGACGGACGGGCGGACGGACGGGACGGACGGACGGGACGGACGGACGGACACACGCACACGCACACGCACACCCATACGCAAACACACACGCACACAGGCACACACGCGCATACACACACACACACACACACGTGCACGCCGCACACGCCGCAGCACCCGCAGTACAAGCAGCACACGCGCACACGCATCCACGTACGCAAGCACGCATGCACGCACGCCAACGCGCACGCGCACGCACACGCACGCGCGCCTCGCACGCGCACGCACACGAGCACGCACACGCACACATGCAGGTACGCACACACACACGCACTTCGCATCAATCACCGTGCACTTAACGGGTTAAATTAACGCTGGGAAATTCAGTTATTAAGAAATTATGTCAATGTGTCGCGGTTTTGGTGTCTCAACTAACGAGGTTTTATCTAATACAATGTCCGTGCACCTAATAATGTCCGTGACTACTGTATTGCCGCCGCGAGTTTTTTCTAAACCGTTCTTTCTTAGCCATTTGGTGGGTGGGTCACATGGCCACAGTATAGGGTTGTAGCAGAGTCCTTGGCAGCTGCTCTACTGTACAGTTAACCGTCAACCAACAACACTTATAACCGACTCAGTCCTGGCGACACTCAACCTTCGGCATCGTATCGATTACGTGAATCCGATATGCCTAATTATGAAGCGTATTGATCCTATATAGCCGCATGTCTGCAATTTATTTGGCAAGAACACGTACCAATAATAATTAGCGACGTCTTTGGAAATATATCAACAGAACTGTCTTACCAGGTCAGGGAAGCATATTAAACATAATCAGCTACAGACATGTTTTAGATTATTTTCTCCAGAGTATATATGTGACCGGAGAAGAGAGAGGCTGATAAGAACTTTCGAATACTGCAGTGGAACCGGCACCGAGTCGCACAAGCACTTAATTTGGTGATTATTTCATAGAGCTGGTCATCAGGTCATGTTAGCACTAACCTACATCACACCCTTGATATGCTGTCGAAAACTACCAATCCCAAAAGTAACGAGGGAGTCAAATACAACCGCAGTTAAGAAAATAACGGTGACATATGTGACTGCCTTTACCAGAGATGAATATCTTTGTTCAGTTTGTAGGGAAAATGTCTACACTTATCTCATGGTGCCAGAACGAGGGTAATCCAGTCTATAGTCCGGAAAAACCGTATACATGTTTCTATGAGCAAAACAATTATTAGAGAAAGGAAGCGAACAACATATGCCACGCCATGTGGGTTTGGTGGATCTCACATATGTCGTTCGTTTACATAAAGTAGCTTCCGTAGCTGTCATCAAGAAGATTAGCCCCCCAACCTCATAAATCAAACAAATGCTTTCGACTACAATATGCAAGACACCATTCAATCTGACAGAATAATATATAATACAAGTAATATGACACAAATGCTAACCTTGCTAGTTCTGGGATGGGACTGATAACCTATTTTGAGTTGGAAAAGGAACTTAACATGCACGCCTAATCCAAATTGCAAGATCCTTTGGAAGACTCATAAAGAGAGTATGGTCAAACAAGAGGTTGATAATGCATATAACACTAAAAGTCTATCATGATTGTAGTCATAGATTTACCACAAACAGGAACGAAAACCAAGCAACTCTCATCTCCTTTGCATGTGCATGATCCTTGGCCTGAAATGGCAGGGCAAAGACAGCAAGTTTAAGATTCTGCAAAGCTGCATGTCAACACCAGTGAACAACGTTCTACTACGTAAACGGACGTCTACGAGTGTCTAGGCACGTGCCACAGATCCCCAGTGCCCATCTTCTACGTAAAGTTAATTGGGGATAATCACCCAATACTACAGTAGGCAGATCTAAACTAAAACATGAAACTGAAAGAATATGGCATTGATCCTTTGCACAAGCAAACAAATTGCCATCGACAGATCCACCTGGCGAGCCAGTTTATTCTGGCCATTCAGCACCGACATCGAAGAGAAGTGGAGAAGTCAGGAGATGAAGCGTGCAAAGCATTGTACTAGAAATGTGCCGAATATTAAGCAACCATGATTAACATTGTAGCACGAGACATTCGCCGCTGACCACTACTATTACTGATAGCTTGTAGTCATTAAGATGGGATGAATGATTGACTTCCCGAAATAGCAGCAGGTTCTTGGTGTTGACACGATTGCAATTAACCTCAACATCCTCAGAAACAGGCACGCGATCTATTGGCAAAGTAAGCCGTCAGGACTAACTTGATACCAGCGCATTCTACATCACTATTACGGCTACCTATTACAGCCAATATTAATGACAAAACGAGGAGGCAAACACATTTGTGTGATTCTGTCACCAGCAGGTGGGGTTGCGGTTGAAACAGGCCGAAGATGAACGATTTCCGCACGGCTCTTTGTCGCCTCTAATGGCGACAAAGAGCCTCATAAAACCCGCAATACGTATCACCCGTCTTTCATCGATACCATTAAAACTGACCATATATGTAAGTGATCACCGGTACTGGATGTAAATCGTCCTACAGTACGCAGGTCTACTTACAGAGATGTATAATCAGTACACGATGCAGGAAGACAACACGCGCTGACTAGCTCTGTGTTATGCATGCTATTTGACTGATAGGTGCAGAATAACACTAGGCATTTACAGTTAGCAATTGGGTCGTTGTTTTATTATTTATTGTTAGTGATGACCGGCTTCCCTGTTTGCAGGCAGGTCATCCAGTCCGACCGAATCACGTAAATTAAGCGTGACGAGTCTGGGTCGTATCGAATTCATAACGCCAAGTTATTTGCATAATGCTGATATGACCAGCTGCAGAGTTTAACACTGCTTTTTCATGCAATGTTTCTACATTCTGCTGTGAATGGTGAATGAGTGAGTGAGTGAGTGAGTGAGTGAGTGAGTGAGTCAGTGAGTCAGTGAGTCAGTGAGTCAGTGAGTGAAGGAGTGAAGGAGTGAGGGGGGAGGGATGGAGGGAGGAAGGAAGGAGGAAGGGAGGGAAGGAGACTAAAGGCTCCACACAAGGCTACTGATATTCCCTGTTAATTGTGTTTACGTGATTATGAATTCCTGTCAAGGCAATATTTTTCAACTCGATGATAAATACGTGGACACTCAGACATATTCTTATGGATGCCGATGGTCTTCATGTTGTTGACGGCCGTGTTGCATGTTTGTTGTTGACCGAAATAGAATCAAGATCAGCGTCATTTATTCGTTGACAATATTATTGCAGACAACGAATTGCAAGCAAGATTTCTGGCGTTGTTTTTTCCATTCGCCGGCCGCTCAAGGTTGTTATGGAAGCTTGATGCAAAGACAACCACCTTATGTAAGAGTGCCGTGACACATGGTAGTTCTGCAGAATGAGCAATTATGAAATCATATTTCAATTTAACATCGCAAGCTTATTGGCAATCGACTATCTTCCTCGTGTAAAATCTAACATCATTGCTGTGTCACATTCAATACATAATTGATACTCAGCAAAAAGAAACCTGACAAAGGATAATCAGGCAATGGCATCCATAAGTTCGAATCACAACAACAACAACAACAACAACAACAACAACATGACGGCCACATGGAGACAAATTGTACCATCAATGTTCGTCATTTTGTTACATGACGTCACAATCGACGCCGCAAAACATTTCATAAAATAGGTTTAACAAATACAATTATTCGTCATGATTGTGTCGTGTTTAAGTCCCCGTCACCAATGAGTACGAGTCGTTGTGTCTCTAACACGAAATCCAGCAGTTGAGTGCAGCTAACGAATATAGCTATACCCAGTAACATTTAACAAGATTTAACAAGATTGCCATCCAGAAAATTAACTCTTGATGGCAGATGGACAAGGAAGCCTTTTGGCTTATCGAGAGTCCAATACTTTTTATCTACTTGTATCCCGCCCTTTTAAGGTATGTGTCGATTTTATTTTTAAACATATTCACGCTACTAGAGCCAACACAATCAGGAGATAATCTGTTCAATTCCTTTGTGAGAATGAGAACTTTCTTATATCTAATATACACTGCTCCTTTACTAATGTAACTTTCTTAACTGATAAAAAATTCTATAGATATTTTCATAACCATTCAATATTTTAAACACTTCTATCTGATCTCATCTCAAACTCCTGGTCTCTAGTGTTGTTAAACCACATTCTTTTAGGCGTATTTCGTAAGTAAGATCCCTCAGTTTTGGCATAATTTTAGTTGCTCTCCTCTGTACTCTTTCTAGCTTATCTATTTCGCCTCCAAGCTTGAATACAATATTCTAAATGAGGCCTAACTATTGTTTTGTACAGTGGTATTATTAGCTCTTTATCCTTATACGTTATGTTTCGCCTAATTAATCCAAGGATTTGATTTCCCTTTGTAGCGGCAATACCGCATTACTCTGGAAACTTCATATCAGCACTAATGGTTAACCCTAAGTCCTTTTCTTTTACAGTAGTACTTAGTACAGAACCTCCCATTGTATGTTGTACATATTCGTTCCCATGTCATGTGGCATTTACATTTCCCAAAATTGAACAACATTTGCCATTTGTCAGACCATTTTATCAACCTGTCAAGATCGTCTTCGAAATGCTGTCTATCTCCATCACGTTTAGTCCTTCTAAACACGTTTGTATCATCCGCAAATTTCAACACCTTGCTAGCTATATCATCGTCCAAATCGTTGATATATATTAAGAGTAATATAGGTCCCAGTACTGATCACTGTGGTATCCCACTCAAAACCGATTTCCAGTTTGAAGCCTCCCCATCAACTACTACCCGTTGTCTTTTGTCAATTAGCCATTTTTCTATCCTGTTAATTAAACCATTTCCTAAGCCATGGGCCTTTAGTTTACGCAGTAACCTTTGATGTGGCACTTTGTCGAAAGCTTTTTGAAAATCTAAGTAGGTGATATCTACTGGTGATCCCTCGCCTACTCACTTAGTGATATCTTCCAAAAACATAACATATTTGTGAAGCATGACCTCGTTTTTAAAAACCCATATTCAGATGGGTTTAACAAGCTATGTTTTAAAAGAAAATCCACCATGTGATCTTTAATTAGTCTTTCTAATAATTAGCAAATCATTGATGTTAAACTCACTAGCTTATAGTTCTCTGACTTGTTTTTTCGAACCTTTTTTTAAATAACAGTATGATGTTTGCTTCTTTCCGTTCTAAAGGAACAACTCCCTTTTCTAATGACAAGTTGAAAACTGTTGCAAGTGGTATGCTAATTTGTTCTGCAATTTTCTATGGTAGTTTGGGCGGAATCCCATCCACTCCAGGTGATTTATTATCCTTCATATCCCTAAATGTTTTAGCTACCATTTCTGGGGTTACAATTAACTTTCCTAAATAGTCTGATTCTGCCCCCTCGAACTTAGCCTCTGGTACTGGCAGTGAACTAGTGTCTTCTCTGGTAAACACTGGTCTAAAATACTCATTCATGTCTTCTGCCATTAAGAATCCCTCTGATATTATATTTCCAGCACTATTTTCAAGAAGACCAACTTTATGCTGAACTTTCTCTTTGCTCCGAACATATGCATACAAACTCTTGCTGTCTTATTTTTATATTACAAGCTATTTTTTGTTTTTAGCTTCTCTTCGAATTTCGAATTTCAGTTGTAGCATGGTTTAGTGCTTCTTTATAAATGTTGTAGTCTTCGTCATTTCCAGTCCGTCTATATGACTTCCACATCATTTGTTTGTACTTAATTTTTCTAAAGGCTTCTTTCGCTAAGTATTTCTCTCTGGACAGGTTCCCTTGTTTTTTCAAGGGAACAAATTGATCGACGATGGACTCTATTTCACTTTTTAAGATAGTCCAGCATTCTGTTGCTGTTTTATTCTTCGGTGTGTTGTTCCAGTCTATCTTTACTAAATATTTGCTCATGTCCTTATACCTTCCTTTGTGAATATTTCTCCTGAACAGCTTTTTATTATTTCTTTTTGATTGTACTTTGATGGTAATATGTATCTGGTTGTGATCACTACTTCCCAGAGGCTCACATAATTTGACATTGTCAACTAATTAATTCTAGGAGGACAAAACTAAGTCTAACACATTATCACACCTCGTTGCCTCTAGCACATCTTGAGAAAGGAAGTTGTGTAGTACTAAAACTAAAAACTTGTGGTCCTCACTCCCCGTACTCTGTAGAGATTTCCATTGTATCTGACCATGGTTACAATCTCCCACAAAAATACAGTCCCGTTTGTTAACTTCCCTTATAGCGTTTTGTACTTTCTAATTATCTTCTATGCTTATGTTTGGACTTCAATAAACTAACCCCACCGTTAACATTGAGTTTCCTGTAACTATGTTACACCAAACAGCTTCTTAGCAATCTGCTTCTCTTTCTAAATTTATTTCATAAGCCTGGATAGATTCTTAAACATACAAAATAACTCCACCTCCCCTTCTTCCTATTATTTCTTTCCTGAACTTTGCTTTTGTTTACTATGCTCCTTGCATTTAAACAAACGCATTTATATCCTGATTCAGAACAGTTTTCCAGGCTGTTCTTTGCTGATTTATTTCTGCTGTCTAAAGCTATCTATGCCTCCAGTTTCAGGCTTCTCTGTAAATCCCCCTGCGAATCTGGTTTAAATAGATGTAGTGCTTTAATCGCCATCCTCTTGCAGTTTCTATATGTAGGCCCCCTTCCTCCCATTACTAGCAACATTCCTGAGAGAATAATCTGTTCGACTCCTGTCTTTTTAACTTCTTCATTAACTGTCTGTACTTCTGTACTACCCCAGTTATTCCCTCCCTGTCAGCATTATTTGTCCCTACGTGTACTAGTATAGACCCTCCCTTGCCATATACCTTCTCTACCCTTTCAGTCACATGTTCTATCCTAGCCCCCGGCAAACAAGCAACGACGTCCTCCCCTTCGCTTAGTGTCTTATCCGCCTTTCTCAGAATAGAGTCGCCCATAAACACCCTCTCTTTTCTCAATGCCCCCTCAATCACGGCCTCAGAGTAGCTCCTTCTCCGGTTTGTATCTGTCTGGTTGTAGTCTTGTTCCCCTGTCACAATCTCGTCCGTTCCATTCTTTCCTGACGCTGTTTCTATTGTCACCTTTCCTGCTATCATCGTCCCTCCCAACTTCTCTTCTGTCACATTTACTCTCACTTTCTTTCCTCCCATTGCATTTCCTTCTCTCCTCTCCCGTCTCTTTTCCCTCCTACCTCTTTCTCTACTGTTACTTTCTCCCCTGTCATTTTCACGCCTGTCACATTTCCTGCTGTCGATCCTCCAATTTCTTCCCCTCCGATCACCTTCCCTCCTCTCAGTCTCATTTCCTCGGTCTTCTTGCCACTACTCTGCTCCTTCAGTCTCACAGTATTCCCAACTCTCTCCCTGTCGTCTCTTTCCATTCTACTTGTCTCCTTGCTGATTCTCATCTCCATCCCCTTCACAATATATACCAATCTAGCTACCTCTTTCTCCAGACATTCCACCTTCCAACACCCCACGCACTGAAAGGTGAATCCCTCTTCCTTGGTCTCTGCCCATGATTTCCTACAGCCGGATAGGGCAAAATCCACCCAACTGTGGCAGTCGTCGCATACCAAGTGTCTGTTTGCCTTGACTTACCGCTTGCAAGGCGCCATATCAAAATTTATATGATAATAATAATATAATTAGCTATTTAAAATAGTTTAGTCAACTATGTTTACACTATTCACTGTGTATGTAGTATTTGCGAAGGCTATTTACTGTGCACAAATGTTACACTTTACGTAAGATTGCCTTGTTAATTTCGATTAAAGTTTTGGTTATAGGCACAGCTGACTATCTATCCTATCACAAATGCTAACGTTTCCGGTACTGACCTAATTTAATACTATCAATTACTTTACGCTAGATTGGCTGATTTATTTAAGTTATACCGCGCCCTAGCGAATACGTGGGACACTAGCTATATATTAGTAACATAATGCAGACAAGCGGGTAGCCAATCTCCAAGCAGAGGCGCGCTTCCGGTCATACGTTCTCTTTAACGAATATTTGCCACAGGATCTTTTTATATTTAAAAATGTACGCTGGCGTACTGATACACTACGTGGTAACGCCATCGTTTTTTTTCGACATTTAAACTGTGAACTGACGTAACGCGATATGGTTTCAAACAAAAAGCGATATAATTATATTTCTAGGTAAATATTCTACACCACAATAGTATTCAATTGAAATTGAGAGGTACACTTACACATATGAGGAGTTTACAACTTGAAATAAAGCTTTTGCACATCTCTATATCGATATATAAATACTTAATGCGTTTGTGGAATGTGGAAAGTGACCGTGTATGCGATTTAACTGGAAAGACAACAAGGCTCCTTTTTATTGAAACTACGTTACGTTATACATGTTCACAGTTGAAAGAGCGTAAACAATAATGACGTTGTTAAGCCTACAAACAAATCGTATCACTCCGCCAGCGTTTCCGCTACCGTCCATTTTGAATTTATAATCAAGTTGCGGCCGTAGCGTAAATAATAGGGTGGCGTAGCTTCACAAATGTGGCCATTTTAAAGTAATTATCATAATAATCACACTAATTACGATAATCTCAATAATCACAATAACTAAATCAAAGCAAGTGCACTGTCTGCATGTATATTACCTCTTTTGCATATTTGGTCAGAAACGCCCAAACCTACGAGTTATGCCGTCTGGGTTATGTTATCACGTTACTACATGTCACATTTCTGATCGTTTTTCAGTGTAATTATAATATCTCAAAACAAAATGTGGTCAGCGGTCAAAAACGGTGTACACCATGAAGATTAATAAGGTAATTACTCCAATGTCGTGGTTTACTAACCATGATGTGGAGCATGTTTGGCATAGTTAACACAACATAACCGTAAGTGTTGTGTCTTTGTTTTTACTCACCTTGGCTACTCATTCTTCAGACTCTTTGGTGTAGATCGATGTCTTCTCTATAGGTTGGTCTTCTAAAGAGTAAAAATACACATTAGATATAGTAAAATTCCGTGTGTGTGTGTGTGTGTGTGTGTGTGTGTGTGTGTGTGTGTGTGTGTGTGTGTGTGTGTGTGTGTGTGTGTGTGTGTGTGTGTGTGTGTGTGTGTGTGTGTGTGTGTGTGTGTGTGTGTGTGTGTGTGTCTGTCTTTGTGTCTGTATGTGTTTGTGTGTTTGAGTGTTTGTATGTTTGTGTGTGCGTGTGCGCGTGTGCGCGTGTGCGAGTGTGCGCGTGTGCGCGTGTGCGTGTGCGCGTGTGCGTGTGCGTGTGCGTGTGTGCGTGTGTGCGTCTGCGCGTGTGTGCGTGTGTGTGCGCGTGTGTGCGCGTGTGCGCGAGTGCGCGAGTGCGCGTGTGCGCGTGTGCGCGTGTGCGCGTGTGCGCGTGTGCGCGTGTGCGCGTGCGTGTGCTTGTGTGCGTGTTCGCGTGTGCGCGTGTGCGCGTGTGCGCGTGTGTGCGTGTGCGCGTGTGTTCGTGTGTGCGTGTGTGCGTGTGTGTATCTGTGTGTGTGTCTTTGTGTGTGTCTGTGTGTGTGTGTGTTTGTGTGTGTTTGTGTGTGCGTGAGTTCATGAGTGCGTGTGTGCGTGTGTGCGTGTGTGCGTGTGTGCGTGTGTGCGTGTGTGCGTGTGTACGTTTGTGCATTTGTGCGTTTATGTGTCTGGATGTGCATTTAATTGATCTGAATGTATTAATTTAGTATATGTATTGTGTGCATGGTACATGTTTAACAACATTATTTGCTGTTACACGTTAAATACGGGTGGGTGTACGTGTTTGCGTGCGTTTTTAATATATATATGTTTGTATGGCCATGACAGGTGTAGTCACAATAATGTGCAACACATTTTGGAAATCAGTGCACGCAGAAGAACATGTTGACAGATTTTATATCTTCGAACTGTGTATGAAAACTATCTGCAACACCGACACGACATGTACCATGCTTTCATCGATTTCAAGAAGGTTTGCGATAGAGTATGGCATACAGCATGCAACGCTACGGGGAACCATGAATAAATACAACACTTGTTTACGCTGGCCGGACAAGGACCCTGGCAGCAGAACGAAAAAGAAGAGTACTAGTGGATATGAGATGTTATTGAAATATCTTTCGCATCACATACACAGTTCATGTCACCAACGGGGAAATCAGAAATGTGATCAGTTGAAACATCGGACAACATGAAAACATCCTGTTTGCAGTCAGAAGATGCAATCAAACATGGTAAGGGAAAACACAAGATCTAATGGCCTGACAAAAAGCATCCTCCAATGCACAATGAGAGGGAAAAGAAGAGGAGAAAAGGCAAAAAAGACCGACAAAGGTGGAAACAGATCGTGCGATTATCGTCAGAGGTGCCCCAACAACAACACACATTACGGGATAGGTGAGATGAGGAGCGTGTGTTTGTGGAGCGCGTGCGTGCGTGTCATCCGAAGTCATTGTAAATAATAGGGCTGTTAAGTCTGGTAAATAGCCCGCGGGTTTCGCCAAGTGTCTTATAAATATAGACTAACATCGGTTCCAAAGAATGGCTCGAAGTAAGTTGACCCACACACGATAGACATGCGTATACGGTCAGTAATCCAATTACAATTTGGAGCTCGTTCGGCCTCACCGCATCAACCCCACCAGTCCGTTACAATATATTTCCAGATATTCGTTTACTCAGCATAGTGAACTGCAGTTATCTCGACAGTACGACAATGGCCAGGTTCTCTCAAATTACAATCCCATGCATCATCACAATGCTGCCCCGCCTACCAATACATCTCAACCGAGAACAATGTAATCTGACCCATCGAACTAGTAAGTCACAGACACATTGCAAACACTTACCTGTCCACAGCACAACGGCGAATTAATGAATGACGCCGCACCTGCAGTGGACTTGTCTTGTGATCGATCGGTTTATTGATTCCCATTAATCGCGCGCATTCACGAGCCTGCGTGACCATAGTTATGCTGCGGGAGGATGACGTAATACGCTGACCCCTAGGGCTGAACGTGCGGCGTCTCTTTGAGGTACATTTCATCTAATGACTCATGTATCACGGATTTAGCAGCATCATAGGCCAATTTGATACATATGATGATTAACTCGGCGACCAGCTGTGAAGACGTGTCGAGCAGAACAGCGGTGCTTAGTTCGTAGGCGGACAGCCACAGTCGCATCGACAGCAATTTTGTTTACAATCCAGATATTTTCGCGAATTTTTGCAGTTTCAAATCAACTAAGCCAGTTTACGACATGCAATGATAACTTAAACGGGCCTCCACAATTCGATTTTTCGCTCGTCTCTTTTCAAATTAATTTTACAAAAAAAACCTACACAGTGTCCACTTCTACACGCACGATCGTCTGTGCAACGTTTGCATGTACCGTTGGTGGAGCGCTGTAGCGCCTCTAGAGGATAGAGCATCGGACTCTCAGTCGACAGACCCCGGGTTCGAATCCTGTGCTGCCGTTTCGAACTTTGGGCAAGTTCGTTCTCTCTACTTTCTATCCATTATGAATGAGTACCTGACTGTAGACAGTGGTGGCTATTTGTGTACGAATAGTATTGGCTCATTAATTGCAGCGTGGCTAAATGTTTTCCAGAGAAGACGAGATGGTAATCGATTGAACTTATCTTGCAGGGTGTAGAGTGTAAAGCGATTTGAGCAGTCCTAAGATTTGGATACTGCTCTGTACAAGAACTTACCTTTACTTTTTGTAAAGTCATCAGACGAACTATTATATTATTTAATTACGGATCCAGAATGAGTTGAAGTGATCACCAAAATGAAAATATTCATGGAAATAGTTATGCATATGTTTTGTGTTGATGTTTTGGACATTCCTTAGTCTATTCTCAAAAATGTTGTGACGAAAAATTTCAGTCAGTTGAAGGATAATTGTTGGAAATTAGCTTTGACAATATATCAAATGTAGCGACCAAAGTAAATGATTTAGAAACTTTAAAGACATTTATGTTTTGTATTAAAATAACTGCGGATATTAGTTCAATCTATTCACAAACGATGTCCATATTTGGGCTAAACAGGTTGGACAAGCAGCTTTAATGACAGTAATTTACAAGCAATTAAATCATAAAGCAACGAGAATGGTTATGTTAAATCCATAATATATGTTTTGATCTATTATATGATATCAATTTGCCGTTCTGTTCTGTTCTGTACTGCCAGTTTGCATATTGTACTGCCAGTTTGCAGCAAATTTACTTAATTGGCCCATACGTCTCCAAGAATGTGGCTATACGCCACATTCTTGGAGACGTATGGGCCAATTAAAAGTAAATGATTTAACAATTATAGTAATTATTAGCCGGACTGTCTGTACGTTATGTACTTCTGGAACCTCAGACTGGCGTAAAGGACCCAGCTGACTGGTGAAAGCATATGCGGCATGATCATTTGTGCCGTTTACTCTTCCGAAACGCAACGCCCACGAGTGTCCGTCTGCTGTCCGGAAATGGATTACCGCTGGATGAAGTTTGACTTGATTGCGTTCATGACAAAAGACGTGATATGATTGGTACAAGAAACATATGTTATAGTTCACATTTTAAATCAATTAGATGATAATTTCATTCCGAATGAATGCACAAGACATGCAATATTGAGTTTAAAAGCTAAAATACAAAGATCAAAATAATTATCTCGCGTTCGTACAAGCAGGTTGCTGATGTCCGATTTGATTTTGTTGCAATAGAATGTCCTGATTTCCGTATTGAACGTAAGGCAACAATTACATAGGTAACGTCGCTTATAGGAGTTGTTTTCAAGAAATGTTTACTCGATTGATACGGAAATTCAGATGAAATAAACAATAACAAAATGTATATACTGTAATATTTGTAAGTGTTTTATTGATTCCATTAACGTATACAGACGTAGGAATTTGATATGCAGGCAACGGCATTATTGAGTCAGAAAGATTTTTTACATGCTGATGGTGGTGACAAATATACATGATTTATTAGGATATTTCTGGCAATACCATGACATTGTATATAGTCAATGAAGTTAATTGATACCGTAAGTTATTATAGTTTCAGATACATTATGCGATATTGTTGTATGTGAAATACGCGAACGTAGCCAATAAACAAAAACATTAGCCAAAACTGAAAATAATACTGTTCGCAATATAGACATTGGCCTTCATAGTGATCCCAGGTTTGTATTTCTCAAATGGAAAAATCGTGTTTATAACACATTCGATACTTGAGTCGTGTTCAGCGTCGTACACCTGTATCTACTGCTAAAATAATGTCAACTAGCTTAAATGCTTAAACTCTAGCGTATGCAAATTTGCGTGGCAACTGTTGTACTAATGTGTAGAGCGCAGTGATGCAGTGGATAGAGCATCTGATTCTCTATAAAGGTCTCAAACAATTACACTGGTTACCTGTTACCAATTGAATTCAATTTAAAATGTCCACTCTTGCATGTCGTGTTCAGCACAGCAGCAATCCTATTTTCCTGCGTCTGTCTGTTATGTCCATGCAGCTCAAATCATCTCTCTCAGTCACAACATGTCGTTCCTAAAAATAAGCTTTTAATATGGGCAAGCAAGCACCCACCATCTGGAACTAGTCTCTCATTGCTTTAAAATCATCATGACAGTCGCCTCCACCATATCTTGATTTTCTTAATGATTCTGGCTTATTGTTCTTTTTGAGCTCAGATCTTGAGGATTTACGCGCTTCAGAAATGTGTTTTTATTGTTACTGACATTGGTATTGTTATTAGTTGACAAGTGAAGAACAAAAACGTGCTGAGTAAAACTTGGTCCGCTCGGCAAAGTTTAGACTCATTCATGGCTGTGAGCCCATGACCAACCCAGCCCATGCTGTCCCGTTACTGGATTGTATCCAACGAGATAATGAGAAGTGTTTTAAGCACATCATGCCAACGATCATGCCGTGGGTTCATTGGACCCGCTGGCAACAAGAACGAGTTGTTTATGTTTTGAGCTGAGTCGTTATCACCATATCAACATATAAACAAGCCACCAACTCGCCACACAATGCTGTTAGTTTTACCAATACCAAACAACGGAATGACTTGTTCACACCAGTGTATGCATAATTTGCTTTTGAATTGCCATCGACGTATGATAGTCTAGTTATTGTGGCTCCGGTGATATCGACATTTATAGTGTAATAATGGAAGTCTCCCTGACCATGTCATGACTAGCATTTTCTATATGCAATGATATGTCAAATAAACACCTTTGACTGAGTTACTACGGCGTTTTCTACGACAGGATAACCTCGAGTAACGCATTCCATGACGTGACTGTCAGCTAAGTAATACTTGTAATCGACTGCTAATACCACATTGCCTACACCTTGTGTTCATAGTCCCCGGTCGTTCGCTTTCCTCCGTGTACCCTCCCCACTCCAAACCTCCAGTGCCTCCATATAGACATCTTCTCTTATTATCAAACAAAAATCAAACCGTGACATTTACAAGACGCCACTCCAACCGTCGTTACTCATGGCGCCGCATAGATTGTTCTAGAAAGCAGGTTAGTCTTAAGTTTCGATTTAAAAACAGTGTCCGCCGGTGTTGTTGGTATTACACGGTAGGGTAAAAAGCTCCATAGAGTTGAGGCTGCCAACCCAAACGACTGGTCAACCCAGTGACGCCTTGCACGCTTGGGGCCACCACACCGATCACCCCTGAGACGCCTTGCTTGTGGGAATGTTGTTGATTTGCGTTTACTGGAGCGCAACGATCTAACTGGTTGGCTTCCCTTGACACAGTTTCCGATATATTCAGGTGCATGGCCGTTCAGTAAGTGACGTACGAGGAGCAAGATCTTGAACTCCACTCGCACCACTAACGGCAGCCAGTGTAGTAGTACAGGCGTTCGTCCCAGCAGCCACCTCAATGTTTCAAGCTATTCGTGTCGTACACTCAGTATAAACGTCAAACTTTTGCTGTCTGTTAACTCAGTAATCTTTGTCCACTCCATCTTCTCACGTCTACGGTGGTGCCGTCATACTGTAATCGAAAAGCCAATATACGTCATAAGCATCTTCCGCCAAAACCATGTACCATGTTAAATAATATCTCAACACGTGTTCACACTGTGAGCATATGTCCACAAGACGTTTACAAAAATCGCAGCTTCAGAAGTAATGCAGTGGCATTTCCGTTCACTTACGTTTTGAAATGTCATAAACAATGTTTATGCTTTATGTCTTTGCTAAACGCAAACCTTTCTCATTGCCTTGGATGTTCAAAATAGTTCTCCTTATTATTTACGTAAGCTGTCAAGTGAAAATGTATTAGGAGCGCGCGTAGACTCTCAATTGAGAGAATCCGGGTTCGAATCCTGTGCGGCGGTGTCGAACCTTGGGCAAGTTCGCTCACATTACGTTGCTCCAATGCACTCAGCTGTATGAATGAATACCTGGCTATAGACAATGGTGGAATAGTCTTCGCGCATTAATTGCAGCGTGGTTGAATGCTCAGAGAAGTCGAGATCGTGTTCGATAGAACAAATCTGCCAGGAAGACATAAGGACTGCATACTGCGTTATATAAAAATTCTACCTTTCTAATAACGCATCTTCTTAATTACATTTTATTAAGATTCTGGGAGCCAAAGAGCTGTGTATTTTAATATTTATCGTTATTGACATCTGACGTAATAGACGTGACCGGAAACAGTGCTGTGTCGTAACATCATAGAAGAGGCTGTAATTGTTTTGTCACCGTAATCCGACATACCATCATTACAAATTGTTTCCAGTTTTCTCAGAATTTGTTTATATAATTATGGCAAGATGACGTCTGTGAAATTGGTGTTATTACTCTCGTTGTCTAGATAAAACGTATCATAGAATTGATTGATAGTTCACGCTTATATCAATATGGATTTTCTTGTTATTCGTATGATAGTCACAAACAACATGGATACAGTGATGCGGTTATATAAGTCATTCCTTTGTTATTGATGCATTTATTGTAGGCACATCTAAAGGTTTGAATTGCCCGTCATATAGACATTTGCCTCCTGCCTAGCGTCGTATGACGTCATCATACACATATGACATCTCGTAGTTTCCCTCGTCTTGAGATTGATTGGCGTTTCTGTTTTTCTTTAATTACACGCGTGATAATTGTCTTTTGAATTATATCCACATTGCTTGTTTACAACAAAATAGCCTGGGAAGGAATTAACATGGCAACAACGGACACCTGTCATGGTTAGTACGTTGCGTCGATGTTGTGTTGCCGAACCGCCGACTCCTACAAACAGTTTTTTATTTCTATCGCATTCTATACCCAGTTTTATAATAAATAACAAAAGGAGGGTTGAGGGTTGTGTGCCAGTTTGACATCGAACTGGTTATGCACTATATGCAAAGGATGTACAGGCGATGGACTACTTTATTGCGATCATGACAATCAACTGAATTATATTACACCCAGTTTTATGTCAGGTTACAGCCGTTTAAACTCGTGTGATATGTGTAGCTTTTAGACGCCGATATGTCAGATGAAATTGATGAATTTACGCACCATAAGTAATTATAACCGAATATTTTAATATGTTAACCAAAAACTAAAATACTGCACAGTAAAGCTCTGCGTGGGTCGGGTTTTGGCCCGCAGCCCGGGCCCGCGGGCTGGATATTTTTATTTGTTGCGGTGCGGGTTAAGTTTCAATTTGTGTGGGGCGGGGCGGGCTGTGGGCTAGGGCACTGCGGGTCGAGGCAGTCTGCGGGCTAGTCATTTCTACATGCGGGCTATTGCGGCCTGACTTTTGTAACTCATTTTGCTCGTCAACAGTAGCCTTAAGTGAACGATATGGTTAAAGACTATAAAATAACCATATTTTGTATAATTCAGCTTGTTAATATTGTAAACAACAATGATTAATAAAGATTATGTGTTTTAAATGATACTATGGCATCTGCAAATTGCATGGCATCTGTTGTGGGTTGCGGGGCGGGTGCGGGCTGACTTTTGACTAATTACTGCGGGGTGGGGCGGGCTGCTGGTCAAATGACATAGTTGCGGGGCGGGTGCGGGTTCAAATGTCCAGCCCGCGGAGGGCTTTACGGCATACAAGTATCGAGGACGCAAGTGAACCACCGCGGCACTTGAGCTTGATACATGTGCTGCCACCTGCACGGAACTGAAAGATGATTCTCGATGTAACTTTCAGTTGTGTAGATGTGGCTTATCACATAATTGGGAATATGTGCAGACATACACACACACGCACGAACACACGCACGCGCACGCGCACGCGCACGCGCACGCGCACGCGCACGCACACGCACGCACGCACACATAGACCCGGCACACCTGTAATAATGTAAGTTGTAACACAATTATGAATGCCAACTCAATACGAGTGTGTCTTTTATTTATTTATCATAACCACCGCGACATCGACACCGTCGAGCCCGAGGTCATCGGGCTGACATACAATGATACACTGATGCAAAATATTAGAAATAATACACCAATGCATGTTACTACTATTTTACACTATTTTATCTTTTGAATTGTCGTGTGCCATGCCTGTTCCATCGTGCACAGTGAAGTATGTTCATTGCAGCGGTATTCTATCGATGTTCCTCTGCACATTTCTCCCAAAATAAACACATGTCACGGCAGAGATGGTCTTCATCCGTTACGAAGTTGATATTGTTTATAAATAGCTGTAGGTTTGTTATCTTCGTCAACAAGAGAGTTCCAAAAGAGCTGTTTATTTCTCTCTCGTACACAAGACAGCGTATTCAGTTGAACAAGCACTTAAGACGTTTTATAACCACTGGATGTTCTCCGGCGAACATGAAATCTCGAGTGTGAGCATGGAGTTGAGTATGCGTTATATCCTCGGGCCCTGGTCTAATCCAGCACAATACTTGTCTTGCGTTTCTCCTTTTTTGTTGTCTCTTTCAAAAAGTATATACGAAAGTTTGTCCAGTTTCTTGACAACGTATCTTAAACTAATTTTACATCGAAAATTTTAATACGGAAATGCAGAAAATAGACGTGCAAGTCTGAAAGGTAAATAACTGTCAAACATCACTCTACGAATCGACAATTGTGATGATGCTATCCACGTCTTCGTGTCAACTAGAATATTTTTTATTGAGATTCATTTTGAAAGTCTGCTTCAAAACCGCGGCCACCCGTCGTTGAAATTGTAACCAGAATAGGATTCGCTAATCAGCATAACGAGGCAGTTTAAGTCAGACAACACGCCCATTTCTTGCACGGCGATTTCGCTCCACAATGAGTCGGTTAATAAAAGGTCATTGGTGGCGTTACTCGTCTTCATCCACGTGCGTTTTATCACTATCCTTCCGCCGATTAAAACAACTCCTTTAATTTAGACTATTTTCCGTAATACCGTCACATATATATTGAACAAACACATAACTATATATTGTTAAACTGTTTTTAGGAAAAGTATAATTATATATAATTATAATATTGCAGCAGTAATTTTTTTTCACCTAACCACAAGACAATAACTGAATAATTATCATGGTCCATTCTGATTAAAAGTAACACGGAATGAAGACATTTGCCTCGATACATATTTTGAAACTTGCCATTGATTGTTGACATGAAAACGGAATACAGGGCACGTCTTTGTTAGGTAACCGAACCATTGGTTTTTCTCTTGGTTTCACTCAAGCCAGAATAGTCATCTCTGATAATCAAATGGGTATTGCGATCAGTGGCTTTTCAAAACTGACGTATCTGCAGACATTTGATGAACCTACAGTGTCAATACAAGCGACTAGTATGTTGAACGTTGTCTTTACACATGCGGATAGCACGTTTATAATGATTGAATTATTTAAGCACGTGTGCACACATGCACACGCACACACATGAACTCACACACATCCACGAACACACACAGAGGCAAGCGACTAGTTCGTTGAACGTTGTCTTTACACGTGCGAATAGCACGTTTATAATGATTGAATTATTTAC
Source organism: Paraescarpia echinospica (assembly GCA_020002185.1). Classification (NCBI taxonomy): domain Eukaryota; kingdom Metazoa; phylum Annelida; class Polychaeta; order Sabellida; family Siboglinidae; genus Paraescarpia; species Paraescarpia echinospica. Next base: position 36,273,195 of record CM034533.1, read on the forward strand.
ACACGCGCCCACACACACACACACGCACGCATGCACGCACGCATACCCACACGCACACACATGAACTCACACACATCCACGAACACACACAGAGGCAAGCGACTAGTTCGTTGAACGTTGTCTTTACACGTGCGAATAGCACGTTTATTATGATTGAATTATTTACACACGCGCCCACACACACACACACACGCACGCATGCACGCACGCACACCCACACGCACACACATGAACTCACACACATCCACGAACACACACAGAGGCAAGCGACTAGTTCGTTGAACGTTGTCTTTACACGTGCGAATAGCACGTTTATAATGATTGAATTATTTACACACGCGCCCACACACACACACGCACGCATGCACGCACGCACACACACGCACACACACATGAACTCACACACATCCACGAACACACACAGAGGCAAGCGACTAGTTCGTTGAACGTTGTCTTTACACGTGCGAATAGCACGTTTATAATGATTGAATTATTTACTCACGCGCCCACACACACACACACACACGCACGCATGTACGCACGCACACACACGCACACACATGAACTCACACATACACGCACGCACACACGCACACACACGCACTCCTTCAGTCTAAACTATTTTCAGCCCTATCTTCACAAATGGGATATATACATATATATATATATATATATATATATTATATATATATGTGAACCAAATATTTAACTATACAAAATTATATTAAAAAATATTGAGGGCAAGCATAAACATAACTGAATAATGTTTGCAATGACGATATTTGTCTCGATTCATATTGTGTATCTTGCCATTGATTGTTGTCACGATTATTGGACACGTCTACATAAAGTAGCCGACATGTTTGTTTTTCTCACAGTTCCACTCAAGCCAGAGAAACATTCTCTGATAATCAAATGGATATTGCGATCAGTGGCATTTCAAAGCTGGCGTATCTGCAGACACTTGATGAACCTACAGTGTCAATACAAGCGACTAGTTCGTTGAACGTTGTCTTTACACGTGCGAATAGCACGTTTATAATGATTGAATTATTTAAACACGTGTGCACACACGCACACGCACACGCACACCCATTCGCACATACACACGCGCACGCGCGCGCGCACACACACACACACACACACACACACATATACACACACATATACACGCAGACAGACAGACAGACAGACAGACAGACAGACAGACAGACAGATAGACGGACAGACGGAGAGACAGACATACACGCGCACACGCGCACACGCGCACACGCACACACGCACGCACGCACACACGCAACACGCACACACGCACACACGCACACACACACACAAACAAACAAACACACACACGCACACACACACACACACACACACACACACACACACATGAAGGAATTTTCACTCACTCCGTCTGTTTACCACATCGCCTATTCTGTCAAAAATAATTGTTATATCTCGATTATTGTTATTATTATTATCATACTATATCCCATGCCTAACATTTTCAGACAACTATTAGTTCTACATTTAATTGAACTACTTTAGCATTTAACTGAAAACATTAAATTAAATTGTTAAGCAATTAAGACACTACAATATGTCAATGTGTATATTTTCGTATATCTAGAGGTATGTAGTTCGCTGATATGGAATACCTTCAAAATATAACCTAAGTGTAACATCACTCAAAGTCGTGCTTACCCAAAGGAATCAATGTGACAGTCCGGAAATACATTTTGTTTAAATGTAACATCATTAAGTGGCGAACTGGGGATATGTCTCCTCATCTGCAAAACAACCGCAGTAGTCCAAATGGAAGTACTCGAGTAATTGTAAATTATTGCCGCGTAGCACCCTGACACTCGGAAGAAACGTTTACTTATGTGCAGTCATGTCTGATTTATTCGAGTGAAAAAAGTAAATAGAGCGATAAACTGGCGGTTGTGCAGTGCAACGTCAGCGTCGGCCTAGTATTTTGCTACAGGACAAGCAATTCAAACCGGCCTCGCTTGCGTTGTGGCTGTGTCTTCTGTCGCTTTTTGCATTCGATCTAGGAGCAATTGGTTTTTACAATTACATACATTTGTTCTTAAACTCGTTACCTTTGATTGTGTTATTTCTGCTGTCGCCAATGACACCACTTCCCGGTAATGCGAACTTAACGCTACAGTGACTCCCTCTGGAGTGTGGCACACCACTTAATTCATCCACTGTTGCCCATGTGAGCAGCAATTAAATCATCAGAGAAAACTTACATTTGCGATGTTAATAATATGTGATGTTCGTAATATATCGATGATTGGTGTATGGGAGGCCAATGGTCACAAGGCGAGTGAACGTAGAAAGAAGTAAATGAACCTCGGCACGTGGAAGGAGAAACGGAT
>CM034533.1:36280750-36283250 GCA_020002185.1 Paraescarpia echinospica
ATATAAAATGGAAATCTCGACAGAGTATGGGTAGTGAGGACCACAAGTTTTTAGTTTTAGTACAAGATAGTTTCCTTTCTCAACATGTGCTAGAACCAACCAGGGGAGAGAATGTGTTAGACTTAGTTTTGTCCTCACAGAATGAATTAGTTGACAATGTTAAATTATGTGAGCCTCTGGGAAGTAGTGATCACAACCAGGTACATTTTACCATCAAAATAAAATCAGAAAGAAATAATAAAAAGCAGTTCAGGAGAAATGTCCACAAAGGAAGATATAAGGAAATGAGGAAATATTTAGCAAAGATAGACTGGAATAATACACTGAAGAATAAGGCAGCAACAGAATGCTGGAATATCTTAAAGAATGAAATAGAGTGCATCGTAGATAAATTTGTTCCCTTCAAAAAACAAGGGAAGTATAAACAAATGATGTGGAAGGCTTATAGACGTACTGGCAATGACGAAGACTACAACATTTATAAAAAAGCACTAAACCAAGCTACAGCTGAAATTAGAAATTCAAAGAGAAGCTATGAACATAAATTAACTTGTAATATAAAACATGACAGCAAGAGTTTTTATGCGTATGTTCGAAGCAAACAGAAAGTTCAGGATAACGTCAGTCCTCTAGAAGATAGTGCTGGAAATATAATATCAGAAGGATTCTTAATGGCAGAAGACCTGAATGAGTATTTTAGTTCAGTGTTTACCAGAGAAGACACTAGTTCACTGCCAGTACCAGAGGCTAAGTTCAAGGGGGCAGAATCAGACTAGTTAAGACAGTTAATTGTAACCCCAGAAATGGTAGCTAAGAAAATTAGGGCTATGAAGGAAAATAAATCACCTGGAGTGGATGGTATTCCACCCAAACTACTATTGGAAATTGTAGAACAAATTAGCATACCGCTTGCAGCAGTTTTCAACTTGTCATTAGAAGAGGGAGTGGTTCCTTTAGAATGGAAAGAAGCAAACATTATACCGTTATTTAAAAAAGGTTCGAGAAACAAGTCAAATAATTATAGACCAGTTAGTTTAACATCGGTGATTTGTAAATTATTAGAAAGACTAATTAAAGATCACATGGTGGATTTTCTTATTAAACATAACTTGATAAACCCATCTCAACATGGGTTTCTAAAAGCGAGGTCATGCTTAACAAATCTGTTATGTTTTTTGGAAGATATCACTAAGTGGGTAGATGATGGATCACCAGTAGATATCATCTACTTAGATTTTCAAAAAGCTTTCGACAAAGTGCCATATCAGAGATTACTGCTTAAACTAAAAGCCCATGGCATAGGAAATGGTATAATTAACTGGATAGAAAAATGGCTGATTGACAGAAGACAACGGGTAGTTGTTGATGGGAAGGCTTCAAACTGGAAATCAGTTTTGAGTGGGGTTCCACAGGGATCAGTACTGGTACCTATATTATTCTTAATATATATAAACGATTTGGACGATGATATAGCTAGTAAGGTGTTGACATTTGCAAATGATACAAAAGTATTTAGAAAGATTAAAAGTGATGGGGATAGACAGCATTTACAAGATGATCTTGATAGGGTGATCAAATGGTCTAAAAAGTGGCAAATGTTGTTCAATTTTGGGAAATGTAAATGCCTTCACACAGGACATGGGAACGAATATATAGAATATACAATGGGGGGGAACTGTACTAAGTACTACTGTAAAAGAAAAAGACTTAGGGCTGACAATTAGTGCTGACATGAAGGTTTCAGAGCAGTGTGGAATTGCAGCTTCAAAGGGAAATCAAATCCTGGGATTGATTAGGCGAAATATAGCGTATAAAGAAAAAGAACTAATAATACCGCTGTACAAAACAATAGTTAGGCCTAAGTTAGAATATTGTATACAAGCGTGGAGGCCATACCGCAAGAAGGACATAGATATGCTAGAAAGAGTACAGAGGAGAGCGTCTAAAATGATACCAAAACTGAGGGATCTTAGTTATGAAAAACGCCTAAAAGAATGTGGTTTAACAACACTAGAGACCAGGAGACTGAGAGGAGATCAGATAGAAGTGTTTAAAATATTGAATGGTTATGAAAATATTGATAGAAATATGTTTTTTTCAGTTAAGAAAGATATAAAGACTAGAGGACATAAAGTTACATTAGTAAAAGAGCAGTGTAGATTAGACGTGAGAAAGTTCTCATTTTCACAAAGGACTGTGAATGAATGGAACAGATTATCTGATGATTGTGTGGGTGCTAGTAGTGTGAATATGTTTAAAAATAAAATCGACACATACCTCAGAAGGGCTGGATATATGTAGATAAAAGGGTTGGAATCTCGATAAGCCAAAGGGCTTCCTTGTCCACCTGCCATCTAGAGTTAATTCTCTGGATGGCAATCTTGTTAAATCTTGTTAAAAGACCGCACGGGATGGCGGACACTTTGGGCGGATTTACTGCAACACTAATATGTCCCCAGACGTTTTCATGACGCATCATCATCACCAAGCGAAGGTGTGA
>CM034533.1:36288250-36330750 GCA_020002185.1 Paraescarpia echinospica
AAGTTGTTTAAACGAGAACTGCATGCGAAAACGATTGAAATAGCAGATGTCATGCAGCCCTTTTAGTATGATGTATAGGTATATGTAAAGATTTTGGTAGTGAACGCTTGACGGAGGTCTTCTTCACTTCACTTTCCCATAACCCGTAAGGATCGTTGGGGCACCATTGACGGCTTTTTAGCCAGCACTCTCCACGTTTCCCTGTTCTCCACAGCCCTCTGGGAATCAGCTAACTCAAGTCCTGTCCACTCTCTGATATTGTCTTCCCACCTCTTCTTTTCTCCTCTCTTGCAAGTACCTTGTAAGACGGTCTTTGCAAGGCCAGATGATCGTGAGACGTGGCCGTACCACTTCAGTTTACGCGTCTTGACTGTTGTAAGCAGGTCTTCGTAAGGTTCGATGGCTTGTTTGATATTGTTGCGAACGTGTTCGTTAGTAACATGCTCTTTGTATATTATGTAAGATCGACCGATGGCGATAAAGATTACTCGATTTATTGAATGTGTCAACGATTACGCTTGTTATTGTGTCGATTGTTTATGCCAGATTTTTTTGATGGACCCTGTATTGGTACAGACATTTAATAAAAACAACACAAAAAGCTAATATTTCAATCTAGATAAATAAATAAATCTAAATAAATTTGGAATTCGGCCTCATGGCGTTTGGCGGTGTTTTATTCGGACCCAAGAAAGACACCACACGAATCTTAATGAAAGGCAGTGTTTCAACATTAGTTATACTATATATATACCCACTTGATTTCTGACTATAATTATTTGAGCCAAATAAAGAAAATTATGTCTGCCTTCCTGCGTGCGTGCGTGCGTGCGTGCGTGCGCGAGTGCCTGCCTGCCTGCCTGCCTGCCTGCCTGCCTGCCTGCCTGCCTGCCTGCCTGCCTGCCTGCCTGCCTGCCTGCCTGCCTGCCTGCCTGCCTGCCTGCCTGCCTGCCTGCCTGCCTGCCTGCCTGCCTGCCTGCCTGCCTGCCTGCCTGCCTGCCTGCCTGCCTGCCTGCCTGCCTGCCTGCCTGCCTGCCTGCCTGCCTGCCTGCCTGCCTGCCTGCCTGCCTGCCTGCCTGCCTGCCTGCCTGCCTGCCTTCCTGCCTGCCTGCCTTCCTGCCTGCCTGCCTGCCTGCCTGCCTGCCTGCCTGCCTGCCTGCCTGCCGCCCTGCCTGCCTGCCTGCCTGCCTGCCTGCCTGCCTGCCTGCCTGCCTGCCTGCCTGCCTGCCTGCCTGCCTGCCTGCCTGCCTGCCTGCCTGCCTGCCTGCCTGCCTGCCTGCCTGCCTGCCTGCCTGCCTGCCTGCCTGCCTGCCTGCCTGCCTGCCTGCCTGCCTGCCTGCCTGCCTGCCTGCCTGCCACTGTCCGCTATCTGTCCAGCTCCAGTACGTACCTGATGAACGGCTTATAGATGCACACAATTGCCGCGAGGAGAAAGACGAAGCCGATCATCTTCTTGGCGAAGGCCTTCGTGCACAGTCGCTTGCGGTGGGACGGGCGACATACGGCGACGAAGCGCTCGGCCGTGAAGACGACGACGAGCCAGACGGAGATGAACCGGAACATGTAGGACATGTATAGGAAGAAGTGACAGACGCCATTGATGTTGGTCACGTGATAGCGATGGTTGCCCGGCCAGCGAGGCAGGCCCCGATTGAGCCAATCAAAGAGGACGTACGTGAGAAGGACGATGAGGTCAGATGCCGACAAGGTTACCAGGTAGTAGCTGGATGACAGACGACGCATCACCTTCGACGTGAACACCTGTCATAATAATAATAATAATAATATATATATATATATATATATATATATATATGCTCCTGCCTGAGATAGTTAAGTGGTTACCAATTCTCCAGATTTACCACTGTAAATGTAAATGAGTGGTGTGTTGCTCAAGGGTAGGTCTAAGTTAGTAGAATATATTTTATTACGCGCCAAGTTATACTTAATAATAATAATAATAACAACAACAACAATAATAACTGATGTATATGAAAGCAATTAAAATTTGTTTTAAAATAAATGAACAAAACATCAAAAATGGCTACCTTGACGGAGATGAGGTTGCCGAAGATGCCAATAACGATGATGACGGGCGTGACGTAGGCGTAGATGTCGCGGCCCGTGCTGTGCATGTGCAAGCCGCCGATGTCGTGCGTGACGGCCGCAGTGCCCTGGTCGTGGACGCCCATCAGCAGCGACCCGTTGATGTCGTCACACCCCTTGTGCGAGTCGATGGCAGTGTTCCACGCGGAACTGTTGTCGCCGCCGAAGATCTCCTTCAGCAGGTCGATGGCGAGTACACTCTTCTCTTCACATGACGCCGGCATGGCTGCAACAGTAGGCATGTCGCGTTGATACTTTAGCGCAGTAACTGCAGCGAGGCTTAATGTTTCCCAGAGAAGACTAGATTGTGTCCAATTGAACAAGTCACCCGGGAGAGACGTGGAATGCGCCTTGGGCAGTCCTGAGGACAGGATACTGCGTTATGTAAGAACGTGCCTCTGTTTTCCGGTTGGATGCATGACAACACTGCCATCTAAACAATCAAAATCACTTAATACACATCACAACATTTTATATTATGCAAAGGTGGCGCGGATTTTATTTATTTTTAGGAGGCAACGCAGCTGAAGAGAACATAATATACACGGAAAAGACACACACTATATAGTTTTTTTGTTGACTATTGCACACTGTTTCAAACAAGTAAGACTAGATACATTATGGCCAACTCAAATGGAAAGACACATATCGTTCCCGTAGGCTCCTAGAATCTGACCTTGGGAGATGATAGGTTAAGAAACAACGTGACGATTGGTGGCAACAGAAAACATGGCAGTCCTACTACCACGGTCTGGGTCCAGCTGGCGAACAGGGTCCAAAATAAAACATTCCGTCTTCGTCCGACTCACTTGACCCCGACATAGTTCCTCGTTAGTTCCTATCTAGGTGATCCTTGGGGGGAAACCGGCATTACTTCAAAGCTACATCAATCACCTTTGACCTCCTTAATCCACCTGGACATCCCATGAGAAATATGAACAGAATCACTCCGTGAACAGAGTGGTTACAGAGAGGCCATACAGCACTGATTAGATCTGATGGGCTTTCTGTAATTGGTTTAACGTCCAGTAAGATCCGTATCTTTCACGCAGTTTTCGAAAATAAACGTGATGTTTATGCATGCTGTGTAATTTATAGATATGGCGCTACGTCCATGTCATTGTACTGAATTTGACGCCCAGGCCATAACGCCAAATTTAACGCAGAATAAAGCTGAAACGTGGACACTCTATTTTTGTTACAAATTGCACTTTAAAATCGTTAGTTATTACCTCATCATGATCAGTGTGATGGTTGTGTTTATATCTATAATGGTGCTTCTTTGACCTTTTACCAATCAGAACGTACTTCTTTGGACGCCAATTCTTTTGAATTAAGAAGTACAGTTACCAGGAATCTTGTGTTGGCACAACGGAGCTCAATATCGCAGATATTCGCAGATATTCTAAGAAGAGTTATCGTGTGACAATCACCAACAACCTTACATGACTATCGAGAGCAGCACCTTACAACGCTGACTTGGACACCATTAAGGTGTCGAAAGCAATTGAGCCATGTCAGGAAACAGACAGATAACTGTAATTCCTAATCAAAATTAATCTAACTGAATCCGGAAATAAATCTATATGCGGAAGTGTCAACTACTGTTTCACGTGATGACGTCTAGCTAAATAGTTCAAGACATAAACCACAAGACGATGCTAATGCTATCTTTGTGGTGAGTGATTAAAGATCACTGTTTGCTCGCGCATGTTACTGATCCCGTCATCTGTGCAAGGAGAGGTTATCAACACTTCTGCGTTGGAGTGACTGTGACAATGTCATCGGCTAAGCGTCATATTAATAATGAGAAATATGTTTGCGTACATCTGCTCGAATGTTTCTATTCAAGAATTCGAGTAAAACTGCCTACGAGGTGACAGATGAGATACATTCGCCATATTGAGCAGACATTTTGTTGCACCGAAACAATTTACCTACATTGAAGGACACCGTCGACCTACACCGACGAACACCGTCGGCCTACATCGGCGGAGACCGTCGATCTATATCGACGGAGACCGTCGACCTACATCGACGGAGACCGTCGACCCCATCAATTCTATCAGTTGAACTTTCGTTTGTTCCAATATTCTGATTATAGAGCCCATGACCAAGAAAGCAGCATTGATCCAGAGAATAATTTCTATAATCAGATCTCATAAAACTGTAAATATTATTTTGAACAGAAATTTAATGAAATTCTCAACATGTCACATAGTAATTTTGGTAGAAATATATATTTTGTTCATTTTAAATCGCGCAGTTTGAATGCAAATTTTGAAAACATTTGTAATTACTTAGAATCACTTAATATTGATTTCGACAGTATTGCTATTTCTGAAACATGGGCTCAATCTGATCAGGCGTCCCGGTTTCAACTACCAGGATACTCATCCTTTCACATTGTAAGAGATTACAAACAAGGTGGTGGTGTGGCGCTATATGTCAAAGATGATCTCGATTGTTTAATTATATCGAGTAAATCAATAACTATAAATGATCTGTTTGAATGTGTTACTAGGAGATAGCCAGCGTGTACAGAGCACCCGGGTCTGATGTACATTTATTTTGTGACAACATTGACCGCCTGTTTAATCAAGTTACGATTAAGAAAACATTGATATTAATTTGTGGCGATTTCAATATAGATTTATTGAAATATGACTCGCACACTGCGGTACCAACTATTTCCTAGATTTGATGTTCAGCCTTGATATGTTTCCAGTAATTACTAAGCCTACCAGAATTTCGAATGTATCGGCAGCAATTATTGACAATATATTTACAAATAATATCACCAGTGATATCACAAAGTGGGTTACTTATTACCGACATAAGTGACCATTTGCCTGTTTTTGCTATTTGTAAGCTTGACGGTGGTCTATGTAGTCGCACTAACCCTGCACGATACAAGCGTCAAATTAATGTGGAAAATGTCAATGCCTTAAAAAGGTCGGCCTGATGCGAGTATAGGTCATATGTGACGTCTCATCTCGGCCTCCCGAAAAGCGCGCCAAAAATGTGGATAATGTTTTTGATTTGTTTTGGCTTGGTGAACATGGAAATAGATAGCAGGATGTAATATAATATGAATTCAAGTAATAGGTGTTTTTATTCCCTTTAGAGGCCGCGTTGAACGCGCATCCGTGGAACTCAGTGTTTAGGCACATTGATACTAATGAGGCATGCACCAATTTTCTCAATGATTTCACAGTATTATATAATCAACACTGTCCGCTTCGAAAACGTGAAGAAAAAACCTTGGCTTACGAATGTTCTCAAAAATGCGTGTCAGAAAAAAAGTTTTACAAATAGTTTCTTTCGGATAGAAACGACGTTACTGAGATGAGGTATACATCGTACAAGAATAAATACATAAACAACCGTTTTACGATTCGCTAAACGGGATTATTAAAGAAGGTTATTATCAGAGCATCAGGTTTTCAGTTCTTGATTACATGGGCAAACGCAATGAGCGGTCAATGTTCTTGTCACCAACTGATAAGGAAGAGGTCATTGCTGATGACACAAACATCTTCTGTTCAGCTAATAATATAAAAGAGCTTGAAAACATTGTATGCAATGAATTAGATAAATTGCAATTATCTGCTGGAATGAAGGAGCAGTACCTCAAGAAATGGGGGATGCTACAATTGTCACCAAGGCGACCGCAGTGACTGCAACAACTATAGGGGCATATCATTATTGATCATTGAGGGGAAGACCTTTGCCCGGCTCTTGCTAATCATATTTCAGAAACTTGCTTCTCGTGTTTACCCAGAATTCCAAAGCGGGCTCAGAACAGGGAGATCCACCATCGGTATGATCTTCTCAGTACGCTAGCTCCAGGAACAGTGCCGAGAGCAGGGAATGCCCTGTACATGGCGTTCACCGACCTAACTAAGGCTTTTGATCTTGTCAGCAGAAAGGGACTCTTCCGCCTGTTTGAGAAGATCGGCTGCCCTCCTAAGCTACGCAACATGGTGGTTTCCTTCAACGAGAACATGATAGACACATTTATGTATGATGGTTCGACATCGGAACCCTTCCCCGTCTGCAGTGGAGTCAAGCAAGGCTGCATGCGTCATCGCCCCAACGCTGTTTGAAATATTCTTCTCACTCCTGCTATCCTATGCCTTCGACAAAGGTGACAGGGGTTTCCGTCAGGGAGCTGCATTTTGCGGATGATGCAGCACTCACTTCCCACCCAAGAGAGGCCCTCCAGAGGTTGCTTAATCGCTTTGCAGGCGCCTGCAGAGAGTTTGGACTCATAGTCAGCCTGAAGAAGACGAATATCATTGCAAGGGATGCCAGCCAAGTCCGCTCTATTAAGATCAACGACTACACCAACCTAGTAGAATACTTCACCTCGGGTCACATATCTCCAACAACTTTTTGCTGGACACTGAGGTAAACAGGCGCATCGGAAAAGCTGCAGTCACTGTGGCCAAGCTGACCAAACGTGTATGACCAAAAATGTATGGGGAAACAAGATGCTCACTGAGAATACCAACATGAGAGTCTACTATGCCTGTGCGCTGAGCACCCTTCTCTACGGGAGCTAACCGTGGACCACCCACATGCGTCAAGAGCGCCCCTTCGACATCTTCCACATCCGGCGCCTCAAGCGCAACTTCGGTATCATCTGGCAGGACCGTGTCCCCTGCAGCGACATACTGAACCGTGCTAGGATCCCCAGCATGTACTAACTGCTGAGCCAGAGACGTCTCCGCTGGCTGGACGATGGCCGCTTGGCGAAAGACATCCTCTATGGACAACTCATCACTGGTGTAACGCCAGTGGGACGCCCAGCCCTCAGATTCAAGGAAGTCTGCAAGCGCGATCTGAAGGCCTGTGGCATCAGCTTTGAAGACTGGGAGGCAGTGGCCGAAAATCGTACAACTTGGCGCCAGACTGTGTGTATAGAGGCATTGGATGGGACACCAGACACCAGCATGCGGCTGAGAAGAGGATGCGGCGCAAACAACAATCGGCACTACCAAAGTCATCCTGTTTCGTCTGGTCTGGCTGCGGCAGGGACTACACTCCCGAATCGGACTGCACAGCCATAGCGGACGCTGCCACATTTCCAGAAACTGAAAACAGGACGCATCAGCATCGTCTCTCGAGACTAAGCTCTGCCTACTACTACTATATCACTTATGAAACTAAAATAATGTGATAAGAATTCTACAAGATGGCGTCACGGTGCTAGTGCTGTATGAGAGATTTTGTAGTGACTATTTCCTTGTGACAGTTTGTTTTTTGCCTTGCTACACAAATGCACAATTGACACAGACGCAGTTGGGATTCCACTGGTACAGAGACGTTGTGTGTGTATGGTACAATGTACTGATACGGAACCATTTAAGGTGAATCAACTTATTTATCGTCCACTTGTGCTTCATTCGGAACTACCTGTGGAATCGCTGCCAATACCGGCGTTGTGTGTGCCCAGTAGTCCGTGAACTCCGGTTACGCTGTGACATAACATGCGAACAGGCCTTTTGGCCACAGCGAGTGGTACGACGACCAACACAATTGTTCGCGAGTCAACGGGCCATCTCGGCGACCACTGCGGTCTGTTGTTCATTGTCTTACGTCATCGAATCGCTACCCTTCTCGACAATGCCAAGGGGGGAACACGAGCCTCATCCAGCGCAGACCGACATGACGATATGGCAGAATTGAAACAACCAATATCCTTCATAAGTGATAAACTGGATGACCTGTTGCCCATTCGACAAGATATAGCACAATTATTAAAAGCGTTAAAAACTAGAAAGTGAAAATGCAGAAAAGGACAACAAAATAAAAGAGTTAGAGTCGCCCCTTAACGACAAGGAACAACATTCCAGACTAGAAAACATCGTAATCTCCGGTCTGGAAACAAAGCAACTATCCTACGGTTCGGCAGCAACTCCACCTGGCGAAAAACGACGAGAGGACGACGGCGAGCAAGACATCATGATCCAGTTCTTCGCCAACAAACTACAACTGACCATCGAAAAATCAGACATCTCAGCATACCATGCGTTGCGCAAACGACCTAACACAAATGGAAATCAACGAAACCAACGAAATGTCAAGCCAAACATAATGGTGAGATATGTGAATAGAAAAACAAAAACACTGGTGCTGCGCAATGCCTACAAACTCAGAAAAACCAATGTGTTCATTAACGAACACTTAACAAAGAAAAACAACAGCGTTGCCTGGAAAGCCAGAACATTGAAGAAACACCACAAGATCGCGTCAACTTGAGTGAGGAATGGGAAAGGACTGATAAGAACACTGGGTCAACTGATATGGCTAAGACCTACGCGATGCATGACGAAACAGACTGCGCTCGGCTTGTCGAGTCCTCGTCGCCGTGATGGTTGATGGCTGTCAGTCAAAATGGCACACATGTCATTTGTTTTTCTTAGTACAATATAAGTGACGAAGAATTTAGATATATTACAAGCGAACTTGATATAAATGAATCATTGTTTAACATTTATGAAAAACTTCCAAGTTTGATTTTAAAGGTTATGAATATACTGACAATTTACACAAAAGTTATGGAGACTACTATCGATCCAGTTAATAACTTGTACAATGACGTAATAGAAGACTGTTCGTAGTATGCAGAAGCCAAATTTGAACGTAAAACAAAATGCAGCAATGATTTATCAATAATACACTTTAACGCAAGAAGTTTAAATGCAAACTTTCAGAATATCAAATATGTTTTATATAGATTGCATGACCCCTTTGATGTAACTATTATAAGTGAATCGTGGAGTCACGAAGGGAATGAAAACAGTCTTATTTTACAAGGGTTTGAATCCGTACAAGTCAGTCGTTAAAATATAAAGTAGGTGGTGTAGTAATTTACGTTCAAAATGCATTTACTTTAAAAAAATCAGTTCTATGTCATTGGCAGTAGACACGATCATGGAATGTGTCACAGTATAATTACAATTAAATAGTAGGAAGAACATTATCATAGGATGTATATTCATACAGGACGCCTGGATCAAAATATGGACACATTTAATGAAATTTTACAACATATATTTGAGAAGATAAGAAACACCAATAAAACTATGTACTGGTGTGGTGATTATAATCTTGATCTTTTAAAACATGAAACTCACTCATGTACAGTTACGGATTATATCCCTTGATTACAAAGCCAAGTAGAATCTCTGAATTCAGCGCCACTTTGATTGATAATAGTTTCACTAACGAACTGACAAAGGACGTTTGCAGTGGGTTATTAATTACAGATGTTAGTGACCATTTACCTGTTTTCGCATTGAGTAGAAGTAACATTGATAGACATAAAGGACAAAGTTTTAAATATATCAGGTGTAGAAACGAGCATTATATACAGTCATTTAGCTCGGCATTGGCCAACTGTAATTGGGACTTGATTATGCAACCGGAGGATATTAACACGGTATATAGAGAATTTGTTAACACATTCACCGATCTATACAATACTCATTGTCCGATAAGAAAGATGCACAATGAGATTCACAACTCATATAAGCCATGGTTTACAAAAGGATTTGCAAATGCATGTAAAAAGAAAAACAATTTCTTCAAAAAATATCTTGCATGTAAATCAAAAAGCATAGAGGAGAGATAAAAAAAAAGCTAATTAATATTTTAAGACAAGGCGAAAAAGATCACTATTCTAAATTATTGCTAAAGTATCAACATGATATTAAAGGAACTAGAAAAGTATTAAATTCAATAATCAAAAAAGGAAACAGCTAAAATATATTCCAGATTATTTTGTCTGCAACAATATATTCCTTACCAAAGGCTTTAACGATTTCTTCATAAATGTTGGACCACGGCCAGGAAAATCAAAACACCATTAAATGCAACCAGTAATTACGAAGATGTACAAGTCAGAACGAAAGCCTCTATGTTTCTCCGTGCAACGGGTGAACAATAAGTACTAAGTGTTGTTAAACATTTTAAAGGGAAATATTCTAATGATTATGATAATATTGACATGTATATAATAAAAAAGGTTATTTCTCATTTTGTAAAACCATTAACTCAGATCTATAATAGATCTTTTTAATCCGGCATATTTCCGGATAAAATGAAACTGGCAAAAGTCATTCCATTATTCAAAACTGGAGATAAAAAGGCGTTTTCCAACTATAGGCCTGTGTCATTATTACCTAAGTTCTCCAAAAATCTAGAAAAACTCTTTGAGCTCAGGTTAGATAATTTTATAGAACTTAATGATATACTGAATGAAAGTCAATATGGGTTTCGAAAAAACAGATCAACCTCCATGGCGCTGTTGGAGTTAACTGAGGAAATAGCAAATGCAATTGATAAGAATACATCGTCAGTAGGCGTGTTTATCGACTTGAAAAAAGCTTTCGACACTGTAAACCACAATCTGCTGTTAAAAATGGAATAGTGTGGTATACGTGGGGTTGTACATAACTGGTTGAGCAGTTACCTCGAAAAGAGGAAACAATTTGTATGTATTGATAATGTAAAATCTAATGTTTTAAACATATTATGTGGAGTAGCGGAAGGATCAATTCTCGAACCAAAATTATTTTTGATTTATATCAATGACTTATGCAAAGTTTCTGATATAGTAAAATTAATTTTATTTGCAGATGACACTAACATATTCTATTGTGCCGATGACCCAAGTATGGTTAGTTCAATAGTCAACCAGGAGCTGGTGAAATTACAAAATTGGTTCGAATTAAAAACTATCCCTTAATGTCGACAAAACCAGTTTCATGATATTTAGAAAAAAATAAAAATGTTCCTGGCATCAGTATAACCATAAATCATTAAAAAACATAGAAAGAATGTACCAAACACAATTCCTGGGTGTAATAATTGATGAGAAGCTATCCTGGAAAACACAAATTCAATTGGTTAAATCTAAATTATCAAAAGTAACATCAATAATTTACAAAGAACGAAGCTTATTAAATGTCAAATCATTATCCTTGTTATACTTTTCACTTTTTATGCCGTATATTGATTACTGCTCTGAGATTTGGGGCAACACGTATAGTTCTACCTTGTGGCCAATTTTTGTTTTGCAAAAAAGAGTGAAATGTATTATACATGGAGCAAAAGCTCAAAACAAACACCTTGTTTTGTCGATCTTAAAGTTATGAAGTTTTTTATTATATTGAGTATAAAACGGTTATCACAATGTACAAGCTGAAATATAAATTTACTTCTCAACTGTTTTCACTCGAATAACGAATGTTGGTAGTTAACAAGACAGAGAGGTGTATTTAAACAAATGTACGTCCGTACAACCTTGAAGGCTATGTGTGTGTCCAATGTTGGAGTCAAAGTGTGGAATAGTTTACCTGAAGATATAAGAAAGTGTCAGCATATTTGCATATATATTTAAAAAAAGTACAAATCATCTATAATTGAGAGATATGCAGCAGCATTGTAATCGTGGTACTATGTGGAGTAATGAAGACCCACAAGAATATCAAAAAATTCAAAAACCAAAATAACTATAAACTTAGTATGTTGTAGGCACCGTGTACAATAATTTTGGATTGGTAGTTTATACTTAATAAAACATATTGTATTTACATCGCCAGCACCTAAAATGGTTAGGGGTGAACCATTGATAAGTACTGTACTCATGTTCACCCCCTTTCCACATACAAC
Organism: Paraescarpia echinospica; assembly: GCA_020002185.1. NCBI lineage: Eukaryota > Metazoa > Annelida > Polychaeta > Sabellida > Siboglinidae > Paraescarpia > Paraescarpia echinospica. The sequence goes on from CM034533.1 coordinate 36,300,041, forward strand.
ATTGTATTTGTTATATTGTTACGTTTAATGTTAAATACTGTTGGAAATAAATTATTTACTTACTTATTTACTTATTTGCTATAACATATCGACAAAGGAGTAATGTGACTTAAAAAGTAGTTTTACTTCATAGTTTCACCTTTCAAACTTTTCATAAATTTGCCTTGTATATTTAATTTGAATATAGTAGTATATTTAATTTGTATATTTAATCGTGCATTCATCATGTTTGATTTGTTTGAATAAACTATTTGACTTGACTTGACGCGACGTGACTTGACACCGTCGACCTATATCGACGGACATTGTCGACTTATATCGACGGACACCGTCGACCTACATCTGAAAAAACAGTTTATTCTATCAAAGTTATATCAGCTAAGCTCCATATATGTGTCAATTAATCACAATGTGATTGATATTGTTTCACTAACGCTCGTACCACTAGATATATTATGAAACTGTCCCAAGCCAGGTTGAAAATGGAGGAGGGTTGTGCGTAGGGTCAGTATCCCTACCATGTAAAACAAACGTTACTGCAGAAACGATGAGAAGAAGCCATTCCGGTGCACTTTTAGCCTCGTCGCCCGATGTCCCGAAAAGAACAGGAACGACTAAGTCTAGGAAATTACGTATTAGCTGAGGCGAGGGAAAGAAATCGTGGGGACATCACCGCTAGTGAGATATCGACAAAGTAATGTTGTTGCGGTTGAACTAACAGAGAATATCGTAACCACAATGACACGTCTTCAAATGTCATAGTTCAACTACCGTCTCGGCAAATGTACTGTCTATAACCACAGATTAACCGATTTCAGCGATGTTATTCGTCAAGAAGTCATTTTAGTCAGCTAATACGTTTGTAACGTTTCAGATATCCGATAGGTGATATGAAGACGCGAAGTGTTGTAGGTAATGATATTTCCGAGACAATGGTCCACGTATGAATATTTATCTAGGTTGTTACAAAGGTAACTAGATTTCAGACAGGAATTAAATAGTTAGAGATGTGTGATCTTTACCAAACCTATTCAACAATAACGCAAAACTTTTCTGTGGTCCGCAACTATAGAATTTGATATCTATATACATACGGATCGGTGTGCGGTAATGAGAGAGAGGCAAGGGTGAATTCGTAGATGACAACTGAAAGAGCGAATGAACAGACACAAAATGACATACAAAATGGAGATCGTTATATAATAAGTGAGAGTGGATCTCTTATCAGATCAAATCATATTAATTTTAGTTTAACTCTTTACAATACATACAAATCAAATCGAAATCATATAGAACAACGTAAAGAGAACAGTAGGGAAAGAACACTGTATAACCATGGTCGGCAACGGCCAAAGACGGTCCACGGAGCTATTTCATGCGGCCCGAGAACAAAAACCGAAATTGTCCATAATGCTGCCCGCGGGATGATAACAGTAGTTACAACGTCCGTTGTAAGAAGAACTGCTTCCTCATCCCTCAAGAAAGTCTGACCAAACACACAAAGTTCATTTCTTATTTGTTTGGTGGCGATGCAACTGCACCAAGTTTCAAACAAGCAAGAGCACTGACCATGACTATTGTGTGCTTTTTAATAGTGGCGTTCAAGAGTTGTTCACATTTAGATGTTGATGTGTGATGATAATAATACGTCTTATTCGTAACTGGTAACAATTTTTAAAAAATTTTAAACGTTAAATGTCACTACATAGTTCTAAACAATATTGCTTATATTCAGATTCCAAACATATCATAATGTACCAGTTCTCACGAGGATTAGGCTAACGATAATCAATATTCAATAACAAATGTGTGGCCCGCTGAAAGTGATCTGTTTGGCCCTCATTTTCAAAAGATTGCCGGCCCCTCCAATATAATGCTATACTTCCTGTCGTATAATTGAGTACACGTTATAGCAATACACACAAATCTAGCGTGCAGATATGAAACAATTAATTGTGACTGTGAGTCATGTTATATATTAACATAATTTGTGTTATATATAAACATCATTGTGTAATGTGATTAAGTTAAGTGTGGATTTGTAATTAACTAATAATTAGGTAATAAACTCGAGTTTTGTTTAAACATTCCCAAACTGTAGCATCCTAGAAATGTATAATAATAATACAGAAATGTAAGGAAAAATTATTATTAAAACCGACGAGTCGAATAACGCTGAATGTGAGCATCAATTTAATCAGATATTACAGGACATACATGAATCATTAATCGTTAATGCGATTTCTGTGGTATGCCATTAAAGGTCACTGTTTGCTCTCAGGTGTCAGCAATCCCGTCATTTCTGTGACGAAAGGTCATCAACACGTCTGCGTTGGAGTGATTGCGACAATACCATCGACAAACTGTCATGGTATTAATAATATGGGGACATCTGCTCGAATGATTCTACTCAAGTGTTCCAGTAACTGCGTAATGCTAACAGATGAAATACGTTCGCCATATTGGGCGCAGACCATTCGCCACACCGAAACCGTTTGGCCTATTTAGACGGAAAAACTACTATCGGAGTGAGGCCTTGATGGTGAATGGTTTAGGTTGTCATTGCCCGAATGGTTGAAACGAGTAGTGCCCGTTTTACTGGAGATCTATAACTATAAAACGACGATAATGATGCCTTTGAGTAACGATGATGCTGTGGTGACGACAATGACAACGACACTGACGACATTGATAGTGCTACTGATGCAGGTTATCGTAATTATGATGTCGATGACGACAAAGCCGACGATGAAGTAGTCGATTATGATGACGCCGACGAAGTCGACGGTGATGATAACAAGGGCGACGGGTACAACATTGATGATGATAATGAAGCAATGCACAACAACATGTCGCGCACAGGAAAAAAGGAATAATCCATCACATGCTACTCCGAATGAACGTAAAATGCAACAACCGCTCACATGTCGATATCGATATTTGTCATGGTAATACGTGCCGCCGACAACAAAGGAGACGGTGATTACGCGTCGTAATGGCGGACAGAGGACGGCCAGAGAGTGCCGACTCGTGTCGCTAAATCATCATTTGTTTGGGTTATGTTTTGTGATAGCTAATCTATGGCTACGCCGCTTTCGTGATCATGCACTACGTGCCATTTTCATATAAACAATACGTTCCTTGTTTTGAGTTATTTGTAGCAGTTAATGTTTTCTCAATGGGCGCATGTCGCCGGCGACACAGCAATAGGATCCATTGCTTTTGGCAACAATTATTTCTTTTTATTCGACCTCACATCAGAAATGAGTTGCGTGCTCTTTGGCAAAACTGCAAACAATGTACTTGGTTGTATTGGGCGCAATCAAACGGCGATGTCGCTACCAAATGATTTACATATTCGTTGTCTTGAATAAAAAGGTATTTTTTCACGACATTTCGACACATGTTGGTTATGCCGATTTGACTGTTCATTTGATTGCGTTTGGTGTAGATCATCTACCTGCCTGCATTGGTTGTAAAGTAGCACTGTCTAGACTGTAGAGCGACCGGTGTGGGCGTTGTTAGCCAATATTTTGACTGTGTATGCGTGTGTGTATGTACGTATCTACCATTGTGTGTGTGTGTGTGTGTGTGGTATTATTGAAGTGTGTGTGTAGAATCCGTCAGCGGGCGATCGACATCAGGATCAATCAATCGACGGATCGGATCAGACGGATCAGGATCATTCGGATCCGGATCAGACAAGATCAGATCGACCGGATCCGGAGGAGAGAGAGAGAAAGTTATTTGTGACAAAGAAATAAACGTCTAGTCCTTAGTTACGTAACCCAAAGCAACTAAGTGCATTGACTGGAATCTATGTAGATAAGTTAACATCTGTTCAATTGCGCAATGCTTCATTGGCTACGGGCACAAATGTGGTTACGTCGTAATGTTTGTGACGCGTGTTTGACGAGATCAATGTACTTCACGCAATTATTTTTGTAAAACAAAAAGTACACATGCCATGGTAAATTAGTTTTCTCATAAAAGGTGACGTAGGCATATTCGCACGAATTGTCATTACACTGGTGGTTTTTGCAGTTATCTCCTTGATTTGCGGTTGGTATCCAACGCCTTGTTGTTCGCAACGCTATAGCAGTTATGCTTGTTTCCTTGACTACCAATACCACATTTGTTGTCGTCATAATTATGACAGCTCCTTTTGTCTTCTTGCCTACCGATACCATACTCGTTGTCAGCATACTCTAGTTTCATCATTGTTTTCGTCGCTATCTCATCATCATCAATGATGTTCAGTCCTACATCACACAATATACAAAAGAGTTGTCAAACTCAAGGCGCCATCTACAATGCTGTAACACATGTGGTTTGCTTTATGACTAATTACGACCAACTTGATCGCGCCTGACGACAAGCGATAACAGTAGACGTCATTGGCAAGACACGTGACGTGCCTCGGAATAAATTGCTTTACTCACGCGGGAACGCTTCCGTCGTACCGAAGTGACACATCTGCCGATTCACGCGCTCACTCGAATGTTCGGTAGTGAGTAAAGAAAAGTTTATCCGGGTGATTTCTACCTATAGGTTATATCAGAAGCATAGCAAAAACACTACAACAATTAATACACTTGGAGCGAAGCGTATCATTATAAAACTCTACTAATGCTCTCGCAAAGTAGTCACAACACTTACTAATAGGCTTTGCAGTTTCGGCGTCCTGAAACCCGAAAGGACGTAAAGACGTTCCATTTGGATCGACTAGCAGCAAGCATCCTGACGTCGCTCCATCTTCTGTTGTCCAGCTGTAGATCACGGTCGACGTCTGGCGCCAGATTATTTCCGGTCGCCCGCTTCCTCTCCGACCAATTGGTATCCACCATGGTGATTATTGGCCAGGCCTACTTGTGCGAGTCTCGCGACATAGCCGAGCCAGTTCACGAGTCTTTTACTGGTCGTGTCTTCCTTACGCCATCGTACACTTCCGGAAGCTAATAATTCGCCTCGTTTTTGGTAGGTCAATTCCTTGTTCTTCCTGTCCAAACAGCTACAGTCACACGACTTCTCCTTCTCTGTACCATGTACGTTCCTTTACAGCATCCTCGCGCGCCAGGGGTCGCTGCTGCTGATTACGTCAGTGCCAGCCAGCAGTAACCCCTGGCTGATAGCTTGGCGAAACTCTGAATTTAAGCTCAGCCTATGAAATCGTTCACTAGATCAATGGTTGGCGGCAGGTCAGGTGGTCATAATACAAGTAATTTCAACCAACCGTGGCTCGTGTTCCATGCAATGTTTAGGAAGTAGAAACAATTATTTGAATACACAATACCGCCCAGCTGCTCGTGCTAATGGGGCGAACGGGTCATCATATATCGGGATTACGTTTATCCGTCTTCAAATTGGGGCGGGTATTTGCGCTGTTCTCACGGGTGATGCAGTCGCGACTGGCGAAGTCAATTACTAGTTTGACTCAACTAACTTCAGCACTTCGCGTAGGAGATCTGCCAGGGCTAGTTATGCATAGCAAACAGCCCTGGCTTGTGAGGATGCTTTACAGTTTATTATATAATTATAGATGGGTGTGTGCTCTGTCGGGGCAGGGACGTGGGACTTACGGGGTTCCGCACGTATACAATGACGTCATTGTACTATGACGTCAGTTGCACTCTTTGACTAGACAGCGAAATAATATAGAGGTACAAATAATGTACAATATATATGTTAAAGGAAAACAAAAGGCAACGTTTTGGTGTTAAGCATCTAAAAGTGTTAATACAAACTAACAATTTCCAACTACAATCACATTTTTAACGTCAGCGGTTTACCAGGAAAACATTTATGAACACACAACTACCGAATTGCTATGGACTACGCCATTGTTAGAAGAAAGTGACGTCACACTGTCGTAACTCACTTCGTAAATTTTCTGCGTACTATTTGTTCCCAACTCCGTTAGGCGGCGCTATGGTAAGTTTACCAATTAAACTATGCGCGCATGCGCTGTGACTGTGTAAATAAGATGGTTTTCCGTTCTTCCGAAGACAACCAAAACCAAATCGATTTCGAAGCAGCTGGTTACCGGTTTGAACCACAAAAACAACTGCCTGTGTTGGAATATAGGGCAGAGGCGCGTGCCGGTGGGCACGAACAGGAAGGCCCACGGGCAGTAGAAATGTCGAGGCGCGTAGCATGCCGAGATGAAATTGACTGGTGTAGGTGTGGAAAATGCCGCTTTTATTTTTGTAGTAATTATTTATTCGCCACAAAAATGAAAATATGGTCATTATATACAACGATGTTTCTAAATTGTATTTATCCAGACATATCACAATCTGTTTTCACATGTATAATTACAATATATTACTGTACAATATATTTACAATTAATAAATTAGATATCCATTACATTATATTTGTTTGGATAAATAAAATTTAGAAACATCGTTATATAATGACCATATTTTCATTTTTGTGGCGAATAAATAATTACTACAAAATAAAAATTATTTACAAACAGTGCATCATAGTATACTAAATGATTTGGTTTATATTACTTCGTGAAAACATAAACAAAAAAGTGTAAAGAAAATCAATAGTTTGCATGCTGTCAGGATTGAACCGGCGTCGCCCGATTGTAAAATAAACGACAAGCAACCAACGCGCCTACCCACTGAGCTAGCGGAACCAGCGGACAACCTCTAACTGATTTAAGTTGTTATGGTAAATTGTACAACTCCTTCATATATCGATATTCTAGTGATATTATGAGATTATACACGTTACTTTATGTAGCTGGATACAATATATGTTTGCTATGTATGTTTATTGGTGTAGATTATCTCCCGTTGGTTGCATTCGATATAATTGTTCTGAAAAAGAGCCCAAGCTCGGCAAAACCTAGTCGACTTGTAGGCCCATTCGCATACGTTGTTTTGAATAAAATTGGATTCATGTGGAACCGTAAGATAACTGCTTGTTCCTCTATGATGACTAGTGTTTGTATTACGTCGGAAAATTGCACAATAACTCATTCTGACGCTCGTTTCGACCCAAAAGCTATACTTGTAAACATGGTCTGAATGCATGGAAAGGGTCGGCCTGATGCGAGTTTGAGTCATAAGTGACGTCACATCTCGGCATCCCGAAAAGCGCGCCAAAAATATGCATATTCGAAAATGTCCGGATGTTCAGCATAAAATGTGGAATTTCTAATTCATTGAATTTTTTTGATTTTTTTTGCTTGGTGGACATGGAAATAGATAGCAGGATGTAATATAACATAAATTCAAGCAATATATGTTTTTATTCCCTTTAAAAGAAATGTAGTTGAATGGTTCCATGATTCACATGAACCAAAATTGTACAGGGCAGAGGCAGAGCTATGATAGAAAATAAGTAGGAATTAACTCCCCTTTTGTTCTATCCCCGTCGACACTTTTCACATTCGCAGTAATGGCTATGCTTGTATGAACAATATGTCGCAGTACTACTTTTTAAACACATGGCAGGTAGATAGATTATTTTAAACTTTATGCATACTGCAGTTTTTCTGCCCAAAGTTTACATTGGCTCTTATGAATAAAATACACATTTAAATTTTTTTCAGCCAGAGCCCCCATTTGTTTTGGTGACAAAGAAAATGACCACCGTTTTATGCAAATATTGACACATTTCAAAACGGCCTTCCTTAATCTGCATTATATTTCTATGGACCCAGGTATAATACTGGGATGAATACAGTTAGAGGATCGTGATGCATTCTTTGTGAAATTTGTTCAAAATAATAATCCATGTTTACTTAACATTCGTGTAAAACTATTATTTAAATGCTTAATTCTTTGTTTCAGGTGGACTGCTGTGCATTACAAACAGCAGGGGATTTAGAATTGTTTGTTTGGAGCAGGTGATGCTGCAGAATGGGAACTGGACCGTCCAACAAACAAGTACGTATATATGTGCATGCATTGTTACAAGACCAGTGAAATGTGTTGTTAAATATTTATTTAAATGTATTAATAATGAACACAATACAACATCATAGTTGCACTAGCAATGCAAATATATATATAGATACTGTTGTCAACAATATCATGCCTGGTGCCCAAATTATTAGCAATCGTCCAGGGAAATTACTTAGTGGACTTACCATACGTCATCTACCATCCACATGTTAAGCAAAATCACATCATTGAACTGACTACCATTTGAACCTAACATCAAGAAAGATCATGTATTCAAAACTAACAAGTATGTCGCACTAATCCATGATGTAAACAATAACGGAATAAAATCAGAATTAACATGCATTGAAATAGGTTGCAGAGGCTATGTATCTGAACCCAACAAATATAAGACTGACAACCTCTTTAAAATTTCTTGGAATAAAACCACCAACAAAACAACTAATTCAATCGTATGCTTGTCTAAACTAGCCCTGCTAACGCCATTCACCCTTTCTAAATGTAAATACGAACCACACTGGTTTGACCCAAGACTAATTGAAATATAATGACAATCACCCTAATATGACAATAATTACAAAATAAAATTCCCCTCAACAGCAAGTAATCCTATACATAAATGTGTTCATTTTCAATATGACTTACTTTAACCGTTAGTCATTATTTACCTTAGCCTGCTACAATATACTACTATACATAGCTGTTTGCTGTATTCTCACATGTACTTGGGTTATCGTTTCACATTTTATTGTATTGTACTATATAAATAAAGTGATACTTTCCCACTACAGAACAAATTATAATGGTTCCACTTAAGTTATTGCAAAATTATCAATATTTGCCTTATTCCAGATGAACACATGTTTAATGTTAAACAATTTATATAAAGGAATAGTGTCATTATAGAACCAATTTTTATATGTCATTTATTTACAATGTCAGATGTTTATTTGAGCCTAATTTATTTCAGGTCTCTCAGGTGGGCTGCATACAGACAGTTTACCTGGTGGATCCATGGCAAGCTGGGACGAAGGGTACGAGAGTTCTACCAGCATGCGCCAGCCATGAAATAAGATTCCCTGCCCCCGATGGGGAACAACACAAGGGATACCACTCTGGACTTGAAAACTAAACTAGACAATGTACATGTGACCTATGAAGGTGTAGGTTGGTGGTGGCAGTATTTACTGTTTCTTTACAAATTGACTGACTCTTGCTGCCAGCAGATCCTCCTTCTTGGTTTTGGGACATCTGCTCCAGTGACTGTGATCGGATGCAGTGTGATATTTCTTATAAACACATCTGTCACTCGATCCGTGAGCATTGTTAGGTGGGTACGTGGGTTCACCTGCTGTGGTCTGTTATGCAGCACCCATTGCTTGCGTCTTTTGGACCACATGACACCAGTCTCAACAGGTTTGTCTGGGCTGGGACATGGTCGGTAGTTCCACGCCAGAGCAGACAGCATCAATCTAGCTTTCATTCCTACAGTGAAGAATAGTGCATGCAGTATTCTAATAAAATGTCTGCAAACAACTGGTGTAACACACCAGTCTATATGTTGTTAGTAGCTGCTGTAAAGTGTTGGTTGTTTTTAGTAACAATACAACGGCCAATCATGGTAATCATACTGGTACATTAATAAAACGATACTGATCCTTACAAATAAGGCATTCCATCATAACATTCCTTCACATAATTTATTATAACTTGTTTTTTCTTCTCAATTTTTGTATCTACTGTATATACAGTCACTGTATTTTGATATCATATTTTGATTTTATATTTCTTTAATAAAAGTGCTCTTATTTATTTCATTACAGACAATTGCATTCTGGAATATAATTATTACACGGATATGTAATTTATTACACTCAAGTAACTGTCGTGGTCCCTACTCATCATCTACTGATTGCAAATCTAAGGGTTACTTGTTGCTTTGGACATGCCTCAGGTATAAAATGAATACATATCAAGTTTGGTACTTACTCCAGCAACTGTGCGTCACTGTTGCATGTTGCACAACACCACCACAGATGGTTTGATACATTCTGTATCCAATGAAGGAGGTCCTCACATCCCTTGCCTCGGACCTTCGCAGTAAACTTGCGGTTGATGCCTTTCCCCATGTGCCACATCATGGTGGTGATCGAGCTGAAATGCAAATTACAATGATTTATATTTTTGATCCAAATTCAAGACATTTTCACAACAGCTGTTACCTCTTTTTGCTATTAGTCTGCACAAAACAAGTTAGTGACGATGTGTGCACATGGTATGTTATTAAACAATAATAATACAGTATATATCAACAATATGTGATTATTGAGTGATGCCAGTATTTTTATAATACAAACATAGTATATCTAGTGAGCTCATTGATAACTATATTTGGATCACATAATTACTCCCAGAGATATCCTTCCAAACGCAGAATTTAAATGTTTTTTTAGAAAATGGTCATCAAATGTGGCATAATGGATAAATATTACTTGATATTGACACCCTTATTCCATGGATAAGAGTGGTTTAAAGGTATGTAGTTGTTGTAAAATGATATGTATTAACAATAAACATAATAAGCTATCATAATCTGGCATAAAAAACATTTTAGTATTTTTTTCTAAAAAAAACCACTTTCACCTGGGTTGTATCCTCTTAACTAAAATTGAGTAACATTATGTAATTTTATTAAATACAAATGAACCCATTTTAAACGTTTTACAATAGAGTATATAGTGATATTCTTCGTCACATAAACAGTAGTCACACATAATTATATAACATCATGACATAAATAATAGGCCAAACATTTCGATATATGACAATGTCTAATGCAATATGAATGCAGAACGTATTTACTAGTTTTTGTTCATTTAATACAAAATACAGTAAGTTTTGCAATGTTATTATAAACGACAATTATTCCAGCCCATGTTAATCCGTTACTGTAATATCGCTCACGCGACTTTATTGCCGTTAACTTTTGCTATTCGGCTATCTTCTAAAGACTAAAGTCTAAACTCTTTGTGGTGCAATATAGTACATTCTGGTACTGTTCTAGCTTGCCTCCAGCATATCTTGCATCTCAAATGTCAACAGATTATAATTAGATGCCAAGTAACTCGGTACTAACCTTCTTGCGACCTGATTTCTCGGCGAGTTTGACCGAAAATATGCGTCGCTTCGACGGCTGAAGTCCGTGACTAAATATAGTAGGCACTGCATCTGGCTTCAAACATCGACGTCAGCGACGTTTTGTCGGATCTTGTGTCATTAACTGACGATAGAGATTTCCTTCGAAGCACGTTTCTTCAAAATGATCTGAACATACTACATAGTGCGTTGTATTTCGAAGGCTTCCAACCAGCCCGTCCACAGCTGAACCAACTACGCGAACTACACAATACTGTGTGACGTACACGACAAAAATAATGCTGCTCGTTTATTGGTTGCTTTCGATCAAATGAACGCGTCATCACTAAGATGGCAGTCTACATGTTATCGCAGATTTCGTAAGAATCTTTCACTTTAAGACTACATTCCGAGTAAACCACTGAACTGAAAATTTTGATTGTAGATACAAATGGTTAGTTTGTGTTAACTCTTTTAGCTGCTTAACACCACAACGTTGCCTTTTGTTTTCCTTTAATACGCTAACGTTGGGGCATTGTAAGTGCATCTCCGACCAGGCGCCAATCTTCGCCCGGCTCTTTCTACATTCATTCGGTTCCTTTGACTTTATTTTGGTCTATGTTCTTCTACCAGTTGACGATGTATTTTTAAAAGACACACAAAGGTAGTTATATTCAGTTTTGTACTTTTTCAGTGCATTTTTATTTATTCCCCAGTTGGCTTTACAGGAGTTCCATTAAAATTAGTATATGTTGCGTGGTTTGTTGTATAGCAGAAAATAAACGGTCTTACAATAAACTGTAATGGTAACAACGGTTGTCCTTGATTCGTTGCCTCACCGATGGGGATAAGGTAGTTAGATATGATACTGAGAATTGTACAGCAATAAGTATCCTATCCGAGGAATGTTCGATAAACATAGCAAGTTATTTTTTCTCTGGTGGAATTCCGCGCGAGATTAAGATTATCCATGTGTACGATCTGTGGGGCTTTCGAATACGTTGGTGAAGTCGATGAAACTGATTGCGGCAGATAATTCATACTCTTGACATTTCTAGGGCTGTGATGTGCTTAAAGGGAATAAAAACATCTATGGCTTGAATTCATGTTATATTACATCCTGCTATCTATTTCCATGTCCACCAAGCCAAAAACAATTAAAAAAATCAATGAATTAAAAATTCCACATTTAATGCTGTACATCCGGACATTTTCGAATATGCATATTTTTGGCGCGCTTTTCGGGATGCCGAGATGTGACGTCACTTATGACCCACACTCGCATCAGGCCCTTTCCATGCATTCAGAGCATGTTTACAAGTATAACTTTTGGGTCGAAACGAGCGTCAGAATGAGTTATTGTGCAATATTCCGATGAAATACAAACACTAGTCATCATAGAGGAACAAGCAGTTATCTTACCGTTCCACATGAATCGAATTTTATTCAAAACAATGAATGCGAATGTGACTACAAGTCGACTAGGTTTCGCCGAGCTTGGACTCGTTTTCAGATTAATTATATCTAATGCAACCAACGAGAGATAATCTACACCAATAAACATACATAGCAAACATATATCGTATCCAGGTACATAAAGTAATGTGTATAATCTCATAATATCACTAGAATATCGATGTATGAAGGAGGAGTTGTTCAATTCATCATAACAACTTAAATCAGTCAGTGTATTTCTATCGGTCCTGTTAGCTCGGTTGGTAAAGGCGTTTGTTCTTTAGCGTCTATTTTGCAATCGGGCGACGCCGGTTCAAGCCCCACACCAAACCACTGCTTTTTTTTATAACTTTTTTTGGTTTATGTTTTCACGAAGTAGTATAAACCATGATGCACTGTTTATAAATATTTTGGTAATAATTATTTATTCGCCACAAAAATGAAAATATGGGAATTATATATCGATTTTTCTAAATTTTATTCATCCAAACAAATATAATGTAATGGATATATAATATATTAATTGTATATATATTGTACGGTAATATATTGTAATTATATATGTGAAAAAAAATGGTGATCTGTCTGGATAAATAAAATTTAGAAACATCGCGTTATATATAATTACCATATTTTCATTTTTGTGGCGAATAAATAATTACTACCAAAATATTTACAAACAGTGCATCATAGTATAAAAATGATTTGGTTTATATTACTTCGCGAAAACATAAACCAAAAAAGTGTTAAAAAATCAACGGTTTGGTGTGGGTTTTGAACCGGCGTCACCCGATTGTAAAATGTACGCTAAGGAACCAACACCTTTATTAACTGAGCTAGCAGGGCCGACAGAAACACGTTCACTGATTTAAGTTGCTATGATACAACTCCTCCTTCATACATCGATATTCTAGTGATATTGTGAGATTATATACGTTATTTTCTGTAGCTGGATACAATATATGTTTGCTATGTATGTTTATTGGTGTAGATTATCTCTCGTTGGTTGCATAAGATATAATTATTCTGAAAACGAGCCCAAGCTCGGCGAAACCTAGTCGACTTGTAGGCACATTCGCATTCATTGTTTTGAATAAAATACGATTCATGTGGAACGGTAAGATAACTGCTTGTTCCTCTATGATGACTAGTGTTTGTATTTCATCGGAATATTGCACAATAACTCATTCTGACGCTCGTTTCGACCCAAACGCTATACTTGTAAACATGCTCTGAATGCATGGAAAGGGTCGGCCTGATGCGAGTGTGGGTCATAAGTGACGTCCCGATATCACGTGATCGCCTAGCTCATTAAATTTTATTTTCCGCGGGAATCGCTACACAGACGGGTTTAAAATCGAATTTATGCTACAAATGTATTTTTCTGTATTTTTTTAGTGTTGTCAAATGTTACATACAAGGTTAAACTGTGTGTACACATGGAAAAAGGATTTTAGTTAATGCCTTATTTTTATTTCCTTTAAGGACATGTTTGCTCGGCATATGAACTTGTTTGCTCAGGCTCCAGTTAGCTGTGCGGTGCCACCCTCGCCAAACGCCAGAGGATGCTGTTGATTACACCAGTTTCGATATGCCTGGCAGCCGGTACTGTCGAAACGCCAAAGTTGAGCTGAACCGGTTATCCAATCATATTGTTGCCGTTCTAAAATAGGAGATTTTGGTATTAGCCAATCGTGGCTGATGTTACATGTAATGTTCGGGAAGAAGAAGTAATTATTTGCAAATCCGCTGCCGCTAGCTCGTATGAATAGTCGGTCTTGTAATTACTTTGGGATTTCTCTTGATCTGACATTTGATATATGAAGAGCGCCTACAAGTTCTCGCTGTTACAGTCGCGACTGGCGGAGTCAATTACTAAGTCAAAGTGCAACTGATTCAGTAGGATATCTGCCAGGCGTAGTGTAGTCAACTACCGCCATTGGATTGTGGGGATGTACCGTACCGATAAATCATTAACTTCGTTATATTTAGTTGTTCCTATGGACACGTCATTGTTCTGAACTCTCTAATTTTAAAACAGTAAGCACCTGTGTCGACCTACGCAGTATTATATTATGCCCCACAGACGTGTCATTTCGGTTGGTCTCTATCGCTTTCCAGTTGTTTTTATCTCTCCCGCAAGATGTGTTGAAATAACCTTTGCCTGGACAATATTTGACATTCTGCTGGTTATGATATCCTACAACTGAGCCACTGCTCGCGAAGAGTTCTCGCTTGTTAAAAAAACACACGCAAAACAGACGTGACTTTGAGGATACTCCAAGATAGTTATGACTTTATTAAATGGCGAGTGTGTTTAACGCAAGGCCAGCGATCGATTCCTAGTGCGAGTAAGTCAAAGAGTTTATGATTTTATTTGTATATTAAGGGTTTCATAATTGATTTCCACGATTCATATTAATTGCTTGTTTTTTTGTAATTTTGATAAAAGACTAAGTGTGCGTGTGCGTGTGCGTGTGCGTGTGCGTGTGCGTGTGCGTGTGCGTGTGCGCGTGTGTGTGTATGTTCGTATGTGTGTTTGTGTGTGTATATGTGTTAGTATGTGTATTTGTGTATGTGTGTTCGTATGTGTGTGTGTGTGTGTGTGTGTGTGTGTGTGTGTGTGTGTGTGTGTGTGTGTGTGTGTGTGTGTGTGTGTGTGTGTGTGTGTGTGTGTGTGCGTGCATGCGTGCGTGTATGTAAATAAAGAGTTAGATACATTATGATCTTCCACCACAACAGCAATTAACACAAGAAATATAACTTTAAATGTACTTTAAAATCGAAAAAATACGCAACGTTTTGCATTTTAGTCATCATACCAAACCCCTAACTAGATGTGCACAAATAGTTAATCAACGAAAGTCGTTATATATTCCCTTCAGACATATCCTGTAATTGTGCTGTCGCGCTATCTAATAACCGACTGTTGCGGTCTATTGTTGGCATTGCGGGGTCTGGGAAACAGTTCGGAGCCCCGCTATGGGGTCGACGCAATCTTTGTTGATACGATCAGACAGTAAATACGTCGAGACCGGATCAGACACACGTTGTCGGGGAGACGCGATTGTTCTGCAAACAGTCGGTCAACTGTGTAATTCATGTCAAGATGCGTCTCGAATCATATCGCTGAGTATGTATTGCCGCACACTCGATGTTATTGACACTGGCGGACGAGCGCCTACTTATTCCGGGTCGGTACAGCAGCAGGGGTCTGACTAAGTGCAATGCCATTGGTGTCGCGAGTCTGGTTATATTTAGAGTCGATGATGCAATGCCATTCCCAAGACGTGTTAAAGAACACGACCGCGCTTAACGCTCGAATTGAGAGTAAAATAGGAAAGAACCGGCGTGCCTCGTGGAGGGAATGGAGATGCAGCGACAAAATAGTGGGGCACGGTGGCGTAGCCTGGAGAACATCGGGAACGGTCTACGAACAGTCTTCGTGCAGTAACTTCACCATGGCTTAACATGGAGTGAAATGTAAGGCGCTTTGAGCCGTCCTAAGGAACGGATACATATAAAAACGCTTATTTTATAAGATGACATCCTATCAAGCCAGGGATAACTACACTAGCCCTGACACTTATCCTACGCAATGTATACGGCTTTACCCTAAATCTCTCATACTTGGTACCACGTTGTATTTATGTCTTTTCATTCCAGGAATTAGCTCAGTTACAAAGTGCAACTCAAGGAAACGTCTGACACTACCCATCCGGCAACCGACGAGACGTAGTAGCAAACAATTAAAGCTAAGCGGCCGATTGCAGGCTCCAAAACACACAAATCTAAAAGGCCATAAGATGATTGCTAACATTGCCCAATGATAAATCCACGTTTCGTCAAGTCGATAGGTTGGGGGTGTTGACACCGGAGTCTCGTAGGGATGGAGAGACATAGATCGTGGTGCTACTCCTGACCACGTCTATTAATAAACAGAAACACATCACCCGTTAACTGGAAGAATGTTAGGTAGCCCTACCTTTGCGATCAGTCACCTGGGAAGTTATCTAGACCAAGGCACACGCGCTAACTGAATACAAGACGGCGTGGTCTTACACCTCAGGCAAGGCACGTTATTCCACCAGTTGATATCCGTATATAATCCCACGTTCACGGTAATAGAAGCAGTGTTCGAACTTAACAGTGTTCGAACCTTTGAATCGGTGGCCGCCGATTCAAAATCAGTCCCGCCGATTCAATTCGCCAAAATGTTCGAGTTATCAACCCGACACCACCGGTTCACAAACGCCACCGGTTTATCTCGGTGGATACGGCTATGCTGCATCTCATGCATAGTTCGTTAGAATTCTTAGACTCGACTCAGTTATAGGAGGCGGTAAACGCAACCTTGGTAATAATTCAACAATAGTTCGTCAAAACTGAACTCTTATTACGCGAACGGTTGTATTCATTAGTCCCCAGCTAACGCCAAGTTTAAACATCGGTGGCATTTCTACGCGTTAGTGCAGTTTTCAAAGAGTCAGACTGGACGCCATTTTACATCGTTTCGCCGCGTCCTTTGGGCTAAATTTTATAGTGTTTGGAAGTTGTCTCGGTTGTAGGTCAGACTTAGGCACGCTTTTTGTTCTTTATCTACAAATATATACGGCCTAAATCCAAATTTGACTGGTGACAAAAGTGTATTTCGTAACGTGACCAACATCGGCAAGGTGAAGGCCACGTAGTTTGGTGGTGTCACCTAGCGAATAAAGCGGGAAACATCTAAAAATTGGTGGCAAATGTACTGTATACATGCATCGATCCTCGCGCGCCATGGGTCGCTTCCGCTGATTACGTCAGTGCCAGCCAGCAATATCCCCCGGCTGATCGCTTTGTGAAACTCTGAATTTAAGCTCAGCCTACGAAATCGCTCACTATATCAGTTGTTAGCAGCAGGTCAGGTTGTCATAATAAAAATCATTTCAACCAACCGTGGCTCGTGTTACATGCAATTTTTAAGAAGTGGAAGCAATTAATCGAATACACAATATCGTTCAGCTGCTCGTGCTAATGGGCGAACGGAACATTATATATTGGGATTCCCAGAAATCGTTTATTCGTCTTCAAATTGGGGCGGGTATTTGCGCTATTCTCACGGGTGACGCAGTCGCGACTGGCGAAGTCAATTACTAGTTTGACTCAGCTAACTTCCGCACTTCGCGTAGGGGATCAGCCAGCGCTAGTTTTGCATGGCAAACAGCCCTGGCTTGCGAGGATGCATGCATCTGAGAACAACACTAATACAATTAAATACAAGTACTAGGTTTGGGCAGAGTTCAATCAGGACATACATTTGGAACACATACATGTTTGTACATTTTTCAAGGCCTAATTTTAATTATTTATTTGTGCATATATATATATATATAATAAAAAAGTTACATTATGTTAGTGTAACTTAGCTCTATTAAGTTGGTGTACATAGAGTTAATGTTAAAATTATTACTGTTTAATATCTGAAGTACTTCTACTGTGTGTGTGTGTATGTGCGTGCGTGTGCGCGTGCGCGCGTGTATGTATGCGTATGAGTGCGTGCGAGCGAGCGGGCGTCTGTGTCTGTGTCGGTATGCTATTTTTTTGTTCTAGGCGGTTTGCATCTCGGGCGCCAAATACTAAATGTTCAGATATTTATCTACAATCCCTGAGAAGAAAAGTATCGCCTTTATTTTTGTCTCGAAATTCCCGGTTGGTTAAGGGTTTTTCTGATTTGATTGTTGGTAACGGCCGTTAGTTTGACGTATTTGATTTGTTCACAACATTACGCGCGGTTTCTACATCTGTTCCAATCACTACACCGATCAAATGTGGACATGTTCGCACTTGCGTTGCGAAAAGCTTTCACAATTATGTCGTAACATACTTCGGGTAGTCTTTCGTATACGCCGGGAAACCGTCTTCTGCATCCGTGTGTACATAGCGTCACACTGAGGATTGGCATGTGTTCTGGTATTAATGATGAACCACAATGTTGTCTTATACGACGACTGTCATATTAACTCAATATCATGAGAATATGGCTCTTAGTTGCAGGAATTGCTGTGATAGTGACACTTGATTGTCTCACAGTGGAGAGCCGACAACGCAACCAAACGCTGTTTTCTTTACACCAAGCTTTTAGTAAAATCAACCAGATACAGATTGTTATATTCTTACACTACATATTTGTTAATTATAAACTATAATCATTTTCTATAAATATAACATTTGACAAAAATTGAGTTGCGGACCGCGTCAAGTTCATACGATCACCAGACATCGAAATATATAAATATGTAGATAAAATATTATATACAGCTGTAATACATATGTCTTGCAATATGTACGTAAGAATGCTGAAAGGACACCCGAGAGACCGGAAATGAAAAACCTGTGATGGATTACGGGTTATCCTTGATACGCAGAACATGTATGAACTATAATATTTCAAAAGCAGCAGGCAAAATTTTGAAATGAGGGACGTGGTGATGAGATACATGGTGGTGACAGAGGTTGTAGAGGAGGACGCAATGGGCAACGCGTCGTGGTGAGGAGAGACATGGAGGTGACAGAGGTTATGGAGGAGGACGCAGTGCACAGGACGTCGTTGTGGGGAGACACACGGAGGTGACAGACGTTGTGGAGAAGGTCGCAATGGACAGGGCGTCGTTGTGGGGAGAAACATGGAGGTGGCAGAGGATGTGGAGGAGGACGCAATGGACAGGGCGTCGTGGTGAGGAGAGACATGGAGGTGGCAGAGGTTTTGGAGGAGGACGCAATGGACAGAGCGTCGTGGTGAGGAGAGACATGGAGGTGGCAGAGGTTGTGGAGGAGGTCGCAATGGACAGGGCGTCGTGGTGAGGAGAGACATGGGGGTGGCAGAGGTTGTGGATGATGACGCAGTGGACATCGTAGCTGAGCTATGTTATGATCTGCGCGTACAGTCCCCGTAAAGAATAATCGGACGAAGGAAGACGTTTATGATCTAACCATCAACTCTGATTGATAAGCTATTTCACATTACCAATATATGGTCATTTAATGCCACGGTACAATAGAATTGCATCTAACCAATGCAGCTGTAACCCGCATGAAGTTCCTTACACATGCAGGACCCGTTCTGTTTACTTCTGCGTCTGGGTCAAGAACCGTTCCTCGGTTTGTCGAATCCATCCACATTCTAAGGTAATTGCAGCAGCATTGAAATGTAAATTGCCTACGCCGACAATCAAACGTCGACACGCCTTCCTATTTGTTCAGCACTTCCTATTAAGAAGGCCACTTTGAACATATGCTATGCGAATCGTGCCAGCAATACATACAGTGATGTACTGTCAGAGCAGCAAGATTGTGCTGTCTTTATATAATTAACAACACCGCAAACTCAAAAGGATGTATTGCCCAATGATGACAGGTTCGTTGCGGTTTTCGGGCCTCTTGCCGGTTCATTTCTATTACCCAATTCCATAGCACGATCGGACCGTCGACTTGTTTTCATTAGCACACGCATGAGCGCCTTGACAGTCGCGAGACAGTAATGTTTGTTTAGTGCCAACTAGATTGTTTCAAGATTTGGTAATCTCTTTAAGCAAATCCATAGATGGGATTTGTTGAAAGTCACAACAGCAAGGTCGTCGTGGAACGGTGATTGGTTTAAAGGTTTCTACCAATTGGCGATGATTTAAAAACACCCACAAAGGTAGTTATTTAGAGTTATTTACTTTTCAGACTACGAGATAACCGATGGACATCGCATATCACTACCTGGAGACCTTACGAAGGGAAACGATCTAGAGGAAGAACAGCGAGACGGTGGAGAGACGAACTAGCACCATCTGGTAGAGGATAGCGCAAGACAGGCAGATCTGGAAATCACATGCTGAAGCATTCGCCCAACCACAGGACACTAGGGCTACACAGTAATGATGATGATGATGATGACTTTTTCAGCGTGTTTATCTAATTCGGAACAATGACATTTCAAACTCGCATCCACGAGCCAGTAACGTGGCTTTGAAAGATAGTAAGCTACGTGATAGATGGAATATTCTTAGCGCGGTATCTAGCCTATAGAACTGTTAAGTGCGTTTTTTCTCCGATTACATTTTCCAATTTCTAAAGCAAGCATTCAGTGATGCTGCGGTTACCGCCCGAAAGTAATATAACAAAATAATTAAAAACAATCTTGTTTGTCAAAGAGAACAATATTAAAAACAATATGTTTGTAGAAGAAACTTGCACACTGACCATGTGCACTATAATATGTGACCACATAACGAAACATGACCTTTACAAAATAATTGTTAGACGGAAAAAACAGAAGGGAAACGAATGAAAGTCCGACTAACGTGGACACATAACACCGTGGACTGGATGGAAGTAAATGACGAAGAATGCTCAAATGTGCAGAATATTAAATGAACATCATCCTTCGATGTGGGGAAACTTTGGGTGAAGTAGGCCAGTCGGTGGCAAGTTAACCAAGTAACTAATCGCAGCATGCGGTGTTTCACTAACCTGCGGATAGATGTCACACGACAGGTGTAGACTCGCGTTAGTGTCAAGACATCGGCGACAGTGGACGGGGACGTCACGCGAGTGTTGTTGCTCGCTTCTGCAAAACGCAAACGAAATGTCGGCTAATGAAGGCCACCACATTTTGTGTTGCGCACAAAGCGACACCTATCGGGCGAAGAGCCAGCCAGTGTTGTGGTCGTCTCAGTGAAACTCGCGACAGTGCGAGAATTAGCTTAAATTGCGCGGCCACCCACACAGTGGCTGCCCAACCTTGGTTACTTGGCGTCAACGGCAACGCGATGTTTGACTATGTGCAGTCGCATCTCATATAAAAGGTAATCATTCTGTTGTCGGAACAAGAAGGGCGTCAGCGCTCGCTGGACAGTTTTGTTATTTGCAGCACGGCAGGCGCTGTTAGACACTGCCGTTAGACTGGATCTGGCATGCGCTTCACTTCAGCTCGTTGACGGTTTAATGATTCGACCGAGTCAAAAACGCCTTAGCCTGACAATTGTGCTTTGCCGAAGTAGGCCACTAGTACACATATCTGCTTAACCTGAGTCAACAAGTAATTAAGTCATCGTAAAAAAACATATTAATTTACACAGGACCAGGGTTGCAATGTGATTGATTAGCTTGTCGTTAAATTACACATTTCCATTTCCGAAGCACACGTCAATGTACGTCTAATTAAAGTATCATTGGTGCCCTCTAATGTTTAGAAAGGAATACAATCAAGCGAACTAGTATAGTGTTACGAAGTTATCAGCATGTGGCAGCTCTTGTGGCAGCCTCGTCATAGGCGAACACTCTGATATTAAAAAGGAAAAGTAAAGGTAAGTTGCACACTGTGGCCAAGAAGCACCAGTATAATGACTACTGCACTGTATGAGATCACACACATGGGAGGCTTGTATAATATCGGTCTCAGTGCAGGCATCCCTGGATCATCATAACTATCTAAAACATGTACAAACTGTTATTTCACTCTGTACGTATATGTATGATGATCTATACAAATAAATTAACTTCACTTCACTTCATATATAGCGCAGTGCCCTTTGCTCAGGACTGCCCAAAGCGCTTTACACTTTACTCCCTGGCAGACATGGCAGTTCAATCTAACACCATCGCGACTTCTCTGGGAAGAATTCAGCCACGCTGCAATTAATGCGCGAAGACTATTCGTACACAAATATCTCTCAGTAGAGAGTCCGGGGCTCTTACCGCTGCGCCACTGCGCTATACACAAACCACATTTATATACAAATTTCGCCTTTCGAGGTTTGAGGTCAGAAATCACAATACGAAATGAGTCTGCTTTGAATTTATTTGGTTGTTCTCGAGACGAGCTAGAGACGGGTGACCTATCGGCTGTGCCTGACAGTTACGAGAATCCGTCGGGACAAGTAATTCCGGCGAAAACGAAGATGATATTGCCGTGGAAATGGAGTGGAATTGTACACGAAGACAGCCACAGTGGTGTTACGAACGAGGAGAAGGTTAGCAATGACTGTGTGTCGTGTCTTCATTGCACTAGTAGTCAGTCTAATCATGCTTTTTGCTCAACGAGTTAATGACCGGGTGCAGACTATGTTGCTGCGGTAATAATGTCGACGTTATGGTTTCATAGTTGTGCCAGGTAGGCGGCGCCACATGCCCGGCGTACATCGATCGACTGGAGAACTCTCTCCCCGCGATTCTCAGTCTCATTGTGTAATTTCTAGAACACATTTTGCCGTACATATTTTATGACAATTTCCATTTCATATGTATATTACTCAAACCTGTTGCTGTTATTATCATATTCGTCCGTATATATATATATATATATATATATACGGACATATATATATATATATATATACGGACGGGTTGCACACGTTTTAATTTTGTGTTATCCCTAAGGGCAATATTATCAAAAAATTGAATTGCAATAATTAAGTTTACTAGTATATATATATATATATATACGCCTCTTTTTGTTGCAAAAACTAGTGCTATAGCATTTGTTACTAGTAAACTTAATTATTGCAATTCAATTTTTTTTACAATATTGCCCTTAAGGATAACACAAAATTAAAACGTGTGCAACATTGTTTAGCACGGGTTGGGACATTATCTCATGCAACGCCACATCTGAGGTATCTGCAATGGCTTCCTGTCCCATAACGTATCATTTTAAAGATCTGTACCATTATCTACCAGGCACTTTCACGTAAGCAACCAGCACAGTTACATGCATTGCTTATTCATGTAAGTGAGTCAATACAATACGTTTTAGTGGCTACCTTGGTTGTATTCATACGCCCAATAAAGTTTGTAAACTGTCTACTTTTTCAAAACAGCAATGGTAGCAACGAATTCTCCAAATTACTGTAATTTAAAAGAAAGAATTGGATAATGTGGCAAAACAATTCATGTTTTAGTCCTCTTCTGTGTTTCATGTTATGGTCTAAAAGGACATAATTCGGCAACTGGTTGGGATTCCCATAACGCTAAGCGTCTGGCGTTACTGGTTTCCAGTGAAGGGGACATGATTAAACGTTCTTATAACTATGTAACGAACGCCGTTGCAGACACAATCTCGATTCGTTTATTAAACAAAAACAGCACCCTGCTGTCTTATGCATGTTAA
Organism: Paraescarpia echinospica; assembly: GCA_020002185.1. Classification (NCBI taxonomy): domain Eukaryota; kingdom Metazoa; phylum Annelida; class Polychaeta; order Sabellida; family Siboglinidae; genus Paraescarpia; species Paraescarpia echinospica. Next base: position 36,323,692 of record CM034533.1, read on the forward strand.
TGACATTTTAGGTGTTATATTCAATAACAATATATTGCGAAGTGATGACACAACTCTTTAGACATTAGGAATGGTTGTGTAGCTTTAATCCAGGAATATTGCCAGTTATGAATATGTTACAGTGTAAACACGCAAATCTAATCGTCCAACGTTTAATTAAACAATGTCACGTTGTTCATGTTCCACTTGTTATTATCCGGACCAGTTATGATATCGAATGCACAGCATTCTTTTAATTTAATAATATTTCAAATATATATCGCTATACTCTATTCACACATTGGCAGTATCTCCTCCCAGGGGTCGGGGTCTACTTGTCTCCCCGCATTCTATGTTCACTCGCTTCCCTGGAGTTAGACGTCAGCGAGCGAGCGAGAGAGAGAGAGAGAGAGAGAGAGAGAGAGAGAGAGAGAGAGAGAGAGAGAGAGAGAGAGACAGACAGACAGACAGACAGACAGACAGACAGACAGACAGACAGAGTGAGAGAGAGAGAGAGAGAGAGAGAGAGAGACAGAGATACAGAGACAGCGACAGCGACAGACAGACAGAGAGAGAGACTTACTTGTATCCGAGGATGGATAATGCTGAGTTACTGCCTATGGCGAGTGGATTACGTAGGTCTCCCGCAGCATGAGAGAAATAAAGACAGAAGTCGTTTGTCTTTACTTTGAAAACAGATCCTTAGCGTGAGACCCATTTACCTGTTTCTTTTTTTAAATAATCGCAACGGTTTTTATTTTTCAGATAACAAGTCTTTTGTTCTTTTGATAACGGAATTGTTCAGATATCAAGATCTTGTGTTAGACAATAACGTGTTTTTATTTTCTCAACGACAAGGAGTAACCAGGCCTCGTATTTAGTGTAAAGCGAGTGCAAGAATGTAGTTTGAAGGTTGAGTATTTTGCAAGCGTCAGGGGTGCAGTTGGAGATTTTCGGAGATACAGTTGGAGGTTTTCAGAGAACCTCGGCCCCCTGATTACTCACCACGTTCTGACGCCGATGACCAATGCATGTGTAACAGGGTTATTCACGAGCTTAACGGGTACATAAAAAATAGAATGGGTAAATTAGAAAATGTCACAATCCTGTCTAAGTGTCTGGTTGGGAACACAACAAGGGAGAACAGAAGTTGAATGGCAGTAATCAGAGAAACGAACCATTGCCAGGGAAGTTTGTCAGACACAGATCGACCCATGTCAGGTAACACCGAGAAAAGTCTCGACTGTGATACAAAAACAGTAAGCGCATACATATATTATGATATTCCGTGTTATGGCGGAAGCCGCATCGCCTACATGTGTGGTTTTTCTGGCTCAGCGTAGAGGTCTGTACAAGCACGTTCATCTTGCAATCGCTTTCTTTTTGCCAATAAAGAGAACTCTGACTCGTGTCTATCTACGTTTAATATGCTACTGCCTCCTTTTACCCGCCACTCTAAGTGCTCCCGCTCTCTCGTTAGCCCCTTTCGTTCTAACTGCTCAGTTCACTTAGGGCGTTGCGCACATTCATGCCGTCGTTAATTCTTTACTGGACACAACTGGTCAAGTCGGAAGCCGACCTCGATTACGATCCAAGTGCAGCTGTCCGGTAATAGGATTAGGTCCCACCGAGATCGGAACTACATAATCAATTAGTTAGCACCTGGCACTCACCGGTCAGTGCGGGTGTCCGGTAAAGGGTTAGGTCCCGCCGGGATTGCACCTAATCAATTAGTTAGCCCCTGACCCACTCCTGACTCTTAGGGTTGGTAGTGTTTCTCTGGGATGTTCTTGTTTCTCATTAAACTGTCCCTGTGTCTTCACTGCCATCCTCGTATGATCAATGGTTTCTCCACCCGTCAACTCTTGAAGAAATGGACGTCAACTCCTGGACAAATTACATGTCCTCACGCTGCTGTTTTATGTGTTCTCTATAAAGCTATTAATGGATCATTAGTCATCTCTATATAACAATATATGCAGTGGTTTATAATAACCACAACCAGAAGGCAAGGTTCTTTATGGTACCTTTCTACAGAAGCAACATCTTGACATATTTGTTCGTTCCCATTACTGCCAGGATGTGGGACAATTTAGCAATGGCATCCACGTCAGCTAAGACAGCAGATGCGTTTCGTGACAGTCTCCGTGATGGGAAGCGATTATAACTAAGCGGGTCACCGGGGACTTGGAAATACAACGTAGATATTGACACCAGTACACATCAATACTTTACTCACAGCACTGTTCACTCGTGTAGATCACTAGATCCACATGACGCATGACTGAGAACAGAACAAGACGAGATAGCGCAAGAAGAAGACAACGACTAAGAGGAAAAGAAAGAGGAAGACGACGAAGATAAAGAAAATGAAGACCAATGATGAGATAACCACACGACTAAGACGAATACGAAGAAGAAAAAGTATACGCGCCAGACACTATTAAGTTTGTATTATGTAGGTCACAAGCCAGAATGACTAACGTTATGCAGCAGTTAAATATTTACACATACAAGCTCAAAGAAACGTTGATATCAAATCACATCATTGGTTAACGACACATATTTCGCGCATTTACCAGCTTCGAAGCGAGAAACATTTGCCGAACCAAATGTTGTAGCGACGTGTCGAACTGATTGAAACGAAAAGTGGAACACAGTTCAAATGTACGGTTGTACATCTGGTTAGATGATGATAATATTACATTTGTACAGTTTGTGAAAATGGCACACACACACGCACGCACGCACGCACGCATGCACGCACGCACGCACACACACACACACACACATACATACCCACACACACACATTATGTGTTCGTTTGGAGCGCCTATCTAGCATTCTAAACTCATGCATGGCCGGAGCCATAACAAAGAGATAATATTATGTTCTCATTATGCAACACTAGTTGTGTCCTAACCGTAGCATCGCTGGCACTTCCGATTCTTTGTATGTGAGATAACGTGTGATGCACCCTTCATCCCGTCAGTACGGAAATGTAATCTTCCTTCTCCTATTATATTATTGGGACCCAACTTCACTGACACTTGAATAATTACGGACGGCCAACTGCGCGTAAAATCACGATTGTATGCGTTTTTAACGGAAAATATTTTTGAGTAAATATTTCATGTGTTGTTTTTTCTTTATACATATACCATAGATAATGCAATGTTTATGTTAGTGGCACATTTATAATAAGGGAAACATGTTCTGTCAATGCGTGAAACAGGTTTTTTACATATGCTTTTCTAATTTTCGATAAAACTCGTTTTGCTTGCTGGTAGTCTTCATATAATTGTATATTACGAACCGTTAACGTTAGAATATAATAAATAAAACAGTTTCCTGTAAACGCGGAATGCTGCAGTATCAAGTGTGACGAAGCGTGTAATAAACAATGGGTAAGCTGTAAAATCGCTTTGTAATTAACATATAACTTAGTTCTACATAATTATTACTAATTTCAACCGTTCGTTGAGCTCAATTATCACCAAGAAGAGGAGTAATGCGTGAAAAGCCGGTTGCTTGGGGCATATATTGTGTCAGAATTGTTAGTTACGCTATAGTTGCTTCCAGACCGGTTAGTGAACAATATAAGAGAACAACACTAATTAAAAGGTTGTTGTAAACAAAGAACGCGCCAACATCTTGTATCTACATATATAAACATGATAACAAACAATAATAGACTGTGGGGTAACTTAGTTTTACGTAATTGACAATTATGCAAAAGAGTTGTAATGCATGACATGCAGGTGTTTTAAAGCCTGAATATGATATCTTAATTTTCGTTATAAAATGTCAAGTTAAACTCACTGATTTATTTTAAATGTAAAAGCGTTGTTGTAGCTCAACGGACTCCACGTGGTGGCTCAAGGGACCCGAAACGTGGGGTCCCTTGAGCCACTTCATACCTCCACTAATTTGCATATATTTAGAAATTGACGTATCCCAGCCTAACAAATTTAACGTCCCTGTTAGAAGGCATACATATTTACATGATAATGCAATTTTAATGTTAAAAACAATACTATGTTTTGGTTTATCCCTGAAAACGTGAAAAATGGCTCATGGGTCCCTACCTTCCCCAACCTCTGTTGGGAACGTATCGGTTTCACAAGGAACCAGGGTGACACGATTACTGATGCCTCTACGCAGTATAAAAGCGTCTGGCGCAAATTCGTTTAGCCCAGTTTAACTAATGTAGTAATTTCCTGAGACGGGCAGTCAGTGCATCCGAACCATAACACCGCAGCAGGTTGTGTGTTTACTCCACATACACTATGTAGAGAGGAAACACGGCTGGTTTGTGTATCACCCAAAAGATAAATGTTCCAACTTCTTTCCGATACGCCAGATGCTGTGACTTTTTCTTCGCCGCAGGCACACCACACACGAAGGTCTTATTGGACAATTAGGTGGGCGGCCGACCTCGCATTGCAACTCCATGAATCCTGGTCACGACACGGTCATCATAGACCCTGCCTACCGTTGGGCCACAACGTCTCGGTGTGATTAAAATATTTCCATAATACTAACGGTTACGGCAATTTTTTTTTATAGTGCGGTATCCGGTGCCCATGATTACTAAAAATGCATAACACCTCAACACTTACCACACCTGTTCATTAGAACACCATCTCGACTTCTCGGGTAAATATTCAACCACGCTGCAATGATTGTGCGACATAAACCCTCAAGCTGAAGTTGACATTGTCCACATTTGTAATGTCAGTCCATATTAGATGAAGTGTAATAGTGCTGAACATGACGTTAGAACAGTTGAGGAATGTGCTTGTGTTTTATGTCAGGAAATCCAGTAACCCTTCTACGGGTAAACGCAGGCTATGATACAGGGACACGCGCTAGCGAGGCTAACGTGTCTCGCAGAGAATGCCATAGATGCTAGAGCGTCGGACTTTCAATCGAGAGAACCCTGGGTTTGAATTCTGTACTGCATTTTGAACCTTGGACAAGGTCTTTCTTGGACTGGGTCTTGGACAAGGTCTGCATGACGTTTCGTGTGTTAGTGTATGCGGATGTAACATTGTTCCGTCACCGACCATCCGCAACATCGGGATTACAATCGACTCTGGACTAACAATGTCGTCACACGTGTCACAGATGTCCAAGTCAGCGTACTACCATCTCGGCGCAATTTCTAAAATAAGACATTGTCTTACCACTGATGCATGTAAGACACTAGTCCACACCCTGGTGACATCGCGGCTGGACTACAGTAACGTGGTCCTGTACGGTATCACCCAGGCACTTATGAACAAATTGCAGATGGTACAGAACTCGGCAGCAAGATTAATTTCAAGACACCGAAAGCACCAGCACATAACCCCTGTGCTGGTCGAACTGCATTGGCTTCCCGTTCGCTGGCGTATCCAGTACAAACTGCTGGTCCTTGTTTTCACGGCTTTACCTGATCTTGCTCCAGCGTAGATCCAAGATCTCATAATACCGTATACGCCCACCCGCAACCTCCTATCTGCTGATCTACATCTGCTTGTAGTCCCGCGCTTAGAGGGCTACGGCAGACGAGCTTTCTCCGTGTCTGGACCTACGCTCTGGAACGCTCTACCAATAAACGTTCGTCAAATAGAGACTTTGGATAAATTCAAAACTTGCATTAAAACGTATCTATTTAAGCAGGCGTACACCGACCGAGGAACTGTGCTGTAGGACACTTTTTTATGAATATGTATTTAATCAATTAATTTATTTCTATTATATAATGTATTCTAATTTATTTATTATTATTTATCTTTTAATACAATTTTATATATCATAATGTATATTATCTTACTTAATTATATTAATAATTGTGCAAATTTGTTTCCATGTACGTCTTATAATGTGTGTACGCGCTTATGAACGGGCTGATCCCGGAGATATGGCGCTATAGAAATGCTAGTAATAATAATGATAATAATACTTCTGGCACGGTCCTAGTAGATGCCTATTTCTGGCACGGTCCTAGTAGACGCCTACTTCTGGCACGGTCCTAGTAGATGCCTACTTATGGCACGGTCCTAGTAAACGCCTACTTCTGGCACGGTTCTAGTAGATGTCTATTTCTGGCACGGTCCTAGTAGATGCCTACTTCTGGCACGGTCCTAGTAGACGCCTACTTCTGGCATGGTCCTAGTAGATGCCTATTTCTGGCACGGTCCTAGTAGATGCCTACTTATGGCACTGTCCTAGTAAACGCCTACTTCTGGCACGGTTCTAGTAGATGTCTATTTCTGGCACGGTCCTAGTAGACGCCTACTTCTGGCACGGTCCTAGTAGATGCCTACTTCTGGCACGGTCCTAGCAGATGCCTACTTCTGGCACGGTTTTAGTAGATGCCAACTTCTGGCACGGTTCTAGTAGATGCCTACTTCTGACACGGTCCTGGCAGACGTATACTCCTGGCAGGGTTCTAGTAGACGCCTTCTTACAGCGCGGTCTTAGTAGACGCCTACTTCTGAAACGGTCGTAGTACACGCCTACATCTCACACGGTCCTAGCAGACGCCTACTTTTGACACGATCCTAATAGACGCCTACTTCTGGCCACAGCTGACAAGTTGAGTTGGAAAATATGCTTGAGGTTCAGTTACCCAAATAAACAATAAAAAACGCTAGGTGGCAGCACTATTAGTTATAAAAAAGGAAACCAATATTTTATACAAGTCTCTAACAATGATAAGAATAACCTCGCGGCGGATTCTGTGGAAGCTTTACGCTTTCCGCACATGCAAGTGAATACATATGTCAACATGTGCATGAAAATAAACCTGTTTGTATTAATATTTTTGGAATGGCAAATATGCGTGAGATTTACTGCGTGAGAGCGTTAGACGGACCTTAAATGCGTGAGACTCACGCCAAATGCGTGATACTTGGTAGCTCTGTCTGGCACGGTCCTAGTAGACGCCTACTTCAGGCACGGGACTAGTCTCGGCCAGTTACACCGGTACGATGTTTAAATATGTGTAACTCCAAGTCAATAGCCTAGGTCTCTCGACTCGACAGTCGCACTTACAGCACTGAAAGGCGTTTTTACACGATCCTCGACGGT